>OY997264.1:331558011-332183011 GCA_963921465.1 Triticum timopheevii
TGATAACGAGAGATGCTTTAGTGAATTCAGAATGTCGCCAAAAGGCGAGTATTGGAAGATATCCGTGGCGGTGAATTCCATAACCGGCGCCCAATCCGATCTGGTTGGTAGGGGCGCGGCAGGGAGTCCGGCACCTCGGAATCACAAGTTTTGCGAGGGACAAGATTAGTGTTCGGCTCCATCGCCGTGGTAGTTGAAGCCCCCGAGGCGGTGTCCATCCACCGATCCTCTATCTGGGCAATCGGCTCCGAGCTAACGGCCGGAGCGGATTCGTGTGCGGCCTCCAAGGCACTGTTCAGTGGCAGAGCTAGATCATGCCCATCACAACAGTGCGGCGCGCTTGGCTGCGGCTCGAGTCCGTCGAAGATCAAGTCTCCGCGGACGTCGGTCGTGAAGTTTAGGCTTCCGAATCTGACCTGACGGCCAGGGGCGTAGCTTTCGATCTACTCCAGATGGCCAAGCGAATTAGCCCGCAGTGCGAAGCCGCCGAATATGAAGATCTGTCCGGGGAGAAAAGTCTCACCCTGGATAGCGTCGTTGGTTGCAGATGCCATCAAGCCTATCTGTGACGACACAGAGGAACTCTCAATGAAAGCACCAATGTCGGTGTCAAAACCGGCGGATCTCGGGAAGGGGGTCCCGAACTGTGCGTCTAGGCGGATGGTAACAGGAGACGAGGGACACGATGTTTTACCCAGGTTCGGGCCCTCTCGATGGAGGTAAAACCCTACGTCCTGCTTGATTAATATTGATGATATGGGTAGTACAAGAGTGGATCTACCACGAGATCAAGGAGGCTAAACCCTAAAGCTAGCCTATGGTATGATTGTTGTAATATATGTTGTGTCCTACGGACTAAAGCCCTCCGGTTTATATAGACACCGGAGGAGGCTAGGGTTACACAGAGTCGGTTACAATGGTAGGAGATCTACATATCCGTATTCGCCAAGCTTGCCTTCCACGCAAAGGAAAGTCCCATCCAGACACGGGACGGAGTCTTCAATCTTGTATCTTCGTAGTCTTGGAGTCCGGCGGACGATGATAGTCCGGCTGTCCGGACACCCCCTAGTCCAGGACTCCCTCAGCCGTCCCCGTGACCGTTTGGAACTCGCCTTCGATGGAGGGGGTGTGGCAACGGGCGCGGTTGGGTTACCCACGTCCATATTGATGGGAATCCCGGAATAAGGGGAACACGATCTCTGCTTGGACAAGACGTGCCAAGGAAACCGCTTCGCTAAACGCGCTGAGGTGGTATAATAAAAAAAAGATTCGAGCAAAGGCTTGGTTGTGGTGTGACGTCACGCCACAAAATACGTCAGCAGATTGAACTTGTGCAAATATTATTCTCTCTATGGTGGTATGTGGAATTTATTTTACAGAGCCGGACACTATCCTGGTGTTCGCAATCTTCTATGAATTATTCGTAGGAGGAAGCCACCTTGCAATGCCGAAGACAATATGCGCGTCGGACTCATCGTCATTGAAGCCTGGTTCAGGGGCTACTAAGGGAGTCCTGGACTAGGGGGTGTCCGGATAGCCGAACTATCATCATCGGCCAGACTCCAAGACTATGAAGATACAAGATTGAACACTTCGTCCCGTGTCCGGATGGGACTTTCCTTGGCGTGGAAGGCAAGCTTGGCGATGCGGATATGTAGATATCCTACCATTGTAACTGACTCTGTGTAACCCTAGCCCTCTCCGGTGTCTATATAAACCGTAGGGTTTTAGTCCATAGGACACGACAACAACAATCATACCATAGGCTAGCTTCTAGGGTTTTAGCCTCCTTGATCTCGTGGTAGATCCACTCTTGTACTACCCATATCATCAATATCAGTCAAGCAGGAGTAGGGTTTTACCTCCATCGAGAGGGCCCGAACCTGGGTAAAAACATCGTGTCCCTTGTCTCCTATTACCATCCGCCTAGACGCACAGTTCGGGACCCCCTACCCGAGATCCGCCGGTTTTGACACCGACACTCTTCATTTCTATTTTTGTCATCCAAGATCACATTGAGTCCATAGGAAAGCCAATACTACAAAAGGGGATGAGGTGTTGCTTAATTTCTTGCTTGCTCAAAGTGCTTAGTGATATTGCTCCAAAGACCATAACCACTTTCTCTTTTCCAAATATGTCCAAACCCAAAGTCAAACTCAGCCCCACTGAACCATTCTATCTGGCGCCACCGAGTTCATTTGGCCACTACCAGAAACCCTAACACTTCGGTCACACTGATACGGATCTCGGTCTCCGTGAGAAGGCCTTGCAAACTCTCTGTTGCCTGTTGCAATTATTTTGGTCTCATCGAAATGTGCAATCGGTCCCACCGATTTTGCTTGACCAACTCTCTATTTGCTCTTTGCTGAAATCGGTCTCACCGAGTTCAAGCAATCGACTTCACCGAGATGAGGTTTTGCCCTAGCCTAGCACATCGGTACCATTGACTTGTTCCAGTCGGTCCCACCGAGATTTCTAATGTTCACATTTTGAACTAAATCGGTCTCACCGAGTTCTTCTATTCGGTCTGACCGAGTTGGGTCAAATGTGTGTAATGGTTGGATCTTGTGTGGAGGCTATATATACCCCTCCACCCCCTTCTCTATATGTGAGAGAGCTATCACAACGTGCCTACACTTCCATCTTACATTTTCTGAGAGAGAACCACCTATTCATGTGTTGAGATCAAGATATTCCAATCCAACCAATCTTGATTTTTAGCCTTCCCCAAGTTGATTTCCACTCAAATCATCTTTCCACCATATCCAAGTATGTGAGAGAGAGTTGAGTGTTGGGGAGACTATCATTTGAAGCACGAGAACAAGGAGTTCATCATCAACACAACATCTATTACCTTTTGGAGAGTGGCGTCTCCTAGATTGGTTAGGTGTCTGGTTAAGTGGCACTTGGGAGCCTCCGACAAGATTGTGGAGTTGAACCAAGAAGTTTGTAAGGGCAAGGAGATCGCCTACTTCGTGAAGATCTACCCGAGTGAGGCAAGTCCTTCGTGGGCGTTGGCCATGGTGGAATAAACAAGGTAGCTTCTTCGTGGACCCTTCGTGGGTGGAGCCCTCCGTGGGGTCGCGCAACTGTTACCCTTCGCGCGTTGAAGTCTCCATCAACGTCGATGTATGATAGCACCACCTATCAGAACCACGCCAAAAATTTCTATGTCATCATTGCGTTTGCACTCTCCAAACCCTTCCCTTTACCTTCATATGCAATTTTTTACTTCTGCTGCTACACTCTTAGAATTGCATGTGTACGTTGATTGCTTGACTTGTACTAATTGCTAAAATCTGCCCACAACTAAAATTGGGAAAAGGTTAGATTTTTATTTGGTCAAGTAGTCTAATCACCCCCACCCCTCTAGACCTACTTTCGATCCTACACTCCGCCATCGCAAACATTTTGCATCGTTTGACAGTTTTTTACATCCCCGTTTGGATTTGCATCGCACACAGTTTCGTCAAAGGTTCTCTGATCGTAGTGTCACATTAGCAGCATCCTGTAGTAGTGCTAGTACTACGTGGAGACCACCAACAACCAGTAGTAGTTAGGAGGCCCCAGGCAAGAGGCCTGCGCCTTTTCGATCCCGATGTCGTTGTTTTGCTAGCCTTCTTGAGGCAGACTTGTTTACTTATGTATGTACTCAGATATTGTTGCTTCCGCTGACTCTTATGTATTCGAGCTTATGTATTCAAGCCCACTAGGCACCTGGCTTGTAATATAAAGCTTCTATTATTTTATTTTATGTCTAGAGTTGTGTTGTGATATCTTCCCGTGGGTCTCTGATCTTGATTGTGTGCATTTGTGTGTATGATTAGTGCACGATTAAGTCGGCGGCATCACAAGTTGGTATCAGAGCCGACTGCCTGTAGGAAGCCACTTTCCAACTCCTTGGTCTAAGTTGGGTATATTCTTTGAAAAATTATTTTACTAACTGTGTTGTGTGGCTTATGGGCCATCACCTATGAGTGGTATTAGTACCTTTTCTTTCCTTGTCTTTACTCTAGGATTCTGATCTCTCTACCTTTTTGGGTTAAATATTTTACTAACTCTAACTCTTGGTGCTCGTAACTACTTCCTCTCGGAGAGCCCTTCATTCCAGATGATTTCCTGCTTCATCAGAAGATTCTGAAGATACTAATCGATGTTTTCCCAAGACCCTTGTGCCCTCCTCTTTGCAATTCCCTACCACCGATATATCCATATGGATAACGACATACACTTGTCATTCATAGAATCATTCCCTGTTTCTCTTGTTATTACAGGATACATCAAAATATTCTTCGACATTTTAAGAATCCTTTGTGCCACTGCCTTGTAGTTCTTTGCCATGTGAATACCCCTATGGATAATTCCTCGCACTTACTGAGTATCCGTTCATCCCCAGTTGTTCATATGTTTCATAAGATACTTTGAAATACTGTTAGATCTTCCAGAAATCCTCTACAAACGATTGCTCTGGAAAGTCTTGCATGCCTGCATTATAGTTACTTCCATATGTCTAGTATTCATTAGCATCGTTTGTCATTGTCATTTTGAGCATTTGATTAGATATGTTTGTGAATGCTCGCAATCATCAGTCACAATAATAATTCTTCCCTTTGGCTCAGACGTCACTACAGACATGAGCTAGTGTTTGGCAAATCAAACCCTGATTAATTGTCGTTATAATTCTATTCAACTTACATATCTTTTGATCAGAGCATCTTCTTCTGATCCCGTGATTCAAAAACCTTAGCTCCTTAGTATTTAAGCCTTGAATTATTCAGATAATTCAAGAACTTGATGCCTTTGGATTATTTCTTCTTTTGTCTAAGTACCATTACTCACATAAGATCCTTTGCGGTTTACTAGATCCTTTGGTGGATTATTTTCCGATAGTTCCGCATACTTAAAATCCTTGTGAGTTCTTTCCCTGTTACAAATGCCTTCGGCAATGTGGTATCATTTAATTCTTGCCATTTGTATTCTACTTTGAGATGTTATCTGTTGCTTCTATAAGTGTGTGGTATAGATTGGTAAAATGTACTATGGGTTGTGTCCATGACTTTGCTATCTGTGAGAACCCAAAAGTCTTCATGGGTCATACCCTTCTGGTATTCCACCAGTTAAACTTTCAAAACATTTTTAATAGAGAGTAATGAATGAGAAGTTGTGTATTCGAGAACTGGGAGTCGACCTTGAACTTTGCGTTCATGCCCCCTTGTTATAAGTCATCTTGTATTATGGTTTGATCATTTACAAATGTGGTTCCAAGCATATTGTTCTCCTTTGATTCCATTTCTCGAACAAGTCAAAGCACTCGTTTTCTGCAGATAAATACACCACTTCAACCTCTATTCTGATTTTCCTTCGAGTATTACCCTCTGGTATCTCAAGAATATCACGGAACTACATACCTTCTTATGAGTTCTTCATCAACTATTATTTCTCGCCGATTCTAATTTTCCACGGGTTCTGAGTTGTTAGACACTCAAGGACACCGATACCTGAATCAAGTCTGCACCGCAATTAATCAACTCTTATTAATCTTCATTACTTACGAGTTTGTACTCAATCATGTCATTCCGAGTCGATTGGCTACATCATCATCATGCTAAAGCTTGACTGTGCTACCTATGTCTTTCATCCCTGGAATGCAATCTCGATAGTGTGCTAAGCTACATCGAGCTTTCAACATCATATTGTTTCTCTTGAAAGGCATCTCTAACTCTGAGATTGCATCTTGTCTGTAGTTCTAATAACCTTTTGCTTCACCATTTCTTTGGCTTGATATCATTGCCGATCGATTACATCTTCATGAAACCTCTCGACAAAATGTGTCGTGATCGTTGTCAATATTTTGACTTCTTCCGAGTTGTGAATTGAACTCATGATGAGAAATATAATCCCTTTCCCTCGATGATTTGGGTTACCATCGACAACATTCTTGCCTTCCCTCCAACACAAACTTGTTCATGGTTTGTGCCGTACCTTGTGTTTCTTGTTATCTAGCTTATGTTATGTTCTACCTTGGAATATTCCCATCTTTTATGTCAAGAATGTCATGAGAATTGCACCACCTCCTATGAATTCTGGATACGGTGATGCTTCTCGCAATCACCATCCATTCCTTGGTTCCCCTGTTGTTTCTAATGGAATCTCGACAAGTGAATGTTAATGTGTGACTTCAGTACTCCAAGAAACCCTATTGCCTTGAATATAATGGACGATAATATTATTCTTAGTGTATTGGTCGCTGAATAACCATTCCAACATTGACCGTGCTACTTAACCCATATTTTTGGGTGCACGTTTCGATCAATGTTTAATTATGGATGTTTTCCTCGAGCATACGTCATTATAACATTTGGTATGCCCAATACTATTACCTTGTACACATAATTGTGGAAACCCATCGTTTTGGAAATCTCGATGAATTGTCGCTAAGCCCACCAGCCACCTTCTTATCGTCTACATGGGTAATGATGAACTCTTGTTTTAGAGCTTGTTTCCGTACCTCATTTCCTTATAATCTTGCAATGTCAACTCGTCAATTTGTGTTACACCCTTTCCCTTCTCACGCATTGTGACGCCCAGATAATTAAGCTACAGTAATCCTCTGTTAATGATGCCATGTCACCATGTTTACTGTTGATAAACTCATGTTGATTCAAAACCGATTCAAATTCAAATTTAAATTAAAGTCAAAGATTAAAGTTTTCAAAATGCCAAAACTAAAATGTTCAAAGTCACTAAAAAATACACTTCCGTGATGATACGTGTTTCTCATAGTAGGTCACGTTTTTTGTCATGCATGTACATCCATGACGATTTTAAGACTGAATCAAGATAGTCATACCTGTGCTGTCATAGAAGTTTTCCATGGCATTAGCAAAATTATCATCACGGAAGTGTCCACTTCCATGATGATAAATTGCGCGTCATAGAAGTGCTTTCATCACGGGTGACCGACACGTGGCATCCACCATAACGACTTTCCATTAAGTCGGATCCGGTTTTGGATCCGATAACCCGTAAACAACTCCGACCAATGGGGATTTTCCACGTGTAAAATCATCATTTGCTGGAGGAAACATGTGTCGGGTCACCGTTGGGGTAGATGTCATCCACTCATTGGACAGAAGGCGCCTATGATATGTAGACACGTGGCATGGCCCAACAGAGGCCCATTCCTATGAAAATGTTGGCTCGTTTAACTTAGTCAAAAGGTGGCGGGCTGACCCACAGAAAGCCTATTAACGGCTTGTTCGCATATAGCCCATTTACAGCCCGCTAACCCAGGACCCGTTACGACCTATCCGAATTAGGCCCAGTAGCGTCATCTGGGCCATCCAATATGATTCCAGCCCATTTTAACTTCCGGCCCATGTATGGCCCATGACGTCTTTCGGCCCATATGAGGCCCTTTATAAATCTTGGCCCATTAATGGCCCGTGGTGAAACTGGCCCGTACTGAACAGTGTATCACTTTATACCCATTAATGGCCCTTGTTGAAATTGGCCCGTAATGAACAGTGCATAACTTTATACCCATTAGCGGCCCGTGGTGACACTGGCCCATAATGAACAGTGTATCACTTTAAACCCATTAACGACCCATTATTCCATTCGGCCGTTTCCAGCCCATGTTATCTTTCGGCCTTCTTAGGGCCCATTTATTCTTGGGAACATTTCCAGCATTCATTTACTTATGGCCCATTACTGTCATTTTCTGCTATTGGCCAAATTCAGCCCGTGGTTACAGTCGGCCTGTTTGTGGCCCGTTAATACGTCGGGCCGTTTTCATACTGTCATCAAATACGACCTATTAACGATGACCCATTAAGGTCGGCCCATGAACGGATGATTCCAACTCTAGCCCATCTACGGCCATAATGCGGTCTGTTATTGCCCCATGTTTGGCCAATCGATCATACAGCCCGTAGAAGGACCATTGATGATACGGCCCGTAGAAGGCCCATTGTGTCTACGGCCCATAGAAGTCGCATTGTTTCTACGCCCAGTAGAAGGCCCATTGTTTCTACGGACCTTAGAAGGACCATGGTAACTACAGTAAATATGTAGTCCATGGTTATTGTGGCCTAGTTTTAAAAAATAGGTTATTGCGTCCACTAGCAAACCGCAGAAAAAAGAACTGCACTGACTACAAGCAAACAAATAAACAAGACAATATGGAAATAAATAAGCAAGCAACTTATGCTAGGCTATCATAGCTATTACACATATTACATCCACTGGGCATCAAAGTTCACCACCAGTGCAAATATAGGGAACATAGCAGCATATCATATACACTGGTTGTCAAAGTTGGCGACCAGTGCAAATAAACGCCGCAACAAAACAAGTCCAGAACTGAAACCACTTCAGATGAGCTCAGGAAACAATATCCTGGGTATCCATAATGCTGGCAAGATGCTTAGCAAGCTTATTAACTTTCTCTTGTTTGGCGCTTAAATCCTCTAGCACTTGTTGTTGCACCATAAAGTATGCATCTGAATTCTGCAGGGACTTCCTCAGTCCTTCGGCTTCCTGCCGCATAACATCTGATCGATGTCTTTCAACTTGAAGTTGAGACTCAAGGAGTCCAACTGATTCAGGCAGGAAGTTCAAAGAGCTGGTGCCAGCAGTAGTAGCTAGTAACTCGAACACTACATCAAGGCAGGACTCTGGGTTGTCTCAGTGTCTTCAATGTAGTTTTTATCAGCTTTCTTGGAGACCAACAGGGATGTCTCACTATCTTGAACCTTATCTGCATTACTTCCTTTACCATTGCATAACAGGGTACTCTTCTCCAATATTTTATCCGCGTTCTAAAAGAGAAACAAAGGAACACATCACAGGTTTACAATGTAGTATATGAAACTCATTTTGGTAAACCAAATCAGTAGTAAGGTGGACAAGATAACATCATGAAACAAACATATATCTATGTAGTATGATCACTGTATGATCTATATCATTCTAGTTTATGTTGCCAAATCAAGATAGATACAGTTCGAATCATATCTATTTAAGACAAAGCTTCGCATAGATAGAATATAAGTGTGCGAAACTACCAGCAATAACAACACTTGTAATGTGCAAGGCATGAAAACATAACTGTTTATTCAATTGAAACTGAAATCAACATAGAGCAAGTTACAACAGCAAACACGTTAAAGAAACAGTTTTAAAACATACATGTTGCACCATTGGAGATTTAATTGCATTCTTCAAATTTGAAATTAGTTGGTATGAATAAATACAGTGATGCAAGAGCAAAGTAGTATGAACCATAGCTATGGAACTTGACCTGAGAACAATTCTTCTTCTGCTTTAAGCGTTGACTTGGGGTTCGGAGTGGTGGTCCTCGTGCTTTGGGCATTGCAGTTGCCTTACTAACTGCTCGTCTTTGGGTGCTCTGTGGTGGAGACGGTGCCGTGTCAACTGGAAATGGGTTACTATCTGCTGGGGTTGGGGTTAGAAGGGGTGTAGTTGGTTCTCTGTCCATCTGGGTAGGGGTACAATCTGCGTGAGTCTGGGTTATGTGTGGTGGGGCTGGTTCTTTGGCAAGTACAACCATGGTTTTATCCGCATCGACAGGTAGCACGATCTTTTCTGAAGACCGTGTTTTTACTCCCACGGATACTGCCATCTCCCCCTCCAATTGAAATGGTCGATAAACAAGAAAAGTAATTGAACATATAGACATTGTAAGATAGACAGGTGCAATGGACAGTAGGAAAGAAAACAAGGCATGAAATAATTCACATTTATGTTGTCTAACCAAACAGAATGGCAGGACATAATTTCACATATATGATTGCTAATTAAACAAGATAGCATGACACAATTTCACATGTATGATGGCTAACTAAATAGGATAGAATGACATACTTCAAAATATGATGACTATGTAAACAGGATGACATGATACAACTATACTATGTGTCTATTAAAGTGGTTGGCATGCCATAAATCAAAAACATGTCGTCGATGGAAACATGATGGCATGATATAATTCACGGATAGAATGACATAATTCAAAATATGATGACTATGTAAACAAGATGAGATGATATAACTATATTATGTCTTTAGAAAATGGGTTGGCATGCCATAATTCAGATACATGTTGTCTATGTAAACATCATGACATGATATAATTCAAATATATGATTTATATACTAAGCAAGTGAGCAGAGGGCAATCGCATATATGATGTGTCAACTAAGGAGATGGCATTCAATATTGTGTATATCATGTAAAAACTAAGCATTGCAATACAACATATGCATGATATGAGTAATATAACCCTGCCAAGTTTGAGCATACACCTCAGGGGGATAATAGGACTGGTCATCTGCCTCTGAATCCTCCTCTGAAGAGCTATCTATAACCAGCAAGATATCTGCTTCAGCAGGTAGCATTGTCTGCTCTGAAGACCTTGTTTTCACTCCAGATTTCTCCATCACCAATTCAAATGGCTGATGCACAGGAAGAGCAGTTGAATATACAAACATTGTCGACAAATGCAATGAGAAATACAAAAAAAGGACGGCATGATATAATTCACATATATGACGCTTGGCTAAACAACATGGCTGCATAATTCACATATATAATGCCTTGCAACAAGATAGCATTGCATAATTCACATATATAATGTCTTGCAACAAGATGGCATTGCATAATTCACATATATGGTAATTAGACACTAAACAGGTGTCATTCACACAAAGCATGTCTAAACTAAGCAAATGACATAGCAATGCAAGATACCATATGCACGATATGAGCAACATAACCCTGACAAGTTAGAGCATGAACCTCGGGGGGGGGGGATAGGACTGGCCATCTGTCTCTGAATCCTCCTCTGAGGAGCTATCCGTAACCAGCAAGACATGCGCTTTGTCAGATAGCATTGTCTGCTTTGAAGACCTTGTTTCCACTCCAGATTTTTCCATGACCGTGCCATATGGCTGATGCACAGGAAGAGTAACTGAATGTACTAAAATTGTTGCCAAATTTAACATGTAATAAAAAAATGATGGCATGATATAATTCACATATAAGATGACTGGCTAACCAGGGTGGCATTGCAAAATTCACATATATGATGCCTGGCTAAACAAGATGGCATTGCATCATATACGATAAAGACAAAAAACAGATGGCATTGACACAAAGCATGTCTAATCTAAGCAGATGACATCTTTGATGTATATAGTAAGCAATGCAAAGCACCATATGCATGATATTACCAACATCAGCATGCCAAGTTAGAGGGAAGACCTCAGGGGGTAAATAGGAGTGGTCTTCTCCTTCTGAATCCCCCCTCAGAACAATTATCTTCCTCCTGATTACGATCTGAAATGGGTGGAGGGGGACTGCCTTTGCACCCACCATGGAGCGATGTCTGCATGAAATATTATTGCCACGCAAGGCTAATCTCTTTTGCTCTACATGTTTAGTTCCATTGTGTACAGTAATTGACATGCATAGTGAGGGAGTCCTGGACTAGGGGGTGTCCGGATAGTCGGGCTATCATCATCGGCCGGACTCCAAGACTATGAAGATACAAGATTGAAGACTTTTTCCCGTGTCCGGATGGGACTTTCCTTGGCGTGGAAGGCAAGCTTGGCGATAAGGATATGCAGATCTCCTACCATTGTAACCGACTCTGTGTAACCCTAGCCCTCTCCGGTGTCTATATAAACTGGAGGGTTTTAGTCCGTAGGACGAACAACCATTACAACAATCATACCATAGGCTAGCTTCTAGGGTTTAGCCTCCTTGATCTCGTGGTAGATCCACTCTTGTACTACCCATATCATCAATATCAATCAAGCAGGAGTAGGGTTTTACCTCCATCGAGAGGGCCCAAACCTGGGTAAAAACATCGTGTCCCTTGTCTCCTGTTACCATCCGCCTAGACACACAGTTCGGGACCCCCTACCCGAGATCCGCCGGTTTTGACACCGACATTGGTGCTTTCATTGAGAGTTCCTCTGTGTCGTCACTGATAGGCTTGATGGCTTCTTCAATCAACAACAATGCAGTCCAGTGTGAGGCTTTTCTCCCCGGACAGATCTTCGTGTTCGGCGGCTTTGCACTGTTGGCCAATTCGCTTGGCTATCTGGTGCAGGTCGAAAGCTACGCCCCTGGCCACCAGGTTAGGTTTGGAAGCCTAAACTTCACGGCCGACATCCGCGGAGACTTGATCTTCGAGGGATTCGAGCCACAGCCGAGCGCGCCGCACTGTCCCGATGGGCACGACCTAGCTCTGCCACCGGACAGTACCCTGGAGGCCGCACATGAGTCCGCTCTGACCCATAGTTCGGAGCCGACCGCGCAGATCGAGGACAGGTGGCTGGACACCGCCTCGGGGACTGCAACTTCTACGGCGATGGAGCCGAATACTGACCTTGTCCCTTGCAAAGCTCGTGACTCTGAGGTGCCGGACTCCTTGCCGGTCTCCGAACCTCCTGCGCCCCTGCCAATCGAATCCGATTGGGCGCCGATCATGGAGTTCACCGCTGCGGACATCTTTCAGCACTCACCCTTTGGCGACATCCTGAATTTGCTAAAGTATCTCTCGTTATCAGGAGAGCCCTGGCCGGACTGTGGTCAGGATGGTTGGGATGTGGACGACGAAGAAATTCAAACCCCTCCCACCACCCACTTTGTAGCCACTGTCAACAATCTAACCAACATGCTAGACTACGACTCCGAAGACATCGACGGTATGTACGACGATGCCGGAGACGATCAAGAACCAGTGCCTACGGGGCACTGGAAGACCACCTCATCATACGACATATACATGGTGGACATCCCAAAGGATGGGGACGGCGAAGAAGCAGCGGAGGCAGATCCCTCTATGAAACAGCCCAAGCGCCGACGTCAGTGGCGCCGCTCTAAATCCCGCCACAGCAAGAATGGAGATTCCGGCACCGGAGATAATAACACCCCAGAGAGTGCCGAAGACAACCCCCTCCAGCAAGATTCAGCACAGGAGGACGGAGAAGCCAGCCCTCAAGAGAGAGCGGCAGATGAGGAGATAGAGGATGACAATTACATGCCTCCCTCCGGAGACGAGGCAAGCCTCAACGACGACGAATTCGTCGTGCCCGAGGATCCCGTCGAACAAGAGCGTTTTAAACGCAGGCTAATGGCCACGGCGAACAGCATAAAGAAAAAGCAGCAACAACTTCGAGCTGATCAAGACCTGCTGGCCAACAGATGGACCGAGGTCCTCGCGACCGAAGAGCATGAACTCGAACGCCCCTCCAAAAGCTACCCAAAACGCAAGTTGCTCCCCTGATTAGAGGAGGAAGCATATAAACCTTCATCACCAGCGCACAATACGGCAGACCGACCACCTCGTGGCCATGACAGAGAGGCGTCTAGGCCCTCCACCAGAACCGTACCCTGGCACCGCTCGAAAAGCGCGAAGCCACGGGGGAATGCGCCGGACTTGCGAGACGTACTGGAGGACAAGGCAAGACAATCAAGATCTATCTACGGATCACGTGGGCGCCCCACGATCCACGACGACTACCGTCGCGCCGGATACAACAACTCCGGCCGGGCCGAACATAGCAGACAAAGCTCTCCTGAGCTACGTCATGATATTGCCCAGTATAGAGGCGCCGCACACCCACTATGCTTCACAGATGAAGTAATGGATCATCAAATCCCTGAAGGGTTTAAACCCGTGAACATTGAATCCTACGTTGGCACAACAGACCCCGCGGTTTGGATCGAAGATTATCTCCTTCATATCCATATGGCCCGCGGTGGCGATCTCCACGCCATCAAGTATCTCGCACTCAAGCTTAAAGGACCAGCTCGGCATTGGCTTAACAGCTTGCCAACAGAGTCAATTGGGTGTTGGGAGGACCTGGAAGCCGCATTTCTCGACAACTTCCAGGGCACATATGTGCGACCACCAGACGCCGATGACCTAAGCCACATAATTCAGCAGCCAGACGAATCGGCCAAACAGTTCTGGACATGGTTCTTAACAAAGAAAAATCAAATCGTCGATTGTCCGGATGCAGAGGCCCTCGCAGCCTTCAAACATAACATCCGCGACGAGTGGCTGGCCCGGCACCTAGGACGCCTAAATCCATGGCAGCCCTCACATCACTCATGACCCGCTTCTGTGCGGGGGAGGACAGCTGGCTAGCCCGCAGTAACAACCTCAGCAAAAATTCTGGCAGTCCGGACAACAAGGACCGCAATGGCAGGTCGCGTCGTAACAAAAACAAACGCCGCGTTAATGGCGACAACACTGAGGATACGGCAGTCAATGCCGGATTCAGAGGCTCTAAACCCGGTCAGCAGAAAAAGCCATTTAAAAGAACTACTCCTGGCCCATCCAATTTGGACCGAATACTCGACCGCTCTTGCCAGATACATGGCACCCCCGAAAAGCCAGCTAACCACACCAACAGGGATTGTTGGGTATTCAAGCAGGCAGGCAAGTTAATTGCCAAAAACAATGACAAGGGGCTGCATAGCGATGACGACTAGGAGACCCGGCCACCGAACAGTAGAGGACAGAAGGGTTTCCCCCCACAAGTGCAGACGGTAAACATGATATACGCAACCCACATACCAAAGAGCGAGCAGAAGCGTGCACTTAGGGACGTATATGCGATGGAGCCAGTCGCCCCGAAGTTCAATCCATGGTCCTCTTGCCCGATCACTTTCGATCGAAGGGACCACCCCACCAGTATCCGCCATGGCGGATTCACCGCATTGGTTTTAGACCCAATCGTCGATGGATTTCACCTCACCAGAGTCCTGATGGACGGCAGCGGCAGCCTGAACCTGCTTTATCAGGATATAGTGCGCAAGATGGGCATAGACCCCTCAAGGATTAAACCTACAAAGACGACCTTCAAAGGCGTCATACCAGGTGTTGAGGCCAATTGTACAGGCTCAGTCACACTGGAAGTGGTCTTCGGATCCCCGGATAGTTTCCGAAGCGAGGAGTTAATCTTCGACATAGTCCCGTTCCGCAGTGGCTATCACGCTCTGCTCGGACGAACCGCGTTTGCAAAGTTCAACGCGGTGCCGCATTATGCATACCTTAAGCTCAAGATGTTAGGCCCTCGTGGAGTCATCACGGTCAACGGAAACACTGAACACTCCCTCCGAACGGAGGAACACACAGCGGCTCTCGCGGCGGAAGTACAGAGCAGCCTCTTAACGCAATTTTCTAGTCCGGCCGTTAAACGACCGGACATGGCCAAACGCGCCCGGAGTAACATACATCAAGACCACCTGGCACGTTCTGAGCACGCGTACCAATGCGGCCCCAACCCCAGCCCTTGCATGATTGCAAGACTAGCCCTTCGCGTACATCATTACGCTCTGGAGATACCATGGGCATAGGGGGAGGGGCACGACCACGACAGGCCCAGAGTGCGGCTCAACCACACTAGGGGCTCCCAAGTGTGTCGCTCTTTTTCTTTTCCTTTTTTTTCCACAGGACTCCGTTCACCAGAGGCCCTGTCCGGCAGTGGACCTGCCGAACTAACGATGCAACAACCAGGGAAGGACATTGGCTACGACGAACACTCAGGTGGTCTCCATTATGAGCATTAAATCTGTTAAATACACCATTCCGCAGCCTACCCCTGGAGGGGGACATGTCTAATAGTCCAATCCCTTGCTTACCGCACTATTTGTATCGTTCTGCACTCATGGCAGAATTCCTTGAATAAACAATGCATCACTTTTCGCTCATAATTGCATTCCTTTTTTACATATATGTTCATTTATGACGTTTTGCATCCGTACACTTTGGTACGGCCAAATACACCAGGGGCTTATGTTCCCCGCATTATGGTGTGATAAGTCCGAACACTTTCACAAGTGCGGCACCCCGAACTTATAGCACTATATGCATCGGCTCCAAATCATGTCTTGGGTCAATAGTTGGGTTTGCCCGGCTCCCATGTTTTGGTACCTTATGTTCCGTTCTATCGGCTAAGGTAGCACTGGGAGAACCACTGCGATTGCGCCCCGGTTGAGCTGGGCGAGCGCCTCAGTGGAGAAAGCTAAAACTGACCGTCATGATAAGGTGAGAGCTGGTCGCTGTTCGAGAGGTCTTTTCGAGTCCCTAAAGACTTATGCCGCTTAGAGCGAGGAACCGGCTTAGTCTGGCCCTGGCGGGGATAGCGCCCCGAACTCGGTCTTCCGAACACTAGGGGCTTCGCCGAAATTTAAAATTATAGAATTCTATGGCTAAGTGAGAGTGTTCAAGCATTATAAGTCCGGTTGCCTTGTTCGATGTGTTGAGCGCCTCCCTAGATGGACCCAAAAAGGGAACAAGAGCACTCAAGTTTATCCCGAACACCTCAGCACTCGTGCCATGGGGGCTGAAGCCGACGACTTGCCATCTCTCAGATTTGATAAAACGGCCGCACAGAAGGTAATATTTTAAATTAATAAGCGTTGCTTAGCGCATATGAACAAAGTTTTCAGCGCACAGGATAACACATTGCGAGTCTACTCAAATATTACATCTTTGGGGCACTCATCCGCAATCTTGCGGGCACCCTTCAGGACACTCTTATAATACATTTCGGGCGTACGATACTCCTTGTCCGCTGGCGGCGCGTCCGTCAGAAGCCTCTCAGCATCCAGCCTGCCCCAGTGCACCTTTGCGTGGGCAAGGGCCCGACGGGCACCTTCAATGCAGGCGGAGCGCTTGATGACTTCCACCCAGGGGCACGCATCCACCAGCCTCCGCACGAGGCCGAAGTAGCTCCCAGGCATGGCCTCTTCAGGCCACAGCCGGACTATGAGGCCCTTCATGGCCTGCTCGGCTACCTTGTGGAGCTCGACCAGCTGCTTCAGCTGGTCGCTAAGGGGCACCGGATGTCCGGCCTCAGCATACTGAGACCAGAAGACCTTCTCCGTTGAGCTCCCCTCCTCGGCCTGGTAGAATGCGGCGGCATCGGACATGCTGCGAGGCAGATCTGCAAACGCTCCTGGAGAGCTCCGAATTCGGGTAAGTAACAGGTAATTCACATTCACATGCTTGCTTTGCATGAAAAATGCCTTACCCGCCGCTATTTTCTTCACCGCCTCAATCTCCTGGAGGGCCTTATGGGCCTCGGCCTTAGCGGCTTTGGCACTCTCAGGAGCCGAGGCAAGCTCGGACTCTCGAGTCTTTGAGTTGCACTCCAAACTCCCATGCTTTTCCTTGAGAGCCTGGAGCTCTTGCCGCACCTCCTCCACCCGCGCCTCCTGCTTCTCTCGCTCCGCTCGTTCCGCGGCCGCATTACGTTCGGCTGCGGACACGGCCTCCTTCAGGGTCGCCACCTCATTCATGGCCCCTGCAGTGCCCACGTTATCCTTGTTATTTCTATTGCAACCAAAATCCTTTTCTGTAAGGTACAAATTTAATACGGTGTTACTCACCTTCGTTGTCCTCGAGCTACTTCTTGGCAAGGTCGAGCTCGTTCTCGGACCGCTCGAGGTCCTGCTTCAAAGCACCGACCTCCGCAGTCAATGCGGCAGAGGTCAGCAGTGCAGCCTGCAATCCCATATTGACATAATTTTTAGAACTCCTGCGTATATATTTTTTAGATCCTCAGCCCGGCTTTTCTTTCCGAACACCGAACCGAGCATCAGGGGCTACTGTCTATGCGGTATTACATTACATATTTTAAAACTTCTTACCTCAAAGCCTGTTAGAAGGCTGCTGCAGGCTTCGGTCAGCCCGCTCTTGGCAAGCTGAACCTTCTGAATCACCGCACTCATGATAGTGCGGTGTTCTTCCTCGATGGAAGCGCCGTTGAGCGCCTCCAACAAGTTGTCCGGCGCCTCCGGTTGGACGGAGGCTGCCGGTGTCACGGTCCTGCCCTTCTTACGAAGGGGCCGCTTGCCAGACTCCGGAACCACTGCGGGTTCCGGTGCGGAGTCCGGTGCGAAGTCCGGGAGGTTGCCCTGTGGCACCTCCGGAGCCTCCCCCTCCTTGCGGGTACCCTCCTGGGATCCCACCTCGGCGTCCTCAGCATCACGAGGGGTGGAGGCGGTCGGAATGGAATCCACATCCGACGGAGCCAAGGACCCGCTCGAAGAAGCGGGAAAAACGTCCTCGGCCGGACTACAGGTTGTATGCGGCATTAGAAGGACACTGTGTGGCAAAAAAGAGAAATTATAAATCATTCAGGAATCTAGATACTTACGATCTTGCCGGGGGCTTGGCCCTTGAGGGCCACCCCTCGTCGCCGTCGTCGGCGTTGGCGGAGCTGTCCGGAGGAAGGGTCCTTCCCCTCTTGGACCCTTCGGCCTCCCTCGTTGGGGAAGCCTTCCTCTTCTTCTCTCCCTCCTCCTGGGGAGAGTCCTCTTCCTCCTCCTCGTCTTCGGGGGAGGAGTCCGCCTCGGAGCCATCGGACGATGAGTCCGACACCACCTGGCGCCGGGAACTCCTTCGGGTTCCCGTGGCCTTCTTCTTGGCCTTCTTTTCCGGCACCACGTAAAGGGCCGGAACCAGCAGCCCCATCAAACGAGTGTCCGCTGGGTCTTCGGGAAGGAGAGCCGGACAGTTGACCTATCCGGACGTCCTCTTCCAGTCCTGTTAAAGGCATTGGGAGTTTTAGATCCCACATAGAGTCAAACTATGAAAGAAATAAGTGTCCCATAAAGGATAGAAAAGCTTACCTCGCCGGCTGGGCGCTTCGTGCTGAATCCGCGATCTTCAGTTGCGGATGCGGGGGCTTCTCCGCCCTTGAATAGCACCCTCGAGGCAGCTTCGTACATCATGTCGAAGAGCCCGCTCAGGGTCCGGTGCTGTGCCGGATCAAACTCCCACAAATTGAAGGCCCGTTGCTGGCAGGGGAGAATTCGGCGGACGAGCATGACCTGGATCACGTTGAAAACCTTAAGCTTCTTGTTCACCAGGGTCTGGAGACAGGACTGGAGTCCTGTCAGCTCCTCCGAACTACCCCATAACAAGCCCTTCTCTTTCCAGGAGGTGAGCTGCATGGGGATACCAGATCTGAACTCGGGGGCCGCTGCCCATTTAGGGTCACGCGGCTCGGTGATATAGAACCACCCCGATTGCCACCCTTTGACGGACTCCACGAAGGCACCCTCGAGCCATATGATGTTGGGCATTTTTCCCACCATGGCGCCTCCGCACTCCGCTTGGACGCCCTTCACCACCTTCGGCTTGACATTGAAGGTCTTTAGCCACAAGCCTAAGTGGGGCTGGATGCAGAGAAAGGCCTCGCACACGACGATAAACGCCGAGATGTTGAGGATGAAGTTTGGCGCAAGATCGTGGAAGTCCAGGCCGTAGTAGTACATGAGCCCCCGGACGAAGGGATGAAGTGGGAAGCCCAGTCCGCGGAGGAAGTGGGGAAGGAATACGACCCTCTCATGAGGCCTGGGGGTGGGGATGAGCTGCCCCTCGTCGGGCAGCCGGTGCGCGATGTCGCTGGATAGGTATCCGGCGCCGCGCAGCTTCTCGATGTGCCCCTCCATAACGGAGGAGGCCATCCACTTGCCTCCCGCTCCAGACATGGCTGGAGAAGGTTGAGAGGAGATGTGCGGACTTGGGCGCTGGACCTCGAGTGCGCGGAGATGGATAAGCAAAGGAGGAAGAAGGCGTAGGTAAAAAAGGTGGATCCTTATCCCCTTATATATGGGCGGACGAAGACTATGCGTCCCCACCGGCCTGGTAAAACTCGCTTATCTCCCAAGCGCCACCATCAATGGCGCGGTTGGGTTACCCACGTCCTTATTGATGGGAATCCCGGAATAAGGGGAACACGATCTCTGCTTCGACAAGACGTGCCAAGGAAACCGCTTCGCTAAACGCGCTGAGGTGGTATAATAAAAACGATTCAAGTAAAGGCATGGTGGTGTGACATCATGCCACAAAATACGTCAGCAGATTGAACTGGTGTACATATTATTCTCTCTACGGTGGTATGTGGAACTTATTTTGCAGAGCCGGACACTATCCTGGTGTTCACAATCTTCTATGAATTATTCGGAGGAGGAACCCGCCTTGCAATGCCGAACAATATGCACGCCGGACTCATCATAATTGAAGCCTGGTTCAGGGGCTACTGAGGGAGTCCTGGACTAGGGGGTGTCCAGATAGCCGGGCTATAATCATCGGCCGGACTCCAAGACTATGAAGATACAAGATTGAAGACTTCGTCCCGTGTCCGGATGGGACTTTCCTTGGCGTGGAAGGCAAGCTTGGCGATACGGATATGTAGATCTCCTACCATTATAACCGACTCTGTGTAACCCTAGCCCTCTCCGGTGTCTATATAAACCGGAGGGTTTTAGTCCGTAGGACGAACAACCATTACAACAATCATACAATAGGCTAGCTTCTAGGGTTTAGCCTCCTCGATCTCGTGGTAGATCCACTCTTGTACTACCCATATCATCAATATCGATCAACCAGGAGTAGGGTTTTACCTCCATCGAGAGGTCCCGAACCTGGGTAAAAACATCGTGTCCCTTGTCTCCTGTTACCATCCGCCTAGACGCACAGTTCGGGACCCCCTACCCGAGATCCGCCGGTTTTGACACCGACACATAGGAATAAAACATAGTGAGATTATGTAAGGAGCGCATGCATAAATCGAGAGTGATGGTAGCAAACTATGGATAGACCCGAAACCAATGATAGCAGGCAGATAATAGCTTTAGTTAAAAAATACAGATAATGGCTCCTTTAGTGTTTGTTTGCACCCAACATGAAACTCATAGTAGACACCCAAGATTAACCAGATAGTAGATAGATTGTACTGACTGCTACCCCAATATGCACCCACAACCATTTAAAAACTCAAGTTTCAACATTAGTTTGGACCCAACTCAGAGTCTAATAGGTTAACACGATGATAAAGTAGCATGTCATCATATGAAGCGATGCATAACGTAAGAAGACACGGAAGAGTGCAACCTCTCTTGCGGACCCGTGTAGTCCTCAAGGTCATCTGCTCAGTTCATGATGGTAATGCAGTTGTCATGGCTGCCGGCGGCGGAGAAGAAGATCTGAGGCGGCGAAAGACAGTCTGGGGAGCCGATCCCTGCTGTGGTGAACCCTTCCATCGTTGGACCAGCTGCGCTGGGGTGGAATACAGTGCCGCAGGAGCAGGAAAAACCACACAAGGTTTTCTTTGACACATATCTGTAACAGAAGTAATTGTGTAAGGGCTTGTTTGAATTTGCGGATTTTAACAATGCAGGGATAGGAAATAGACATGAATAGGATAGGAATGCACGTGCAAAAGAGAGAATTTAGAAACACAGGATTTCTGCCAATCTTGGTGTTTGATTCACAAGAATTGGAAGATCACAGGATGCAAAGAAGCATGGTGAGATTAAGTCAACCACAAGAAAATGTACGGTTATAATGCTATTATGCTACTATCTCTTAGTCTTGTGCTTCATGAATAGGAATTTGAAAAGGAGGACAAGTCAAAATTGAAATTCCTACGGTTTTTCTTTCAAGGAGACACTAAAGGAGCAAATCCTACAATTTTCCTTTGATCCCTTCGTTTGAACCAAATTCATGAATAGTAGTACCATAGGAAACTTTCCAACTCCTATGTTTTTCCTTCACTTTTCCTTTCAAGCACTGGCAATTCTAGTAGGCAGGCTTGAGCATGGAAAAACCTAGACTAAATTTTTTTTTGTGCTACTTCTATTTCTTTGGACCCAGGCCACTGCCCTACTAGCTCAACTCCCAGGCCCATCGACAAATGCACAGCTCAAACGCGCAGAGATAAATAATGATGACGTTCAAGAGAGTCCATCATGGATAGCTAAGTTGCCTGGTACCTCACTGCTTATCATATAGTAGGATAAAATAATCGCATTTCACGTTACTATGTGTGCTCAGTGGACAATATATATATAACATGTAGAGTAAAAAAGATATGCAACAAGTGTACAACCTCTTTGGGGAAGCCATGTCGATCTCAGCGTGACTGGGTTGGTCGGTGAGGATGCTCCGATTGACTTGGCTGTCGGAGGAGGGGAAGAATATCTTAGGCATCTGGAGATGGAGCCCGTGGTACTGCTCCGCTGTGATGGAGGGTTTTGTCATTGGAGCAGCTCCGGTGAGTTGTACAATGCCGATGCTGAAGCAGGACAAGAGAGACAACGTTAACCTGAGTGGAATTCAAATAACATCTCCAATAGATGACGTAAAATACATAACCACAAAGTGATAGATGTAAAATACATCAGGCGCTCATCTATGAACTTAACTGTCGAAACTGAATTTAACTGTCGAAACTGAACTTAACTGTTGAAACTGAATTTTGTTGTCGAAACTGAATTTTACTATCGAAACTGAACGCACTAGAGGTGAGGCTACACGTCAGTCGACTGACTTTTTCATCTCTGGTCAGTCGATTTTCCAGTCGTTGGATATGAAATCAAGGGCCTGCAGTTCATCTTCAACCTCCACCCCCCTGAGCCGCCAGCCACGACCGGCCAAACAGCCGCCCCCGCCCGCCCCGAAACCACTGCTCATCACCGGTCCGCCGCCGCCCCAGCCATCCCTATAGCCCCCCCCCCCCCCCCCCGTGGCGAGATTTTTCTCCGGCGATCCTCACGCCACCGCCCCACCACCGCCCCCACCCTGAACCCTAAGATAGATAGTGGGGTACCTCTCCGGAGAGCCCCCCTCCCCGCTGCGGCTGGTTCTTCCTTAACTCCGGCGAGCCTCCCCCCCCCCACCCCCTGAAAATCGATTGACCCAAAAGTCGATTCAGTCGACTGAAGTTTAGCTAAATTGGAGCAGCATCGCAAGCAAGAGCAAGATCTAGAGCAGTAGTGCGAGCAAGAACAAGAGCAATAGCAAGAGCAGACCAGGCAGGGGACCGAGAGCAAGAGCAGAGCAGCAGCGCGAGCGAGAGCTAAAGCAGTAGCAGCTCCTACTAATGTGGACGTCGCCGCCAAGGGAGATACGTCGTGCAGGAAGTGTCCAGTGATGCCGTCGTGGATGGAGCCGCGCCGTGTCGGCTCGGGACCGAGCACCGGCAGCACCGTGAGATCAAATCAAGAAGAAAATGCGGTGATTAGTGTACAACCTCTTTGGTGGCGCCGATTAGGCGGCAGCTTCATCCAAGGAAACGGTGATGATGATGCTCTTCCGGTGGTGCAGGTGAAGACAGTGGTATGGGAATGGAGGTGGCGCGAAAGACGAGGGGAACATCAGGGCAGCTCCTTGGAGGTGGAGAACGGGGTGGCTGAACCAGCGGGATGACGAGATCGACGATGTATCCTCATCCGGTACGGTGGATGAGGGACATCGAGGTGTTGTTGTGGATGACGTCGCCGGGGAAGAATCTCCGGCTGGGTGGCGGACGAAGGAGGGTGTGGGGCTTCGCGGGTTTTTGCGGCCTCGGTGTACAAATGGGTGGGCGGATGGGATGGGAGTGGGGAACCACGGCGTAGGGACGCGCTTGTCCAAAATGTGGGGTAAGTTACGAAAGTACCCCCACCAATTTGAGGCGGTTCTTTCGGTTCAGGGGTATCACGGGCATTCCGCATGTCGAGATTTCACAGGAGGTGGGAGTTTTGGCGCGCGTTGTAATTTTGGAATAGCAAGGCGCGGGTTGAGATGGAGGGAGTTGTCGGAGCACAACGAGACAAAGATATATCTTAAATATTTCGGGCTAACAAGGCGCGGGTTGAAGAGGCGGGAGTTTCGCAGCACGATAGACAGAGACGCTAGCTTGAAATTTCGACATAACAAGGCCTGGCTTGAAATTTCGGGAGAACAAGCTTAACGTGTACCAAAAAAAAGTCAATTCGCACCTCATCACTAGAGAGATCCATGTCCCGTTTTATTATATTACTAGAAATGCATTAAAATACAACAACAAAAAACTTAAAAAATCGGGACAACAAACATAACGTGTACAGTACCAAAACAATTTGCACTTCCCTCAACAGTAAAAAAACAATGTGCGTTTTCTAGCATATGGACTAAATTTGAGTACATTTTCCCTTTTGAATGGGATTGTACTCGGGTTAGTTATACAACCATCTAAATATTATCTTAACAACACATGACATGAATATAGGAGAAGTAAAGTCCTATATAAATACGAACTACAGGTACATACGATCTCAAATTCAAATATATGTATCCATTTTATGTTGAATTCAAATCATAGTACATGTATGCTCTAGCTAGATGTTCAGAATCTAAACCATGTATGATATACTACGTACAATGTGTTTAACACGCACAACACACACACAAACACCATTTAGACTAGTAGGTACACGTGCATTGCACACATCAGATTTGGCAACCAAATTATGAATAAATACCACATTATAGCATGTAAGCTTTGAGTCATATATGCATGATGTAGATGTTCATTTAATTCTTATAGTTCATTTCATTCAAAATCATCTAGTTTTTATAAGAAAGCTAATCTATTTTAATATTCATGGAATTGTGCATTGTAAGACATAAAGTAAAAACAAATAATGGCAAATCATGTAGAAAAACATTTGGGCAATTCTGATACGGAAGATTCTAGAACAAAGAAGAAGTGCTTGTGTTTTGAGGTTTGTGCATTATGCTTAGGTCCAACCATGGAGTCTTCTAGATTGTACATGTGGCAAAATCTGGTGGAATCTAGATGATATTCAACGACCAGTAGTGCTCAAATTTGCCATCTCTGCACCATCGGATTGGCCTCATCCAATGACCATATTTCAAAGTTAAAGTTATCTGCACACTATATAAAAATATAATATATAATATATATAGGGATATATATATATATATATATATATATATTTATGTGATGCGAAACCACCCATCATCTCCAATTAGAATAGTGTGTCCATGCACGGATGCAATGTGGCCAAATGATGTCTGCCACCGGTATCTCAAATTCAAATCAGTCTGACATTGTTCAATGTGTATACATTACAGCATGCTCGTTTCCAAACCACACCGCGCATATCTCCGTTATATTCATGCATGCATGGGTTTCAAACATCGTGATCTCTTATTTAAATATTTGAATTCAACTTTACATTGATTATGACCTCACATAGTCTTCTACACCCACATAGTCGTCTTCTCTGTATAATTGTACCACTAACTTTCTCTCGTGCATGCATGCACACACACTACCAGTCGGCATTATCCATCGCACACATGCAATATTTTTCTTCAAGTCGGTCTCCCATGCAGGCACACACATACACACACACACACACACACACACCTCCCCCTCTCCATCATATCGGGCATTCTTTCTCTCTCACGTGCATGCGCAATGACCGATGTTCCTCTATGTGCGTGTGTATATAGCTAGGTCTTTCACAGTTTTCCACACAAACCAATCAATTGTAGGACCTTGAGAAGAGGTGTCTAGAGGGGGGGGGGGGTGATTAGACACTAAGTACCAAAGCTGTAGTTTTTAAGTTTCCTTAAGTTTAAGTGGAGTTTAGGCACAAGTTTAACATTCACAATACATAGCAAGCAAGCATGCAAAGAGTATATGAGCAGCGGAAAGTAAAGCATGCGACTTGCAAGAATGTAGAGGGAAGGGTTTTGGAGGATTCAAACGCAATTGGAGACATGGATGTTTTTGTCGTGGTTCCGATAGGTGGTGCCATCATACATCCACGTTGATGGAGACTTCAACCCACGAAGGGTAACGGTTGCGCGAGTCCATGGAGGGCTCCACCCACGAAGGGTCCATGAAGAAGCAACCTTGTCTATCCCACCATGGCTGTCGCCCACGATGGACTTGCCTCACTAGCGGTAGATCTTCATGAAGTAGGCGATCTCCTTGCCCTTACAAACTCCTTGGTTCAACTCCACAATCTTGTCGGAGGCTCCCAAGTGACACCTAGCCAATCTAGGAGACACCACTCTCCAAGAAGTAACAAATGGTGCGTTGATGATGAACTCCTTGCTCTTGTGCTTCAAATGATAGTCTCCCCAACACTCACCTCTCTCTCATAGGATTTGGATCTGGTGGAAAGAAGATTTGAGTGGAAAGCAACTTGGGGAAGGCTAGAGATCAAGATTCATATGGTAGGAATGGAATATCTTGGTCTCAACACATGAGTAGGTAGTTCTCTCTCAGAAAATGTATGCTGGAAGTGTAGGTTCAGTCTGATGGCTCTCTCCAAGAATGAAGAGGAGGTGGAGGGGTATATATAGCCTCCACACAAAATCTAACCATTACACACAATCTACCAAACTCGATGGGACCGAATCGTTAAACTCGGTCAGACTGATTTAGCAAATAATGTGACCGTTAAGGTTTTCGGTGGGACCGAAATGCAACTCGGTAGGACCGATTCGGTTAGGGTTAGGGCATAACGTAATCTCGGTGAGACCTATTACACAAACTCGGTGAGACCAATTTCGGTAATAAGCTTTCCAGAGAGTTGGTCAGGCAGACTCGATTGGACCGATTACACAAACTCGGTGGCACCGATTTTGGTAATGAGTCAACCAGGAAGCTTGCATTGTAATCTCGGTAGTACCGATTGCTCAAACTCGGTGAGACCAATTTTGGTAATGGACATACACAGAGAGATTACAATCCCATCTCTGTGAGACCGAGATCCCTATCGGTAGAACCGATTTGCCTAGGGTTTGTGGCAGTGGCTATGACATTCAAACTCGGTGGCGCCGGATAGAAAGAATCAGTGGGGCCGAGTTTGACTTTAGGTTTTAGGACACATGTAGTTGAGGGTTTTGGAGCATATCACTAAGCACTATGGAGAAAGAAACTCATTAAACAACACCTCATCCCTTCTTGATAGTATTGGCTTTTCCTATAGACTCAATGTGATCTTGGATCACTAAAATATAAAATCAAGAGTCTTGAGCTTGAAGCTTGAGCCAATCCTTTGTCCTTAGCATCTTTAAGGAGTTCCCACATCCTTTAGTCCATGCCACTCCATTGTTGAACTTATCTGAAACATACTAGATAAAGGTGTTAGTCCAACAAGAGATATGTTGGCATTAATTACCAAAACCACCTAGGGAGCACTTGTGCTTTCAATCTCCCCCTTTTTGGTAATTGATGACAACATACATCAAAGCTTTAGATAAAGATGTAAAGAATAGCAAGTAAAGCTTTGGAAAGACATGTAACAAGCATAGGCTCCCCCTACATGTATGCAATCATGTAAATATGGAATATAGAAGCATGTGAGAGCATAACCATGATAGAGCAGGCAATGTGTTACATGTATCTTGGCCATATGCATCAGAGCAAAAATATTAAAGAAAATACCTTCATGCTCATGAGTCCTTGCAAACAGTATGTACATCAGCAAGAATTCCTCATACACATGATTGTGATGCATATACTTACCTTGTAGTCTTGAGTTGGCTTAGGATGGAATGAACCTGCGTAAACAAGGTTAGATAACACAGATGCACCTACTAGCCAGAGCAAACAAAAGAAACTACAAGAATACCAAGACTGGGATGACATGTAGAGAGTGAGTACTAAGTACCACATTGGATTAGACATGTCCCCAAGAGTAAAGATATGCAATGAATTTAAATGATTTCTTTCCGTTAGATGTCTTGCTCCCCCTGAATCTAGCATGGGATACTGGGAGAAGATAGGGAATAGAAAATCAGAGGTGAAAGATATAAATTATGAACAGAGCCAATGCAAGCAAATGCAAATAAGCACAACAGATCATATGAACATGTCTCTTCCCTCAAAAAGACATGTGGCATCTCTCCTCTTGAACACCAAGCATCTGGGATCCTTGAGAAATACTTCTACTTAAGTATTCTCTCCCCCCTGGAGATCTCTCTCTCCCCCTGAGGATCTCTCTCCCCCTTGAGGAGGTGATAAACTCTTTCTCTGATGTGATCTCTCTCTAAATGATAAGCTTTGATGTGATCTCTCTCCCCCCCTTTGACATCAATTTCCAAGAAGGGTTTTTCTGGAATCTGTCAAATAGGTTTGGTCCTTGAGTCACAGCACAAAGCAATGATAAAAATGTGATGCTTGTAGAGGACAAGATTCATTGAGTGGAGCTGGATCAGAAGAAACACAGAATAAGTGGCAAACTGTTTTTCCTGTTGTGAAATCGGTGGCACCGAGTGGTATGCTTAGGTTGTACCGAAAAAATTTGGTTAGACCGGAAACAACAAATCGGTGAAACCGAGTTCATCGCAGAGAAAACACTTGTCACCTCAACTCACTAGACTAGTAAGATCTCACAAGGATGTGCAAGGAATTTACTGAAAGATATGCAATGAATTTGAATGCAGAGATTGCAGAGCAAACAGAAAGAAATCTAGATGAATTCTTTTTGAAAGGGGAAACAAATATGCATGAGACAAATGCAAAAACACAGAAAAGAACCCAAGAGAACTTCATCTAGAGATGGTCGGCGACAAAGTCACCTATGTTAGAGTATATTGACTTAGGAGTCAAGTGAGATCACTTGATCATAGGTTATACTCATCGTTTAAGCTCAAAATGGGGTTGCCATTTTTTGTTTAAGCATCTTGATGTATTCACATCTCATCGAGTTGCTTTAGCTCATGACTTGGAGTAAAGCTTCTCTAAGATGGAATAACATACCTTGGTTGGTGGTGTTGTCCACGTAGTTGAACTTGTGTGGGTTGCTCAAGGTTGATGTAGCTCGTGGAGCACTGCTTGGAATAGAGTCCATCTACCTACATGGATTAGTTCTTGCAAGGAAGAGCACTTGTGTATCCAAAAATGACAATCATGATGCTCAACATAGAATTTGTCAAAGGATATGTTTGAGTGGTTCCGTGCTTCCTTGTCTTCATCCACCAAAGTGTAGAGACTTGGTGAGGTAGAGATTGTTCAAGATGTGAGTAGGTTACAATCTCATGGAATTTAATTCCACCAAGTACCTACATGGGTTGGGTAACATGCAAGATGCAAATATATCCAAGACATAAGATTTTCACCATAAGAGAAATATCAAGGATTAGTCATAAGCTCATTTCTTGCATGTACCCAATGGAGTTTCTACTCCAAGTTTGAAGCATCGATGATGTTCAATTCTCCCCTTAACCTGCAAAACACTTTCTCATCAAGAGGTTTAGTGAATATATCCACTAATTGCTTTTCCGTGCGAACATGCTTAAGATCAATGTCACCCTTAGCAACATGATCTCGAATGAAATGATGATGAACTTCAATATGCTTAGTTCGAGAATGTTGCACGGGATTATGACCAATTTTGATAGCACTTTCATTGTCACACAGCAATGGAACATGTCTCACATATATCCCATAATCTTTAAGAGTTTGGGTCATCCAAAGTAATTGAGCACAACATGAACCAGCGGCAATGTATTCCGCTTCGGCGGTGGATAAGGATACCGAGTTTTGTTTCTTGGAGGACCAATATACAAGAGATCTACCAAGAAATTGACAAGTACCTGAAGTGGACTTTCTGTCAACCTTGTCTTAGGCATAGTCCGAGTCGGAATAGCCAACAAGATCGAAAGAGGCCCTCTTAGGATACCAAATGCCAAAATTTGGTGTATGGATTAAGTATCTCACTATCCTCTTCACGGCCTTAAGATGACATTCTTTAGGAGCAGCTTGATACCGTGCACACATGCACACGCTTAGCATGATATCGGGGCGTGAAGCACATAGATATAACAATGAACCAATCATAGAGCGATAAACCTTTTGATCAACTGGTTCACTATCTTTGGTCAAGTCAAGATGTCCACTTGTAGGCATGGGTGTAGTCATACCTTTGCATTCTTGCATATTGAACTTCTTGAATAAGTCCTTGGTGTACTTCGTTTGAGAAACAAAGGTACCTTCCTTAGTTTGCTTGATTTGCAACCCAAGAAAGAATTTGAGTTCACTCATCATAGACATCTTAAACTTCTCTAACATTAGCTTCCCAAACTTTTCACTAAAATGAGGGTTAGTTGAACCAAATATATATCATCAACATAGATTTGGCACAAAAATAGTTCTCCATTAACCCTTTTAGTAAAAAGAGTAGAATCACTTTTCCCAATTTCAAAGCCTTTTTCAATAAGGAACTTGGTCAAGCATTTATACCATGCTCTCGGAGCTTGCTTAAGACCATAAAGAGCTTTGTGAAGTTTGTAGACATGATTGGGTTTCTTAGGTTTGACAAAGCCGGGAGGTTGCTTAACATAAACTTCCTCCTCTATTTCACCATTTAGAAAAGCACTTTTAATGTCCATTTGGTACAAGGTGATATCATGATGATTAGCATAGGCAAGTAAGATGCGAATGGACTCAAGTCTAGCAACGGGAGCGTAAGTCTCACCATAGTCCATACCTTCGACTTGTGTGTAGCCTTGGGCGACGAGACGTGCTTTGTTGAGAACTACTTGTCCATCTTCATCTTGCTTGTTGCGAAACACCCATTTGGTACCGATGATGTTGTGGTTGTTGTCGGGCTTCTCAACCAATGTCCAAACTTGGTTCCTCTCAAAGTTGTCTAGCTCTTCATGCATAGCATTTATCCAATCCGGATCTTCCAATGCTTCTTCAACCTTCATAGGTTCAATGCTAGAGATAAAAGAATAGTTTTCACAAAAGTTAGCTAAACGAGTTTTAGAGCGAGTGATTCTCCCGGTTTGAATGTCATTGTAGATTTTCTCGACGGGATGATCTTTAGCAATTATTGCTCTAACTCATGAAAGCTTTTGCTTGGGTCTTCGTTGAACATCTTCATCTTGTTCTTCTTCTTGGCCTTCTTCATTGTTGGCGTTGTCGTTCTCTTGTCGTGGTGGAGAAGGAGGTTGTTGACGTTCATCTTGATGCACTTCCTCGTTTTCTTCATCTTGGTGTGTCCCACTTGTGGATGCTTCCGTATCAACTCTTGGTTCACCTTGTCATGAAGTAGAAGTTTCCACTTGGACGGACGAGGTACTCTCCTTCACCTCCGTTGGATGGACCTTGCCAATAGACAAGTCTTGGATTGCTTCCGAGGGATCTTTGTCTCCTACATCAATTGGCAATTGCTCTACTTGTGAGCCATTAGATTCATCAAACTTCACATCTACCGTCTCTTCAACCTTTTGGGTGAAATTGTTGTAGACATGGTAAGTGTGAGAGTTTGAGCCATAACCTAGTAGGAAACCTTCACGAGACTTAGGAGCAAATTTAGAACGACGATGCTTATCAAGAATGTAGCACTTTGAGCCGAATACTCGAAAGTATCCAACTTGGGGTTTGTTACCGGTGAGGAGCTCGTATGCCATCTTGCCGAGTAGCTTGTGAAGATACAAGCGATTTGTTGCATGACAAGCTATCTCAACCGCTTCTGTCCAAAAGTGCTTCGGCGTCTTGTACTCATCAAGCATCGTTCTCGCCATTTCGATGAGCGTTCGGTTCTTCCTCTCAACAACTCCGTTTGGTTGAGGTGTGTACGTAGCCGAGAACTCGTGTGAAATCCCTTCTTCATCAAGAAAGGTGTCCACATTTGCGTTCTTGAACTCCGTTCCGTTGTCGCTGCGAACCTTCTTGATTTTCACTTCAAATTGATTTTGGGCCTTCCTAGCGAAGTTTTTGAAGATCTTTTGGACCTGTGATTTATCATCGAGAAAGAACACCCACGTAAATCTTGAAAAATCATCAACTATAACTAGACCAAAAGAATTTCCACGGAGACTCTTGTAAGAGTTGGGACCAAAGAGATCCATGTGAAGTAGCTCGAGTGGCCTCCTTGTGGTCATGATGTTCTTCACGGGATGCCTTCCTCCAACCTGTTTACCTGCTTGACAAGCACAGCAAAGTCTATCCTTATCAAATATGACATCATTAACTCCAAGGATATGATTTCCTTTAATAAGCTTGTCAAGGTTTCACATACCAACATGACCAAGTCGTCTATGCCATAACCAACCTTTTGAGGATTTAGCAATGAAGCAAGTTTTAGGTTGGGCCTTTTTAGTGAAATCAACAATGTATAGATCACCTCTACGCACACCGGTAAAGACCATTTTATGATTATCTCGACGAAACACTTGGCAATCTACTTCAGTAAATAGGACATTGAAACCAAAATTAGCAAGTCTAGATACTAAAAGTAAGTTGTATCCAAGAGATTTAACGAGCATGAAATTTTGTATGGAGCTATCATGTGATATGGCCACCTTACCGAGGCCAACCACCTTACCCTTTGAGTTGTCACCGAAAGTGACATACTTTTGAGGACTATCATTATCAGCAAGCTCACGAAACATGTCTTTATCTCCAGTCATGTGATCGGTACATCCACTATCAAGAACCCATTCCTTTCCTCCTGACATATATCCCCGAAGATTTGCCATAAGACCAAAGTGTCTCATTGCATCATCAAGATCGAAGTCACTATCATGATCCTCATCATAGTATCCATGTTCAACATCGTCATGTGGTGGATCAAATCCTAGAGAGGGTGATTCGTTAGAGTGAGTTTGATAATGATCTTGCTTATGAATTTTTATAGCTTCGGAAATGATATCACTAATAATTCCAACATCTCCTTTGTCACGCATAAGGTTAGTAAGCTCAAATAGACGATCACCAAACATAGGATCACTAGTATTCATCTTACTCAAGGCAATAGACTTATGGAGAATTTCATCAATATTTTTCAAGGAATAATTTGGAAAGCGTTCCTCAAGAAATTTCTATATAGTGTAGACACACTTAAGAGTAGGCAAACATCCAATCAAGTTTCTAGGCAATCCTCTAATGATAAGTTCGGCAGTTCTAAGATTCCTAATCATGTCAATTGACTCATCATGGGTAGGATGCATAGGACCAACATGAGGTGCACAAGGGCTAGCAATGTACTTGTTCAAATGATATTGATTGAAAATTACAAGCATCTCATTTTTCCACTCATGAAAATAGTCTTCATCAAGAATAGGCACTCTATGTCTAAGACTCCCCAAAGTAGACTCATCCATCTTCCTCCAATGGTGATTAAACCAAGGCAATGGAAACCTGGCTCTGATACCACTTGTAGGACCTTGAGAAGAGGTGTCTAGAGGGGGGGGGTGATTAGGCACTAAGTAACAAAGTTGCAGTTTTTAAGTTTCCTTAAGTTTAAGTGGAGTTTAGGCACAAGTTTAACATTCACAATACATAGCAAGCAATCATGCAAAGAGTATATGAGCAGCGGCAAGTAAAGCATGCAACTTGCAAGAATGTAGAGGGAAGGGTTTTGGAGGACTCAAACGCAATTGGAGACACGGATGTTTTTGTCGTGGTTCCGATAGGTGGTGCTATCGTACATCCACGTTGATGGAGACTTCAACCCACGAAGGGTAACGGTTGCGCGAGTCCACGGAGGGCTCCACCCACGAAGGGTCCACGAAGAAGCAACCTTGTCTATCCCACCATGGTCGTTGCCCACGAAGGACTTGCCTCACTAGCGGTAGATCTTCACGAAGTAGGCGATCTCCATGCCCTTACAAACTCCTTGGTTCAACTCCACAATCTTGTCGGAGGCTCCCAAGTGACACCTAGCCAATCTAGGAGACACCACTCTCCAAGAAGTAAAAAATGGTGCGATGATGATGAACTCCTTGCTCTTGTGCTTCAAATAATAGTCTCCCCAACACTCAACTCTCTCTCATAGGATTTGGATCTTGTGGAAAGAAGATTTGAGTGGAAATCAACTTGGGGAAGGCTAGAGATCAAGATTCATATGGTAGGAATGGAATATCTTGGTCTCAACACATGAGTAGGTAGTTCTCTCTCAGAAAATGTATGCTGGAAGTGTAGGTTCAGTCTGATGGCTCTCTCCATGAATGAAGAGGAGCTGGAGGGGTATATATAGCCTCCACACAAAATCTAACCGTTACACACAATCTACCAAACTCGGTGGGACCGAATCTTTAAACTCGGTCAGACCGATTTAGCAAATAATGTGACTGTTAGGGTTTTCGGTGGGACCGAAATGCAACTCGGTAGGAGTGATTCGGTTAGGGTTAGGGCATAACGTAATCTCAATGAGACCTATTACACAAACTCGGTGAGACTGATTTTGGTAATAAGCTTTCCAAAGAGTTGGTCAGGCAGACTCGGTTGGACCGATTACACAAACTCGGTGGTACCGATTTTGGTAATGAGTCAACCAGGAAGCTTGCATTGTAATCTCGGTAGTACCGCTTGCTCAAACTCGGTGAGACCGATTTTGGTAATGGACATACACAGAGAGATTACAATCCCATCTCGGTGAGACCGAGATCCCTATCGGTAGAACCGATTTTGCCTAGGGTTTGTGGCAGTGGCTATGACATTCAAACTCGGTGGCACCGGATAGAAAGAATCAGTGGGGCCGAGTTTAACTTTAGGTTTTAGGACACATGTGTGGAAGTGGGAAAGTAGTTGAGGGTTTTGGAGCATATCACTAAGCACTGTGGAGCAAGAAAGTCATTAAACAACACCTCATCCCTTCTTGATAGTATTGGCTTTTCCTATAGACTCAATGTGATCTTGGATCACTAAAATATAAAATCAAGAGTCTTGAGCTTGAAGCTTGAGCCAATCCTTTGTCCTTAGCATCTTGAAGGAGTTCCCACATCTTTTAGTCCATGCCACTCCATTGTTGAACTTATCTGAAACATATTAGATAAAGGTGTTAGTCCAACAAGAGATATGTTGGCATTAATTACCAAAACCATCTAGGGAGCACTTGTGCTTTCATCAATCTATATATCTAGTGATGTCTCACCCTCTTTCCCACGTCCACATTGATCAATCTATACCTCTCTATATAGGACTACATAGCTAATACACCCACATTAATTATATATACAACGTCCCCCTCTCATCATCCATGCCTTCCGCTTCATCTCTCAGACACGCGCACAGTGGCGAAGACAGGGGGCAGCAAGGGCCCTGCCCCCCTAACATCACTATATATCGAGGCTAAGATGAATGTGATCATTAGACAATTGCTGGTAAAATGGTTTAAGTTGATGAATTGGCCCTTCTCGTAAAGGATTAGCAATGCTTGGCCCCCTAGCTCATTTATTTTTATGGCTCCGCCACTGCGCGCAACAGCGCACGTTCTCGCCCCCCTCTTTAAATATCGATTTCTCACTTGTGCACTCCTTCATAGTCTCCCTCCACTTGGCCCCTCGCACCATCTTCTAGCCCCCCACCGGATTTTGCCACATGTACAATCTAGAAGACTCCATGGTTGAACTTAAGCATAATGCACAAACCTCGAAACACAAGTGCTTCTCCTTTGTTCTAGAATCTTCCATATCATAACTGCCCAGACTTTTTTCTAGTTGATTTTCCATTATTTGTTTTTACTTTATGCTTTACAACGCACAATTCCGTGAATCATAAAATAGATTAAGGGCTTCTTTGATTCAAAGGATTCTCAAAGGAATTTTGGAGGATTCTAATCCTTAGGAATTTTTCCTATCTTGGTTGTTTGATTCGAAGGATTGTAAACCATAGGAATTTTTCCATAGGATTCATTTGCACTAGATTTCATAGGAAACATCCCATCCACTCAAACCTCTTTGAAAGAATCCTGCGTTTTTTCTATGCACAATCAAACACTCGTACAATCCTGTAGGATTCAAGACGACATTAAACTCTAATCCCATGTTTTTCCTATTCCCGCGTTTTGGAAATCCTATGAATCAAAGAGGCCCTAGCTTTTTTATAAAAACTAATTGATTTTGAATGAGATGAACTATAAGAATTAAACGAAGGTATACATCAGGCATATATGACTCAGAGCTTACATGCTATAGTGTGGTATTTATTCATAATTTGGTTGCCAAATCTGATGTGTGCAATGCACGTGTACCTTACTAGTACTTCGAGTATGTGCAAAACATGTAAATTAGAATTCCAATGGCACGCTACACAGTGTCTCTCTTACAGTTCATGAAGCCACGTGGCACATGTGGAGGCGTTGACGCGACATCCTTGTGTGGATTGATCACAGTGACGTGCTGTTGGTTCTAGAAGAATGTACTCGTCCTATGTGAGCCACACTGGCGGTACATGCACGAAGCGAAGATATGCACGCATGCCACGCACACACTCATTCCCTCGCACGCACATGCGGGTACACGAGCGGACGCAATTTTGTACCAAGTTCCACCCCATGTGATAATTTGACGCATGTAAAGTCCTTCACTTCATTGATGGTCAATTAATACAGCGCATACAAATTGAGTGGCCATGAGGGCGTAAGAAAGACATTACTACTCCACTGCGTGCATGCGAGTAGTTAAATCATGGGTTGCTAGTAGTACTTCCATTGGTCTCCTTCGTATTTTGTGCCAATTTTTAACCATATTTGTAAGTAACATAACATTTACGCATTTGAGCAGTGTAGTCTACTTGAAATTTATGTTTCACTAAACTCATCGGGAGCCGTATCGGGCCTCGAAACCAAAACCATCAATTAATCTTTACCTTGTTCCCATCACATTCGAAAGTACTAGTGCTACAATTAAGTGCAATCCTGCTCACACCTACTAGTACATACCAAACCTGAACGTGTTCCCACTATGCAGGTTTTAGTACTAGTGATAGTACTTAGGTTATAAAAAGGGGAACTACCTAACCGAAAATTACTCTACCTTCCTCCTCATAAGTCCTTCTTCTTCATACGTCCTTGCCATGGCCGGTGTGCAGAGATCTAGGTCGATAACTACTCGTAATAAGGGAGCAGCAACCAAGGCTGCAGAAAAAAAGAAAGGGCTCGCCGCCACGCAGAGACCTCGAAAGATCTCTCACGGGTAGGCGATGGCTCCCAGGAGTTCCCTAGCCGCGGAGGCGAACATGCCGAGCTGGCGGTGCTGGAGTCGTTATCCCTCGACAACATGCCCGATCAGCTCAATAAGCACCTCGATAAGCAGAAGGAGTTCATCCACGGCTTGGTGGAGCTGCTGAAGGAGAGCCTCGATGACATGCCCATTTAGCTCAATAAGCAGGGGGAGTTGACTGCCGGCTTGGTGATGCTGCTGAAGAAGAGCACTGCCTCGAAGAAGTAGGCGATTGGCGAAATCCTGCAACTTCAGGAGGACAAGGTGACGCTCTACCACGAGCTCGACCTGCTGAAGGAGAAGAACGCCGGCTGGAAGAAGCTGCATGAGAATAGTAGTTCCTCAATAAATATGTTGCAGGCCCTCGTCATGGAACAGAAAGAGGAGTTGGCGAAGCTCCACATCGAGCACCCAGCTATTGTCAATGTACGTAATGCGGCGGTGGAACGGATGATGCCGGCTCGCGTCGAGAAATCCCGCGTCATGGACTGAATGAAGAAGATTGCGGAGGAGACGCGCAAGGAGATGGAGGTCATGGAGGCGATGAAGAAGCAGTTACAACACCGCGGAGAATTAGATCATTTGGGGTGATAATATTCCTTGTCCTTTTTCTCCTGTGTTTCTTCTTTTGCTTCGGGTGTTTCGCCGCATGTGTCACGTTCTCTGTGAAGCATGAATAGAACAATGCTAACAATGACATGACTAGCAAATTAGATCATTTTTTATCGCCATATGGCACAGGCTGCAGTGTTTCGTGCTCCTCCGTTGTAGTACTACTCCAGTGGAAAACTTGAGTATACCGCACGGTTCTTTGCTCCTCCTCAGGTCGTCGGCACATTTATACGAGCAGTCAAATCACAAGGCCCCGCCTTCCAGCAGTAATGAGCCGTTGATACGTCTCCAACGTATCAATAAATTATGAAGCATTCATGCTATTATCTTATCTATTTTGGATGTTTATGGGCTTTACTAAGCACTTTTACATTTTTTTGGGACTAACCTATTAACCGGAGGCCCAACCCATATTGCTGTTTTCTTGCCAATTTCAGTGTTTCGAAGAAAAGGAATATCAAACGGAGTCCAAACGGAATGAAACCTTTGGGAGCGTAATTTTTGGAACGAACGTGATCCAGGAGACTTGGAGTTGAAGTCAAGGAAGCTTCTAGGTGGCCACGAGGGTGGGGGGCGCCCCCCTACTGGGCGCGCCCCCTATCTCGTGGGCCCCTCGAGGCTCCCCCAACCATCTTCTTTCGCCTATATATTCCCATATACCCTAAAACCTTAGAAGAGAACAATAGATCCGGAGTTCCGCTGCCGCAAGCCTCTGTAGCCACCAAAAACCTCTCGGGAGCCCGTTCCGGCACCCTGCCGATGGGGGGATCCCTCACCGGTGGCCATCTTCATCATCCCAACGCTCTCCATGACGAGGAGTGAGTAGTTCATCCTCGGGGCTGAGGGTATGAACCAGTAGCTATGTGTTTAGTCTCTCTCTCTCTCTCGTGTTCTCTCTATGGCACGATCTTGATGTATCGCGAGCTTTGCTATTATAGTTGGATCTTATGATGTTTCTCCCCCTCTACTCTCTTGTAATGGATTGAGTTTTCCCTTTGAAGTTATATTATCGGATTGAGTCTTTAAGGATTTGAGAACACTTGATGTATGTCTTGCCGTGCTTATCTGTGGTGACAATGGGATATTCACGTGATCCACTTGATGTATGTTTTGGTGATCAACTTGTGGGTTCCGCCCATGAACCTATGCATAGGGGTTGGCACACGTTTTCGTCTTGACTCTCCGGTAGAAACTTTGGGGCACTCTTTGAAGTACTTTGTGTTGGTTGAATAGATGAATCTGAGATTGTGTGATTCATGTCGTATAATCATGCCCACGAATACTTGAGGTGACAATGGAGTATCTAGGTGACATTAGGGTTTTGGTTGATTTGTGTCTTAAGGTGTTATTCTAGTATGACCTCTATGATAGATTGAACGGAAAGAATAGCTTCATGTTATTTTACTACGGACTCTTGAATAGATAGAACAGAAAGGATAACTTTAAGGTGGTTTCGTACCCTACCATAATCTCTTCGTTTGTTCTCCGCTATAAGTGGCTTTGGAGTGACTCTTTGTTGCATGTTGAGGGATAGTTATATGATCCAATTAAGTTATTATTGTTGAGAGAACTTGCACTAGTGAAAGTATGGACCTTAGGCCTTGTTTCCTACCATTGCAATACCATTTATGCTCACTTTTATCATTAGTTACCTTGCTGTTTTTATATTTTTAGATTACAAAAACCTATATCTACCATCCATATTGCACTTGTATCACCATCTCTTCACCAAACTAGTGCACCTATACAATTTACCATTGTATTGGGTGTGTTGGGGACACAAGAGACTCTTTGTTACTTGGTTGCAGGGTTGTTTGAGAGAGACCATCTTCATCCTACACCTCCCACCGATTGATAAACCTTAGGTCATCCACTTGAGGGAAATTTGCTACTGTCCTACAAACCTCTGCACTTGGAGGCCCAACAACGTCTACAAGGAGAAGGTTGCGTAGTAGACATCAAGCTCTTTTCTGGGGCCGTTGCCAGGGAGGTGAGTGCTTGAAGGTATATCTTTAGATCTTGCAATCATATATTTTTGTTTCTTGTTTTATCACTAGTTTAGTTTATAAAAGTAAACTACAAAAAAATGGAATTGAGTCTGCCTCATACACTTCATCTTTTTAATATCTTTCATGAGAATGATGGAAAGGAAAATTGTTCTCAATTCCTAGATGAAGAATGCATTAGAATGTTTGGCACTAACTATTTGAATGATGAGCATGATTGCAATGTTGTTAGTATGATTTCCTTGAATATCCATGATGTTAATGATATGCAAAGCCACAAGCTTGGGGAAGCTATGTTTGATGAAGATGATATTTTTTGTCCCCCAAGTTTTCATGAGAATATTTATTATGATGAAAGCATGCCTCCTATTTATGATGATTATATTTATGAAAGTGGGTTTGGAAGAGTTTCAACTTTAGGAAGTAATGATCCCACTATTTTGGAGGATGTTGAATATTATTGTGATAATTATGTAAGTGGAGAGGTCATGACTTTATTTAGTGATGAATCCACTATTTCGGAAGAGGTTCCAATTGATTATGAGAACAAAGTTGCTATCTATGATGATTATTGTGATGACTTGTATGCTATTAAGAATAATGATAACCATGAAACTTGTCATCATGATTTTAGTTTTCAATTGGATTATGCCTCACATGATAATTATTTTGTTGAGTTTGCTCCCACTACTATTCATGAGAAGAAATTTGCTTATGTGGAGATTAGTAAATTTTCTATGCTTGTAGATCATGAAAAGAATGCTTTAGGTGCTGGTTATATTGTTGAATTCATTCATGATACTACTGAAAATTATTATGAGGGAGGAACATATGCTTGTAGGAATTGCAATAATATTAAGTTTCCTCCCTATGTGTTGAAAATTTCGAAGCTATGCTTGTTTTACCTTCTTATGCTAGTTGATTATTGTTCCCATAAGTTGTTTGCTCACAGAATCCCTATGCATAGGAAGAGAGTTAGACTTAAATGTGCTAGTCATATGCTTCATGATGCTCCCGTTATGTTTCAATTCTTATCTTTTATGTGAGCATCATTGTCATCATCATGCCTAGCCAAAAAGGCATTAAAGAAAAGTGCTTGTTGGGGTACAACCTAATATTTACCCTTAATTTTTTTGTGTGTTCACATGATTATGCTACTGTAGTAATCATGTTTTATAGCTTTTGTTTCAATAAAGTTCCAAGTAAGACCTTTAGGATAGCTTATGGTGATAGTTGTGTTGATCCTGCCAAAAATCAGAAACTTTTGCACCCAGTAAATTAGTTTTGATAATTCACATAAACATGATTTTGCTCTGATTCGTTTTGTTATGGATTGGTACACAAATTTCTTAGGTCTTCCTAATTTTGTAAGATATTTGAAGTTCCAGAAGTATACGTTTGTTACACATTACTACAGACTGTTCTGTTCTTGACAGATTCTGTTTTCTATGTGTTGTTTGCTTATTTTGATGAATCTATGGGTAGTATCGGAGGGTATGAACCATAGAGAAGTTGGAATACAGTATATATTACACAAATATGAATTTAGAATGAGTTCATTACAGTACCTAAGTGGTGGTTTTATTTTCTTATACTAACGGAGCTTACGAGTTTTCTGTTGAGTTTTGTGTTGTGAAGTTTTCAAGTTTTGGGTAAAGATTCGATGGACTATGGAATAAGGAGTGCCAAGAGCCTAAGCTTGGGGATTCCCAAGGCACCCCAAGGTAATATTCAAGTACAACCAAGAGCCTAAGCTTGGGGATGCCCTAGATGACATCCCCTCTTTCGTCTTCGTCTATCGGTAACTTTACTTGGAGCTATATTTTTATTCACCACATGATATGTGATTTGCTTGGAGCATAATTTTCTTTTGTTAGTATTTTCTTGCTGTTATTTAGAATAATGTTTTGCATCTATATTTTCAATAAAAATGTCAAGTATAGCCTTTACCATGCTTATTTGGCTAGTATACATGTTGCTGTTTGAAAAAAGAAAGTTTACCGCTGTTGCAAAAATTCCCTAGAAAAGTCAGAGAATGGTATAATGTTGAAACTTTTTGCATATTGAGCTCTGATAAATCTTATACAGTGAGGTATTTTTCTTATAATTTTTGGAGTTAGGGAAGTATGACGAATCTTGCATTCTTTACAGACTATACTGTTTTGGCAGATTGTTGTTATGTTTGCATTGTTTGCATAGGCTTGCTTGTTTAATGATTCCATTTGAGGATAGGAGTATTAAATATGCAGATACATTTAGTATGCAATGTTGAATAATAATTTTAGTGATTTGTTACAGTAGAAAATGATAAAGCTTTCTAGATTTAGGAAACCGAGATATAAAAGGAATTAAGGAGACACAAAAGTTCAAGCTTGGGGATGCCCAAGGCACCCCAAGATAATATTTCAAGAAGTCTCAAGCATGTAAGCTTGGGGATGCCCCGGTAGGCATCCCACCTTTCTTCTTCAACAACTATCGGTTAATATCGGTTGAGCCTAAGTTTTTTGCTTCTTCACATGAGTTGCGCTATCCTTGCAATGTCATTTTATTTTGCTTTGCTTGCTGTTTGAATAAAATACCAAGATCTGAAATTCTTAAATGAGAGGGTCTTCATATAGTTACATATTTATTTGACTACCCATTGATCTTCATTTATATCTTTTTGGAGTAGTTTGTCATTTACTCCTGTACTTCACTTATATCCAATGAGTAAATGGTTGAATGAGTTGAATGTCATAAATCTGAAATTATATATGTTTCATTTGCTTATCCCATGGGGAGTAATGACTTCATATCTAAGAAGTAGAGGTTGTAAACTTATTAAAGGTTAGCAAGCATTGTATTGGTCATTTGAACAATTCATGAAAGAATATTGAAGGAAGAGAAATTTCACATATAAATATACTATCTTGGACATCTTTTATAATTGTGGGCACTCATTAAGTATGACATGCTAAAGAGTTGATGTTGGACAGGGAAGACAACGTAATGGGTTATGTTTTCTCACATCTTAGTTAAAGTATATTGGCATGGATCGTCCAACATGTTGAGCTTGCCTTTCCCCCTCATGCTAGCCTAATTCGTTGCACCAAGTAGAGATACTACTTGTGCTTCCAAATATCCTTAAACCCAGTTTTTGCCATGATAGTCCACACCTATGGATTGAGTAAGATCCTTCAAGTAAGTTGTCATGTTGCAAGCAATAAAAATTGATCTCTAAATATGTATGACTTATTAGTGCGGAGAAAATAAGCTTTATACGATCGTTTGATATGGAAGTAATAAAAGCGACGAACTGCATAATAAAGGTTCATATCACAAGTGGCAATATAAAGTGACGTTCTTTCGCATTAAGATTTTGTGCATCCAACCCTAAAAGCACATGACGACCTCTGCTTCCCTCTGCAAAGGGCCTATCTTTTACTTTATGCAAGAGTTAAGGTGATCTTCACCTTTCCCTTTTTCATTTTATCCTTTGGCAAGCACCTCGTGTTGGAAAGATCCTGATATATATATCCAACTGGATGTAAGTTAGCATGAACTATTATTGTTGACATCACCCGAAGGTGAATACGTTGGGAGGCGATATTGTAAGCCCCTATCTTTCTCACTGACAGATTAAAGCTCCATAACCATAAGTATTGCGTGAGTGTTAGCAATTGTAGAAGACTAATTGATAGTTGAGTATGTGGAGTTTGCTAAATCAAAGCTCTGACATAGACCCTTCCTAAAAATAAGATGAATTGCAATTGTTTGATGACTGAGAATGAAGTTTTCTAGTTTTCAAGAAAGTTTATGATCTATGCTTTAACATGTGAATAGCTTGTTACCTGATCTTAAGAAGTTTTATGAGATGAACTACTGTTATGACATATAATCATGCTAGAAAAGGTGATTGAACTTATCATTGATCAAACTTGTGCACCTGCTAGCATTCACACTTCATAAATTCTTTCTTTTATCATTTACCTACTCGAGGACGAGCAGGAATTAAGCTTGGGGATGCTGATACATCTCCAACGTATCTATAATTTATGAAGCATTCATGCTATTATGTTATCTATTTTGGATGTTTATGGGCTTTACTAAGCACTTTTATATTATTTTTGGGACTAACTTATTAACCGGAGGCGCAGTCCATATTGTTGTTTTCTTGCCTATTTCAGTGTTTCGAAGAAAAGGAATATCAAACGGAGTCCAAACGGAATGAAACCTTCGGGAGCGTGATTTTTGGAATGAACGTGATCCAGGAGACTTGGAGTTGAAGTCAAGGAAGCTTCGAGGTGGCCACGAGGGTGTCCTCCCCCTATTGGGCGTGCCCCCTGTCTCATGGGCCCCTCGAGGCTCCCCCGACCGACTTCTTTCGCCTATATATTCCCATATACCCTAAAACCTTTGAAGAGAACAATAGATCGGGATTTCCACTGCCGCAAGCCTCTGTAGGTACCAAAAACCTCTCGGGAGCCCATTCCGGCACCCTGCCAGAGGGGGGATCCCTCACCAGTGGCCATCTTCATCATCCCGGCGCTCTCCATGACGAGGAGGGAGTAGTTCATCCTCGGGGCTGAGGGTATGTACCAGTAGCTATGTGTTTGATCTCTCTCTCTCTCTCTCTCTCTCTCTCTCTCTCTCTCGTGTTCTCTCTATGGCACGATCTTGATGTATCACGAGCTTTGCTATTATAGTTGGATCTTATGATGTTTCTCCCCCTCTACTCTCTTGTAATGGTTTGAGTTTTCCCTTTGAAGTTATCTTATCGGATTGAGTCTTTAAGGATTTGAGAACACTTGATGTATGTCTTGCCGTGCTTATCTGTGGTGACAATGGGATATTCACGTGATCCACTTGATGTACATTTTGGTGGTCAACTTGCGGGTTCCGCCCATGAACCTATGCATAGGGGTTGGCACACGTTTTCGTCTTGACTCTCCGGTAGAAACTTTGGGGCACTCTTTGAAGTACTTTGTGTTGGCTGAATAAATGAATCTGAGATTGTGTGATGCATATCGTATAATCATGCCCACGAATACTTGAGGTGAAAATGGAGTATCTAGGTGACATTAGGGTTTTGGTTGATTTGTGTCTAAAGGTGTTATTCTAGTATGAACTCTATGAGAGAATGAACAGAAAGAATAGCTTCATGTTATTTTACTACGGACTCTTGAATAGATAGAACAGAAAGGATAACTTTGAGGTGGTTTCGTACCCTACCATAATCTCTTTGTTTGTTCTCCGAAAGGAATAGAAAACGAGGCTTTTTCCACCACACCAGGGGTTGGCATTACACTCAAGCAGGGGATGTCAATTTGACTACTGTTCGAGAACCTGTTTGAACGAGAAGTAGCATTGCTCCAGCGGGGCAGAGCCAATTGGCTACGACATGGTGACCGAAATACAAATTTTTTCCACCACTTTGCAATTGCAAGAAAAAAGAGGAATATGATCAAGTACTTGATGAGCGATATTGGAGATCGAATAGAAGGTAATACTTTTACCAAAAGTTTATTGCGATCTTTTTGTTCACATAACAAATAAGGTGAAGCAGGGTCTGGAACAATGAATCTCTTTATGATAAACAGATCCATTTTGCAAGTTTGTATTTACGGGTGGCTTTGGAGTGACTCTTTGTTGCATGTTGAGGGATATTTATATGATCCAATTATCTTATTATTGTTGAGAGAACTTGCACTAGTGAAAGTATGAACCTTAGGCCTTGTTTCCTACCATTGCAATATCGTTTACGCTCACTTTTATCATTAGTTACCTTGCTGTTTTTATATTTTCAGATTACAAAAACCTATATCTACCATCCATATTGCACTTGTATCACCATCTCTTCGCCGAACTAGTGCACCTATACAATTTACCATTGTATTGGGTGTGTTGGGGACACAAGAGACTCTTTGTTATTTGGTTGCAGGGTTGTTTGAGAGAGACCATCTTCATCCTACGCCTCCCACGGATTGATAAACCTTAGGTCATCCACTTGAGGGAAATTTGCTACTGTCCTACAAACCTCTGCACTTGGAGGCCCAACAACGTCTACAAGGATAAGGTTGCGTAGTAGACATCAGCCGTCAAATCACAAAGGCCCTCGCCTCTCATGAAACAGACCAAGCTAGACTGCCCCGCCCTCTAGCCTTTTAAAAAATGTATACTTTTGTACAGTAGTAGTATCGATGGATTGCGCCATGGAGCAACACTAACAAGATGAAATTAAAGAAAAAATGTGGTACATATAGAGAGCGCTCATCGTCAACTTATGCATATAGTACTATTAAAAAAGCTAGTACGTGCTTAAATGGGGTGCTAAATTCTATTAAAGAAATTAGCATACCTATTTAATTCTTGGGTTCTTATTATTTATGCCACTAGTTGTGTATCACTACTCAGTTTTGCCATTAGAAGTTACAACTACTCAAAAATACCATCGATCCGTGAGATGCCTACTCAAAAATGCAATTAGATATCTCAAAATTGCCATCATTAAGCTAGATGTTTGCTAAAAATGCCATTAGACATTGTTATTTTCACGTAAAACCCGTTGAACATGTTACATGACAAAAATAAGCCGATTCTCATAATGATAAGTGTGGCCCCGCTTGTCAGGAGTAACCAAGCGAATAATTTTACAAGAAAATAAGAACATTGTTGGGATCAAGTAGGCCCCACACTCTATTTTACTGTAGTGAGATAGAGGGAGAGCTGGCATGGTTGTCCATCGGTATTTATGTCATTATAACATGGCAAAAGAGATTTGAGTCACAATAATGGTGTCCAGCACACCCCTCAAATAAAACTAAGCACCCTGAAATTCTTTGACAAAACTAAGCACCCTGAAATTCTTTGACAACTAAACTGCTGGCTATATGATGTTGGCCATATATATATTGTACATATATAACATAAAGAAATGAGTGGTAGTACTATACCAACTAAAAGATGAAATGTCAGAAATATAACGAGAAGAAACATAACATAGTTCTGCTGGGGGCTCAGCACAACACACCCCTCAAATAAAACTAAGCACACCTGAAATTAAACTAAGCAACTAATCCAATAGACACAACATTAGAACCACCATGAGCAACGACACTGCCACCTTATTCGGAGTCCTCGTCCACGTCCTCGACTTCGTCCTTGTCCCTCTTCCTCTTGGCCGATACTTCTTTGCTTGAACCGCACATTTGGCTCTTGCTCTTCATCCAACCCTTGTAGATATTGGAACAAAGGTAGCCATCCATTGTAGCGTACTAGATGTGGTCTATATCTAGTACATTCCACTACCATGCATGAAGATGAAACGTGTGCGGAGGTTTCTTCAGTTTACCATACGAAGGATGAACCATGGCCCATGTCAGGGTCAACATTGAAGGCTAATTACGGGAGGGCAGCAGCCCATTCTTCTGGAGGTCGAAGGGGTTGCCTACAACAAGGCCTATCCGACCCAGGACTTTTCTGTCGTTCGTAAATTCTACAGTAACAAATTTGACTAGGCCGTCCTTGAGGAAGTTCTTAAAATCCTGGCACTCAATGTCGGCATGGTATATGTGGTAGACCAAGCATAAGTCATGCACGCAAACCTGGATCACGGCGGGAATCATCTTCTCTTCCTCCTTTAGATTCTTCTGTTTGTCCAGGGTTGTGGTGTACTCAACATCTAGCCCAGCGACCCACTCATCATTTGAGTTTTCGAACATGCGTCTGAAGCGAGCAAGGCATCCTTTCACTGTCACGGAAGAACGGGTGTAGATGACGTCGAACTCATCGCCGGTGATGGTTCTAACCTTGTACTCACCGCCGATCATGGAGATTTGGGACGCCATGGATTTGGGAGGAGGGTTAGGATTAGTGGAACTGCCATAATGTGAAAGCACGAGACAACTAGGAGCAAACTGTCGTAATGTTAAAGGACGTCCGGGGACGAGTAGGAGCGAACTGCCAGCGGTGTTTTGATTGTAAAATGCTAAGTGGGGCGTGAGAACGGCAGGGTAGTGGCTTGCCCGGTGGATAAATGGATTCATGCACAGTACTATGGGGGGCCAATTAGATGTCATGTCTACTCGACTCCCAATTAAATGGCTTTTGATGTCATGTCAAGCGCCGGGAAAATTACAGGTGATATGAAGCTTTCCATTCTCCCATGATACGGGCTTCCGAGAGCCCTTGGATGTGAGATCAAACGGTTGCATGGCGTGATTCTAGACATATGGGTGAATATCCTATCCTGGAGGGTTATTCTGCAAATTTTCAGCAACTTAGCATGCGACCGTTCGATCTCAGATCCAAGGGCTGCCAGCAGCCCATATCATGGTCACGTCTACCACGACCGTCGCCTCGCTCACGCGGTCGCGCCCTTGGAGATGTAACATGGTGCGATAGGCTATCAGATATTGGCATGTCATACATAGGCATCACTTAGTCACTCATACTACAACAAGATTAGCTATAAGGTGGGCTATAAGAGTACTTTTTTACTTCTCTCTATCTCTTTCTTCGTAGTATTTATTGCATTTGCCAAGGAGTGACCTCTTCCAATGAAATGGTGCTTAGATGAGGTGCTAAGGGCATTAAATGGCTTAGCAATTAAGTCCCCAATGCATAGGTGCTTAGTTTTTGTTGCTAAGTTTGCTTCATTTAATTAGTTATAGACTCAAAATTGTCTTTTCACCTAGGTACATGCGCTTAGCACAGTTTCTTCCTTGGGTCACCAAACTAGTCTCTCTCTTCTTAATTAACTTGTCACATCAGACTTTATGCCTATGTGGTAGGCTTAGCACCTGTAGGAGCAAGTAAGTAGTACAATAGTGGGCTATAAGCCCGCTTTACATGGCATTTTTGCATATGTGGAGGAAAGAGGCAAGGAAAAAGTGGAGGAGTGGGCTCTCATGCAAGAGCCAGCCTCTGCATGGTGGAGCATTGGGAGAGGCAAGTGAATGGAGGTGGTCAGGAATCGGGAGACTCACGCCGGTCGTAGCGCCGTTGTTAAAATGATAATGGCAAGTCAAATCACGGGACCCCACCTATCGAGCAGTAACTCGCTGTCAAATCACACAACCCTATATTTGCAGCAGCCTACTCCCTCATCTTCTCGCATCTCTGTCGAACCGACTAGGCAGAACTGCCCCGCCTACCGCGCAGGAAAAGCCCACCCAGGACTTTCAAATAGTACAATATACTAATTTTCTATCCATGATTGCGCCATGGAGCAAAGCCTCAAGAAAACGGCGGTACACATGTACGGAGTATACAACACGCCCGTCGCGTTCGCTCGCACCCCAGACGGTCTGTCGGTCTGGCATGCCGCTCTCCGAATGGAATGCACGTCATATTGCATTCGCACACACATGTGGGACCGTAAGCAATTGAGAACTGACCAAAGGCACACTCCCCAGCCCCGCAAGTCGGGTGAGTTAATAGAAGAGAGAGACGAGAGATATTACTACAAGATAAGTGGTGTACATACGTTGGTGCCTGGACGATCCCTGCAAGACACGGAAGATCAGTTCGTCCATGCATGTGACCAGACTCCAGCAGACACGCCTGGATTGGCTATCATCTACATATCGTCCAGGATGTGTTGTACAGGGCTATAGTTCTGGTGAGAAATCTAAAAAAAGGTTTCTTGTCATCTCGCAAAATTAGGTGTCATGTGCTTCAGATCATTGCGAGGGTTAAACAGCGACAACTGAGTTCCTCCAAGGGGCTAGTCATTGGGGGCACACACACGAAGACTACTCGGCTGCCATCTAAGTCAAGCCGGCTATGTTAATTAGGACATCTATCGATGGACCCCTTTTCTACGAGTTTATAATTAATTTGAGCTTTGATCCTCATCTAGTTTGTCCATCGGGATTCATGTTGTCTCCTTTGGGCAGTGAGGTTATGATTTCTTGTCATGTGGCATTTTTTCATGTTATATGTTATAATCCAGTGCTTTAGGTCAAAATGACGAAAACTACGCCTCCGGGGCACGTGCATGAAGACTTCTCAACAGTCATTGACGAGGTCAAGCCGGCTCCGGTAGACAAAAGAAAACTAGTACTCCACTATGGCCCTGTTTGGATCCATGGGTTAGAGTTAGTTTTAGCTAGTTGGGGCTCAAATAGCCCTAAAGTATCCAAGCATGAGGGTTAAATTGTAACAAGTTGCACCGAACCTACCAAAACAAATATCCCACCCAAGAGGTGCTAATTGGAGATAGTTCTCATTGGGCCCAGTGAAGAATCACTTTTCTCTCTCCATCAAGTGCATTTATTGTCAATCTAACCCTGTCACCCAAACACCTCTTTGGCTACAGTTAGTTCAGGGTTAGTCATGAGTTAGTTTAACCTCTAGCTAAGTTAGAGTATCCAAACAGGAGTAGTATAGGATATGCAAGTTGCTCAAAGCATACAACCAAATTCGTAAGTGAAAAGATCTTTTTTTTGAAAACGGAACGTGAAAGGATCTTCGAATGATATAATTTTCAAATTATATAAAATCTTATCAATAGTCAAAGGCATCCTCGAAGAATGCATTAGGCCCTATATAAAATCTTGTCAATAGTCAAAACCAAGTGTTCTAAACGAGTTCAAAATGAGAAACTGGACCCACTCACGGCACGGCACGCCTGTCTCGTTTGGTCCGTTGGTCAAAGCGCTTACTCTTCTTGGCATAACAATAGAGTACAGTAGTATGTTTTAGAATGCTCTTGGCATGTTGCTAACATGTGATGAGTTAACCGACCTCAATAGACGGCAAAAACGCCAGCCCGCCGCACTTTGAGAGAGACGATGAGCGAGAAGCGATACAGGCTGCGGGATTACTAGCGCTAGGTGTCACACGGAAGCCAAGAAATATGGTGATAGCGTGGGTTAGCCATGTAGCATGATGTAACTACACTGGGCTGTCGTGTTTCGTACTCTTCGAGTCCACTGTGGAGATGATTGGTTGATTTTATATCGCTGAATAATATAAAATATTATGAGTGCAGACACTCCAACACGAGGTTCCTTGCTCCTTCTCGGTCGTCCGGAATCTTTGTTCTTCCACTTTTTTTACTGAGCTTTGCTCGTCCTTTTGCCAACACGCGAGACATCTAGCATCAAGGTGCACATGTCATGCAAGAAAATGGAGGTAATCGGATAAGCAGTGCGTAAGTGAGTCGTGCACTTTGATGGCACTTACTACGCAATATTTTTGCTCCAATTTAACCCTCATGTTTGGATACTTTAGGGCTATTTGAGCCCCAACTAGCTCAAACTAACTCTAACCCATGGATCCAAACATGGCCTATATAGGCAGGAGCCTCCGCGCTTGCTTGCTAGTGTTGCTCTCTTCACACTATCTCGTCCTCTCCAGATCTAAACATGACAGCAGTGGCCACACACTCTCTCTCTGCTCACCGCTGGTCACAGATCCAGCCGAAACCTCTCCGCTGGGGAAGGTGAGAAGGTGCAACGTTCATGTGGTCATCCTCAGTTATGGCTCTTACCCACTGTCGGCGCGTCCCGGTCAGCGTGCCTTGCCGTTCTCTCCCAAGCACCGCTGGCTAGGGAGGGACTCCGACACCTTCTTCCTCACTACCGTAGTGTGGGCAGATCCGGCCTCCCGCCACCCACCTAGCAACATCCCGGTGACCCTCAGGTATAACTTCCTTTGAAACCGGCCTTTCTCTACTTCCCGAGCTCCTAATGTCGCTGCATTTGTATCTTTTACTATTTCTCAGCCCCCCTCGTAGATAGGATCGATTGGCTATTCGAAAACCACCTAAATTTTTACTGTTAAGAGGTAAAACTAGTTCATGCACTCGAATCTAGTACTACTTGGTTCAACAAGGAAGATTGGGGGTGGGTGGGGGAAGATTTGTTACCTGAATCTAGGACTTGGTCGAAAGAGGAAATAATGGGGGCGAAAAGTAGCAGAGACTGGCTATCCAACTGGTCTCTAGGTCTAATAGGGAAATAAAGGGAAACGCAATACAAACTCAATATAAACCCGATCTATTGGTTGAAAAAGGAAAGAAAGTGGGGACTGGGGGACAAGTCAACAGAGTAAGTCCAACACAAGATTTGCTAGCCTCGCACAGTATAAGGTGGCTATACCGAACAAAAATGGGACCACCCCAGATATCCTGGTCTGATGTTTGTTGCCCCGAGCCACTCTTATGTAATGCCACTTGTAAAATGTAGCAGTCGCACTATTAAAAGTAAGGACACGTTAAACCAATGTTGTTTTCAATGTAATGCCTCCAGTAATATGAATCAATGGCACTTTTTTCATGTCCTGCTAAATTTCCCATCAAGATAAGTTGCTTCTTTTCATTAGAAATGCAACTTTCCTGGTCCGCTTACTCTCTCGTTCCCAAATATAGACTCTGTAGTAGCTGTTAATGTAACGTTGCTGGTAAAATGAATCAATGGCACCATTAAAGTAATGTCGTATTTAACAGTTGTCATAGTTAATCCTATTGCCCACATTAATATCTAGCAATGTTGCTGCTTTAGAAATTGCTACTGTCCTTGTAGGATTGCCATTCAGATAGGGAACATGCTTCTTTTCATTTGATGCATGTTTCACCACTTCTTAGTCACCCTCCTTTCCACCTTTTTTGTGCAAACAGAGATATACATTTCACGCTTGATCTTAGTTCAACTGCACAAATGATATCCAAATTATAGTTGAACATTCCAGGAGCTTCACAACCAACCTTGATGTTGCTCAATTTTATTGCAACTAATGAAGAAGAAGCTCTATGGGTTTCGTTTTCTAATGTAAATGGAACCGAGACTGGAGCCCTTTTCTTAAAAAAAAGAGAAGAAGCTGCTAGCTCATGGGACATTGCTTCACTTTAGGTGACCTGCACCAAAAGGTCCCATGAATTGAATCATCCATGTTGGTGACTGGTGTCATCCCTTCTACGAGGGCGTTGACAGTAGATATGGTTCCCATCACGAGGTATGTTCCTTTTTGGTCTGACTGTTTGCCAAAGATCATGCATGTTGAGTCTGCTCTTGTGCTACTATTTTGGCACTACCATGATAAAGCAGTAATGTTATTAGTTTGCACCTTAATCTAGTGGCACTATTAATTTGAGGCAATGTTTTGGCACCGCTAGTGCCACTGATTTTTTATATATCGAAAGAGGGGGTTTCCTCCAATTTCATTAAAGAAACCCAACCATAGAGAACCATTAACCGACAAAATCTCAGTGTAAACGGGCAGTTATGGAACTACTACTAGAACGGACTGAGTACTAGAAGGAGACAAGTTCTCCACATAAGCTAGGCAGGTAGGGGGACACAGCACCAGCTCGACCAACTTTGGATTACAACCCAAATGCTACCACAGAAACATCAAGGGGGGAGATAGGGACTGAAAGAGCCAGCTTCAGCATCCGAGTCTAAGCACCCCCAGCCTCCATCCTTGCGACGCACAGTACACCTCGTTTGTCACCTGCTTGACCCTAGTGTCACTGATAAAATGAAGTAATAATACAGTTAAAATAGAGCAAGTGTCCTCTATATCATTTCATTTCCAATGTAGATAAAGAAAGTGCTTCTCTTTGTTAGTGTATGTTTCATCAACTAGTCCCATTGTTAATGTTTAAGCTTTTTGTGAACTGGGGTGCTTAATTTTAGTTGATCTGCACAAAAATAGAGATTGGAATGTCTCAAGGCCCCTCCTTGTACTACCGTTGTACACTGATGTTCATCACTGGCAGAAGGTGTATCGTGGAGACTTGGGTCGATTTCCAGTATGAGGCATACCGTATGAGGCGTTGCAGGACCCATCTCACCCTCGCAGCATGGCATACTATGATAGTATCACAATATTTTCTTCTATTTATTAGTGTATGTTTCATCAACTAGTGCCACTATAATGTAATCATACTTTTTCATTATCTGTGCAAACACGGTTATTCAGCTGCATTTTGGTGGAACTTCACAAATGTATGGATGGAACTGGCATATATGCAGAGTGCGAGGTGTGCCAAGTAAAAATTACCGACACCAACCATGCTCCATGCACGCATTGGCATCCACCACCACCAGTGGGATGTGTGGCGCTCTCTATGGACGAATCTTTCTCGGCAGCAAATCCTCTAACCAAATAATAGTAGCTTATATTGGCAGTTTTCTCGGGAGTACTCTTTTCTGAAAGAAGCACCAATCTATTTTTCTTTATTTGTACACAGTGTCACAAGTTTGACCCAAAGGTCCAGATCTATTTTAGGGTGATTTGCGTAGTACTCGGAGACTGATTGTAAGCATGAGCAGATGGAAGATTAGGTTAGTGCGAAGCTTACCTTAAACCCTACCGCCGCCGTTGAAACGAGCCGAGCGTCGAGTGAACCATGGAGAACGGTGGGGAAGCGACGTCGCGCCATCTGACCTCCTCTTGCGGTGGGAGAGCGAATAATCATGTGGCTCTGGCTGGCTCTACACCCTCACGAACAGCACATCGTACTCGATCGATTCGTTATCCTCTGGGTGCTCGACCTTCGACCTGTACGCCCACCACCTCCGCCTGACTTTTGCCTCCGGCGAATCTGTTTGCTCCATCATCTAGAGGAGATACTCGATGAACTCTAAGGAATGCAGCGTGACTGCCGCCGAGTAGTACATCGCCGCCCTCATCACCGCCATCTCGCTGTTTCGCATACATTGCCACATGGCCCTCACCGTCCTCGAAATCTCCCACACATTGTCAAACAAAGTAAGGATCTCCTTCAACCTAGCTAACTTTGCCTCGTCGCCGCCGGCAATCTGCCTGATTCGCTGCTGCATCCTCTCCATATATGTCCTTTTGAGTGGTCTGGTGCTAGCTTTGGAAGATGGGAGGAGAGACGGTGGTCTTGCAATAGAGAAGAGGGAGAGGCGAGATGGTGGTTTTGGAATGGAGATGATGGAGAGGAGAGGAGGTGGTTTTGCAATGGAGAAGAGGGAGAGGCGAGACAGTGGTTTTGGAATGGAGATGATGGAGAGGAGAGGAGGTGGTTTTGCAATGGAGAAGTGGGAGAGGAGCGTGCGGCAGCGATTTAGGATTGGACGAGAGGGCCGGCGCGCTCTGACTGGATCAAAATCAAAATTAATTTACCCTTCAATTAAGAAAGAGACCCCACATTAACTAGTCTCCCTTTTCTTCTGGGTCATAATTGACCATGATTTTCACAAATAAAATATATGTTATACGTTGCAAAAATAATATAATTTGAAAGTACATTCAGATACGAACCAAACGATACAATTTTTGGTGACATGCATTCACATTTTGCTTGTTAAATACAATACGTGGTCAAACTTTGACCCAAAATACGCAAAACAAAAAAACACTTCCAAGACCAGCGCCACTCTTCCACTCTTTTCCTCTTAAACCACCGCCGCTCCTCTCCTGTTCTAATCTAAATCCAGCGCCGCTCCTCCCCTCTTCCATTTCAAAACCACTGCCCCTCCTCTCCTGTTCCAATCCAAAACCAACGTCGCTCCTCTCCCGTTATAATCCAACACCAGTGCTGCTCCTCTCCTCTTCCACTCAAAAACCACCACCGGCGAGTGAAGGTGTTGTGGAGAAGTAGATCGATGGAGGAGTACAACCGATACGTGAGGATCGCAGATGGCAACCCTGTGAAGCTAGTTAGGATGTTGGAGATACAGTCTTGGCTTGACAACAAGGACCAACTAGCGGCGACGGCGAGATCCATAGCCAAATATCTGCAACAGAGTGAAAAGGCGGTGATACTCCCGGAGGGAGTCGCGCGGGAGTACAGAGAGTTGCTCCTCTAGGGCATGAAGCAAACAGATTCACCGAATCTGATCGTGAGGCAGCGGTGGTGGGAGTATCGATCCCAGATGGAGCATCCACCAGAGATTGAAGGATCAAGCATCTACAAGGTGCCGTTTGTGAGGGTGTCGTGCCAGAGCGAGCCGGTGGAGTCTTTGTCGACCGAACCCAACCGCAAGAGAAAAGAAGTTGGCCCGACGATGCTTCCCCGCCATCCTCTCCCTTTTTGTTCACATCGTCTTACGGGGCGGGTGTCTGCCACTGAGGAATAGGAGGGGACTGCCCCACAGCCCAATAGTCGGGCAGGTTGTGAATTGTCAGGAGCAGCTTAGGGTTGTCAGTATTTACATGTTGTAAATTGTGCTTTGTGTTGTGTATTTTGAGAGTACTTTCAGATATGAATGTCTTTTGAATTTCAGATTTGTAGTATTGAGCATATGAAGTATTTTATGGATTCTAGAGATCTATTTTTAGTACTTAAAAAAATGTAGTTTCATAGGAGTATAAAAGTGCAGACAATGTGATTCTTAGAGAAGAAACTGCAAGTTTTAGTTTCAGATATGAAACTGCAAGTTTAGTTTCAGATAAGAAACTGCAACTTTCAGAGGCAGAGCATTTATATTAATACGGCCTTTTCAAACAGGGTTAACATCATGTTGGAAGTTTTATTCATGGTCGAAAATGGAACTACTAGCCAGTTAACATCATGCTGATCAAGATTCATGCATAGCACATCTTCATATGATGCACAGTAAAAAAGATATTCTATTTTCAAAATGCCCACACAATGTTGGGTGTGCGAAAAACAGAGAAAACAAGGGACGAAGTTTTGGCAAGTATTGGACGTGGTCTGCGTAGATGACAATGGGGACTCACATGTCAATAATGGCAGAGGCAAAAAAATTGGAGATATTTTCCCTGCATCAGGTGGAATCGAACCCGGGCGGAACAGCTGTCGGGTAGTGTCACTTGGCCACTGGGCTAGTTCAGTACTTTCGTTACAAATAAGGCACTTCCTCAGGTTGTCGGATCTCCTCCCACGCCTTTGTGCGCTCGCCGCGGCACCGCTGTCTGCCATTGTGAACATGCTGAACAAACGAGAGGAATCTGGAGAGGACTGTACGTGGAGAGGCGGATAGTCGGGACCCACCAGGTCTATGGTTGTACGCAAGCAAGTGCCTCATCGAAAAAATACTTCCTCCCACGGGTTTGTCAACATAGTTACATTTTTTAGGTGCTTCAACGTAGTTACTATAGGAGAGAAATTCACAATGAAGTCGAGGAGCTGGCAGGTATCATTTATATCACTGGGGCAGCAAGTATCAGCTAGGTTTTGGGCTGTCCCGTCTAGGCTTTCTTTTTTAACATGCGCAGCCCACGACATGCTGGTTTGTATTTTCTTGAGGGCCGTCATGTATCGACCAGCCTATGGACCTCCCGTCCGAGGTTTTATTTTTCCTAAAACATCGGCAGCCCAATTTATGTTTTTTTTGAAGAAAACGCAGAGCTCTATTCTATTTTCCTATATAAGAATAGGAACGCCTGGTCCAACTTATGTTTCCCTTCTAACTATATTATATATATTTAAATTATTTTATGTGTTATTGTATATTATTGCTATTGTCATCACATATTTAACAGATACTTACATATGTAAGAAAACAATATCCCACATCTTATTAATTTATAAAAATAACTTCTTAACAATAAAATCCTGGATTTTTTTGGCAACAAAAATCCTGGTATTGTGTACCAAAGCTTGGTAAGATTTAAGGACCAATGTAGTAATAAATCACTTATTATTTGAATATATTTATAACAAAATGCTCATCCCTATTATTTTTTGATAACATTGTTGTGCCCAACTGAACATTATAATTAGAATCAGCCCATCAAAATCGTGTATTTCGAGAAGGTGCAAATGGCCTGTAATTTTTTAGGAAAAAATTAAATGGGACGCATGGACGCTACATTATTTGCTCACCCAGCCCCGCTAACGGACTTTTATTCTAAAAAAATAGATCAAATTAACTGTAAATTCTACCCCGCAAAAAAACTGTAAATTCTGAAAAAATGGGTTGAATACATATCACATTTTTGGAGGCTAAAATGTGGGCCAATAGGTCGAAGTGAAAGTGCGTTATATCGACTAGAGGGGGGGTGAATAGGCGATTTTTATGAATTCTTCACTGAGGAATTTCCCAGTGAGGAAATTCCTTAGCGAAGAACTACTTGCAGCGGAATAAGTACTCAGAAGTAAGCATAACAGAATACACACATAGTCATCATGATGAAATGAAGACAAACACAGAGTACAGAAAGCGCAAACACAGGATAACACAAGATGAAGACAAACAGACTAAAGAAATTGAACTAAGGAAATTGAGAAAGTCTTCAGTCAAAGTCTTCAAATGTTCGGTGCCGGTGGCCACTTGTGATGATTCACCCCTCCTAGCGCTCCCCCCTCCTAGCGCTCCCCCTCCTAGCGCCGGTGGCCACTCCGGCCCCGGCGGCCACCCACCTCCTACCAGTGGCCACTCCGGCCCTGGTTGCCACCCACCCTATCCAAGATGGTGTCGTTTGATCTCAACTTTGATCGTGGGAAGAGATTCCAGATGGAGATGAGGACAAAGTTTGGCCACCCGGTGGTGTTCTCTCCTGGCTTCCACCACAAGGAATTCACAATGGTGGTCTCATTTTGCCGTGCATCTTTCAAACTTGATGTGCACACGGTTAGTATCTCCCTCCTTGCCATGTTTGGTGGTTATGCACAAGGCTTTTGTGTTCGTCTTCTTCGGGATAGATCTTTTAAGTTTTCAGTAGCTTCAAAGTTGGGGGGTTTTGAGATCTATAATGCGGGTAGAATCAAGGAAAAAGATTTTGAGGTTGTTTTTAACCTGTGGAACTTTGGTGGCCCGAACTGGTGCTGAGAGGAAGCGCTTTACTATGAAGAGCTAGACAAAGAATGGACTTTGGTTGGAAGGGCTGGCAGGGCCATCATTCCTCATTCCGGTGATCACCGGAGTTGCTCCGACGTGGTTAGAACGGGTAAATCGGTTTTTGAGAGATTATCGGCTCTCAATCAGGAGGGCAATTCACTCAGCATTGATCAAATTTTATCTCAGCTTAATTCCGCGCAGGTCAGGCCACAAGTGCCGCACAATGAAGTGCAACATTACGTTGCACGCCATAATGTGGTTTGCCATGCATGCGGGGCCAACGGCCACATTGCTCGTTTTTGCACAACTCCGAATTTGACTGGGCTTTGGCATTTTATTCCTTTTAGTTCTTTCCCAAGCCCACCGGATGCTGCTTGGGCCGATGGCCAAGTAGAGTCTTGGTTTCACTGTATTCGACCGGCGGTACAGATTAGGCAAGTCACATCATTTAAGGAGCTAGTCAAGGATTTATTCCAAAACTTTCAGCCGAGACCCACGCTTGCCTCCTCGCATTCCACTTCACCTGCCAACTCTGTCTTCTCCACCGCTGCCACCCCCAACACCGCCCGCACATCGACAAGCTCGCCGGCGCTGCCATTGCAATTAGAGAGGGCTCTCGTCTCCTCCTTGCCAGAGCCAAGAGTGATGGCCAACATCCCAATCGATCCTCAGCCTTTCGTTCCGCATGGTTTTCAAGTTCAGGTGATTCCAGGAAGAACAGGGGTTTCTCGAGCCATAGTACCTCACCGTCCCAGGCGCCACGAGGATTGGGCGATTGCCAGCATCCATCCCCACCCGAATGAGGTATTTTTTTTGAATGTTCGTGATGCTCTGCAAGAGTTCCTTCAAGAAGAGGCTCAAGTTGGATTCAGAGAAATTCAGCCTTGCCCGTTCGGTGAGGCATATGTGCAGTTTAGGCATGTCAGAGATCGAGACAGGCTTGTTCAACAAGGACCACATGCATTCGGTGATATTTTTATTTCCTTTACTAAGCACGATGAAGGTAGAAATTGGCGCAGGGTTCATTTCAATAGGGTCTGTTGGTTGCTTTTTGTGGGAGTACCATTTGATTTTTGTAACACTGAGGATATTGCGTCCGCCATCTCTAAATGGGGCAAAATCATTAGTTGGGAGAAAGAGGATGCGCTGAAGGGTAAAATTCTTGTTAAGGCCAGAGTGACAGAGCTTGATGAGGTTCCTAAAAGCATAAGATGGTTTGAAGGAGAAAGATTTGAGGAAGATTCTTGGACTTGCTCCGTTCAGGTTCTCCTTGAGGAAATGCTAGGTGGTGGACCTACAGATGAAGACCAAATCCCCCCTGATGGTGTGGACCCACACCCCATCCCTCAACATGCTAATGATTTCCCAGGGTTCCAGGCTCTCCCAAATCACAATATACATGCTCAGAATGAGGACTGGGATGCTTGGGAAGAACATGAGGAACAGGAGCAGCACTGGGCTTTCCCCCAACCAGAGCCTTTACAGCAGCTGCAGCAGCAAGTGGTCATTCCTGTGTTGCCAGATGAGGGTGCACCAAATAGCAGCATTACAACAACTGTTTCCCTCTCTGATGGTCTGCTGTCTCTGACACACTCTGCCAGTGAGGAAGTTAATCAGGGATTTCATGCCCCTCAAGTTGGTCAAGGGTTGTTAAACATTGCTCTGGCTTATAATGCAATTGAAGAAGATGAGGACCAGGTACCTCAGAACAATTTAGAAATTGAGCAACAGCAAATTCCTGTTTTGGATCCTGTTCTGATTCCTCAGGTTCCTGCTCCTGAAGCCCAAGTGGACCCTCAGGTGAATCAATTGAGTGGGGAGGAAGCTAATGTTGCTGAAGTTCCTATTTCTGACAGAAGCTCAGTCAACCAGAGTGAGGCAAGAGATGATCTTGCTGTCCACAACTTGCTTCCTGATGAGAAGGGCAAGGAAGATGTTCCAATTCCATATGTGGGCACATCTACAGACCAAAACAATTCAGGTAATTATGGTGCCTTCTCTCTGCCCAGCTCCCCCCTCCAGGATTGATTTACATGAGCTGGCTCAGAACCATGCATTGGAAATTATTGATGGTTCTCATTTAATGTCTGAAGAAGGTCTTGGATTGTGGATTAAACACTTTGCACCTGCAACCCAAGGAACAGAGAACTCTTTCAAAATTGAAATACCGGTAAGTTGGTTCAACTTCATCATACATTTGCTGTTAACACCTGATAAATTTAGTTGGACAATGCACTTACTGAAGTCTGATGTATGGAAAATATTGACCTCCAACTGTACACAAGAGGAAACTATGCTATTTCATATACCTGATGGATGCTCTACTACCTAGGCACCAACTGCAAGGATTTCATGCTAGGGCTGGGAAAAGAAAATGAAGGTGTTAGTCCAGCAGCACACTCTTCCAGTGGAGCAGGCAGCCCCTTGCAGCAAGTCTCTCCCAACAAATTACGACCACTTGGGGAGGCTGTCTCAAGGAAGAGAAGGGACAAGGAGCCTCTGGTTGAGACTGAGGTAAGAAGAAGTGACAGGATTAGGAAAGATAACATGGGCTATAGAAGAAAAACTTGTGACACTAAAGCATGTTTGCCATGTAATGCTATTCCACCTGCTATTCAGAATACTGTGGTGAAAAATCTAACTAAATCTTTCTGTAAGGTTGCTGAGGAAGAACTGCATGGAAAGCTATCCAAGAAACCAAAAAAGAAGGGACAGGAGGAGGTGGCCAAGGTGTCCAAGGCCACTGGACAAGATGGCACATCTAACTTAGTTTGATGATGATAAAGTCATACCAGATGATCTGGAACAGCAGAGTATCTTGCTGTTCTCTTTTGGAATGTACTCTCTTTATGACTGAAAAACTTCCTAAGACCAAAACCTGTTCCATAATGCTAGTTTACCCAGAGAAAGATCCTTTGTAACCTGGATGTAATGGATTGATGTTCAACCTCTGCTGCTCTCATATGGAGATGTTGTTTGATATTTCTACTGCTGCTATCCTTTTGTTTGTGAATTACTCCTTGCTAGGACAAGGTAGTATCATGATCTCTGTGAAGTGTTTGTATCATGGGTCTGCTTTTCTAGCAACTGTTTCAGCTGTGAATCACTTGAAATATAACTTGGGATAGACATCTAGGGCTGGACCTGGGTGTTCAAGGGCACAAAAGTCTGGTTTTAAATGAATAACAATAGAACCTGGAATATACTGAAATGGAACGTGAGGGGTATTAATTCTCCAGAAAAGTGGTTAGCTATTAAGCAAAAAGTGGAAGAAAGTGCAGCTGGTATAGTGTGTCTTCAAGAAACAAAAAGAGAGATATTTGATTTAACATATATTCATAAATTTTGCCCTCAGAGATTCAATAAATTTGAATACTTACCCTCCATTGGGGCTTCAGGTGGCATCCTCACTGCTTGGAATGGTGCCTTATTTACTGGGGAGTTGATGTTTCAAAATAAATTTTCACTATCCTTGCAGTTCACCTGCAACACGTCCTCCAAGTCTTGGATTCTCACAAATATTTATGGCCCCTGCAATCATGAAGAAAATATTGTGTTCATTGATTGGTTTGAAAATATACAAATGCCTAGTGATGTGGACTGGATTATCATGGGTGATTTTAATTTCATTAGAAAACCTGAAGACAGAAATAAACCTGGAGGTGATGTAAATGAAATGCTTATGTTCAATGCAGCTATAAGTGAATTGGGCTTAATTGAACTACCCCTCAAAGGAAGGCAATTTAGCTGGAGTAACATGCAAGACAACCCTCTACTAGAAAAGCTAGATTGGTTTTTTACTTCTGCTGCCTGGATGACCAGCTACCCAGACACTACTGCTCTGCCCATGGCTAAACCTACATCTGATCATCTTCCATGTATGATAAAGATTGGTACATCAATTCCAAAATCCAGAGTGTCCAGGTTTGAAAATTACTGGCTCAGCCACAGCTCTTTCAAACAAGTGGTACATGATGCTTGGAACATCCCAGTGGGTCACTCTGATTGTGCAAAAAAGATTAATGCTAAGTTCAAGAATGTTAGAAGAGCTCTCAAACTTTGGGCTAAATCATTATCATGTCACAAAAAGCAGATTGCAGAGTTGAATGATATTATTTTCCTCTGGGACTTCATTGAGGAATACAGGGCTTTGTCATTGTTTGAAACCAACTGCAGAAACATAATGAAGGACTTATTACTCACAGTACTCAACAATCAAAAAGTATACTGGAAGCAAAGAGGGAAAATTAAAGGGGTCAAATTTGGGGATGAGAATACCAAATTCTTTCACACAAAAGCTTCTATCAACCACAGACATAACCAAATTTCTTTGCTGGTAAACAAGGACCAAGTTGAAGTCACTGACCATGAAGGAAAGGCAGCAATTCTATGGGAAGCTTTCAAGAACAGATTGGGTCAGACCAATGGGCATTCTATGCACTTCAATCTTGAGGAATTGTATGAACATACAGTGGATCCACTACTTTTCAGTGACTTGGAAAAACCTTTTACTATAGAGGAAATTGAGGATGCGGTCAAGAATTTGCCTAATGATAAATCTCCTGGTCCTGATGGTTTCAATAATGAGTTTCTCAAGAATTGCTGGGATATAATAAAATTAGATGTCATTGAACTTATAATGGCCTTTCATGCTGGAAATGTCAACCTTGAGAGCATTAACTCATCTTTCATCACACTTATCCCTAAGAAAGATGTACCACTTACTCCAAATGATTTTAGACCCATTTCTCTGCTTAATGGGGTTCTGAAGATCATTACAAAGATTCTGGCAAACAGGTTACAAGGAGTAATTCTGCAGATGGTACATATCAATCAGTATGGCTTCCTTAAAGACAGAGTGATTTAGGACTGCCTAGGATGGGCTTATGAATATATCCACCAATGTCATAAGTCAAGGGAGGAAATCTTAGTTTATTAAATTGGACTTTGAAAAAGCTTTTGATACAATTGAGCATGATGCAATATTGGACATTTTTAAAGCCAAAGGTTTTGGTGACAGGTGGATCTCTTGGATGAAAAGTCTATTTCAACAGCAACATCTTCTGTACTTCTGAATGGAGTACCAGGGAAAAAATTCTACATCAAAAGGGGAGTAAGACAGGGAGATCCTTATTCCCCACTAATTTTTGTGCTGGCAGCAGATCTGTTACAATCTATCTTAAACAGAGCAATGAGGATAAACTTACTATCTGCACCACTGCAAGTGAACTCCTGCCCACACTTCCCAATTGTGCAGTATGTAGATGACACTCTGGTGATTATGCAGGCAGATACTACGCAACTTTTCTATCTGAAAGCTTTACTCAACACTTTTGCCTCAGCTATAGGACTCAAAGTGAATTATGGGAAGTCTTTTCTGGTTCCTCTAAACATTAATGAAGACATGGTTGATCTATTCACAAACACACTCCAATGTGCAAGAGAACACTTCCCTTTCAATTACCTTGGGCTTCCATTAGGAATCTACAAGCCCACTGTAGAGCAATGTTTACCTCTAGTCAACAGGATTGCTAAAAGGCTGGCAGGGATATCCATCTTCATGACACAGGTTGGAAAATTGATGCTGGTAAAGTCAGTGCTAACTTCTTTGGTTGTGTTCTTCATGACATGTCTGGACATCCCAATCACTATAAAAAAGCAGATTGTAAAGTACCTACGACACTGTCTTTGGAGAGGCCCAGATATGGAGGACCGCAGGCCTGCTCTAGTTGCTTGGACTACTGTGTGCAGACCAAAAGATCAGGGAGGTCTAGAAGTATTGGATATATATACTCACAACAAAACACTGGTAATGAAGAATTTGCATAAATTTTTCAACAGACATGATATACCATGGGTCAACTTGATATGGGAAACTTACTACAATGATGGGCAGTTACCAGGAGATAACATGGTAGGTTCTTTTTGGTGGAAATAAAACTTGGCACTTCTGGATCATTACAAAGCTATTGCTAGATGCAATGTGGGAGATGGGATCAGTGCTTATTTTTGGGATGATCTTTGGCACCAGGCTGTACTCAAACACAAATTCCACCACCTGTACTCTTTTGTGAGAAACCCACAGATGAACATACAACAGGTATTGCAGACAGACTATCTTCAGGACCTCTTCTTCTTACCATTGACAACAGAGGCATATGAGGAACAAATGGAGGACATTTGCATTTCTATGAGACAATCTGAATTTCTGGAATCTGTAGATACTTGGAGTTATATCTGGGGTAAGGAAACATACTCTTCCATCAAAGCATATAAGGTATTAATAGGTCACAAGCAAACACCTCCCCATTTCAATTGGGTCTGGCAAAGCTCATGTCAGCCAAAACATAAAGTTTTGTTCTGGCAACTACTCCATGACAGAGTTAACACTAGAAACCTGCTTAGAAGGAAGAATTTTGTGCTGGAAGCATACAACTGTGCAGTGAATGATTGTCAACAGGAAGAAACAATTCATCACCTTTTCTGGGGATGCCCATTTGTGCAATAATGCTGGGACTTCATTTGTCCAACTAGAACACCAAATCTGTCAGTTCTGGAAGCATTCCAGGATCTAAAGAACAAACTAAAATACCCTTTTTACATGGAGATCATCATTCTTGGAGCATGGGCCATATGGATAAGCAGAAATAACAAAATATTTGAAAACATTACACCATCTTTTCAAGGCTGGAAGTTCATTTTCCTGGAGGAGCTAAAACTTTTAAGGTTCAGAATGAAGAGGAAACATTTGAATCATTTCAACCAATGGCTGGAGGACTTGCTGTAATTTTTTATTATTTTTGCTTACTAATAGCTTTTTTCCTTTTCTTTTCCATTTTTTACCTTTTTTAGTCTTTTATTTTTTTAGTCTTTTATTTTTTCTTTATTTCTGTGGGCTTACCTCAAGCCTACAAGACTACTTGTTTACTTGTTCAATAATATAAAAATTGCAGTGGGGTTTTACCCTACTGTTTATAGTCAAAAAAAGTCTTCAAACACATATATGAACAATCACTCAACACAGTAATGAGGAAATGAAAGAATTGAGGAAATAGAACCAGTAAGGTTGGTGAAGACAATGATTTGGTAGACCAGTTCCAACTGTTGTCTCAGTTGTACGTCTGGTTGGAGCGGCTGAGTATTTAAACTAGAGGACACACAGTCCCGGACACCCAGTTGATGAGCACGCAGCTCAGGACACCAAGTCCTCACCGTATTCTCCTTGAACCAAGGTCACACAGACCTCGTCCAATCACTCATGGTAAGTCTTCAGGCGACTTCCAAACCTTCACAGACTTCGGTCACTCGGTGATCCACAATTCCTCTTGGATGCTCTAGACCATGACGCCTAACCGTCTGGAAGAAGCACAGTCTTCAAAGGTAACAAGCATCAGATCCACGCAGGATCAATCTCTTCAGTGATGCTCAATCACTTTGGGTTTGTGGGTGTTTGGGTTTGGATTTTCCTCACTCGATGATTTTCGCTCAAAGTCCTTGGAGGATGGGTTGCTCTCAAATGACAAGTGTAAGTTTCTATCGGAGCAACCAACCAGCTAGTGGTTGTAGGGTGAGGGAGTCCTGGACTACGGGGTGTCCGGACAGCCGGACTCCAAGACTATGAAGATACAAGATTGAAGACTTCGTCCCGTGTACGGATGGGACTTTCCTTGGCGTGAAGGCAAGCTTGGCGATACGGATATGTAGATCTCCTACCATTGTAACCGACTCTGTGTAACCCTAGCCCTCTCCAGTGTCTATATAAACCGGAGGGTTTTAGTCCGTAGGACACATACCATTACAACAATCATACCATAGGCTAGCTTCTAGGGTTTAGCCTCCTTGATCTCGTGGTAGATCCACTCTTGTACTACCCATATGATCAATATCAATCAAGCAGGAGTAGGGTTTTACCTCCATCGAGAGGGCCCGAACCTGGGTAAAAACATCGTGTCCCTTGTCTCCTGTTACCATCCACCTAGACGCACAGTTCAGGACCCCCTACCCGAGATCCGCCGGTTTTGACACCGACATTGGTGCTTTCACTGAGAGTTCCTCTGTGTCGTCACCGATAGGCTTGATGGCTTCTTCAATCAACAACAACGCCGTCGAAGGTGAGACTTTTCTCCCCGGACAAATCTTCGTATTCGGCGGCTTCGCACTGCGGGCCAATTCGCTTGGCCATCTGGAGCAGATCGAAAGCTACGCCCCTGGCCATCAGGTCAGGTTTGGAAGCCTAAAGTTCACGGCCGACGTCCGCGGAGACTTGATCTCGACGGATTCGAGCCACAGCCGAGCGCGCCGTGCTGTCACGACGGGCATGATTTAGCTCTGCCACCGGACAGTGCCCTGGAGGCCGTACACGAGTCCGCTTTGACCCATAGTTTGGAGCCGACCGCGCAAATCGAGGACAGGTGGCTGGACACCGCCTCGGGAGCTGCAACTTCTACGGCGATGGAGCCGAATACTGATCCTGTCCCTTATGAAGCTCGTGACTTCGAGACGCCGGACTCCTTGCCAGATCCGAACCTCCTGCGCCCAGGCCAATCGAATCCGATTGGGCGCCGATCATGGAGTTCACCGCCGCGGACATCTTTCAACACTCACCCTTTGGCGACATCCTAAATTCGCTAAAGCATCTCTCGTTATCAGGAGAACCCTGGCCAGACTGCGGTCAGGATGGTTGGGATGCGGACGATGAAGAAATTCAAAGCCCACCCACCACCCACTTTGTAGCCACTGTCGACGATCTAACCGACATGCTAGACTACGACTCCGAAGACATCGACGGTATGGACGACGATGCCAGAGACGATCAAGAACCAGCGCCTACAGGGCACTGGAAGGCCACCCCAACCCATGATGTATATATGGTGGACACCCCAAAAGGAAGCGATAATGAGGAACAACGGGACGCGGCAAAGGATAATTCCGCCGACAAGCAACCAAAACGGCGGCAGAGACACCGCCCTAAGTCCCACCTCGACAAAAACAGTGCTCCCAATGACCCAGCAATAGAGCAGGGCAAACCAGTGGACGACGAACATGCAACCAAGCAACCACCCGAACAGGACGAATCGGATAATCAATCCAAGCCCGGCGAAAACAACAGTCCAGACGATCTCACGCCGGACACACCACCAGAGCATAAGAACCTTCACAAAAGACTCGTCGCCACTGCAAGAAGTCTGAAAAAGGAAAAACGGAAGCTCAAAACGGCGGAAGACATACTCAGAATGAGGTGGAGCAAAGTACTCAAGACCGCGGACAAATATGGCAATAGCCACCAAACAAAGAGCTACCCGAAGCGCAAGCTGCTGCCAGAATTCGACGAGGAGCCCATAGAGGCCCCACAGTCAAAAAGCAAAGAGGCCGCCTGGTCGGATAGACGACCAGATGACAGGCCACAAGCTATAAGCAGCGCCGCACACAAGCTGACTCATGATCCTCAGAAAACAGATGGCCCAGTGAGGTCCATTTATGGGCCAAAAAAGAGGGCCCCAGGAAGCAACGCAACACGCCGGGTATTCGAAGACAACGGCACATCCAAATACAGGGGCGCCGCACACCCACTATGTTTCACCAATGAGGTGCTGGATCATGAATTTCCAGCGGGGTTCAAACCCGTAAACATAGAGGCATACGACGGAACAACAGACCCTGGAGTCTGGATTGAGGATTACATCCTCCACATACACATGGCCAGAGGAGATGATCTCCACGCCATAAAATATCTACCCCTCAAGCTCAAAGGGCCAGCTCGGCATTGGCTCAAAAGCCTCCCCGAAAATACTATTGGAAGTTGGGAAGAGCTCGAGGACGCGTTTAGAGCAAATTTGCAAGGGACTTATGTCCGCCCTCCGGATGCAGACGATTTAAGTCACATAACTCAACAGCCCGGAGAGTCAGCGCGCAAATTCTGGAACAGGTTCCTTACCAAAAAGAACCAAATAGTCGACTATCCGGACGTCGAAGCCTTAGAAGCTTTTAAACATAATATCCGAGACGAATGGCTCGCCAGACACCTCGGCCAAGAAAAGCCGAGAACAATGGCCGCACTAACAAGCCTCATGACCTGCTTTTGCGCGGGGGAAGACAGCTGGCTAGCAAGATGCAGCACCAGCAACCCGAGTACATCCGAGATCAGATATGGAAACGGAAAATCACGGCGCAGAAAGGTCAGCTCCGAAATATAGAAAAAATCCCAAAGAACACGGCGGTCAACGCCGGATTCAAAAGCTCGCGGCCGAACAACAAAACACTGCCTCTTAAGGACAACAGTGACGAGCTATCCAACTTAAACAAAATTTTGGATCGGATATGTCAAATCCACAGCACTTCCGGAAGGCCTGCAAACCACACCCACCGAGATTGTTGGGTTTTCAAACAGTCCAGCCGACTCAACGCCGAACACAAGGGGCTCGACGTGCCAAGCGAGGATGATGACGAACCCCACCAGCAGAGCGCCGGAAAACAAAAGACTTTCCCACAAGAAGTCAAAACAGTAAACTCACTTCATATGATAGTGCGGAACAACAGTGCGGCACCCGCCAAAGTAGGTATCGCACGGTCCACCCCAGCGGAACCTCGAGGTTGGATGTCAAAACCAATTACGTTCGATCACCTGTACTATTCCAGAAGTATTTGAAACGCAGGATGGACTGCTCTGATATTGGATCCTATAATGGACGGACTACAATTTACACAAGTCCTGATGGACGGCGGCAGTGATTTAAACCTGCTTTATCCGGACACAATCCGCAAGTTGGGGATAGACCTTACTAACGTGCGACATAGCCACACTTCCTTCAAAGGAGTGACGCCAGGCCCTTACGCCAAGTGCACGGGCTCCTTACTACTAGAAGTTGTGTTCGGGTCACCCGACAACTTCCGACGCGAAAAGCTAATCTTTCATATCGCCCCATTCAAAAGTAGCCATCAAGCACTATTGGGACGTGAAGCTTTTGTCCGCTTTAATGCAATACCACACTACGCGTCTCTTACACTTAAAATGCCCGGTCCACGCGACATCATCTCATTAAAAGGTCGTTCAAGACCCCGGACACGGTTAGACGAGTCCGGCATAAATAAGCTAGGGGCTCCCTAGCCGCACATCCCTTTACAAGGGGCTGTACGTATGAGCTAATATAAGCTCAGCCTTATTCATTCATTCATATTTCGATTTTTAATACATTTTTTGCAAGATTTCCTTTCAAGCTAAGTTCCTCTCTTTTTACAGATGAACAACGTGTACGCCCGTCCAGGATACGGCACAATGGAGACACATGCGCAGACATGCAGCAGGGACCCGTCGCAAGGATTCTTTTCAGATTAAGTCCCTGCGTAAACCTTTCTTACTGTCTTTTGTTGATCACATCCCATGGTTTTTCACCATAACCAACGAGGAGGCTGGCATTTTGGCACCGGTCGCGCCAGAAATTCCCGCCTGTACCTGGACACTAGGGGCTTAGGGCATGGTTCTGCCCGTCACTATAAAGACCGAACACCTTAGGGAGTGTTCGGCGTCTCGAGTTAGGCCTTATATGCATCGGCTCCGAGTCATGTCTTTGGTCAAATGTTGGGTTTGCCAGGCTCCTGTGTTTTGCTGCCTTACGTTATGTATCATCGGCTAACGCGGCACCAGGAGAACTACTGCAGTTGTGCCCCGGTTCGGCTGGGCGAGCACCTCAGTAGAGAAAGCCGAAAACTGACTGTCATGACATAGCGAGAGACTGGTCAACCACTCGATCAACTATCGGAATGTCTAGAATTCCTCCGCTTTGACGAAGGACTGTTTCCCAGTCAGGCACATACGCGCCCCAAACTAGGAGAGCGCGCTTCCCCCAGGGGCTATATCGTAGCCCCACCCTCGAACTCCTATGGCTAAGTGAAAGTGATAAAGCATTATAGTCCGGTTGCCTCATTTGCTACGCTACCACCTCCTTTACAGGACCAAGACGTTGGATTAAGTGTGAAAATGCGCTATTTTGCAAACACCCTCGCACTATGTGCGTGGGGGCTGAAGCCGAAGACTGCCATCTTTCAGGTTATACATTAAACGGCCGCACAGGAGATATTCCAATACTTGCACGCACAAGTACCAAATGCGCTTATATTATAAACATCGTTTTACAAATCATAAAGTTCATTTGAACACGACATTTTTTGAGCACTGCGACTCTATTACACGAGCACCACGCAGAACTTCCCCAAAATAGTGCTCGACGAGTAACCGGCTCTCATCCGAACCCTGGGTTGCAACAGCGGTGGCATCCATCTCTGTCCAATGTGTCTTCACACGGGCAAGGGCCATTTGTGCACCCTCTATGCAGGCCGACTGCTTCATCGCCTTGATATGCGGCACCGCCCCAAGAAATTGCTGCAATAAGCCAAAATAACTCTTCGGCTTGGGCCTATCCGGCCAGACATGGGTCACGATATCCATCATGGCAAGCCCGGACAATCTATTCAGCTCAGCCCACTCGGCCAGCCGATCGGTCAGCGGAAGTGAACGCTCCGGGCTATGGAATTGAGACCAAAACAGCTCTTCCGTCTTGTGATCCTTCTGACTTCGGAAGTGCACAACGGCATCCGCCGCACTCGCCGCTAAGTCCATATAAGGATCCTCCGGACCCCACAGCTGGCCCAGCTGAGCATACTTTGGATCTGTAAACCTTCGGCGCAGTAGAAAGGGCTTGCCAGCCACAATGTCTCCGGCCTGGCGTAGCTCCTCCTTTATAGCCTGCATTGCAGAACGGGCATCCTTGGCTTCGGCGGTGGCCTTCCCCAGGTCTTCTCGCACCGCTAGGCGCTCCTTTTCAAGAACCTCATTACGGTCGGTAGCATCTTTTAACTTCACGGCCATTTCGGCCATCTCATCCCTGCTTCGGCAGTGTGCAGCCCTCTCGGCTTCTAGCTCTTCGGCCGCCCTCGAGGTAGCCGCATCACTCCTTCTGGCTTGCTCCTTGGCTTGAGCAAGTTCTGCCCGAAGGCTCTCCACAGCAGCGGCACCATCTGCATTTAGCACACATGTTGTAAGGAGTGGGCTTCGGCTCCCTTACTAGGTGACCACGGAGAAAAAACCTACCTTGTGACTCGTCGAGTCATTTATTGGCCAGCGCGATGTCCGCATCCGCAACATCGAGCTGCCGCTTTAGTTCGGCAACTCCATCAGTCTGGCTAGCCACCGAACTATCCGGCACCTGCTTAGGAAAGGCGAAAATCAATACCTGGTATTTTGATCCTCGGCAGGCTGTCGTTCTCGACACCCTACCGAGTCTCAGGGGCTACTATCTATACAGGACGCACTTTATGTGTAAAACTATCAAAGGGTATGTCATTTTTACGTACCTCAAACCCCGCCAGCAAACTCCTGACGGCATCACGCAATCCGCCTTCGGTAGATGAAATTCTTTCAATCACCGTACTCATCAGTGTACGGTGACCTTCTGAGATGGACGCCCTCTCAAGCAGATCCTTTAGCTCCCCCGGCTGCACGCCAGTTGGTGCCGAACTATTCGGCCCTGCCGGACTTGGGGATACCCTCCGTGATGACACTTCAGGCTCGTCCACCCTATCCGATGGTGCGGCGGATGGAGGCGTCTCGCTCTCCATCATCTCCGGACGGAGTCCCCCCGAAGATGAGCTCATCTAAGAAGGACGGAGATCCGAACTACAAGGTAAAAACTTAAGTTATCCTCAGAAGCACAAATAGGGATGTCCCTTATTACAAAACTTCCTTTTTTCTACTTACGGCTGGCTGGAGGGCTGATTCTTTAGGGGAGATTGTGCGGCCGGAGCCTCTCCAGACGCAGGACCCTCTGGTGAAGATCTCTTCCCCCGCTTCGGGGCTTTGGCCTTCGGGTTTTCAGAGGCGATCCTCTTCTCCCCCTGGAAGGAGGGATTCTCGATCCCCCCCTTCCTCAAAGGCCTCCTTGCTTGAGGTGGTAGTTCATCTGTTCTCCCCTTCGCCTTCCTCTGAAGGCGCAACCTCCAACATCCTGACCAGCACGGGATCCGTCACGGTCTCTGGGAGGGGGGCCGGACACCGTATTAGTTTTGCTTGCGCTATCCACTCCTGTTTAGAGGGCAGTTGGTCAAAAGGCGAATCATAGAAAGGCAAACAAATAGTATGTCCGGACACGGAGCTACTTACTTGTGTATCCGGGCGATTGCAGCTCAGGCCGGCATCCTCGGTCAATTCCGGACACACCTCTTGTCATCCGAAGAACAATTTGTACATCTCCATGGGTGTCGTACCCATGAAGTGTTGGAGAATCCGTGGTCCTTCCGGATTAAACTCCCACAGCCGGAGAGGGCGGCGTTTGCAGGGCAGGAGATGCCTAATCAGCATGACCTGCATCACCACGACCAGGTCGATCTCCCTCGCTTGGAGATCTTGAATCCGGCCCCGCAGTAGGGGCACGTCCTTTGACGGCCCCCAATTAAGCCCTTGGCTGACCCATGACATCAGCCGTTGTGGAGGGCCCGAGCGGAAGATGGGTGGCGGCTTCTGCCTGCGGCCCCTGGGAGTGGTTATATAGAATCACTCCTGCTGCCACAAGCCGAGCTCCTCCTGGAAAGAGCCCTCAGGCCATGGAGCGTCGGCTCTTCTGCTCACAACCGCCCCGCCGCACTCTGCTTGACGCCCCTCGATCATCTTCGGCTTCACGTCGAAGGTCTTAAGCCACAAGCCGAAGTGAGGGGTGATGCGGAGGAAGGCTTTGCAGACGACAATAAATGCAGAAATATGGACGATGGACTCCGGAGCCAAGTCATGGAATTCCAACCCATAGTAAAACATGAGCCCTCTCACAAAAGGATCCATCGGGAAGCCTAAACCCCGACGGAGGTGGGATACGAAAACGACATACTCGCCGGGCTCGGGGGTGGAGATGACTTGCCCTTCGGCGGGCAACCTGTGCGAAATCTCGTAAGTCAGGTACTTGGCCTCTCGCAGCTTTAGCACGTCCTCCTCCGTGACGGAGGAGGGCATCCACCGGCCCTGTAGGTCGGAGCCGGACATTGTTGGAGGTCTGAAGCGCTCGAATCCGGGGCTCTGGGTGTTGGAACTTGGGGCAAGGAGAAGATTCGATGGAGGATTGAAGAAAAGAAACGAGCCTTGGTCCCATTATAAAGAGGGAGAATACCAAGAGCCGTCTCCGTGACCGTTCGGGACTCGCCTCCGATAGAGGGGGCGTGGCGACAGGCACGGTTGGGTTACCCGCATCTGTATTGATGGGAATCCCGGAATAAGGGGAACACAATCTCTGCTTCGACAAGACGTGCCAAGGAAACCGCTTCGCTAAATGCGCTGAGGTGGTATAATAAAAAAACGATTCAAGTAAAGGCTTGGTGGTGGTATGACGTCATGCCACAAAATACGTCAGCAGATTGAAATTGTGTACATATTATTCTCTCTACGGTGGAATGTTGAATTTATTTTGCAGAGCCGGACACTATCCTGGCGTTCACAATCTTCTATGAATTATTCGGAGGAGGAACCCGCCTTGCAATGCCGAACAATATGCGCGCCGGACTCATCGTCATTGAAGCCTGGTTCAGGGGCTACTGAGGGAGTCCTGGACTAGGGGGTGTCCGGACAGCCGGACTATCATCGTCAGTCGAACTCCAAGACTATGAAGATACAAGATTGAAGACTTCGTACCGTGTCCGGATGGGACTTCCCTTGTCGTGGAAGGCAAGCTTGGCGATACGGATATGTAGATCTCCTACCATTGTAACCGACTCTGTGTAACCCTAGCCCTCTCCGGTGTCTATATAAACCGGAGGGTTTTAGTCCGTAGGACACATACCATTACAACAATCATACCATAGGCTAGCTTCTAGGGTTTAGCCTCCTTGATCTCGTGGTAGATCCACTCTTGTACTACCCATATCATCAATATCAATCGAGCAGGAGTAGGGTTTTACCTCCATCGAGAGGGCCCGAACCTGGGTAAAAACATCGTGTCCCTTGTCTCCTGTTACCATCCGCCTAGACGCACAGTTCGGGACCCCCTACCCGAGATCCGCCGGTTTTGACACCGACATAGGGGGCGGCTATTTATAGCCTAGGGAGCAGCCCGACATGATAAGACATAAATGCCCTTCAATGATTTGACTGTTATGTGGATAAGATATTTTGGGAAAGCTGGCGCGTAGCACAGCAACGGTCGGAAATTTGACTCTCAAATTCCTCAGGGCTATCATGTTCCTCACTGTGTAGGCAATCCGCACTGGCGAATTCCTAACTCCTCAGTCAGAACAAATTCCTCAGCGACCAGAAGAACTTTGTCACGGTCACTGAAGAAATTGATTGAACTGTATGAGATTTCCAATGGCTTCACTCGAAGGGATTGGTAGGTGTAGGATTTTGAGTTGAGCATCACATGGAAATTTTCCTTAGTATTTCCTCGACCCCCTTTAACAGTACGGTGTTTCCTATGACTCAAGAAAGAGAAAAACAAAACTATGAAAACGAAAGTCTTCAAGATTCATATTCCTTGCATGAATATCAAGTCTTCACGGACACACCAATTTCTTCACTTTCAAAGTCTTCATGAAAGTCTTCAGGAATACCAAAATCTTCAGTCGAAGATATTCATTTTTAGGGGTCTACTTTCAATGTAAATATCAAACTCCACATAGACTTATAGACCTGTGTACACTCACAAACACATTAGTCCCTTAACCTATAAGTCTTCAATACACCAAAATCACTAAGGGGAACTAGATGCACTTACACGAAGCGAACGCAAGTCGTTGTCAACTTAGTCAACAAATGATTCTGATATCGTTAGCCGTTGAATTTACATCCAACGACTGACATCCATCTTCAATCTCTCGTCTTCTTCCTCCAGCACCGCTGGGACCACCTGCTCCCGCCTCCTGCTGCTAGCAGCTCTGCTTAGCATGCTTCGCTATGAAGCGCTACCCCATCGTTGGCCAGGTCATCCCTCCACCCCTCCATACCTCCTGTTCTTCTCCACCGACTGCCGAACCACACCGCACCAGAACTAGTTAACCCTCGTACACCTCTCCGTCTGTGACTCTACTCTCGCGTCTTCCCATCTCCGTCTTGTTGTTGTCCAGGGCCTCGCCATCGTCCACTACCTTGGATGCGTGCCATGCGGAGTGGTTAACGTGGTCAACAAACTACATCCATCGGAAGTAGACTGTGCGTGGAGAGGCTGACAGCTGGGTCCATGGTCACACGCAAGGAAATGCCTCCTTATTACGCGCAAAATAATTACTCCTCCACCTGACAGTTGGGACCCACCAGAAGGGCCTCTGTATTTCGCGAAAAAAATGTCCCCCCCACCAACAGGTCAGACCCACCAGCTATATCTTCGCACACAAGGAAGTGCCTCCTTATTACGCACAAAAAAATGAATACCCCCTGCTAGCCGGGACCCACCATAGTGGGAGGCTGACTTGTGGGCCTACTAAGTTGACAGGGATGGAGGGCTTTGTCAACTTAGTCAATATGAACGATTCTAGCTCCAGTGACCGTATGATGTCCATCCAACGGCCGTAGTGCTTCTTCAACCTCTGGTCTTCTTGCTCCAGCCACCCAAACCAGCGTCGGTCGTGTCGCGTGCTCCTGCCTCCCATGGCCGGCTGTGATGTCGCGGAGGCCTCACCGCCCCTACTACTCCCACCGCGGGCCAGGCCATCCCTCTACTCACCCACACCCCTTGTTATTCTGCGGCGACGGCAGCCTCACTGTAGCCAAACTAGTGAACCCTCGTACTCCTCTCCGCGTGGGCATCCACTACCGCATCTTCCCCGGCTCCGCGTCCTCGCCTTCCTAGGCCTCGCCGTCATCCACCGCCCTGGTGCTCTCGGCGCGGCGTGGTCAACGTGGTCAAGGAACGACTTCCATCGGAAGAGTACTGTACGTGGAGTGGCTGACAGTTTGGTCCACGTCAGCCGCAAGGAAGTGCCTCCTTATTATGCGCAAAATAATTATTCATCCACCTGACAGCAGGGACCCACTGGACGGGCCACCATATTTCATGAAAAAAAGTTTCCCCCCTAACTGTTGGGACCCACCAGCTACATCTTCGCACGCAAGGAAGTGTGTCCGGGCAAAAAAAAAAACAATTCGCCCCCCTGACTGCTGGGACCCACCAGCTACATCTTCCCACGCAGGGAGCTGCCTGACAGTCGGGACCCACCTGGTCGATGCGTACGTAGCATTGTCATTCTGGTCGCGAACGTGTACATACATGTTGGTCGATGTAGAGGCGCGCACGTGTCGTAGTAGAGGCGCGCACGTAGCATGTACACGTATGTACAACGGCCAGGGTGCAAGAAAGAAAATGCGGCCACGTACATACATACGGGCGGGGTCTCAAACGCATACTCACGCATACGCACGGCCAGGTCTCATGTACATGGCTTGGTCAGAATGGAGAAACTGCGTCGTTGTCATGTTCATGGGGTGCCAACCGGCTGGGTCGGAACGGAATGCGTTGTCGTGTTCAACAAGAGGGCTTGGACGGAACAGCCGATGGAAACAAGGCCTAGCGTACCGTAGAACGGAGGAAACGGCCTTCTGTTCGACTGGCCATGGTCTAAACGGGACCCTGTTCATCGGGAGGGGTCTGGCGTACCGCAAAATGGCGGAAACGGACTTTTGTTGGACCTCCTACGGTTGAAACGGGGTCCTGTTGATCGGGAGGGGTGTGGCGTACCGCAAAATGGAGGAAACGGACTTGTGTTGGAGTGCTACGGTCAAAACAGGGGTCCTATTCATCGGGAGGGGTGTGGTGTACCGTAAAATAGGACTCCACGGGATACTGTTCATCTCCACTGTCGACCTCCTCCAGCCTCCACGGGCAACTGTTCATCCACCGTCGACCTCCTCCAGCCTCCACATGTGACTGTTCATCCACGGGCTCCTGTTCATCCACCGTCGACCTCCTCCAGCCTCGACCTGTGACTATTCATCCACGGGCTCCTATTCATCCAGCCTCCACCGCGCGCTCCTCCATCGGCTACTGTTCAACCAGCCCTATCCACGGGGTCCTGTTCAACCACCCATCCACAGGCTACTGTTCGTCCAGCCCTGCACCGGCTACTGTTCAACCAGCGCTCCACGGGGTTGTCCTATTCATCCAGCCCTCCACGAGGTCGTCCTCTTCATCCATGGGGTCCTGTTCATCCACCCCCAACCGGCTCGATCGATCGGGGTCCTGTTCATCCAGCGGCAACACCACGGGGTCCTGTTCATCCAAACCCACCGGGAACTGTTCATCCAAACCCCCCAGGAATGCTCACTGTTCATCCAGAGGCAGCATCATCGGCTTCAGTTACCAGCAGTAGCGAAGGAATCGCTTGATCGCTCGGGTTCAGTAACGCGTAGCCTACAGTGCAATCGCTCGGGTTCAGTTAGACGACGCCTCGCTCGGGTTCAGTTAGAGCCCAATGCCTCGCACCCATGCGCGCACGTGTACGAGAGAAACGCGCATCGCTCGGCCCCTGACCACCCACCGTAACTGGGAACTCCCCAAAATTTTGCTCGCCTTCACTTCTAGCACGGTTTTTTCCGTCATGGACGACCCAAAGAATGTCATGCAGCTGCGTCTCCGGCCCGCCCAGGACAAAAAGCCCATTTTCTGTCATGATTTTTTGTCATAGAAGTAGGAGCTCACCACATCTATGATGATACCGGGTTTTGTCACAATTATCATCATACAAGTGTCATAAGTATGACAGAATTCTTTTTCGTTCGGCCCAAATTGTCACGGATGTGTCTTTTTTTTGTAGTGAGTGTGGCGAATAATCCCTAGATACTTGTCATCTTGGAACCAACCTCTTTTCGATTCCCAAAGTGCCCCTGGAAATTTATTTAGTGTCCAACAACATTTAAAATTGGCCTTTTCAATTTCTAAAAATGGTTAGACAACTCCTTTTGGCCTCAAACTTCTTGTGACTCCTAGAAATAATGTGCTTGATTTATGTGAAAAGTCTCATATCTAACAAAACTCATTTAGTTTTACAATTTAATAGAAAATAGAAGCTAATTAAAAACCGAAAAAGGAATTAAGAAAAGGAAAGAAAGAAAGAGAGAGGAAGGCCCAAGTAGGGTTGGGAGGCTCAGCCCACCTCCTCTCTCCTTCAACCTCCCGCTATAGTAGGAGGTAGGGGAGGCGTGGCGGCCATCCCATGGCCATGGCTACGTGTCAGCCATCCCCCGACCTCCCGGTTCCCTTAAAACGTTTCCCACATCCTCGGAAGAAAACCTAGCCCATTTTCCCTCTCCCCCACGCATCGCTGCTCTCTTCCCCACACCCACCTGACGCCATCATCGTCGTCCCCTCATCATTCCCGTGGCCACCGACTCCCCCGTGCCAGACTACCTTCTCCAAGAGGACTGATGACCCACAAGTATATGGGATCTATTGTAGTCCTTTCGATAAGTAAGAGTGTCGAACCCAACGAGGAGCAGAAGGAAATGACAAGTGGTTTTCAGCAAGGTGTTTTCTGCAAGCACTAAAATTATCGGTAACAGGTAGTTTTGTGATAAGATAAATCGTAACGTTTAACAAGTAACAAGAGTAAACAAAGTGCAGGAAGGTGGCCTAATCCTTTTTGTACCAAAGGACAAGCCTGGACAAACTCTTATATAAAGCAAAATGCTCCCGAGGACACATGGGAATTGTTGTCAAGTTAGTTTTCATCATGCTCATATGGTCCGTGTTCGTTACTTTGATAATTTGATATGTGGGTGGACCGGTGCTTTGGTGCTGCCCTTCCTTGGACAAGCCGCCCACTTATGGTTAACCCCTCTCGCAAGCATCTGCAACTACGAAAGAATAATTAAGGTGAACCTAACCATAGCATGAAACATATGGATCCAAATCAGCCCCTTACGAAGCAACGCATAAACTATGTTCAAGATTCTGTCACTCTACCAACCCATCATCTACATATTACTTCCCAATGCCTTCCCTTAGGCCCAAATAATGGCGAAGTGTCATGTAGTCGACGTTCACATAACACCACTAGAGGAGAGACAACATACATCTCATCAAAATATCGAACGAATACCAAATTCACATGATTACTTACAACAAGACTTCTACCATGTCCTCAGGAACAAACGTAACTACTCACAAAGCATATTCATATTCAAAATCAGAGGAGTATTAATTATCATTAAGGATTTGAACATATGATCTTCCACCGAATAAACCAACTAGCATGAACTACAAGGAGTGATTAACAGTACTAGCAGCCCATAGGTACCAATCTGAGTTTTTGAGACAAAGATCGGATACAAGAGATGAACTAGGGTTTGAGAGGAGATGGTGCTGGTGAAGATGTTGATGGAGATTGACCACCTCTCAATTAGAGGATCATTGGTGATGACGATGGCTTTGATTTCCCCCTCCCGGAGGGATGTTGCCCCGGCAAAACAGCTCCGCCAGAGCCCTAGATTGGTTCTGCCCAGGTTCCGCCTCGAGACGGCAGCGCTTCGTCTCAAAAGCTTCCTTCTGATTTTTTATAGGTCAAAACACATCTTATAGCCAAACATGGGAACCGGAGGCCTGCTAGAGGGCCCACAAGGTCGGGGGGCGCGCCCAGGGGGTAGGGCGCACCCTCCACCCTTGTGGCTGGCTGGTGGCCCCCCTCTGGTTCTTTCTTCGCCCAGTATTTTTTTATATATTCCAAAAACATGCTTCGTGAAGTTTCAAGACTTTTGGAGTTGTGCATAATAGGTCTAATATTTGCTCCTTTTCTAGTCCCGAATTTCAGTTGCCGGCATGCTCCCTCTTCATGTAACCCTTATAAAATAAGAGAGAAAAGGCATAAGTATTATGCTATAATGTGTAATAACAACCCATAATGCAATAAATATCAATATAAAAGAATGATGCAAAATGGATGCATCAACTCCCCCAAGCTTAGACCTCACTTGTCCTCAAGCGAAAGTCGATATGGATAAATATGTCCACATGTTTAGAGATAGATGTGTTGATAAAATAAAATACGGACATGAGGGCATCATGACCATCTTTAGAACAACAACATATAATTCCATATAATTTCTTATGCTAAAGTAACAATTCGTTCACAAGGTAAAGTATGAATCAGAAACTTCATTGAAAACTAACAAACTATGATCTCCGTCAGTGAAGCAATCACAATTTATCATAACATCGGAAAGAGTCAATATAAGAGCTTTTCAGCAAGTCCACATACTCAACTATCATTTAATCTTTCATAGTTGCTAACACTCACGCGATACTTATGGGTACAAAGTTTCAATCGGACATAGAGAAAGATAGGGGCTTGTAGCTTTGCATCCCAACCTTTTACCTCAAGGGTATTGTCAATAGTAATACTTTATGATAACATACATCCGAGTGGATATATATTTATCTGGATCTCTCCAACATATAGTGCTTGCCAAAGGAAAAAGTATAAAAGCAAAGGTGATGATCACCATGACTCTTGTATAAGTGTAGGAGATAAAAGTAAGAGATAAGCCCTTCGCAGACGGAAGCAGAGGTTGTCATGAGCTTTTATGGTTGGGTGCACAAAATATTAATGCAACAGAATGTCACTTTATATTGCCGCTTGTGATAAAGACCTTTATTATGCAGTCTGTCGCTTTATTTCTTCCATATCACAAGTTCGTACAAAGCTTATTTTCTTCACACTAATAGATCATACATATTTAGAGAGCAATTTTTACTGCTTGCACCGATGACAACTTACTTGAATGATCTTACTCAATCCATAGGTAGGTATGGTGGACTCTAATGGCAAAACTGGGTTTAGGGATATTTGGAAGCACAAGTAGTATCTTTACTTGGTGCAAAGAATTTGGCTTGGAAGCACAAGTAGTATCTTTACTTGGTGCAAAGAATTTGGCTAGCAGGAGAGGGAAAGGCAAGCTCAACATGTTGGATGATCCATGACAATATAACTTCTATTCGGATATAAGAAAACATAACCTATTATGTTGTCTTCCTTGTCCAACATCAACTTTTTAACATGTCATATTTTAATGAGTGCTCACAATTACAAAAGATGTCCAAGATAGTATATTTATATGTAAAGCCTCTCTTTCTTTACTACTTACTATTAATTGCAACAATGACCAAAACTATGTTTGTCAACTCTCAACAACTTTTATTCATCATACTCTTTATATGTGAAGTCATTACTCTCCATAAGATCAATATATGAACTTTTTTTCTTTCTTTTATTTAATCCCCTCAAGATCATAGCAAGAAATAAAATCCCTCAACTCAAAACTACACTTTATTATATAACTCAAGGACTCGATTACATAGATAGGGGTCGAAACAAAACTCAAAGCTAGGTCATACTAAAACTTTATTATACTAGATCAAGATATAACCAAAAGGATCGAACTAAGAAAAATAAAGATAGAGGTATGATGCAGAGTGCCCATACCCATGTTTTTAGATCTCTTTCTTTGGAGGTGGTGATGATGGGGTTGTTGATGAAGCAGGTTTGCCATCCATCTTCCAAGGCATAGGCTCACCATCATAGAAAGATGAGCGGGTCTCCGGGACCCTCGAATCTGCAGCCAAACTCATCATCTTGAATCTATATTCATACTCATAGTTTTGGTTTTGTAGATCATAGATCTGGGCTTGGAGGTGCTCGATTTTCTCATGAAGACCGAAGATGGCCTCCTCAATGCTCTTGGGGTCCAGCTTTTGCTTGTTGGTGAAGTCCGCGATCATGATGTGGTTGGCATTGAGTCCATGTTCCACCATCCCATGACACTTGAAAACTTGCTGCTCCATTGCTTCGAGTCTCGTCTTCACACTTCCGGTCTTCTTCTGCTCCTCAACATCAAGGATGTGTAGCACCACGTCAGGCATATCAATGGCTTGAGGGTGTCACAGCACCTCCGCAAGGTAGGGGTTGATGACCTTCTCGAAAAACTTGTCCTTGGGGGCGCTTGGAGACATCATGGCGATCTGGATCTATCAGAAAAATAGCTCGAAACAAAAACAGGAGATATTGTCGTGGTACGATGGTCAAAACCGTCGGGAGATTATATAATGAATTTTTACCAACCATAAGAAGTATTATGAAAGAAAACAGTGTCCAGAGGGCACACGAGGTGGCCACAAGGACGGGGGGCACGCACAGGGGGGTAGGGTGTGCCCTCCACCCTTGTGGTTGCCTCGTGTCTCTTTCGGACTACTTTTAATTTTCCTAATTTTTTAAATATTCCAAAATGGATAAAATTTATCATTGGAAACGTTTTGGTGTCGGTTTACTAACCATACCACATACATATTCCTTTTCGGAGTCTAAAAAGTTCTGCAAAGTCTCCCTTATGTACTCCTCAAGTGTTACGGTATTAATTATATTGGTCTCAACATTTAAGAGAGTACCTGGGATATAATGTTTAGTTCTTTGACCGTTTACCACCTTCGGATTTGTGCCTTTGGCATTGTTGATTTTTATGGCACCGGAATGATAGACCTCCTCGATGATGTAAGGGCCTTCCCATTTAGAGAGAAGATTTCCTGCAAAAAATCTTAAGCCAGAGTTGTATAGCAAAACATGATCACCTACATTAAACTCACGCTTTTCTATCCTTTTGTCATGCCATCTTTTAACCTTTTCTTTAAACAACTTGGCATTCTCATAGGCTTGGGTTCTCCATTAGTCAAGTGAGCTAATGTCAAATAACCTCTTCTCACTGGCAAGTTTGAAATCATAATTGAGCTCTTCAATAGCTCAATATGCCTTATGTTCAAGTTCAAGAGGTGAATGACATGCTTTTCCATAAACCATTTTATATGGAGACATACCCATAGGATTTTTATAAGAAGTCATATTAGCCCAAAAAGCATCATCAAGTTTCTTAGACCAATTCTTTATATATCTATTAACATTCTTTTGCAAAATTAATTTAAGCTCTCTATTGCCCAGTTCTACTTTACCACTAGACTGAGGATGATATGGAGATGCAATTCTATGGTTAACATCATACTTAGCAAGCATTTTACGGAAAGCACCATGAATAAAATGTGAACCACCATCAGTCATTAAATATCTAGGGACTCCAAACCTCAAAAAAATAACTTCTTTAAGCATCTTAATAGAAGTTTTATGATCAGCACTACTAGTTGGAATAGCTTCTACCCACTTAGTAACGTAATCAACAGCAACTAAAATATGTGTATACCCATTAGAGGAAGGAAAAGGTCCCATATAATCAGAGCCCCAGATATCATATGGTTCAATAACAAGTGAATAGTTCATAGGCATTTCCCGACGTCTACTAATATTGCCAATTCTCTGGCACTCATCACAAGAAAAGACAAACTTACGGGCATCTTTAAAGAGAGTGGGCCAATAGAACCCGGATTGCAATACCTTATGTGCAGTTCTATCTCCACTGTGGTGTCCTTTGTAGGCCTCTGAGTGACACTTGCGTAGGATATGTTTCTGTTAATGCTCAGGTACACAACGTATAATAACACCATCTACTCCTTCTTTATAAAGGTGTTGATCATCCCAAAAGTAATGTCTTAAATCATAGAAAAACTTTTTCTTTTGCTGGTATGTGAAACTAGGTGGTATAAATTTAGCAAAAATATAATTAGCATAATCATCATACCATGGAGTATTAAAAGAAGCATTTATGACGTTTAATTGTTCATCAGGAAAGCTATCATCAATAGGCAGTGGGTCATCAAGAACATTTTCTAACCTAGACAAGTTGTCTGCAACGGGGTTCTCAGCTCCCTTTCTATCAATAATATGCAAATAAAATTCTTGTAGCAAGAGAACCCATCAAATAAGCCTAGGTTTAGCATCTTTCTTTTCCATAAGATATTTAATAGCAGCATGATCAGTGTGAACAGTTAGTTTGGAATCAACAATATATGGTCTAAAGTTATCACATGCAAATACAACTCCTAAAAATTCTTTTTTAGTGGTAGCATAATTTCTCCGGGCACTGTCTAGAGTTTTACTATCATACTGAATAACAATTAAAATCTAATGAACTCTTTGTCTTAGAACAGCACCAACAGCCTAATCACTAGCATCACACGTAATTTCAAGGGTTAATTATCATTTTGCCCTCAGTGGTGTCTCTATGCTCAGTTTTGCCCTCAGATGCAAATTGTGCTCAGTTTTGCCCCTAGTCCATGCACAGCTACTATGAAGAGGCCAACGGCCATATTTGAGTCCATTCCGTCCGCCAGCGTTAAGTTGTCGGTCCGGAGCTTACACGTGGGACCGCGTGGACGTGGGTCCGGAGCTTACACATGGGACCGCGTGGACGTGGGTCCGGAGCTGACATGTAGGCCCGTGCAACTAAATCCCCAAATCATTCGTAGCTGCTCTCTGCCCATCCGCTTCCCCGCCGGCCGGCTGACCTGTGCCGCCGCCGGCACTTGCGCCGCGGCCAGGACCTGCCCCGCCACCAGCTGCACGCCTACTCCACCGCTACCTTTCTGCGCCTACGCTCCACGGCTGCCTGCGACGCCCGCCACCTTCCTGCGACGCCACGGGTGGGGCGCCCGCCACCTGCTCGACCCGTGGCGCGGCCTCCTTCCGTGCGCCCGTCCGGAGCACTCAAAGGTGGGGGGCTGCTGGAGCTATTTGAACTAGGAGGAAGAACCCTAGGCCGAAATGGAGAGCAGCGGCGACCCCGGAGTATCTGGCGAGGCAGGCATCGGGCCGGAGATCCGCCGCGTCCACGACTGGGTTCCCAAGGGGTAAGTCTTGCCTCCTGTTTAGATTGAGCTTAGTTGTGCATTTGAACACTCGATTCGAGTAGGTTTGCCCAATTAGTGTGCTGATTGCGTCTCTTTTTTTCGCCGGTTAGGATGGAGTTGCGGTTTGCTTTCTTGATGCACATTAGAAGGGACCGGTACACGTTCGATGCAAAGGATCAGGAGAAATACCAAGGAGGTTTTGATTATCGGTTGCCAATGGCTAGTAATTGGAGTTTCAAACAATTTGGGGAGGTAATTTGTAGCCAATATCCTTGGGGTTTGCTTGATGAAGTGGTATACAAATACTATGATGGGGAAAAGAAATGAGTGACAGTTAGTAATGATGAAGAGCTAGCTACCATGTTTGTTAGGCATAAAGAGAAAGATAATTTTCATGTGAGGCTGCAAATTGATGTGCTTGAGCAGGCATTTGGACCTAGGATGACGGGTGCAACATCTCGGGGAGAACCAAGTCGTCGTAATGGCATCTCTAGCCAGAACAGTTCAGTTGGTGCACGGCGACGTGGTGGCTCGACAAGTGTGGGCAACAGCAGTAGGGTCCCCCTTGAAGTGGAGCATGATGACTACAATTCTGGGGTTGATGAAGAGAAGCTATATTCTGATGTTATTCGGAATTTACGACGGGCACCTCGGGCTGATAACCAAGATGAGGCTCACAATGCAGTCCGTGTGGATGATGACGCGGTGGGTGAGGACGAAGACCTTGCAGCTGTTGAATGGGACCCTTTGAACCCTAATTTGGAAGAAGGTACAGTTTTTGCATCCATGAATGAGTGTAGAAATGCAGTTGTGACATACTGCATCAAGGTAGAACGTACTTTCAAAATTGACAAGAGCGATCAAGTACGTTACAGAGTGCACTGTCCGACTAAGGGTTCTCCATGGAGGCTGCTCGCATCTAAAATGCAAAATAGCACTAATGTTCAGGTCAAAGTGACCCCTTTTAAGCACACATGCCAGGAATCAACCCTTAGGAAGGATACAATCAGTAGAGCCAAGTCAAGATGGGTGGCAGAAGAAGTAAAGAAGTGGGTGAAAGAAAACCAGCAAGTGGGTCCAAAGGAATTGCAGAAGAACATCAAAGATAAATTCAAGATAGATTTACCATACATGAGGTTGTTTAATGGTAAACAACAGGCTATGGATTCTATGTATGGTAACTGGCAGGAAAGTTTTCAATTGTTGTATTCATTCAAAGGTGAAGTGGAGAGGACAAGCCCAGGTAGTATTGTAGATATTGATCACCACACCGTGGAGTACACATTCAGGGGAGTGACAAAGACCAAGGAATGCTTTAGGAGGGTTTTTGTCTGCTTTGAGGCTTGTTGTCGGGGTTTTTTGGCAGGTTGCAGGCCTTATTTGGCTATTGATGCCACTTTTCTCACAGGGAGGTTTAAAGGACAGTTAGTAGCTGCTTGTGCAGTTGATGCACACAGTTTTGTATTTCCAGTTGCCTATGGTGTGCTGGAGACAGAGTCTAAGGAGAGTTGGACTTGGTTTTTGCATAATCTGCGCCGGGCTATTGCACATCCCAATGGGTTGGTCATTCATACAGATGCCTGCAAAGGTTTAGAAGTGGCCGTGGACAAGGTGTTCCCTGGAGTAGAGCATAGGGAATGCATGCGTCACCTTGCTGCAAATTTCATGAAGAAATTCAAAGGAAAGGTGTATACCGACAATTTATGGCCAGCATCGTTGACTTGCAGTGTGAAGAAGCACAACTACCACTTGAGGCAGTTATACATGAATCCCAAAGTGAAAGAATACTTGGAAACACACCACTCCAAGTTATGGGCTAGAAGCCAATTCAGTGAACTGAGCAAAGTTGACTATGTGCACAATAATCTAGTAGAGTCTTTCAACTCAACGGTCCGGAAACTAAAGGGTCATTATGTGGTGGATTTGCTGGACAGGATAAGGATAGAATACATGCAGAAATTTCATTATCGTGCAGGAATAGCTGAGGCAAAATTCATGGGCCACATTATCATCCCTACCGTGATGAATGAGCTGATGCAGAAAACAACATGCTTGGAAATGAACATGACTCTTTGCTCGGGTACCACAGTAGAGATATCATATTTGGATAAAGAGAAGAGGGAATGGAGATATCCGGTGGATTTAGAAGGTAGAACTTGCAGTTGTAGGCAATGGCAAATAACTGGGTTGCCATGCATTCATGCCTTGTTTTTCATCACTTCTCTCCCTAGTCCAGCAGGGAACATTCAGCAGTATGTGCATGATTACTACTCTGTTGCAAGGTTCAAAGCCACATATGCTTATGCCTTGCCTGCTATGGAGGGAAAACAACAATGGGACATGGTGGACCCTGGTTTCAAGCTTTGCGCTCCAGTTCTGAAAAGAGCAGCAGGTAGACCAAGGAAGAGTCGAATCAGACCTCGCAGCGAAGGAGCTGGACTTGGAGCGAGGAAGCGTAAGTGCACAAGATGTGGTGGGTCTGGTCATTTCGGTAAGTATTGTGATAACACAGTAGATCCAGCGTTCGGAGTGAGTTTCGATGAAGGCTTCGATGAAAATGATGGACAGCAGCCGGTTGCATCAGATGAGGATTTTGACGAGGTTCGAAATGATGATGGTCAACAGCCGCATGATTTTGACGATGATCCAAGTGAGGCTCCAAATAGTGATCATGGTGGTCCAAGTGAGGCTCCAAATGATGATCATGGTGATCCAAGTGAGGCTCCAAATGATGATCTTGGTGATCCGAGTGAGGCTCCAAATGATGATCTTGGTGATCCAAGTGAGGCTCCAAATGATGATCCAAGTGAGGCTCTAAATGGTGACCAACCTTCTGTTGTTGTGAGTTCTGCTAGGTATGTAAATCTTGCAAGGGTCAAATACTACTGTACATTTATGGGTCACTTGACATGATCTCATTACCCTTTATGCTTTGCACAGCTCTATGATAGGTTTGACGAAGACGCACAAGGTACCGACAACCAAGAGGAGAAGAGAAGAAGCAATGAGCACAAGGTGCACGAGGAGCAAAGTGATGGCAAGAAGCTCAGGGAACAGACAGAAGCCCGAACGCTATATGTGAATAATTATGAAACATTATGAATAATGTTGTATTTCTGTTGGATGATGTTAGAACTATGTTTGACATGATGGTTAAATCTGTTGGATGATGTTTGAATGAGCACATGGTTTTTCCATTTTTTGATTTTTTTGAATTTGTTTTGCTCATTTGAATTCTGGTCAAACCTAACTTTGACCACGATTTAAACAAGTCTAAAACATCAAAATGAAGAACTAAGCCTGGATCCTTCTTAGTCAATCCAAAATGAAGCTGTGGTGAGGTTCTTGAACTTTTCATGAAAAATGTGCTAAAATGAGGGTCCAAAGGTAGGGTAAACGGCCTCATCTCTAAGCAAGGTTTTTTTCGACCTTGTCTAAATCAGCCAAATAACTTTCCTAAACATATATTCTATATATACGGACTATGTGCGCTGGTTTTTTCATTTTTTGATTTTTTTTAAATTTGTTTTGCTCATTTGAATTCTGGTCAAACTTAACTTTGACCAAGATTTAAATAAGTGTAAAACATCAAAATGAAAAACTAAGCCTGGATCCTTCTTAGTCACTCTAAAATGAATCTGTGGTGGGTTTTTTGAAATTTTCATGTTTATTTCCCCAAAACACTTCTCTTCACTTCATACAAAAGAGTTTGAGATACTCGAGATATCATACAAATACACATGAACTTATCATTTAAATGTATGTAAACCTTATTTATCAACTTAAATCGTTAGTATATGACATAAGAAGACTATGTGCGCTGGTTTTTTATTTTTCTAATTTTTATTTAATTTATTATGCTCGTTTGAAATCTGGTCAAACATAGCTTTGACTGCTCCAAACCCCTCCCAAACCCCGCTAACCCTAGCACTAAACCAAGACCGTTCATCTAACCCTAGCGCTGAACAAGGGTCGTCGATCTAACCCTTCTAGAAGGAATCTGTGGGGAGGAGGGGGGCGATCTGCGAAATTTAATCTGATTGGCTGGGAGATTCTTTTTTTAAACAAATATCGGGCGCGCTGGATGGACCGTTGGGCCGTCTCGTTGTCTGGGCTTGAGACCGCGGTAAATATCCCGTCTCAGCCTTTCCAGGCCTTGCATGCATGCATGGGAGGCGGTGACGTGCATAGGCTGCGACGTGGGTTTGCATGCGCGGGAGGCTGCGACGTGCATGCATGCGAGCGAGTCGAGCGAGGCCTGCTAGGCGCGCTAGGCTAGCGAGGCCAGCTAGGTGGTTCAACGAGTCAGATGCACCGTCCGGTCAAAGAGCTATGCAGTGATTCAAATGCACGCACGCGCCCCATGCATGCATCGTTTTTGTGCAAAAATTTAAGAATGCAAAGCGCAACGGATACACACACGCGTTCGGGTTCACACACGCACCATTCTCACCCTTTCTCTCTTCCTCTCCCGCCCACAGGCCTATAAATGGGGTGCCTATCTTCCTCTCCCACCCATAAGCCAGATCCGATCCATTCTCTCCAACTTCAAACACCCAATCGACCGAGCCCTCCCCAAGCGAGACCATGCAGTTCAACTGGCCGACCTTCAGCCGTCCGCCTGTCGTGCCGGAGCGGCGCTACCCACCGGGCGTGCTCGTGGAGAGGGAGCTCCGCGTGTGGGCTTTTTCAAGGTGGAGGGGTTCCGTCGGACTCACCCTCGCCTTCCTCAGAGCCGGCTATGCCCACCTCCCACGGGGCTCGCCGAGGATGTTCACCCTCAACGAGGTTCGTGACCACGGCAGCATCCTCCTACTTCTCATGGTCACCTTCACCAACCCGTTTGACGCGCGCGAGCTCCTCGGCCAAGTCTTTTGGTGCGGCTGCGAGGCCATCTTCTTCACTGTCTACAACATCTACACCAACTACGAGAACATCTTCCCCACTCCAGCCGGGATGCACTCCCTTCCCTACGACAACGAGGAGGAGGTGTGAAGATGAAGATGGTGTTGAAGGGGCGCGCGCGGCCAAAGTGGAAGGAGGAGATCAAGATGAAGATTGTTTTGTTTTTTATTTGTTGCTTTTCTATGTCGTGTCGTGTCGTGTCATCTTTCGTCATGTGTCCGTGAACTGTCCGTGAACTTCTATTATTGTAATGGTACTTGTGTTGCATCTTATCTAAGTTATTTACTAGGGTTTATTATGTGTGTTAAAAATGTCCGTGCCCAAGCATATAATTTCTTCCCTAAACCAAGTCATGAAGCTCGAGAACTTGTGGTTGTCATCCAAAAGAGGGGGTGAGAAGCCCTCCGTTTTATTCAAAAAAAATAAGTCATGAACTAACATGCAAATTTAATCCGTTTAAATCCTAAACCAAGTGCCACTCTAACCAAAACCACATGGCAGTGCAAACATACGTTTTCACGGTCTCACATTTTTTTTGACAAATTTCACAGTCTCACTATGTATATGTTTCTTCCCTACCCATGTCAAACTCTTGCCATCTGTCCTAGCGGTTACCAGCGCAGCCCTAAACACCACAAACCCACGCGGTCTTGGGTTCGAGTCCCCAGCCGCACCAATTTTTTGTGCATTTTTTCACCCTTCATTGTTTTGACAAATTTCACAGTCTCACTATGTATACATTGCTTCCCTTCCCATGTCAAACTCTTGCCATCTGTCCTAGCGGTTACCAGCGCAGCCCTAAACACCACAAACCCACGCGGTCTTGGGTTCGAGTCCCCAGCCGCACCAATATTTTTTTGCATTTTCCACCCTTCATTTTTTAGAAAAAATAGTTTCAACTCAATGTAATGCCCTTAAAAATGTTCATTTATTTTGGCACTAGGTGTAAACATCTACCAGAGCTGAGGAACATTTTCCATGACATTTTGGTCTTTGATTTAAATCACGGTGTATTTGAATTGGATTACTTAAATTTCTATTAAATATTTAACAGCTCCGAAAAATTTCTAACCTTAATTGTTTGGCTCTGGAATAATTCATTAGCTGCATTTCATTGATCAAAAGTTTCTGAATTCTTCATTTCTTCTCCTTTTTTTCAACATATTTAAATGTTGGTCACTTCTTCTCTTTTCTTCAACATTTAAAGAAATTTGACCAACATTAAAACTAGGTGAATTTCTCATACAATTTCAAGATTACAAATTCCTCCATAATTCATGCCTTTCCATACATTTTCAACATTACAACCAGTGCGATTACCATACCTACAAATGCCCAAAAGTATTTGCAAATGGGTATTGGTAGTGCTTGATCTTCAAGCTTCCTAACCTTCTTCTTCAACATCCTAAGCTCAACAGCTAGCTCTCTGTTAGTGTGTGCATCGCCCTCCATCTCTTCTTCCGGAGCTCGTGTTGCGGCCACTGCGGTTTGTGGCAGCATGCGCAACCATTCGCCATGCTCTTCTTGCAGTTCATCTATCAGAGTCTTGGCCAGAGCATCGACCCAAAGAAAGAAGCATGTCACCTGCATGAACACGGAACAGATCAACCGATTGCTCAAAGATGCCGACCACGAAAATGGTGCAATTGCCCCGATTCTTACCCCATTCTTGCTGCACACGTAGAACGGACGATTGTGGTTCCTCGGTGTGTGAGAAACCCTCCGATCAACGCTCGCCCGGCACCGCGGATAGAGGAAGACAGGCATCTCCACACGCTCCCGGCTCTACATCCGCGAGGTGGCGCGGGAGCTTGCGGAAGACATGGAGCTCGGAACCGAACGGGATCTCAACTCTGCCACGCCCTCCACATCTAGCTTCCCACCGCCGTGCCCTCCACAGCTAGCTTCCCACCGCCGTCGTGCTCTCGCTCTCTCGCCGTGGTCAGCGTCGTGCTCTCTGTCGCCATGGTCACCGCCACTATCGCCCGCTAATATAGCACACCCGCAACAGCTCTAAGCTCAACGGCTCTCTGCTGGGTCCCACAAGCCACGCGTGCAACGGTCTGAATAAAATTGGCCGCCTCTGCCGCCTGGTCCCACCTGTAAGGGCCGAGTCAAAACATTGACCTGACGGATACGCCAAAGTTCACAGAACGAGTCGGTGCGCACGGACTAGGGGCAAAACTGAGCACAATTTGCATCTGAGGGCAAAACTGAGCAGATGGACACCACTAAGGGCAAAAGGATAATTAACCCTAATTTCAAAGGGTAAATTCCAATCAGGTAGCTGAACAATAGGTGCAGAAATCAATGCTTTCTTAAGTATTTCAAATGCTTCTATACAATCATCATCAAAAACAAAAGGAACATCTTTTTTTAAGAGATTGGTGAGAGGCCTAAATTTTTTAGAGAAGTCTTTAATAAACCTCCTACAGAAGCCAACATGACCAAGGAAACTTCTTATACCTTTGATATCTTTAGGACATGACAACTTTTCAATAGCATCTACATTAGCTTTATCAACTTCAGTACCTTTGATATCTTTAGGAAATGACAAATTTTATGTCCCAGGACAATGCCTTCATTATCCATAAAGTGGCACTTTTCCCAATTCAAGACTAGATTAGTTTCTTCACATCTCTGCAAAACTCGATCAAGGTTGCTTAAGCAATCTGTAGCGACCACGATCCCAATGGAGCAAAGTCTCTGTGCTTAAGTTTCATCCCTGGATCGGTATGCTGACACACACAGTACTCGAGGAATTATAACGGAGTTTCAATCACACACTTATTACATCGAGGTCCTCATAAAGAGTATCTATTACACAAATAATATGGCTGAAGGCCATCTAAGCAAAAATAACCGCGGAAGCTTTGAAGATAAATGAGTCCATCAACTCCAATGGCATAGCTGAGTGCATGACAACAACCTATCGCACCTTATTCTTCGTCGGTAAAGTCTGCAACATGAGACGTTGCAGCCGTGTAGGTCAGCACATGGAATATGCTAGCAGAGTTACACAATAGAGCAAATGAATGCAGGAAACTATATTTGCATGCATATTTGGCCGGTGGAGGCTCTAAGTTTAATATTTTGCATAAAGCTAAATTTTCCCTACAACAAAGGAATAAATTTTATTTACTACAATGTTATACCAATATTTGAGAAGGTTCCTCCGACTCAAATCCCAGCATTAACCAAGTATCATCATTAAACCCAATTCATTAATTTAAGAGTGTTGAGATCAACAATAATATCCACTTCTAGATACTCAAGATGTCCATAACTAGGGACACGGCTAACCATGATTAGTTTATACACTCTACAGAGGTTGCGCACTTTTCCCCACAAGACTCGATCGCATCGATGATCAGAAGATCGAGACATAGTCTTTCAGAAGCATTAACTCACTACTCTGGGTAGACCGGTACACCTACTTTCCCCTACATCTTCTAGTCCACCTCTTCAAGAGCTCACACAACTTACTCAACTATGCCAGAGCCCATAATGGCTTGTGGCTGCACACGGAAGTTTCTAGGCATGAAATATCATATGATCCCTTTGAGCTTGGGTTGAGAACCAAGGGAAAATCACATGGGTACTCCGGGATTCCCATGGGCAAGCACGGCTTTCTCCAGGTGCCCCAACCAATCCACCTAGATGTGTATTAAAGTTGCCACCTTAATGTTATCCAAAATTATTAGCTCTCACAACTTCCATGTACATCATGATCCAATCGCCGTCTACGAGCATGACTTAGCAATATAAGAGCATAACGTATATTCCTAGGGTGATCAAAGGTAATAGGTTCCTACCACAAGTACTACAACCAAACCACATGTTCCCAATCCTACTCATGCAAATATTTGAGGGGCAAAACTAATGCATAGTAAAAACTGGGGATTGAAGAGTATGATCAAATTGTAACTTGCCTTGCTAACGATCTAAAAACTCTAGGGATTCGTAGTAACAAGCTTCGCACTCCGGAAAATCTAGCGTAGAAAAACAATAGCATACATAAGCAATCAAGAAAACAATGCAAAGAGAAATCGAGAAAAGATCCAAATAGAACTCAAAAACAAGCAAATAACTAAACTGAACAAAAAACAAATTCTAGCAGTATTGTATTTAGGTGGATTAGATCTTAACAGTAGGTACATACGATTAGCTACGATTTGCAAAAAGAATCTACTCAAATGGAGCTTCGAATCTCAAGATACGAACAAAACAAGATGAAATACTAATCTGAACTAAACTCAAATTTTAAATTGTCAAAATCATGTTCAAGTTGCTTTACTTGATAGAGGGGATTGTTTTGAAGATTTAGGTGCTGGTTTCTTCTAATTTGGACAAAGGAGCTAAAAGTTGCGAGGGTTCAAATATCAGGGGCTAAACTGCGATAAAACTATTCACGAATAGGTCCCTGGCCGAAAATAAACAGAAAAAGAAAAATCTATCGGACGAGCGTCCGCTAACAGAGACTAACGGACGAATACGGTCGTTACAGAAACTAATCCGACGAACGTTCGCTAATTAACAGATCTAATGAAATAAAACCGATCTATTAAAATAAATCAAAAAAATCAAGGGAAAACCAGCGAACCAGATCGGTTTTATACCGGTCTTTAGCCGGTTCGGTGACGGCGGCGGCAGCGGGTAGCGGCAGCAGGCGGCGGCACGGGATCGGCGGCGGTGGCAGCTGCTGCGGCTGCTCGGGACGGGAGGAGAGGCGGCGGGGCGGGAGGCTATATAAAGGCGTGGGGGGGGGGTCCGACTTGGGGCGGGGGCGGCGGCTCCCGTGTCCTAGCCGGACACAGTGGCGAGCGGCGGCGGGATCGCTCAGGACTTCGTCCCGAGGTGGCGGCGGAGGCGGTTCCGCAGCTAGGCCGCGGCATGGCTTGAGCTGGGTCGGCCCAGTTTAGAATTTTTTTAACAATTTAACACAGACTAAAAACACGCAAAAATAAATATGAATATAATCCTAAAAATTCCAGAAAAATTCACGTAGCTAAATGGCCTTATTAGAGACCTCGTGAACATTTTTTTGGACTTAAATGCCTAAACTAAAAACAAACATTACAGTGCTAATTACTCAGCTAACTAATAAATAAACTAGTGAATAAAATCAAATAAACTCTAAAAAATTCAAAATTCAATTTCCAATATTTTTCTACCGAATTGAAGAAGTCATATTATCTACTCTCTTTATTTTTAAAATTGTTGGAAAAACAATTTTGAAAAACAATTTGATCCAATTACCAAATTTTGATAAATCAAAATGGGATTTTTGTGAAACCTCCAACTCTCTCAAATTGGTCCTTGAGTTGCTTAAGGCCTCTTGGAGCAAAATGCAAACAAAAACTAAACAACAAAAATGCATAAAATCATGGATGCATATGAATGATCTATGAATAACATCCAAATTGAAAATTGGGATGTTACACAATCATCAAAAGAAGTTCCGTAAACAGAGAAATCATCCATGAAAACCTCAACAATATTTTCAGAAAAGTCAAAGAATAAGCAGACATACATCTTTGAAAGATAGCAGGTGCATTGCATAAACCAAAAGGCATATTTCTATAAGCAAAGGTACAGAAAGGGAAAGTAAAGTGGTCTTTTCCTGATCATCTTTTGACACAGGTATTTGAGAGAAACCAGAATAACCATCTAGAAAGTCAAAGTGGGTATGTTTGGATAGTCTTTCTAGCATTTGATCAATACAAGGTAGAGGTAATCATCTTTTCTAGTAGCTTTATTCAATTTCCAAAATTCAATTACCATTCTATAACATGTAACAATTCTTTGTGGAATCAATTCATTGTTATCATTAGGAACAACAGTAATACCTCCCTTCTTAGGGACACAATGAACAAGGCTTACCCATTGACTATCAGCAATAGGATAAATTATACCTGCCTCCAGAAGCTTTAGTATTTCATTTCTTACCACTTTTTTCATCTTAGGATTTAACCGTCGTTGATGATCAACAACTGGTTTAGCATCTTTCTCCGATTTAATTTTGTGCTGACATAGAGTGGGATTGATGCCCTTAAGATCATCGAGAGTATATCCAATAGCGGCACGGTGCTTCTTCAGAGCTTTCAATAGTTTCTTTTCTTCATGCTCTGAAAGGTTAGCACTGATAATAACAAGATATATTTTCTTTTCATCAAGGTAGGCATATTTCAGAGTATCAGGTAATTGTTTAAGCTCAAACAGGGGTCACCCTTAGGTGGAGGAGGATGTCCAAGGATTTCAACAGGCAAATTGTGTTTCAGAATAGGCCCCTGATTAACGAATACTTCATCTTATTCCCTTCTTTCATTCATAAACATATCATTTTCATGGTCTAGCAATTATTGTTCTAGAGGATCAGCAGGAGGCATAGCAATAGAAGCAAGACCAATAATTTCATCCTTACTAGGCAATTCTTTATCATGAGGTTGTCTATGAAATTTAGAGAAATTAAAATCATGAGACATATCTCCTAAACCAACAGTAACAAATCTTTCTCGCAGTCTATATTATCGACCAAGAGATCTTTAACCATAGAAATACTTGGTTCAACTTTAATTTTCTTAGAGGGTTTGGGTGTTCTAGTATTACTTTTTTTACCACAGTTGAAGCTTTAGCATGAGGCTTTATTCTAATAGGGAATGGTGGTTTCTCAATATAAGCAGTAGGAACAATAGGATCAACATTATAAGTAATAGTTTCTTCTTCAACTTTAATAGGTTCAACTACTTTAACTTCAATAGGAGGATGATATTTAAACCACTTCTCCTTAGGGAGATCAACATGAGTAGCACAAGATTCACAAAAAGAAGCTACTATCTCAGAGTAAAGTTCATATTTAGTGCTAAAATCATGAAAAGTATCGGTATCCATAAAACATTTAACACAATCAAACTTAAGGTTTATACCCGACTCTTTACCTTTGTCGAGTTCCCAATCTTCAGAGTTACGTTTAATTCTTTCTAATAAATCCCATTCGAATTCAATATCCTTCTTCATATAGGAACCTGTCCAAGAAGTATCGAGCATGGATCGATCATTATGAGAAAGTAGAGCATAAAATTTTTGAATAATAATTTCTCTTGAGAGCTCATGATTGGGGCAAGAATATAACATTGACTTAAGCCTCCCCCAAGCTTGAGCGATACTTTCTCCTTCACGAGGCCAAAAATTATATATATAATTCCGATCACGATGAACCAGATGCATAGGATAAAACTTCTGATGAAATTCCAATTTCAATCGGTTGTAGTTCCATGATCGAATATCATCCAATAGCCTATACCATGTGAATGTCTTTCCCTTCAAAGATAAAGGGCAGACCTTCTTCTTGACAACATCCTCGGGGATACCTGCAAGCTTAAATAATCCACAAACTTCATCCACATAGATTAGGTGCATATCAGGATGTAATGTTCCATCTCCTGCATAAGGATTAGCTAGCAGTTTCTCTATCATACCCAAAGAAATTTCGTAATAAATATTTTCAGGAGGTGCAGTAGGTTGAGGAGCAACTCTTTGCTCTTCTGGTCGAGGTGAAGATACCCCAAAAAAGACCCTCAAAAGGATTATTTTCCATAGTAACAACTGACAGTAAATTTCAGCACACTATATAAATGTTTCCTTACCAAATTCCACTTACCAAAGGCGCTTCACTTCCCGGAAACAGCGCCAGAAAAGAGTCTTCATTACCCACAAGTATAGGGGATCTGAGGTATTCCTTTCGATAAGTAAGAGTGTCGAACCCAATGAGGAGCAGAAAGAAATGACAAGGGGTTTTCAGCAAGGTATTCTCTGCAAGCATTGAAATTATCGGTAACAGATAGTTTTGTGATAAGATAAATCGTAACGGGTAACAAGAAACAAGAGTAAACAAAGTGCAGCAAGGTGGACCAATCCTTTTTGTAGTAAAGGACAAGCCTGGACAAACTCATATATAAAGCAAAGCGCTCCCGAGGACACATGGAATTTGTTGTCAAGTTAGTTTTCATCATGTTCATATGATCCACGATTGTTACATTGATAATTTGATATGTGGGTGGACCGGTGCTTTGGTGCTGCCCTTCCTTGGACAAGCCTCCCACTTATGGTTAACCACTCTCGCAAGCATCCGCAACTACGGAAGAAGAATTATGGTGAAACTAACCATAGCATGAAACATATGGATCCAAATCAGCCCCTTACGAAGCAACACATAAACTAGGGTTTAAGCGTTTGTCACTCTAGCAACCCATCATCAACTTATTATTTCCCAATGCCTTCCCCTAGGCCCAAATAATGGTGAAGTGTGATGTAGTCGACGTTCACATAACACCACTAGAGGAGAGACAACTACATCTCATCAAAATATCGAACGAATATCAAACACATGATTACTTATAACAAGACTTCTCCCATGTCCTCGGGAACAAACGTAACTACTCATAAAGCTTATTCATATTCAAAATTATAGGAGTATCAATCATCATTAAGGATCTGAACATATGATCTTCCACCGAATAAACCAACTAGCATCAACTACAAGGAGTAATCAACACTACTAGCAAACCACAGGTACTAATCTGAGGTTTTCAGACAAAGATCGGATACAAGAGATGAACTAGGTTTGAGAGGAGATGCTGCTGGTGAAGATGTTGATGGGGATTGAACCCCTCTCGATGAGAGGATCATTGGTGATGACGATGGCTTCGATTTCCCCCTCCCGGAGGGATGTTTCCCCGGTAGAACAGCTCCGTCGGAGCCCTAGATTGGTTCTGCCCAGGTTCCGCCTCAAGACGGCAGCGCTTTGTCCCGAAAGCTTCCTTATGATTGTTTCCAGGTCAAAACACACCATATAGGCGAAGATGGGCACCTGAGGCCTGCCAGGGGGCCCACTAGGTCGGGGGCGCGCCCAGGGGGGTTGGGTGCACCCTCCACCCTTGTGGGTGGACGGTGGCCCCCCTCTAGTTCTTTCTTCACGCAATATTTTTTTATATATTCGAAAAACATGCTCCGTGAAGTTTCAAGACTTTTGGAGTTGTGCAGAATAGGTCTCTGATATTTGCTCATTTTCCAGTCCATAATTCGAGTTGCCGGCATTCTCCCTCTTCATGTAATCCTTATAAAATAAGAGAGAAAAGGCATAAGTATTATGCTATAATGTGTAATAACAACCCATAATGCAATAAATATCAACATAAAAGCATGATGCAAAATGGACGTATCAAGGACGGTCATGCTCCTCTCCTTTGACTACCGCTCCGAAAGGAGTCCGGGGAGCCGCCCCAACGTTGATGGCTTCTTCCTCCTTCGTCGGCCACCGCCGCCCTCTCGCCGACTTTCCGCCAGCTCCGGTCGACCCTGACCTCCTCAATCACGTCCCCGCCCCTCCTCTCTGTGAGCCACGCCGAATCCCCTACTCTTCCTCTCGATTCATCGTCGTTTAGCTGTCATCCTCGTTTGTCGTGCCCGCGCTCAGAGTTCACTCTAGCGTGTGTTGCGGCGCCTTCAGTTGCTCCCAACTGCGCCCGTCCGTGTGCGTGCTACGTCGCGCCCTGCACGCGCCCGCGTCGCCGGTGGCTGCTCCTGGGTGCCACCCCACCCGTGCTATGTTTTTGCGGCTCGCTGCTATTGCTGCTAGGTGCTACTGCTGCGCTGCCGCTATCGCTGCTACCCATGATCCCCTGCAACTCGGCCCCGCTCCTACATGCTCTCAGTTGCGCCCGACCATGCCTGTGCCCCGCCACGCTGCCGGATTCTGGGCTCCACAGATCCAAGTAAGGTTCGGAGTCTGGGCGTGTGTGAAGAAATCAATCCCTCCCGCCTACCAGCCCGTCGCTCCACGGCCTAGATCAATGAACAAAGAAGAAGGTGGACACTGCAGTTTACCTAGGTTCAGGCCACCTTGCGGTGTAAAACCCTACTCCTGCTTTGTGGTGGATTGGCCTTGCGAGGGGCTGAGGATGAACTAGTACAAGGGATGAACAACCTCGCGAGGTCTGCTCTGGTGAGGGAATGAGTCGACCCCTTCTACGGTGGTGGCTAACCTATATTTATACTGGCCTCGGTCCTCTTCCCCCGAAACGTAGGCGGGAAGGGATTCCACTGTGACCAATTTGAACGAGGACAAGTAGTACATCTTATCCTGACGAAAGGTGGTCTCCGCCTGCAAAGCTTCTGGTCGTGACGCTGCGGTGGGCTCGGCGATGACATCTGTCCTACCATCCTAAAGGTCTTGGTCTTGTTGCACTGGAATGGAAACCTTTGCCAGATTCCTTGGGAACCCGCGCCTGCACTTGCCTCCTTAGCACCAAAGAGGAAACTGCCTCTTCTGTGCCTGCTGGCGCCCGCCTGGCCTTGGTTATCATGGCTTGCATCATCACAACCTCATGAGGTTGGGCACCTGCATAGAAATCTCCGCTCTTCAGGAGGCCGCCTGGGGTGGCCGTTCCCTCCGAAGGTCTTGGCATTGTTCGCCTAGAGAGGCTGGGACCCTCACAAGGATCTTGTCTTGGTGGTCGCGGGCAGGCAAGTCTGGGTACCCTGGTTCCCAGAACACCGACAGTACCCCCCAGGTCCAAGGTGCGCTCGGACTTGGCTTTAAAGCGAAGCCAAAGGGCAAGTGCAAAGTGCCGGCAGACTAAGGCATAGCCTAGTGGTGGGAAGGGGACGATGCCTTCCCACCCACCTAGGTTCAAGGCATGGTACATGCAATTTGGGTTTGTTGCACCATTTATACCGCAGGGGTTTCCTTACAGTCTTTCTACCAAGCCGACGTGTGGCGCTTGATGGGAAGTGGGCGTCCCCACTTCCCCATGCCGCCTCGGCAACTGCCTAGGCTAACAAAACACTGGCGCCCGCTACCTAACCATCATTGCCTTCTCTTTGCCTTGGTCCAGATCCTCTTTCTCCCAGCCGAGGGTATCACCAGATCCAGCCTCATTCCTGCTTCCTTCTGCACCTCTTCCTCCAAGATCTTGCGAATGGCATCCGGGGAGGCGAAGCCTGCCGCTCCGACCGTAAGCTCCTCCTCCTCACCTATACCGGTCCTTGGCACGTCTTCCATCACCGAGGAGAAGCACGTTGCCGCTGCGCTCCCACTGGCGGCGAGCGACGACAACAAGTGGAACAAGACCGTCTTCCTGGCCAGCTCTACCAAGTAGAGGACCTCGGTGCGGACAGTTTGTGGGGCTCATCCCGCCCTTCTCTGGGTTCTTCACCGCCATCCTCGGCCACTACCTGGTCCAGACTCTGCATCATCAGCCAAACTCCATCCTCCTTGTGTCCATCTTCGCCTTTTACTGCGAGGCGTTCGTGGGCGTGAGCCCCTCCATTGCACTCCTCCGGCACTTCTTCTACCTGCGGCTGCACAATCCAGCCCAGCGCTCCGGCACTCCTTTTCCACGGTCCACAAGGGCAACGCACTCATGAGGGACACCTTCTGGCGCCGGTGGGTCTTCATGGACGCCAAGGGCCTCAACGTGCGGCTGAAATTACCAACCCAGCTGCCGGAGAAGCTTGATAGGTGGGGTCACAAGAAGCTCTCTGACCCTCGGGCGGCGCTAGTCCTGAGGAAGATGATCACAAACATGGATGACGGGGCGCTGACGGAGGGCATGCTTGTCAAGGAGTTCCTAACGCAACGTCTGGCCCCTCTCCAGGTGCACACATGCCCCATGTGCGAGTTCAAGGGCGGAGAGGATGACATTCGGTTGTGCTTGGGGAGCTTGACGGGCAAGGAGCTGGAAAAGGCCATGAAGACCCTACTCGAGGGGGATTCGGGCAACCTCCCGACGGCCTACATCCCGCTGTACCGCCGTGCCGACATGGCGGTGCTGGTCGCAGCCATGCCCGTCTTCAACAAGCTAGGGCTCGTGCCGCCTGAACTCCCCAACTCCCTGGTGCTGGCGTCTTCTGGCGACAACGTCGGCGAAGAGGGCGAGGAAGACTTGGAGGTGACTGATAACCCACAAGTATAGGGGATCACAACAATTTTCGAGGATAGAGTATTCAACCCAAATTTATAGAGTCGACACAAGGGGAGCCAAAGAATATTTGCAAGTATTAGCAAGAGTTGTCAATTCAATCACACCTGGAGATTAGTTATCTGCAGCAAAGTGATCAGTAGCACAATAATATGAAAGCTTTGATAGTAGTGGTAGCAGAAACAGTAACGGCAACAATGATACTAATAGTTTTGTAGCAGTGACAATAGTAACAGCAGCAGTAGTAACTTAGCAAGATCAATATGTAGGAAAATCATAGGCATTAGATCGGCGATTCGTTGGATGATATTCATCATGTGGCAGTTACAACCTAGGGCGATACCGCACTAGCTCTAGTTCATAAATATAATGTAGTCATGTATTCTGTAAATAATCATACGTGCTTATGGAAAGAACTTGCATGGCATCTTTTGTCCTACCCTCCCGTGGTAGCGGGGTCCTATTGGAAACTAAGGGATATTAAGGCCTCCTTTTAAGAGAGAACCAGAATAAAGCATTAACACACGATGAATACATGAACTCCTCAAACTGCGGTCATTTTTCTCACCGGGAAGTGTCCCGACTATTGTCACTCCAGGGTTGCAGGATCATAACACGTAGTAGGTGACTATAACTTCCAAGATCGGATCTAGAACATAGATAATGGTGATAACATAAACGGTTCAGATATGAAATCATGGCACCCGGGCCCAAAGTGACAAGCATTAAGCATGGCAAAGTCATAGCAATATCAATCTCGGAACATAATGGATACTAGGGATCAAGCCCTAACAAAACTAATTCGATTACATGATGAATCTCACCCAACTCCTCACCGACCAGCGAGCCTACGAAGGAATTACTCACTCCCGGTGGGGAGCATCATGGAATTGGCGATGGAGAAGGGTTGGTGATGACGAAGATCAAAGATCCCCCTCTCCGGAGCCCCAAACGGACTCCAGATCTGTTCTCCCGATGAAGAACAGAGGTGGCGGCGACTCTGTCTCATGAAATGTGATAATTCTTTCTCCCTCATTTTGGGAAATATGTGATTTTGTAGCATCAGTTCCATGGTCTACGGGGCCACTAGGTGGGGACAACCCGCCAGGGCGCGCCTGGAGGGGTGGCGTGCCCTAGTGGGTTGTGCCCACCCAGGTGCCCCCCTCCGGTTATTCTTGGCTCCAGAAATTATCTTTTATTGTATAAAAAATCCTCGCAAATTTCGTTCCAATCCGAGAACTTTTATTTCTACACAAAAATAACTCCATGGTAGTTTTGCTGAAAATAGCATTAGTCTGGGTTAGTATCACTCAAATCATGCAAATTAGAATCCAAAAGAAGAGGAAAAGTAGATACGGCGGAGACATATCAGCGACCGTGGACAATGTGGCGGAGACCTGCCCCTCGTCTCAAAGCGAGCTTCTCCACGGCCTCATAGATGATGACGACTCTATCGAGCCCCCGGTCATGGAATCCCACGCTCCACCGGGATCGTCACGAGTTTCGGGGCCCCTCCCCCGGCCCTTCGAAGGCCAGGCCGAGCGACCCCGAAGAAGAGCGGGGCACCACCCCCTCTTCAAGGCGACACCTCCACCTTGCTGACCGTCGAAGCCGCACCGAGGCCAGTCTTCATGCGCCCTGCCAACCCTCAAGATGCGGCAAAGTCCGCACCCACGAAGATTTGAGGAGCCATGGCCCCGGCCAGGAAGAGGGCGTACATTGCCCCTGACGAGTAAATACATTACCTTGTTTTTGTTTGTCGCCCTTGATACCGTGCCCACATTCCTCCCTTCCTGGTGACCAAGATGGGCATCGTGGTGAAGAAGAGGAAGGAGGGAGCTGGGACCCTGGGGGCGCCACCGCTCGCCACAGCCGTGGCGACTCTGGCGCAGACGGAAGAGGTTGCTTTGCGCTCACTTACGACGGCGCAGGACCCCTAAAGCACCTATGTGCTACCTCAGGAGGAGTATGCCTCCGCGGCCAGCAAGCTCTGGAGCCGCCCATTCCAGTCGTACCCGCAGGTGGTTCGGAGGCTCCATAGCCCCAAGCTTCCCTTGCTACTGTGACGACGCCAGCCCATGTGTCGGTGCCGCCTCCTCCCCAGGCCCTTGTACTGGCAGACAGCGCCCCCCTCGTCAAGCCCAGGGCTCTAGAGGAAGCCTACACCATGCTAGATCAGCTCCGGACCAATCACCAAGACGCCGATAGGTGCCTGGTGAGGGAACGCATGGGGCTGATCTCGGGGTGGCTCCAGGCCGACACGTCCGCTAGGATGGCCTGGGGCCGGGCCGAGGCCCCCTCTGTGGAGAGCAAGAGGGAGGACAACAAAGCCACAGGAGCTCGTGACGCGGTGCTGGCCGACGCAGCATCCACCAAGGAGTGCTACAACAAGGCGGAGGCTGAGCTGAAGACTCTCTGCGAGGAGCAGGCTGCCCACAGCCAACGAATTCAGCAGCGAGAGGAGGAGCTCAAGGCCCACGAAGCGATGCTTGCCAATCGCGACGCCAAGCTAGCCCAGGCGACTGCCGACCGAACCGTGGAGCGGGACCGCCTGGGCAAGCTGAAGGAGGAGGTAGACAAGGCCCATGCCTCCCATGCCCAGCTCTTCTCTGAGGTAATGACCCAGCTGGAGGTTAGGGAGAAGGCCCTCGCCGTTGCCGAGAAAACAGCGGCCGTGGAATGCGAGGCCTTCCTCTCCCTCGAGCTTGGGTCTCGCGAGGTGCTGCGCTCCATCTACAGGGGAGGGTACAAAGAGCCACTGGCGGCCCCTGAGGACGGCCTTGCCGATCTTCTCCACAAGCTTGTTAAGGCACTCGAGGGTGCCACTGCCGGAGTAGACTCCTGGGTGGAAGGGGAGTGCCGTTCACTCTTCACTGCGGCCGCGATGCGCTTCTTCAGCCACCTCCACCTCCGGGACTCAGGCTTTGACCTCAGCGCACTGATCGAGTTGGTGGATCTTGAATCCCGCACCGCTGCTGCCGAGGCCATGAAGGAGCAGGTGAACGCCCTGCTCGGGAAGTTCCACTGCGTCCCCGACCCCGAAGCCGTGGTGGTGGAGGCCGGCGGCGGCAAAGGATGGAGGCAGCGTTATCGATGACAGGCTTCCCAAGGCAAGCGGTGGCAGGAGCCAAGGCGACGGTGGCGCTTCTTCCTAGTTTGACCCTGCAACATTTATCATGCTGGCTTCCCAAGGCTTCTTCTTAAATTTATCGATGACAGGCTTCCCAAGGCAAGCGGAGGCATGAGAACTTCTTCTTAAATTTGTGGAACATTATGTTTTGTAATAACTTGCTGGAACTACACGGTTTCCTTTTCGTGATCGATTTCCCTCCTGTTTGCCTTAGTGTTCAACGTCGGCAGGGCCCAGGCCCACGCATACCTCAACTGCCGTTGGGGCGTCCGGATCACCACGGTGAGGCCAAGGGGTGAGGGGATACGTGACCAGTGAGGCCCCTGAGTTGCGATGCTCAGGGGTCCCCCTTGACGTACGAACAACCCTCATGAAGGAAACGTGAGCAACGTGAGGGTTAATCCGGAGTCCTCCATACCTTTCCTCGCCAACTTTTGCCTGGGAGGTACGCGAGAAGACTAGGTGCGAGAGACCTAGTGAGGTGGCATGCGCCAGGCCTGGCCTGAGCGTAGCCCCCGTGCCCATCCCCCTCCCGTGGTGGGACCGTACAACAAGGCTACAGGCCATCCTGAGGTTGTTGCAGCCACTAGGGTGCCCTTAGTTGTTTATTCATCAGCACGGATTATGGTGCTTCCACTTTCGCGTGGGCATAGCCGCTCCTCGACCGTGTCATCTTCCAGCGCGGAGCATGGGATTTCCACTGGTGTGTGGGCACAGTCGCTTCTCAACCATGTCGTCCGCCTGTATGGAGCATGAGGCTTCCACTGGTGCGTGGGTGGGAGTTCCCTCGGGGGGAGACTCCGGGGCGTGTACAGCCCCGTTCGTACGTGTAGCTAGCATGGCAGAACTAGAGGAGGTGTATATGGGCACTCGTGAGCCAGCCCGAGACTCACGAGGCCCTACCTCAAGGCGGGTTGCACTGAATTTTCAGTGCGGGGCACTTGTAAGAAACATGTGAGACGTTGAGGTGGCCTGCGCGGAGTGGATCTCCAGAGGACATCGCATGAGAAGGCCAAACACCAATGACCCGAGGAGGTGATGTTAACAGGGTCGGCCCGCCAGACAGAGCTCAGCCGTTGGGTTTATCAACGCTGCAGGGACGGACCCGAGCATAGATGTCGTGCCCAGTCTTCTCATGCAACAATCCCAAAGAAAGACAACCAGCACGTAGCTCCCGCAGCGGCGAGGCACCGGGTCACGCACCCTGACTCAGCCACTCACAATTAGCTCATGCGAGAACAAGACACCAAGGACCACGGGAGGTGACGTGCACATGAGCTGGCCCACGATATAGAGCTCGGCCACTTGGGTTTAGCGACGCTGCAGGGACAGACCCGAGCACAGACACCATGTCAGTCCTTAATCATGAGGCAGTCGCGGGCGGGTTTGTGAGGGCACACAACATCATAGTGACGAAACACCGGTCATGCAGGTTGAGGTATTTTGGAAAATCATAAGGGCAAAGCCAGTTTTGAAACATGCGCAAAACGATATAGGCTGCAGGGGCGTGTCCTGATAGCTTGAGGATGATGCAGCCCAAGGGGCGCCCTCAACTAAACAAACCAACAAGTCACCTGGCACCGTCATTGTAGACACGTTGGGGTAGCTGAAGATGCATGCTGCAGAGATAGCTCCTCGTGGGCCAGCCGGCTCCTGAGGCCCTGGAGGCTCCGGAGGTCCGGGGGGCTCATGAGGTTCCGGCACCTCCTCCGTCAAGACCGCCTGGTGCCTGGCCTCGTGAGCCGCCAAGACACCCTGCATGTAGCGCTTGTGCAAGGCAACCAAGTTCAGCAGGCCGAACGACATGCAGATGTAGCTGTAGGGGTAGCCCCCACTCTGGTCAACGCGGGACGGCCAGTAGAGCTCCTAAGAAGCAGCCCTGTTGAGGCCTGGGATGTTGACGTAGATGCTCAGCTCGCCACCCGCGCCAGGGGCGGCATCTGCACTGGATGGTGCGGGGGACGCTCGCCACGCATGGCTCATGTCTCCTGAAGCTCCTCGATTGCCTTGTTGATGAACTCCTGAGCGTCTGGCACCTCGCGCCTTCCGCCTTGCTCACGGAGACGCGTGTCGAGGCATGCCCCCACGTGGTTCCCGAACGCCTCCCTCGTGATGCCGAACAGGTCAGAGGCCCTCTAGATGAGAGCCCCCGAGCCCGTCCTGAGAGGGTGTTGGGCGCGCCTTCCTATGTGAGAGGAAAGGACACTCTAGCAGTGGGCATGGGGCTCGAGGCTCGATCGTCGGGCACCCTAGCCTCCTGTCGGCCCTTGAGGAGGATCTGCTTCTTCTTCTTGGGGTGGCCTCACGAGGCAGGATCGCACCCTCACCATCTGAATACTCGACCATCGTGGCCTGGTAGGCGTGCTCGAGGGAGCACACCACATCCCTCTCGTCGCTAGCGACTGTGATGATACTGCCACTTCCTGGCATCTTGAGAACATTGTAGCTGTGGTGAATTGCTGCCATGAACTTGCCGAGGGCTGGATACCCGAGGATGGCATTGTATGGGAGGCGAATGTGGGCGACGTCGAAGTCGATGAGCTTCGTGTGGTAGTTGTCGTGCTTGCTGAAGGTGACCAAGAGGCGTATCTGCACCAGGGGAACGGTGGAGCCATCGGTCACTCCTGAGAAGGGCTTGGTAGGCAGAAGCTGGTCGTAGGGCACTTGGAGTGTCTCAAACGTCTCGACGGAGAGAATGTTGAGCCCCACGCCACCATTGATGAGTGTTTTGGTGATGAGGACGCTGCTGATGGTTGGTGCACAGAGCATCGGGAGCGCGCCAGCGGCGGCTGAGCACTTGAGCTGGTCCATAAAAACAAAGGTGATGGCGTGCTTGGACCACTTGAGGGGACGCGACTCCTCAAGCTTGGGAAGGGCCGCATTCACCTCATGAGTGAACTGTTTGAAGATGCGATGAGAGGCGGAAGTCTAAGCACCTCCCAGGTTGCAGGCGATTGCTCAAGGCTCTTGGAAGACCCCAGCCCCATCAGCTTGGCGGTTGTCGTTGTTTCTCCTTGCCGGTGACGGCAATGGAGGAAGGCCTACATTGCCCTAAGGACGGTCCTCGTGAGGCTGGTCACGCCAGGGGCCATTATGAGGCTGGCCCTGCGAGCAGTCACGAGGCTGATCATGCCAGTCCTGGCGGGGGTCGCGGTTGTCCCAGCAGCCTCCACCACGGCCTCTTCCGCGGCGGTAGCCACGGTCATTGCGCTGGGGACGGCAGCCAAGGCGCCCATCGTGGATTGCCCTGAGCTCCTGGCAGTCATTGGTGTTGTGGTTGTGGATGTTGTGGAAGATGTGGAATGGGCAGTTGCCCCAGGAGGATTCGCCGTGGTCGCAGCCGCACTTCATCTCAGGTTCAACTGCGAGCACAGCGGGGCCCTTGCACTTTATCTCCTTAGCCTTGGCCTTCTTGTCTTCAGGATCGACCACTGGAAGCTCCAGGAGGGAGAGGCGACCTTCCTCTTCCCTCGCGCATCTGGCGACCATGTTGAACATCTCTAGAGCCGAGGTCAAGTCCTCATGTATGGCAAGCTCCTCCTTCATCTTGACACCCCAGACGCTTTCAGAGAACGCCAAAATGATGGCCTTGTCCAACACCTTCGGGATCTTGAGACAAACATTCGTGAAGCGCTGTATGTACTTGTGCAAGGTTTCGCCCGGCTGCAGCTTTATGCGCCGCAGGCCGCCTAGGAGCACGGTCGCGAGTGCCCTGGAAGTTGGCGATGAAGCGCTCACAGGAGATCGACCCGACTGGAGGTTCAGGAGCCCAGAGCGTGCACCATCCTTGAGGGCCATGGGGAACCAGTTCACCATGACCTTGTCATTGTCATTCAATGCCTCAATGCTCAGCTCGTAGAGCTGGAGGAACTCAGCAGGGTCAGGGGTGCCATCGTCACGCAGAGGCAGGTCCGGCTTCAATTTGCTGGGCCAGACGACGCGGCGTAGCTCTAGGGTGAAAGCATGGCAGCCTGCTGCACTCAGAGGGGCCGGTCGTATGTGAGTAGCTTGATCTTGATGCCTGCACGCACCCGCATCTGGTGGCACGTAGTCTTGACGCGGCGGTGCTGGAAGCGCGCGCGCTTCTCCTTAGGGCGGCTGCACCACCTGGCAGCTTTCTTCATTGCGCGCTGGTTCCCAGTGCGGCGGGTCGCGCTGGGGTACCTCACACCTGGGCTTGGGGTCCATGCCGTGCAGAGGGGCAGGAGGAGGCGTGCCGTGAGCCACGTCGCTCGCTAGGGACAATGTAGGACGAGGCGAACGGGATAGTTACGGGGCCTGACCGGCGGCGCTGACGAGCTCGGCGATGCGCGCGAGCCGGTCGTCATAGAGGTCGTTGGTCAGACGGTAGCGCAGAAGCTCACATGAGCAGCGCAGCCTACGCGTTTGCCAGCCCACGACGAGCATGAGAAGACAACGTCGTGACCGGAGTGGGTGACGGAGTCACGGTGCGGCCGTCGCGCCGCACGGACGGTGGCAGCAACGAATCCTGCTGTTCGCGGGCAGCGGGGTCGGTGGTGGCGTTAGCCACCGGGGAAGCTGAGCGGCGACGAGCGTTGTTGCCCATGGGTGTCGTCTAAGCGACACGAGAGGCTCAGCGCTTGGTACGGACACGGCCAACGTCGGCCATAGGAACGACACAATAGCGGCGGAGCGAACGGTGGAAGGAGGCTTCGACACGCCCCTACCTGGCGCACCAAATGTCGGATTCAGGGCTCCACGGACCCAAGAAAGGTTTGAACTCTGGGGCCTATGTGAAGAACTCAACCCCTCCCGCCTACCAGCCCGTCGCCCCATGGCCTAGCTCGATGAATAAAGAAGAAGGTGGACACGGTAGTTTACCCAGGTTTTGACCACCTTGCGGTGTAAAACCCTACTCCTGTGGTGGATTGGCCTCGCGAGGGGCTGAGTATGAACTAGTACAAGGGATGAAAAACCTCGCGAGGTCTGCTCTGGTGAGGGAATGAGTCGACCCCTTCTACGGTGGTGGCTAATCTATATTTATAGTTGTCTCGGTCCTCTTCCCCCAAAACGTAGTTAGGAAGGGATTCCAAAGTGGCCAATTTGAATGGGGACAAGTAGTACATCTTATCCTGATGAAAGGTGGTCTCCGTGTGCAGAGCTTTTGGTCGTGACGCTGCAGTGGGCTCGGCCGTCCTGGCGGTCTTGGTATTGTTGCACTGGAATGGAAACCTTTGCCAGATTCCTCGGGAACCCGCGCCTGCGCTTACCTCCTTAGCACCAAAAGAGGAAATTGCCTCTTCTGCGCCCGTTGGCGCCCGCCTGGCCTTGGTCGTCATGGCTTGCGTCATCACAACCTCATGAGGTTGGGTCCCTGCATAGAAATCTCCACTCCTCAGGAAGGTTCCTGGGGTGGCCGCTCCTTCCGGAGGCCTTGGTGTAGTCCACCTCGTGAGGCTTGGCCCCTCGCGAGGGTCTAGTCTTGGTGGTCTCATAGATGGGCCGTACCAGGCCATCGATGGAGCCACGCCGTGCACCGCAGGCAGGCAAGTCAGGGTACCCTGGTTCCCCAAATGACGACACACGCCTGCAGCCGCCCAGCTCCCCCCCCCCCCCCCCCCCGCGAGCGCATGACCGCCCTGCCTCGCACCGGTCGCCCCCATCGCCGGCTGCCGCTCCCCACAACCGCCTCCAACCCCGCGCCTCGCGCCCGCTCGCCGCCCCGGCCTCCCGCTCCACCCCGCTGGCCCCTGCTGGCCCCTGCACCACCCACCACCTCGACGCCCTGTCGATGCCGCTCATTCGCCGATGGTCGTTGTGGCCGAGCTCAGCCGCGGTTGGCTTGGGCCGGAGCCAAGTCGGGCCGCTGCCCGGTGCCCGTTAACCGACAGCCGGGTTGACCCCCTGGGCAAATGACAAATGGGGCCCGCCCCCTGTGAAAACGTTTTAAAAAGTAATAATTAAAATGATTAATTAATTAATTAATTTGCTTAATTAACTTAATTAATAGTAGATTAGTCTGATTTAAACCTGTTAGTTAAGTTAGCTGAGAATGACAAGGGGGCCCCACCCCCTGTTGACCATTCAAACATTGACTGGTCAACTAGGAAACTCCTAGCCCACATGTCATCCTCTGTGTACACAGAGCCGGTGCACATAGCATTTGAGCCTTTATTTTTGAATTAAAATAAATTCCAGAAATTGTTTAAATCTTTGAAAATTAACATAAAATAAACTGTAGCTCGGATGAAAATACTTTGTACATGTAAGTTGCTCAGGAAGATGAGACGAATCCGATTACGTAGTCTGTTCATCTACCACACGTTCCTAGCATAGAGAAAATGCAACCTTCCCCTTTCGGTTCGTTTGTCTGAAAATACCAAACACCTGGAACATATTCTCGGATGTTTCCCCCTTCGTCGATATCGTGTAGCACCGCATTAAAGCACCCCTATCTCTGCGTATTGTCATGTCATGCATCTGTTTGCTTTGTGTTTATTGTTTCTTCCCCCTCTTCTTCTTCGGTAGACCCCGAGGCCGCCGCTGATGCGCCTGTGCTTGAGTACGTCACCAACGACCCCTCCTTCTCGTCTGAGCAACCAGGCAAGCAAACCCCCTTGGTCATTCCGATATTGCCCATTCCATTCTCTCTCATGCTTGCATTAGATTTTGCTACTGTTATTGATTGCTCATGTTCTGATGCATAGCCTGCTTTTTGTAACCTGCTCATTGTACTTTACCTGCTTATCCTAAACTGCTTAGCATAGGTTGGATAGTGATCCAACAGTGACCCCCACCTTGTCCTTGTTTCTCCTCCTTCATCATTGACGACTCTCTCAATGTGATCGACGACCAGAGCCCGACACCTCACATCACGCGCCCCTTTTGTTGCTCAATTCTGTGGAGCTACTATCGAGTGCCGAGGGTGATACCTCGTATCACATCCTGATGATAACTCTGTAGTGTAGCTATTTGGTCATGGTCAACGAGGGTGATTCCTCCTTCACCACTCCTGATACGACTCTGTCGTGCAACACCTCAAGTGTGAACCTCGAGGGAGATTCCTTATATGTTCGCCTTGATGGTTACATCAAGTGGATTCCATCGAGGGTGATTCCTTGGATCCCCCCTTGATGTTATGGACACATGGTTACCTAAACTTTACTTGAGACCATTGTCGAAGTCGGGTCGGCCCTGAGGGGTACCCGCGAGTTGATGTGAAATTGTGCGGGCCCGTAGAGCGCCCGTGAGATAATTATGAGGCACGGCCGGGCAGGTAGACCGCCCTAGAGAGAGAGGGGGGTTCTGCATGGCCCTTACCGTATTTCCTTGAGACGGGACGACGGGGTCACATTATCACGAGTCTCTGCTCGTCTCCGCGAGCTCCCAATGCACTAATGATTTGGGGCACTTGGCATCGCAGTATCAACCGAAGCTTTGTCAGACATCCAGTTCAGCATTGCGGCACGACCTAGTCGGCACCCCAGTGGAGGTGGCCTGGATCGCCCTGCGCAATGACCCAGAGTGCAACAGGCGATGGGCCCAAGACCTCGGAGCTCTTAGGATGTAGATCGGCGGGGACCTCTCTGTGGAGCCTAGGTAGGGGTGTGACGTGTTGATCTTCCGTGGCCGGGCATGGACCCAAGAAAGTGTGTCCGGACAGAGTAATCAAGCGTGTTGGGTAATGTGGTGCACCCCTGCAGGGAAGTTATCTATTCGAATAGTCGTGTCCACGTTAAAGAAAGTTTAGACTTGTATCCTGGTCTATTACAACTAGAAGTGGATACTTGAGTTATGTGATGGATATGTGGCTCCGAGATTGCTTTCTCATAGGGAGTCGAGGAAGGATCTCTGGGCGTTAATAGTACAACATGTTTGTTGCATATAAACTGCTATTCTATACTCTTCTAAATGCTGCAAGATGCTTGGAGATGCTTGAAGATTCTAGTCTTTGAAAGGCTAGGCCTTCCCCTCTATTCTGACATTCTGCAGTTCAGTCTACAGATACATACCTTCCTTTGATACTAATGCATACTTAGTATAGATTTGATGCTTGCGAGTACTTTGGATGAGTACTCACGGTTGCTTTGCTACTCCTTTCCCCCCTTCTTCCTTCTTTCCGGTTGTTGCAACTAGATGGTGGATCGCTAGAGCCAGATGCCACCACCGACGGATACTACTACATTGAGGTCGCCGAAGACTAGGAGTAGTTAGGAGGTCCCAGGTAGGAGGCCTTGCCCCTTCGATTGTTGTTGCTTTTGTGCTAGCCTTCTTAAGGCTGTCTTGTTTAACTTATGTCTGTACTCAGATATTGTGGCTTTCGCTGATTCTTATGTATCGAGCTATGTATTCGAGCCCTCGAGGCCCCTGGCTTGTAATATAAAGCTTGTATTCTTTTATTTGTGTCTAGAGTTGTGTTGTGATATCTTCCCGTGAGTCTGTAATCTTGTTCGTACACATTTGTGTGTATGATTAGCGTATGATTGAATCGGGGGCGTCGCAAGCATGTTGGGGTTGGGGTATCCTGACACCAACCAGATCTGAATCTCAGGCAGATCGGATGGTTGGAACATTTTTTCCAAGAATTATAACGTTGGTCTATATGTAACTCGGTAATGTGATGTTATGGCTAGCACACCTGGCCGGAGGACCTATTGTTATAGCATCTTGTTCTACAAGGTTAGCCATTCTTCCATGAGGAAATTGTAGGACTTATTCAAGAAGTTGATCCTGATGGATCTTTGTGTTTCCAAACTCCAACCTTTACCTGATGACCATGTGAATGCTATCCTGAAGCATGTCTGTGGTACTGCAATCAACAACAAGAACATTGGAAGCGCAATGCTAAATTTTCTTGATCAATCATCCAATACAGTTGTATTCGTAAACTTCATAAATTCCTTGCCCCTTTGTGTAAATGGTTACATACTTGGAGTCCTGTCATGTATATCATGCTCTACTTTTCCTTGGGAAAGATATACTACTTATACTCAGGTATAAACACATTTTCCTTTCCATTATTCTAATTAATCTAATAATCACATTTTCCTTTCCATTGGTTTGTTTAACGTTTCTTATAATTTATATGGTCTAAGCAGTAACAATTCCTTGCTTATGTAAACACCTCGGTGTACAACCCTATCAGAAAAACCATGTTACTATTGTTGTTAAAATTCCGGTAACCACCGGTGGATGAGAACTTTGCCTGTTGGTCCACCTCGTTTCAACGAGCAGGAAAATGGTTCTCTTCATCCCCTCCCCTTGGTACCGACATCGTCGCCAACATAGTTGACAGACTTTCCTTTGACTTGCCTTGCTATCATGACCGTGCAAGATGTCACCGCCATGCCTACTTGTGCTCCACACTTACCACGGTTCCACAGGATCGAAACCTGACTCTCTTGTACAACCTTGCTTCTCAAGTACCCGTTTGCACCATGTAATTCACGAGATAATTTCCTTACCATGATTCATTCTGGTATCAGATGCAACATTATTCTTCATTGCTCTGAATCCCTTCATCACCTATTTTAGGCATCAGCTAGATGCCTACCTGATTGGAAACTTGTTGAACCATCTTATATCACTCTCGATATGTTTCGTGGTGCTTCTAAAATCTCCTTCCCTGAGATAATTACTGGTGCCATTCCTTCTAGACCGTCATCCCTATAGAGTTTTCCCCTCTTGTCCTTTTCGTAAGTACGATGAAGATTCCGAAGAAAGGATGACGACTTCATCATGATGACCTGGAGCAGAGAAATGAAGATATCACCAAAAGGGATCAACTACTTCGAGAAGAGTAACCAAGACCAAGAAGACTCTTTAGAATTTCGTAACCAATCCTTTCCCCTTAACTCTACCTCTTAAATCTCGAGACGAGATTCCTTGTAGTGGGGGAGAATTGTAACACCCTGATAATCACGGTACAGTAATCTCCCCCCTAATGGTGCCATGTCATCACCTTTTTGCTAATCCAATTGTCACTTGATCAAAATTCAGGTCAAACACAAATTTAAAATAAAGTAAAAATAATACTACTCAAATAAAAAGTAAAAATGTTCGTAGTCTTGCAAATATTCGCTAACTAATAACATAATTTGAGTACCCCAAATGCCCCTAGAAATATTTAAAGTTGCCACACATCACTAAATTTCGCTATTTTGAAATAAACTAATACTTATGCTTTTCAAAAACATGTGAAACATTGTGGACAACTCCAAAATAATGCAAAGTAATTATGAGACAATTTTCATTCTTAACAAAATTTGGTTTTTGTGAAAGAAAAAAAACATTAATGAAAATTAGAAAGCAAAAGCAAAAAAAGAAAAAAAAAGGAAAAAACTATTGCGCGGCTGGGCCCTAGTGCCCGCAGCGCATGACCCAGTCCACTTCCAGGGTCACCCCCACCTCCCTCCTCCAGATGGCTATGGCGACCGAGAGCTCCTATATGGCGCGTGACGCGCTGGCGAACATGCCAGCACACATCCGTTCGCTCCTGTGCACCCCTAGTGGGCCTGCCCACGAGCGGGGCTGAACGCCCTAGTTTTTTTAATTCGTTTTTTACTATTTTTTCTTTTCATTTTTCTTCAAAATAATTTGTAACTTAGAAAAGTGAACTTTGTAAAAAAAAATGTTCGTGATTTCAAAATAATCAACCTTTTTTAGTTTTAATGAAAATTTATTTATTCTGACGAACAAATTTATATGAGCATTTTTCTAGTAGTGATGAACATTTTTTATATTGGATGAACAAAATTTGAATATGATGAACATTTTTTAAACTTGATGAACAAAATTTGTATTTAAGAATATTTTTTGAAAAATGGATGAACAAATTTTGAATTCATTGAAAAAATTTGAAATCGATGAACAAATTTGAGTTTCGTGAACAATTTTTGAAATCGATGATGAACAAATTTTGAATTTGGTGAACAATTTTTGGAATCGATGAAGAAAATTTGAATTTGACGAACATTTTTTGAATTCGATGAACAAATTTTGAACTTTGACGAACATTTTTTCAATCCGATAATGAATTTTATGAACATACAAATTTTTAAAGAAAAGAAAAAAAGAAAACGAACAAATTTTTAATTTGATGAACACATTTTGAAATTGTCGACAACATTTTGGGGAACAAAATTTTAAATTGATGAACAATTTTTAAATTTGGTGAACATTTTTTCAATTCGATGAACATTTTTCAATCTGATGAACAAAAAAGGAATTTTATGAACATTTTTTGAACCCTTGAGCATTTTTACACAGTGCGAACATTTTTTGAATTTGATACAAAAATATGTTCATGATATTTGAAACAAAAGAAAAAAAAGTGAAAAAGGGAAACAGAAAAGGAAAAAGAGAGCTAAAGAAAAAACGAAAAGAAAAATAAATGGGATATGGGTCGGCCCATACGAGCGCTCAGGGAGCCAGGGGGCGCACGCCTGGTCGCTCGGGAGCACCCTATGCACCATATAGGAACCCGCATGGCGACCGAGCACGGGCGTCATGCTTGCCGCACCCTTCCAGCCCCCCGCGCCGCTATAGGCCCTCGAGGATGATAAGGGCGACGCCCTGTACTCCCTGGCCCCCCTGGCCTCACTCCTCCCCCTCCCACGTGCTCTCTCCCTTGGTGCCAATAATGCTTGAGCGCATCCGTCGCTGCTTCTCACCATTGTCGCGGCTACCGGCCACCCTGCGCTGCCCCGACTTGTCTAGGAGCACCGCCGGCGTCGACCACTTCTCATGCGAGCATCAGAACAAGCTGGGACGCCGTCAAGCTGCCGGATCGAGCCGTCCCCTTCTTCGGCAGTCATGAGAATACCGTCGTCGATCCGCTCCACCCGAGCCTCTCCGACCAGCTCCGGCCTCCTTGAGCTCGCTGCTGCGCCCAATATGAGCTGCCGGTCCTTTCCCTGCTTTTCCCTCTCGCTCCCATCGCCATTTGCCCGCGCCTGCACCCCCAGTGAGCTTCGGCCGCTGCGCTCACCACGCCCATGGCCCCGCTATCGCGTGCCTCTGGCAGCCCCTGGTTGCGCCCGCCCGCGCCCAGCGCACGCTAGGCCATGCGTCGCCATGCCTCGCCTTATAGTGTCGTCGGTCGTAGCCGTAGGGGCCAACGCCGGCCACTCCCGCGCCAACCACGGTCACTATTAGACGGGGCACGTCCCCAGCACCCCGTAGAGCCCAAGCACACGTCGTTCCGTGCCCCGTGCATATTTTTCAGCGAATTCCGGCCACCTCCATCGCGTCGGACCTCGCCGTCGGCGCACGCGCAGTTAGGACACCGCCTAGGTCACTGCTAGGTGGCCCCCAGGCGCCAAGCGTTTAGATTAGTTACTAATCCACCCCCACTGAACAACTAATACGTGGGCCAAAATATTATATAGTATTAAGATTAACTAGATTAAAATGGTTGTTTAAACTCTATCGCTCACAATAGGCCCACCACCCTAATTAAGGGATAATTGGTTTTATACGCTTAGTTGTGTCCCCTCGTCAGGATTGCCCCTAGTTTCTCAAAACACACATGATGTAGGGCGGAACCCTAGGGTTCGATCTTTCATATTTGGAGTGGATCCAATGGGGAGACACGAAGAACGCGCGGAAAACAGAAGGCAAAACACGAGGAGAAACGAGAGAATCACTAAACCGACAAGTAATCGATCACACAAGGGCTAGATCACTGAACACATAAGGTAGCACAAGATTTAAAATCAAGAAAGGAAAGATACAAGGGTAGCCGTTCTTCTCCATGAGGAGGTCTTGATTGTCTTCCCTTGAAGGGCTCTTGAATCCACTTGGGGGATCTTCTCCGAAGAGGTCGTGAGCTCCGAGGAGAAGTAACCAAGTGGATGAGCAAGGCTCTCACACAAAATATGAGCTAAACCAAAGCTAACCCTAACTAGGAGGAGGTGGGGGAGTATATATAGTGCTAGCCCATGAAGGGGTAAGTGAGAGGGGGATACATAGGCCCTGGGCCCGTTCTCTGCGCATAGACAGGTGGCGGATGTCCGGGCTGGGGGCCGGATGTCCGGCGGCTCACGAAGAGCTGGATGTCCGGGCCTCGGCCGGATGTCCGGGATGGAGTGGCCGATTCTTCTGCTCTCTGGGTGGCGTGCGCCGGATTTCCGGGCAGGTGCCGGATGTCCGGCCCGTCGCGGGGCGCCGGATGTCCGGGGGTCGGCCAGATGTCCGGCCCGTCGCGGGGCGCCGGATGTCCGGGGGTCGGCCGGATGTCCGGCCGCTGTAGAGTCTCCTGGCTTCTGTCTCTCTCTGGTCTTCTTCTGGCTGGTGGCGCCGGATGTCCGGGCTCCAGCCGGATGTCCGGTCGCTGTAGCTGCTGGCACTTCTTCCTTCTCCTTCCTTTGCTTCCGCGCACGCTTGGCATTGTTCCTTGGGTTCTCCTGGTTTCCTCGGGTGTACCTGAGTATGCACAAGGTCCGCGCTTGAAGTAGCAACCATGTCTCATGCTAATGGAAAGGGGAAGCATTTAGGAACGGGCTCACCTTGTGTCCAATGGCGCATAGTCGAGGTCTCATCTTATGTATCCTTGGGGCTTGGGGAGTAGTCGGAGCGTACATGGGGATGAACGTGGGATGCTCCGCATCATCTCCCCCCCCCCTTGGGAAAGATGTGACCTCGGATCGTGATCCTCATCACCATGGAAATGGTTGTCATGGACGGACATGTAGTTGGTCGAAGTTGAAGACATGGCGCAATCCAAGTAGTCCAAGGTCTCGCCGAAGTGGTATACATGCAAAAGGAGCAAACACAAACAACACTTGGAAATGCAATGGTTAGCGCACACAGAGTGTCCATCATGTAAGAATGAGTCCGTGCGGCAAGATAGTGTGTGGCAAGGCACAAGATGCTTATTCAAAAGATGTAGAATGATATGTAAAGCATTCATGTGAGCAAATTCATTCGAGGCATGCACAAAGGTGTTGTGAATATGATGAATGTGACCATTGTGCAAAATGATGTCATAATGGGATGGTGCATCAAAAGCATGAACATGGCAATGGATGCTCAATATGTATATGTTATCATGCAATTGATGGTGTGAAATATGATCATGATGTATGAATATGCCATCAAGGAAGATCACAACAAATTTTCTAAGGAAGTGAACAAGCTCAAATATCATGGATGACATGGGAATATAAGATGCAACAAGGAAATCATAATGTGAGTCAATCCATGCATGGGGTGCAAACTTGTGGTGAGTATGATATGTCCATCGAGCATTACATGTGGGAGCACAATCAACAAATATGGAGGTGTGAAGGAAATGTGCCAAAGGAGTGTTGATGTACCAATGCTTGATGTCGTGGCATGAGTGGAAGTCCGAAGGTGCATCCAAGTCCAAGCGCTCCTCAATGTAAAGGTCCATAGAGCCAATCTCCAATGTCGCTCCTCCGTCCGTGAGATGTATCATGTAGACAACAAGAAGGAAACAACAATGAAAGAGTGACCCATCCAATATGCGTATTTGAGGATGGCTCAAAGGGAAGGAGTTCACCTTTATGAGAACGTCGAAAATGTTGGTGTCGCACATCGTGTATGCCTTCACATAACCAATATGTCTCATGACGGTAATGCCTTGTGAATCCTTCAAAACGAAAGAACATGACAAACACTCGGAAAAACAAATGAGGTTAGCGGAAGTGCAAAACCTATCATTCGTGTGGTAAGATACCCAACAAGTGTATGCATCATGCTCATCATAAGAAAGTACAAGGGAGCATTTCATAGTATGGATGCATATGATGTACGAACAACCAAATACAAGAGGCTCAATCAAACAAGCATGCATCACAAGTAAAGTGTCCACGTCTCCAAGATCAATATGCATAACAAGTTGGCACTCAATACAAGGTGATATGAGAGATGCAACTAATGGAGACAAGAGACAATGATCATGACAAATCAAGTGAGAGGCATGAGCATATATGTCATCCACCCAAGAAAGCAAGTAATAGTGGAACATGGGTGATGGAACATAGCAAGTAATCATAGTGATCAAGTCAAGCAAGCTAGTAGTGCGAAGATGCAACATACTAGGAGGAATCATGGCAAGCATGTTATTGGTGCAAATAGTGTGCAAGAATAATTCACATGACATAGCACAAGCATGAAAGCAAGATATGAGGAAAATAGCATGAATGTATTGGTGAGAATCCATAAGTAAATAGCAATGGGTCATCATGACTCTCCCAACACAACAATCATCAAAAGCATGGGGCACAAAGAAATCTTGGAAAAAGCAACAAGGATCTCCACCAAGCATGCAAATACACATAGGAGTAGCATAATGGTGAATCATGGGTAGATGCAAGCAAGGGTCACAATTGCATGGCAAAATCATGTAAAGAGGCATAACATGCAAAGTGAACACGATAGTATGGGCATAAGGGGACAAATGGTATATAGCCCATAGCCGTGTGAGAGCCAAGTAGAAAAGATGCGCGTAGTCCTTGCGCGAAGGGAACGGTGGTAAGGGTAGTCCACGGGATCCCAAAGCATCATTGCTCTCAAGAGCTTGTTTCGTCAACTCATGGGATTGTGAGGTTGACGAGTGTTCATAAGTACCTACACAAAACAAAGGCAAAGGAAAAACTGTGTGTGCGTGGTATATGTACACATCATCCATCATGATGCGCACGTGCTTGTGTCGGTTAGAACAAAATATCCAATGCTCAAATAAATGAGATGTGTGATATAGAAACATGTCATCCATCATGAGAGGTTTGGTATTATCTATAGCATAATGGAGACTCAAATTGTGTAATGCGTCACAAGCAATATCTAGAGCATTGTTATTCATGGAAAGCATATGGTGCAAGCAATTATGAGAAACATGCAAAGGATGGAATGCATCAAAATCACCTAATATGTTTGAGGAAACTATGGGGGTCTCCTCATGAGCATTAGTATAAACATCACATGGAGAATATTGACAACATCCAAAACAATGCATATTTGGAACAATGTGATAATGGCATGGCATAGTAGATGAATTGCGCAAATCATGTAAAGGAAGCATGGCAATATCATCACATGAAAAACAAAAGCCAATGACCATCATCTCGTCATCTATGCCATAAGTGCAAATGGGATTGATGTTAATGGGGCATGCATAGTTACTATGTTGAGATTGTAATGATGCAATATGGGAAATCTCACTCATAGCATATGAAAAGTTCAATGGGTTGTCAAACATGATGTGACCAAAAGAATTTTCACATGATATCCTATGGAGCATAGCATCACAACTAGGCAACTCAACATGCTCATCATCATATTTATCATAAATAGGTAAGTCAAGGCATGAAGAAGTTTCACTAGCATGAAGCATGGTAATAGGTGGATCAACATCATGCAAGCAATCATTGGTAAGAGAGTCCACTAGTGGGACAAGGGAAGCACCATCACCTATGTTACCTTTGGAGCTTCGCTCATGTGTTGGTGGTGAGGTGTCGAAGATCCACTCGTTGTCATCTTCATCTTGATGGAACCATGTGGGCGGTGCCTCATTATCCACCATGGCCATCGGTGTCTCCATTGGAGGGATGGACTCGTCGAGGATAGGCATGTCGTCTAGTAGGATACCTTGCACCAAAGAGGAAAACACACTAGGTGTAGATGTTAAGTCGTTAGAAATCATAGTGGCCTCACATGGCGTGTCAACTACCTCACTCTCTAAGTGTTGTGGCTCACTCACTCCCTCAAGGATGCTCTCACTCATATGGTTGGTGGAGTCACTCAAATGGCGCTCAACCTCACATAGGATGTGTGGCATGCTCTCATGTGTGGGGCTAGTGGTGGTCACACTCATCCTCTCATAGGAAATGCTCTCAATGTCACGTATGGTGGAGTCACTCATCTCACTCATGGGGTGGTGGCTCTCCTCACATGGCAAATGGGGCATCTCTACATATGTTGGTGTCGGAGAGATGTAGGTGCAAATGTCTCCATGCTCGGTCACGTAGCTTGAGTCGGAGTATGAGTCCAATGTGGGCGCCGTCTTCATGTTGTTGAAGAGGTTCGCGCTCATCGCCGTGGTCGAAGGGGATGGCCCTTTCTCGACCTTCTTGTCACCATCTTGGTGTGGGAGGACCATATGATGTGGCACCTCATAGCTCGTCTCCATGACCGAAGGGAATTTCCCATGCTCGGCCATCTTCCTAGAGGGGCTTCGAAGATGGAAGTTTCACCCTCGCTCGTAGGTGGTCGCCTTGGACTTGATGAAGATGTTCTAGGCGTACTCGTGGGAAGTAGGCGAAGATGTCGTATGTCCAAAGGCGAAGATGCCTTGATAGCACTTGGCAAAGATGCCAAAGTGGTTGTTGTAGCCGTAGCTCTGTCTTGGTGGTGCTCATCTCGGGGTCTCCTTTTGTGCTCATGAAGCTTGGACTTGGCATGAAGTAGGGCTTGCTGGGACTTGTGCATTTGTGCTTGTGGAGCATCTTCATGATGATGATGTCATTGTCGTGCTTGAGCTCGTAGTAGATGTCGTTCATAATCGTCGTGCACATTTTTCTTGGAGGTGACTTGCCCTTCATGACGATGTTGATCACGAACGTGATGGTGGTTGCCATGTAGATGTGGACGAGGACGATTTGCACTTGCATCGCTTTCGCGCACCGAAGACTTGTGTCTTGAATATCGCCGCCTTGAAGATGATGAAGGGGAAGAAGGCTTGATCAAGGCTCTAATCTCCTCCATCCTTGCATCTTGCTCCTCTTTATGTGCGGAAAGCTTCTTGTCGATGTAGTCCCTTTTCCTTGCTTCGGAGTGACGAATGTCAATGGAGATGGTCTCGATGCGCTCTAGCAATCTTGATTGTGCGCCTTGCATTTGTCATTGTAGATTGAAGATGGATGCTTTGGAGATGTAGTTGTTCACGCCGTCGTTGTTGTCGTAGACCGGAGAGGAAATACCTTGCCTATCCATCACAAGAATCGAGCAAATATGAGTGGGAGAAAGAGAAGAACTTATACCAATGTACCTTGTCCGATGTTGACAATGAATCAAGTTCACTCAAATGCGGACAATGAAATAGCACTATTGGTACCAATCCTTTTCGGTTCTCACACCTACACAAGTAAAGCTTATGGAGGAGCTCGGTGAGGATAGTGGCACAAAAATTTAATGCAAAATGTTAGCAAGAGTCAATAATGTTGAAAGAGATTCACAAATTCGCAAGCGAAACAAATGGACCAATAGCAATATGTGGCACAAGGAAACACACACACGGATAGATAAATGGGGACGTGCAACCAAGGAATGAGCACAAAATGTGGAATCCACGGAAAACGCTCGTGTTGCACAACTCAAGAGAGAGCTAGCACGATAGCTCAATAGGCGGATACGACACTTGTGCACAACCTATAAGATGCAAAATGGATAAACTTTCTATCCCAAGTATGCTATGTATGTATGGTTCCCGGTGTTTCTCGGAAGATGATCCAAGATGACCGGATATGACAATCTTATATGCAATGTGGTATGATGCTATGGCACTTGATTACAAGCTTCTTTGCTCTCTTTCTTTTGCTTAAAAGCTTTTTTTATGGCCACTTTTGCACAATGCACAAACCAAGATAGCAATTGTGTATATGCGAGACAAACTTGTGACACAAGATATGATACCAATATATGCACCACAATGACATGGTATGTATGCTATGGGAAGTATGATCACTAATGTGCACAAGTAACATTGCCGGCAATACTCAAATGGCTAGTCTCGATAGGCAAGTAACGCAAAATAGGCTAGGGGTTAACAATGCAATGGTCGGCAAAAGGGGCAACTCTGGGCAAAATTTGGATGAATTTGTGGATGGAAATTGTGGGAGAGATGGTGAAAAGCTAGATCAACTCGATGCAAAGCAGATCCATGGATCAAATCCAACAAAACTTCATCACACCAACAAATCACAAAAAAAATTGGGGGCTATTTTTGGTGGGGATTTTCGGATTTAGGACAAAAACAATAAAATCAAGCTAGAAAAAGAGGGTTAGGGGCTCCAAAGACGTGATTAACGTGGCTCATGATACCAAGATGATGTAGGGCGGAACCCTAGGGGGCAATCTTTCACGTTTGGAGTGGATCCTACGGGGAAACACGAAGAACGCGCGGAAAACACAAAGGGGAAAACACGGGGAGAAACGAGAGAATCACTAAACCGACAAGTAATCGATCACACAAGGGCTAGATCACCAAACACATAAGGTAGCACAAGATTCGAAATCAACAAAGGAAAGATACAAAGGTAGCCGTTCTTCTCTGTGAGGAGGTCTTGATTGTCTTCCCTTGAAGGGGTCTTGAATCTGCTTGGGGGATCTTCTCCGAAGAGGTCATGAGCTCCGAGGAGAAGTAACCAACTGGATGAGCAAGGCTCTCACACAAAATATGAGCTAAACCAATGCTAACCCTAGAAAGAGGAAGGGGAAGGAGTATATATAGTCTAGGGGGCAAAGAGGTACATGGGATTCGGCCCTTTACTGTGTGCAGACAGGCGGGGCTGGATGTCCGGGGCTTCCGGATGGGCCGGATGTCCAGGCCAAGTCGCCGGATGTCTGGGCTGGAGGCAAAAGCTTCTGTAGGTCCTGGCGCGTGGCGCCGGATTTCCGGGCTTTTGGCCGGATTTCCGGGCTGGGGCCGGATGTCCGGGCTGGACGCCGGATGTCTGGGCCCTGTAGAATTGGCCAGCTTGGCTGCTGATGATGAAGACGCTCCAGGGGCCGGATGTCCGGGACCTTGGCCAGATGTCCGGGGCCTAGAAGGTGAGCTTGCCCGTTTCCGTTGGTTCTCTTCATCCATGGAGTTGGCGGCTTCTCCGTATTCACGTGCATCCTCGGGAGGTTCCTCTTGACACCTAATCATGCATAGTATATCGGACTTAGGTAGTAGCCATGTCTCGAGTGGATCATATGTGATATCACTAAGGAGAGAAGTCACCTCGTTCTCGAGAGCTCTAGCTCATGCTCGTGTCATAGGTCCTCTTGGCTCTTGATGAGACGAAGGTAGGTCCATGGGGATGACCATAGGATGCTCCGCATCATCTCCCCCCCCCCCTTGGGAAAGATCCGACCTCGGATCGAAATCCTCATCACCATGGTATGGGGAGAGATCGTAGACGTTGAAGATGTCGCTCACGTTGTACTTGTCGCGTGGGAGATCGAACTTGTAAGCGTTGTTGTTGTAGCGTGCTAGCACCTTGAAGGGTCCGTCGGCTCGAGGGAGAAGCTTGGACTTGCATTCGTTGGGGAAGCGGTCCTTGCGAAGGTGTAGCCACATGAGGTCTCCAATGTTGAATATCATGGGATGCTTGTTGACGTTGAGCTTGGTCGCGAGTCGTTGTACTTGCCGCTCAATGTTGTGCCTTGTATCTTCATGCATCTTCTTGATGTAGCTTGCATGGGCGCTTGCGTCGAGGTTGGTGCGCTCTTGTAGAGGAAGAGGTAGAATGTCCAATGGGGACAACGGGTTGAAGCCATAGACGACCTCAAAGGGGGACTTGCCTGTCGTCGAATGTCTAGCACGGTTGTAGGCGTACTCGGTGATGGGTAGACACTCCTCCCACTCCTTGATGTTCTTCTTGATCAACACACGAAGTAGAGTGGAGAGTGTACGGTTCGTCACCTGCGTTTGGCCGTCGGTTTGAGGATGGTATGCGGATGAGAACAAGAGCTTGATTCCGAGCTTGGCGCATAGGGTCTTCCAAAAGTAACTCAAGAACTTGACGTCGCGGTCGGAGACGATTGTCTTCGGTACTCCGTGGAGACGCAAGATTTCCCTACAAAAGAGATTTTCAACGTGTGAAGCATCATCTATCTTGTTGCAAGGGATGAAATGTGCCATCTTAGAAAATTGGTCCACAACAACAAACACGGAATCCTTGCCATTTTGAGTTCTAGGCAAACCAAGTACAAAATCCATGCTAATTTCTTCCCAAGGTTGATAAGAAATAAGAAGGGGCATGTAAAGACCATGGGATTGAGCTTTAGACTTAGCTTTGCGACATGTAGAGGATCGGGTGGTGAAGCGTGAGATGTCGCGGAACATCTTGGGCCAAAATTAGTTCTTGGAGAGCGTGACGAATGTCTTGTCGCGTCCAAAATGTCCCATGAGTCCGCCTCCATGAGCCTCTTGCAAAAGCAGCAAACGAAAAGAAGACTCGGGAATGCATAGTTTGTTAGCTCTCATAAGATAACCATCCTTGATGTAATATTGTTCCCAAGATGTATGTGTCAAACATTTAGCATAAGGAGTCGCAAAAGATGGATCATTAGCATACAAGTCTTTTATGTGCTCAAAGCCAATAATATTCAACTCAAGTTTAGTGACAAGCGTGCATATGCGTGAAAGTGCATCCGCAACTACATTTTCCTTACCCTTAATGTACTTGATCACATAGGGAAAAGATTCAATAAATTCACTCAATTTGGCATGATGCTTGTTCAACTTAGTTTGACCTTTTAAGTACTTAAGCGTTTCAAGATCGGTATGTATGACAAACTCATGAGGTCTAAGATAATGTTCCCAAACATGTAGCACACGCACTAAAGCATACAATTCTTTGTCATAGATGGGATAGTTAAGTTGAGCACCGGAGAGTTTTTCACTAAAATATGCAATGGCTCGTTTTTCTTGCATCAAGACTCCGCCAATTCTGGTACCACTTGCATCACAATGAACATCAAAAGTTTTGTCAAAGTTGGGTAAAGCAAGAATCGGAGCATGAGTAAGCAAAGACTTGATCTCATCAAAAGCGGTGGATTGCAAAGATCCCCAAACAAAAGGAGCATTCTTCTTACTCAAGGCATGCAAAGGAGCGGCAATAGTGCTAAAATCTTTCACAAAGCGACGGTAAAAACCCGCAAGACCAAGAAAACTATGCACTTGTTGAAAATTGGTGGGTTGGGGCCAAGTTTTAATTGCTTCAATTTTAGATTCATCAACATGGACACCCTTGGAAGAGACAACAAAACCCAAGAAAACCACTTTGTCAACACCAAATGTGCACTTTTTCATGTTTGCATAAAGACTTTCCTTGCTAAGGGTTTGTAAAATGGCCCTAACATGATTAAGATGCTCTTTGATGGTTTTACTAAACACAAGAATATCATCGAAGTAAACCACAACAAAGACTCCAATATAAGGGCGAAGCACATAATGCATGAGACGCACGAAAGTACCGGGAGCCTCCGATAAACCCATAGGCATAACTAACCACTCATATAAGCCAAATTTGGTTTTGAAAGCAGTTTTCCACTCATCACCCTCTTGAATGCGGATTTGTTAATAGCCACTTCTAATTTCAATTTTTGAGAAAAAGTTGGCTCCACTAAGTTCATCAAGCATATCATCTAAGCGAGGAATGGGATGCCTATAGCGAACGGTAATAGCATCTATAGGTCTACAATCGGAACACAAGCAGAAACTTCCATCGGGCTTAGGCACAAGTATAACCAGAACGGCACAAGGGCTTAAGCTTTCAAATACATGACCATTGTCGATTAGTTGTTATACTTGTCGTGGAATCTCCTTGGTTTCTTCGGGATTGACACGGTATGGAGCTTTGTTTGGAAGTGGCGCTCCGGGGATGAGGTCGATTCGATGCTCAATGCCTTGTAGAGGAGATAGACCCGGAGGTAGCTCATCAGGGAAAACATCTTGGAATTCCTGCAAAAGAGATTGAAACACTAAAGGTAGCTCATGAGAGGTGTTAGTTTTTGGTTCTCCATCCTTGCACACAAGGACAAAGTGCATGACACTCGATGGGTTCTCACACACTTCTCCCATCTCACTTTTTGTGGCAAATAGGACTAAGTTTTTCTCACTAGGTGAAGAGGCGCTCAAGTTTGGCTTGTGGCTCTCACTCACTTTTGGGTGGATCACTTTCTCACTCTTCTCTCCACAATGGGTGGCTTGCTTGTCGGCTATCACTTGACTAGGAGAAATAGGTCGTAGCACATATTCCTTCCCTTTCATCTTGAAGCTATAGTGATTGGTGCGCCCGTTGTGGATGACACGACGGTCGAATTGCCATGGCCTACCAAGAAGGAGGTGGCAAACGGTCATGGGGACCACATCACACTCCAAAGTGTCTTCATATGCACCAATTTTGAAGGAGACTTGGACCGTATGCTCAACTCGGATAGTGCCGGAGTCACTTAGGCATTGAACCTTGTAGGGGTGCGGGTGTTTCCTCTTTACCAATTGAAGCTTGGAGCATAGTTCTTCACTTGCCAAGTTGTGGCAACTACCTCCATCGATGATGACCTTGACGGATCGTCCATTGATGCCGGCCTTAGTGTGGAAGATGTGGCATCTTTGGTCTTCTTCTTGTTGATGTTGAAGAGTCAAGACCTTGGAGACAACAAGAGCGGGGCTCGTATCTTCATCACAAAAGACTTGATCATCTTCATCCTCGTTTTTGCGCCGGTGCATGGCCACTTGCTCAAGAGCTTCCATCTCCTCATCACTCATGGAGTCATATGTGCCATCGTCGTTGAGGATCATGGTGCGCTTGTTGGTGCATTCATAGGACTTGTGGCCTCGGCCACCGCAAGTGAAACACTTGAAGGAGCTTGTCTTGACGGTCTCATCGGTCGGAGTAGATGAAGAAGCACGCGGCTTGAAGTTGCTTGTAGTAGGAGGAAGACGACTTGAACTTGACGAAGTTTTCTTGTAACTTGGCTTGTCGTCGTTGCTTGGAGAAGATTTGGTTGATGTAGATGTTGGAGGAGTTGTTGAAGCTTGGTTGTTGGAGAAGTCGTAGGTCTTGGATGAGTACTTGGCGTACTTAAAGTCATCTTGCACTTGACGTTCCGCCTTTGTAGCTTGATGTACGAGCTCAATGAGGTTGGAGTAGGGTTGGAAGTCGGTGATCTTCTTGATGGGATGATTGAGTCCATTCAAGAATCGTGCCATAGTTTGCTCATCATCCTCTGTGACATTGGCTCGAATCATGGCAATATCCATTTCCTTGTAGTATTCTTCAACACTCTTTGTTCCTTGCTTTAGGAGTTGTAGCTTCTTGAAGAGATCGCGGTTGTAGTATGTGGGCACAAAACGTGCTCGCATGACATCCTTCATTTGAGCCCAAGTGGTGATTGGAGGTTCACCTCTTGCTTGTCGGCGCTCAAGGACTTGTTCCCACCATATGAGCACATAGTCTTGGAACTCTAGTAATGCCACAGCGATCTTCTTCTCTTCCTCATAGTTGTGCAAACAAAAGATTTTGTCGACCTTCAATGCCCATGAGAGGTACTCTTCCGGATCATTGCTTCCATTGAACTTGGGCATTATGAATTTGAGCTTGCCATAGCGTTGCTCTTCATTGTGTTGTTGGCGATGGTGATGATGACGCCCTTGACGTGGAGGGTAATCATCCTCATATTGCTCTTGGCGTGGAGGAATTCCATGATCAACTTGCTCTTGTTGGACTTGAGGTTGAGGTGGAGCTTGACGAGCTTGTGGAGGAGCTTGGGGAACTTGACGTTGCACGCGCGGTTGGTAGTTCCTCTCTTGGATTTCTTCTCGAAGGGCTTCCTCTTGATTGCACCGTTCGCGATTGCGGTTGGCGATGGCTCGACCTGATTCTTGAAGGGCACATTGCGCCTCAAGAGCTTGCGCTTCACGTAGTTGTTGTTGAAGACGTTGAGCCTCGGCGTCTTGTTGCTCTTGGTGTAGATGCGCTCGTTCTTCTTCTTCTTGGCGACGAAGACGTTGTTGTTCTTGAGCTTTGGCAAAAGCGACTTGATTTGCTTGAGGACGAGGGACTTGCTCATCGGCTTGCTCTTGTGAATGCTTGACGTGTAGCGGGTTGCGAGATGCATGATGGTCTTGACGCGTGGCTCGTCAAAGAGTGTTCGATGACGGTGTACTTGAGCCAGAGAAGGAGTTGTCGGAGTGTCGACTTGAGTGGCTCCATCTTGAGTATGACGATGTAGAAGGAGGCCGGTTGACCAACAAGGCGCGGATCTCGTCCATTCTTGCGTTGTTCTCTTGCTTGTGCGCGTCGAGCTTGTTGTCGAAGTAGTCTCGTGCACGTTGCTCGGAGAGTCGCAAGTCGGTGGCAAGGTTGTGGATGCGGTCGTTCATTGCTTGTTTCTCTTGATGTAATGCTCGTTGTGCACCAAAGAGGTGGCTCTTGGTGACGTATGATGACATGTCGTCGTCTTGCTCGATGAAGAGTGGGTTGGTAGTAGTACTTGGCCTATCCATCATTCCAAGCAAAAAATGTGAGTGGTAGACGGAGAAGAACTTATACCAATGTACCTTTGACCGATGTTGATGATGAATCAAGTTCACTCAAATGCGGACAATGAAATAGCACTATTGGTACCAATTCTTGTCGGTTCTCACACCTACACAAGTAAAAGATTATGGTGGAGCTTGGTTAGGATGGTGTCACAAAATTTGATGCAATTGAAAGTGAGATTCACTAATGTTGGAAAAGATTCACAAATCTGCAAATGCAACAAGTAGACCAAGCAAGAGGGGTACACGGAAACACACACGCAAAATAGATAAATGGGATTGTGCAAACCAAAAGTGAGCCAAAATGTGGAATCCACGAGAATGCTCTTGTTACACAACACTAGAGAGACGCTAGCACGATTGCACAATAGGCGGATACGGGGCTTGTGCACAACCTACTAGGCAAGAATGCAACGATCTCTATCCCAAGTATGCTATATGTATGGTATTTCGGTGTTATGATCCAAGATGATCTTATATGACAATCTTAATGTAGTATGATGCTACGGTTCTTGCTTATAATCTCTTTGCTTATCTTTCCTTTTTGCTTAAAAGCTTGGGTGGCTCTTTCACTTTTGAGCTCTTTTCTCATGCAATACTTCACGAACCAAGATAGCAATTGTGTATGCTATGACAACTTTGTGACACACAAGTTGATTCCAAGATATGCACCACGGTGGTATGGTATGTATGCTATGGAGCATGATCACTAATGTGCACAAGTCACGTTGCCGGCAATACTCAATGGCTAGTCTCGATGGGTAAGCTATGCAAAAGTAAGGCCATGTGGGGTATCTATGCAATTGCAAGGTATGACAAAGATGTCGTCGAGGTTACCATCCTTGGCAATGTTGAGTGGTCGATGGAGGTGAGCGGTGGTGATGGTGACGTCAAACCGTACCTATATAGCCGAAACACAATAGGACACGGGAACCACAACTCAAAATCTCAAAGACCAAAATGTGTCAAAATCGACATAGGAGGTAGCAGTGAACGGTGGTGGTATTTTTGGAAAGTGTTGGGGGTATGCGGAAGTAAGCGTGGGCACCAGGGCAAAATTGGGCGAAACTATGGGGAAATGGGCGCGGGGGATGGAGTTGCTGCTCCCAGGGGCGGGATGTCCGGGGACTCGACCGGGTGTCCGGGCGCCTGGATCGTGGACGAACTCGAGGAACACCGCGGGCAAAGGGCAACTCCGGGCAAAATTCGGACGAGTTTGTGGATGGAAATTGTGGGAAAGATGGTGAAAAGCTAGATCAACTTGATGCAAAGCAGATCCATGGATCAAATCCAACAAAACTTCATCACACCAACAAATCACAAAAAAAATTGGGGCTATTTTTGGTGGGGATTTTCGGATTTAGGACGAAAACAACAAAATCAAGCTAGAAAAAGAGGGATAGGGGCTCCAAAAACGTGATCAACGTGGCTCATGGTACCAAGATGATGTAGGGCCGAACCCTAGGGGCCGATCTTTCACGTTTGGAGTGGATCCTACAGGGAAACATGAAGAACGCGCGGAAAACACAAAGGGGAAAAACACGGGGAGAAACGAGAGAATCACTAAACCGACAAGTAATCGATCACACAAGGGCTAGATCACCGAACACATAAGGTAGCACAAGATTCAAAATCAACAACGGAAAGATACAAAGGTAGCCGTTCTTCTCCATGAGGAGGTCTTGATTGTCTTCCCTTGAAGGGGTCTTGAATCCGCTTGGGGGATCTTCTCCGAAGAGGACGTGATCTCCGAGGAGAAGTAACCAAGTGGATGAGCAAGGCTCTCACACAAAATATGAGCTAAACCAATGCTAACCCTAGAAATAGGAAGGGGAAGGAGTGTATATAGTCTAGGGGGCGAAGAGGTACATGGGCTTCGGCCCTTTACTATGCACAGACAGGCGGGGCCGGATGTCCGGGGCTTCCGGATGGGCCGGATGTCTGGGCCAAGTCACGGATGTCCGGGCTGGAGGCGAAAGCTTCTATAGGTCCTAGCGCGTGGCGCCGGATTTCCGGGCTTTTGGCCGGATTTCCGGGCTGGGGCCAGATGTCCGGGCTGGACACCAGATGTCCGGGCCCTGTAGACTTGGCCAGCTTGGCTGTTGATGAGGAAGACGCTCCAGGGGCCGGATGTCTAGGACCTTGGCCGGATGTCCGGGGCCTGGAAGGTGAGCTTGCCCGTTTCTGTTGGTTCCCTTCATCCATGGAGTTGGCGGCTTGTCCGTCTTCACGTGCATCCTCGGGAGGTTAATCTTGACACCTAATCATGCATAGTATATCGGACTTAGGTAGTAGCCATGTCTCGAGTGGATCATATGTGATATCACTAAGGAGAGAAGTCACCTCGTTCTTGAGAGCTCTAGCTCGTGCTCGTGTCATACGTCCTCTTGGCTCTTGATGAGACCCATGGGGATGACCATAGGATGCTACGCATCATCACAAAAGATTTTGGGGGCTATTTTTGGTGGGCATTTTCGGATTTAGGACAAAATCAACAAAATCAAGCTAGAAAAAGAGGGGTAGGGGATCCAAAAACGTGATCAACGTGGCTCATGATACCAAGATGATGTAGGGCGGAACCCTATGGGGCCGATCTTTCACGTTTGGAGTGGATCCTACGGGGAAACACGAAGAATGCGCGGAAATCACAAGGGAAAACATGGGGAGAAACGAGAGAATCACTAAACCGACAAGTAATCGATCACACAAGGGCTAGATCATCGAACACATAAGGTAGCACAAGATTCAAAATCAACAAAGGAAAGATACAAAGGTAGCCGTTCTTCTCCGTGAGGAGGTCTTGATTGTCTTCCCTTGAAGGGGTCTTGAATCCTCTTGGGGGATCTTCTCCGAAGAGGTCGTGAGCTCCGAGGAGAAGTAACAAAGTGGATGATCAAGGCTCTCACACAAAATAGGAGCTAAACCAATGCTAACCCTAACTAGGAGGAGGTGGGGGAGTATATATAGTGCTAGCCCACGAAGGGGTAAGTGAGAGGGGGATACATGGGCCCTTGGCCTGTTCTCTGTGCGCAGACAGGCGCCGGATGCTCGGGCTGGGGGGCCGGATGTCCGAGGATTCGCGACGGGCCGGATGTCCGGGCGGGAAGGCCGGATGTCCGAGCTGGCCTGGGTGCCCTGCGGTTGCTCTCTGGATACTAGGGGCGTGATTTCCGGCAAGGAGGGCCGTATGTCCGAGGCTTCAGGAGGAGCCAGATGTCCAGGGCACAGGACCAGATGTCCGGGCTATCGGGGTCGCCTCTAGATGCATTCTGTGATGGAGGCCGGATTTCTGGTGGTTGGGCCAGATGTCCGGGTTGGGCCGGATGTCCGGGACATGGCCGGTTGTGACGCCCCCGATTCAATCGTACACTAATCATGCATGCAACGTGTACGATCAAGATCAGGGACTCACGGGAAGATATCACAACACAACTCTAAAAACATAAATAAGTCATACAAGCATCATAATACAAGCCAGGGGCCTCGAGGGCTCGAATACAAGTTCTCGATCATAGACGAGTCAGCGGAAGCAACGATATCTGAGTACAGACATAAGTTAAACAAGTTGCCATAAGATGGCAAGCACAAACTGGGATACAGATCAAAAGAGGTGCAGGCCTCCTGCCTGGGATCCTCCTAAACTACTCCTCGTCGTCGTCAGCGGCCTGCACGTGGAAGTAGGCACCTCCAGTGTCGTAGTCGTCGTCGACGATGGCGTCTGGCTCCTGGGCTCCAACGTCTAGTTGCGGCATACGAGAAGAAGAGGAAAATGGGGGGAAAGAGGGAGCAAAGCAACCGTGAGTACTCATCCAAAGTACTCGCAAGCAAGGAGCTACACTACATATGCATGGGTATATGTGTAAGGAGGCCATATCAGTGGACTGAACTGCAGAATGCCAGAAAAAGAGAGGGATAGCTAATCCTGTCGAAGACTACGCTTCTGGCAGCCTCCGTCTTGCAGCATGTAGAAGAGAGTAGATTGAAGTCCTCCAAGTAGCATCGCATAGCATAATCCTACCCGGCGATCCTCACCTCGTTGCCCTATGGAAAAGCGATCACCGGGTTATCTGTGGAACTTGTCTGGGTGTGTTTTATTAAGTATCCAGTTCTAGTTGTCATAAGGTCAAGGTACAACTCCAAGTCGTCCTGTTACCGAAGATCACGGCTATTCGAATAGATTAACTTCCCTGCAGGGGTGCACCACATAACCCAACACGCTCAATCCCATTTGGCGGGGCACACTTTCCTGGGTCATGCCCGGCCTAGGAAGATCAACACGTCGCAGCCCCACCTAGGCACAACAGAGAGGTCGGCCCGCCAGTCTAAATCCTATGCGCGCAGGGGTCTCGGCCCATCGCCCATTGCACACCTGCACGTTGCGAGGGCGGCCGGAAGCAGACCTAGCAACCTCCATTACAAAGGAAGTCACGTTACGCGGTCCAATCCGGCGCGCGCCGCTCAGTCGCTGACGTCAAGAAGGCTTCGGCTGATACCACGACGTCGAGTGCCCATATCTTTCCCACGTAGTTGGTTAGTTCTAGGACAGTGGCCAGACTCAGATCAAATACCAAGATCTCGTTAAGCATGCTATTATGAAGTAACCGCGAACGCCGACTAGGGCCAGGCCCACCTCTCGCCTAGGTGGTCTCAACCTTCCCTGTCGCTCCGCCACAAAGATCCACACAGAGGGTCGTCGGGACAAAGGTCCTTTCAGCCCCCAATCCGTGAATCACTCGCGGGTACTCTTCGAGCGGACCCGACTTTAGTCACCATCTGTAGTACATATATATGTATAGTATATACCCGTGATCACCCCCCAAGTGATCACGGCCCAATAGTATAGCAAGGCAGACCGACAAGAATGTAGGGCCAATGGTGATAAACTAGCATCCTATACTAAGCATTTAGGATTGCGGGTAAGGTATCAATGACTGTAGCAACAATGACAGGCTATGCAATAGAATAGGAGTAACCGAACAGTAACATGCTACACTACTCTAATGCAAGAAGTATAGAGAAGAATAGACGATATCTGGTGATCAAGGGGGGGCTTGCCTGGTTGCTCTGGCAAGAAGGAGGGGTCATCGTCGATGTAGTAGATCACAGGGGTATCAGCAACGGTCTCGGAGCCTACCGGAAAGGAGTAACGGAGGGGGAACACAATAAATAACAGAGCAATCAAATGTAACACAAAGCAAGACGCGGCAATACGTTGTGCTAGGGGTGACCTAACGTAGTAATAGGTGCTACTGGCGAAGGGGAAAAACATCCGGGAAAGTATTCCCAGTGTTTCGCGTTTTCGGACAAATGAACCGGAGGGGGAAAGTTGCGTGTTTGCTATGCTAGGGATGCGCGGCGGATGAACAGGCTGCGTATCCGGATTCGTCTCGTCGTTCTTAGCAACTTTCATGTACAAAGTATTTTCATCCGAGTTACGGATTATTTATTATTAATTTTCAAAGTTTTAATCATTTTTTTGAATTTATTTTAATTATTAATTCTAAATTATTAAATACAGGAACTGCTATGGGTACATATAAGTGTACCCAACAGTGTGTGTATGTGTATGACAGGTGGGACCTGCTGGCTGTTGAGTCAACAGTCAACAGTCCTAGTTGACTGGTCGAACAGACATGTGGAGCCACATATCATAGACTAGAGTACTTAGGTTTATTTTTGTTTACGTTGATTAGGACACGGGGGCCACCGATCAGTGTCACATTTTAAATGAAGGGTTATTTACAGTTGGGACGTACATGTCATAGACACATTATTTAAAAGGTTATTTTAGTTGTCTAGTTGGACTAATTAGTGAAACGGACCCCACGGGTCAGTGGCTAGTTAGTGATTGCACTAAACATGATTATTACTAATAAAACGGTGTAGGGCCCGCTGGCAGTGGCACAAGCAGCCATGGCTCGGCAATGCACGAACGCTCACAAAGGAGCGCCAGCGACGAGCGCACGACGCGTCGAGGGAGGGAGCAGGGCGCGGCTGGACAGCGCGAGGGCGCGGCTGGACGGCGCGAGGGCGCGGTCGCGCGAATGGGGGTCTGTGCTGGAGAGAGCTGCGAGAGGCCGGGGTCGAGGGCACGCCTGGGGCGTGGCCAGTGTGGGGAGGCAGGGAGCGGGAGCAGCACGGGAGGCGGCGAGTGTGCGCGATGGCCATGATGGGTGTAGATCGACGTAGATGGGCGCGTGTGGGCATGAGCAGCGTAGGGGGTGCGGTGAGGTATTGGGGAGGACGAGCGCCCGCGTGTGGGCACGGTGGCGGATCCACTAGGGAGGAAGAAGGGAAGGGGAGCTCACAGCGCCCTGTAGTTGAGCGAGGCGTGCTCGGGGAGGAGTCGGGGAAGGTCGAGGTCGAGGCGGCGGTGCTCCGGGAGGTGGTCCGGCGAGGAGGAGGATGGGGACGACGTGTGACAAAGAGGAGGCAGTCCGCCGAGGCGGAGGCGCGTCGATCTCCGGGCGGCGAGGATCCAGCGACCGGGGCGGCGGGGGTGGTTCGGCTCTAGGCGTCGAGCGGCAGAGCGGCGTCGGCAGTGGTGCGGCATCGGGCGGTGGAGTCAGGGCATCGCGCCCCGATCCAGATCCAGCGGGGGGAACGAACGAGTGGGGGGAGTGGTGGTCGTGGGGCTAGGGTTCGGTGCCCCCAGGGGGTATAGGGAGTGGGGGTGTGGGCGGTTGGACCGGCCCGTTCGGGCGGCGGAGGCCAGCTGGGCCACTTGGCCCAGCGGGGGGGTCTGTTGTTTTTGTTTTGTTTTGTTTTCCTTTCATTTGTTTCTTTTTTATTTATTTCCCTTTCTGTTTTATTCAATTTAAAATATTTATGCATTTTCTAAAAATGTGTTTACTTCACCATCATTATCTATGTAATATTTGACACGGTCAGAACATTTTTGTTTTAAAGTTTGAAAACTTTGTTTGTTTGCCAAAAATTCAAATTTGAATTCGAATCATTTTGAACTAACGCGAGATTAGCAACAGTAACGGAGGTGACATGGCGTCATTAGCAGAGGTTACTGTTGCTAGATTATCCGGGCGTCACACCGGATGTCCGGCTGCTGTAGCAGCAGACTCTTCTTCCTTCTTCTTCCTTTGCTCCCGCGCACACTTGGCCTTGGTCCTTGGGCTCTCCATGGTCTCCTTGGGTGTACCTGAGTATGCACAAGGTCCGTGCTTGAAGTAGCAACCATGTCTCACATGAATGGAAAGGGGAAGCATTTAGGAACGGGTTCACCTTGTGTCCAATGCGCATGGTCGAGGTCTCATCTTATGTATCCTTGGGGCTTGGAGAGTAGTCGGAGTGTACATGGGGATGAACGTGGGATGCTCCGCATCATGCCCCCCCCCCCTTGGGAAAGATCCGTCCTTGGATCGTGATCCTCATTACCATGGAAACGGTTGTCGTGCACGGACTTGTAGTTGGACGAAGTTGAATGCATGGCGTAATCCAAGTATTCCAAGTTGTCGCCGGAGTGGTATACATGCAAAAGGAGCAAACACAAACAACACTCAGAAATACAATGGTTAGCGCACACAAAGTGTCCATCATGTAATAATGAGTCCGTGCGGCAAGATAGTTCGTGACAAATCGCATGAGGCTTATCAAGATGATCTAGAATGGTAGGCAAAGCATTCATGGGAACAAATGCAATCATTGTGCACACAATTGTGTTATGAGTATGAGCAATGCAACCACGGTGAAAAATGATGTCATAATGGGATGGTGCATCAAAAGCATGAACATAGCAATGGATGCTCAATATGTGAATGTCATCATGCAATTGATGGAGGACCATATGATCATGATGTATGAAAATGCCATCAAGGAAGATCACAACAAATTTGCTAAGGAAGTGAACTAGCTCATATATCATGGATGACATGGGAATACAAGATGCAACAAGGTAATCATAATGTGAGTCAATCCATGCATGGCGTGTAAACTTGTGGTGAGTATGATATGTCCATCGAGCATGACATGTATGAGCACAATCAACAAATATGGATGTGTGAGTGCAATGTGCCAAAGGAGTGTTGATGTACCAATGCTCAATGTCGTTGCCTGAGTGGAAGTCCAAAGGTGCATCCAATAAGTCCGAGCGCTCCTCAATGTAAAGGTCCATAGAGCCAATCTCCAATGTCGCTACTCCATTCGCGAGATATATCATGTAGACAACAAGAAGGAAACAACAATGAAAGAGTGACCCATCCAATATGCAAACTTGAGGATGGCTCAAAGGGAAGGAGTTCACCTTATGAATGTTCCCGAAGATGTTGGAGTTACACATCATGTATGCCTTCACATAACCAATATGTCTCATGACGATAATGCCTTGTGAATCCTTCAAAATGAAAGGACATGACAAACACTCAGAAAAACAAATGAGTTTAGAGGAAATGCAAAACCTATCATTCGTGTGGTAAGATACCCAACAAGTGTATGCATCATGCTCATCATAAGAAAGGACAAGGGAATTTGGCATGGTATGTAAGCATATGATGTGATAACAACCAAATACAAGAGGCTCAATCAAACAAGCATGCATCACAAGTATAGTGTCCAAGTCTCCAAGATCAATAAGCATAGCAAGTTGGCACTCAATACAAGGTGATATGAGAGATGCAACTAATGGAGACAAGAGACAATGATCATGACAAATCAAGTGAGAGGCATGAGCATATATGTCATCAACCCAAGAAAGCAAGTAATAGTGGAACATGGGTGATGCAACATAGCAAGCAATCATAGTGATCAAGTCACGCAAGCTAGTAGTGCAAAGATGCAACATACTAGGAGGAATCATGGCAAGCATGTCATTGGTGCAAATAGTGTGCAAGAATAATTCACATGGCATAGCACAAGCATGAAAGCAAGATATGAGGAAAATAGCATGAATGTATTGGTGAGAAGCCATATGTAAATAGCAATGGGTCATCATGACTCTCCCAACACAATAATCATCAATAGCATGGGGCACAAAGAAATCATGGCAAAAGAAACAAGGGTCTCCACCAAGCATGCAAATACAAATAGGAGTAGCATAATGGTGAATCATGGGTAGATGCAAGCAAGGGTCACAATTGCATGTCAAAATCATGTAAAGAGGCATAACATGCAAAGTGAACACGATAGTATGGGCATAAGGGGACAAATGGTATATAGACCGTAGCCATGTGAGAGACAAGTAAAAGAGATGTGCGTAGTCGATGCGTGAAGAGAACGGTGGTAAGGACAATTCACGTGATCCCAAAGCATCGTTGCTCTCAAGAGCTCGTTTCGTCAACTTTTGGGATTTAGAGGTTGACGAGTATACATGAGTACCTACACAAAACAAAGACAAAGGAAAAATTGTGTGTGCGTGGTATATGTACACATCATCCATCATGATGCGCACGTACTTGTGTCAGTTGCACAAAATATCAAATGCTCAAACAAATGAGATGCATGATATAGAAACATGTCATCCATCATGAGAGGTTTGTTATTATGCTTGTCATAATGGAGACTCAAAGGATGTAATGCATCATGAGAAATATCTAGAGCATTGTTATTCATGGAATGCATATGGTGCACGCAATTGTGGGAATCATGCAAAGAATGAAATGCATCAAGATAACCTAATATGTATGAGGAAACTATGGGGTCTCCTCATGAGCAAGAGTAGAAACATCACGTGGAGAATATTGACAACATCCAAAACAATGCATATTTGGAACAATGTGATCATGGCATGACATAGTAGATGAATTGCGCAAATCATGTAAAGGAAGCATGGCAATATCATCAAAAGAGAAGCAAAAGCCAATGACCATCATCTCGTCATCTATGCCATAAGTGCAAATGGGGTTGATTTTAATGGGGCATGCATAGTTACTATGTTGAGATTGTAATGACGCAATATGGGAGATCTCACTCATAGCATATGACAAGTTTAAAGGATTATGAAACATGACGTGACCAATAGAATTTTCACATGATATCCTATGGAGCATAGCATCACAACTAGGAAACTCAACATGCTCATCATCATATTCATCATAAATAGGTAAGTCAAGGCATGAAGAAGTCTCACTAGCATGAAGCATGGGAATAGGTGGGTCAACATCATGGGAGCAATCGATGACAAGAGAGTCAAATGTGGGACAAGAGAAGCACCATCACCTATGTTACCTTTGGTGCGTCGCTCATGTGTTGTAGGTGAGGTGTTGAAGATCGTCTCGTTGTCATCTTCATCTTGATGGAACCATGTGGGGGTTGCATCATCGTCCACCATGGCCATCGGTTTGTTCATTGGAGGGATGGACTCGTCGAGGGTAGGTATGTCGTCATGTAGGAGACCTAGCACCAAAGAAGAAAACACACTAGGAGTAGAGGGTAAGTCATTAGAAATCATAGTGGCCTCACGTGCCGTGTCAACTACCTTACTCACTAAGTGTTGTGGCTTACTCACTCCCTCAATGATGCTCTCACTTATATGGTTGGTGGAGTCACTCAAATGGTGCTTAAACTCACACAGGATGTGTGGCATGCTCTCATATGTGGGGCTAGTGGTGGTCACACTGATCCTCTCATAGGAAATGCTCTCAATGTCACGTACGATGGAGTCACTCATGTCACGCATGTGGTAGTGCCTCTCCTCACATGGCACTTGGGGCATCTCAACATATGTGGCTTTCGGAGAGGTGTAGGTGCTAATGTCTCCATGCATGGTCGTGTAGCTTGACTCGGAGTAGGAGTCCAATGTGTGCGTCGTCTTCATGTTGTTGAATAGGTTCGTGCTCGTCGCCGTGGTCGAAGGGGATGGCCCTTGCTCGACCATCTTGTCACCGTCTTGGTGTGGGAGGCCCATATGATGTGGCACCTCGTAGCTCGTCTCCATGACCGAAGGGAGTTTCCCATGCTCGGCCATCTTCCTTGGGGGGCTTTCGAAGATGGAAGTGTCGCCCTCACTCGTGGGAGGTCGCCTAGGACTTGACAAAGTCGTTGTAGGCGTATTCGTGGGAAGTAGGCGAAGATGCCGTACGTCCAAAGGCGAAGATGCCTTGGTAGCACTTGGCAAAGATGCCGAAGTGGTTGATGTAGGGAGGAACCCTAGGGGCCGATCTTTCACGTTTTAAGTGGATCCTACGGGGAAACACGAAGAACGCGCGGAAATCACAAGGGAAAACACGGGGAGAAACAAGAGAATCACTAAACCGACAAGTAATCGATCACATAAGGGCTAGATCATCGAACACATAAGGTAGCACAAGATTCAAAATCAACAAAGGAAAGATACAAAGGTAGTCGTTCTTCTCCGTGAGGAGGTCTTGATTGTCTTCCCTTGAAGGGGTCTTGAATCTGCTTGGGGGATCTTCTCCGAAGAGGTCGTGAGCTCCGAGGAGAAGTAACCAAGTGGATGAGCAAGGCTCTCACACAAAATAGGAGCTAAACCAATGCTAACCCTAACTAGGAGGAGCTGGGGGAGTATATATAGTGCTAGCCCACGAAGGGGTAAGTGAGAGGGGGATACATGAGCCCTTGGCCCATTCTCTGCGCACAGGCAGGTGCTGGATGTCAGGGCTGGGGGCCGGATGTCCGGCGACTCACGAAGAGCCGGATGTCCGGGCCTCGGCCAGATGTCCGGGCCTCGGCCGGATGTACGGGCTGGAGTTGCCCGATTCTTATGCTCTCTGGATAGCGTGCGCCGGATTCCCGGGCAGGCGCCGGATGTCCGGCCCGTCGTGGGGCGCCGGATGTCCGGGGGTCGGTCGGATGTCCGGCCTTTGTAGAGTCGCCTGGCGTCCGTCTCTCTCTGGTCTTCTTCTGGATGGTGGCGCCGGATGTCCGGGCTCCTACCGGATGTTCGGTCGCTGTAGCTGCTGGCACTTCTTCCTTCTCCTTCCTTTGCTTCCGCGCACGCTTGGCCTTGTTCCTTGGGTTCTCCATGGTTTCCTTGGGTGTACCTGAGTATGCACAAGGTCTGCACTTGAAGTAACAACCATTTCTCACGCGAATGGAAAGGGGGAGCATTTAGGAACAGGTTCACCTTGTGTCCAATGGCGCATAGTCAAGGTCTCATCTTATGTATCCTTGCGGCTTGGGGAGTAGTCGGAGTGTACATGGGGATGAACGTGGGATGATCCGCATCATCTCCCCCCCCCCCCCCCCCCGTTTGGAAAGACCCGACCTCGGATCGTGATCCTCATCACCATGGAAACGGTTGTCATGGACGGACATGTAGTTGGACGAAGTTGAAGACATGGCGCAATCCAAGTAGTCCAAGGTGTCGCCGGAGTGGTATACATGCAAAAGGAGCAAACACAAACAACACTCGGAAATACAATGGTTAGCGCACACAAAGTGTCCATCATGTAAGAATGAGTCCGTGTAGCAATATAGTGCATGGCAAGGCACAAGATGCTTATCCAAAAGATGATCTAGAATGATATGTAAAGCATTCATGTGAGCAAATTCATTCGAGGCATGCACAAAGGTGTTGTGAATATGATGAATGTGACCATTTTGCAAAATGATGTCATAATGGAATGGTGCATCAAAAGCATGAACATGGCAATGGATGCTCAATATGTATATGTTATCATGCAATTGATGGTGGGCAATATGATCTCGATGTATGAATATGCCATCAAGGAAGATCACAACAAATTTGCTTAGGAAATGCACAAGATCATATATCATGGATGACATGGGAATACAAGATGCAACGAGGCAATCATAATGTGAGTCAATCCATGCATGGGGTGCAAACTTGTGGTGAGTATGACATGTCCATCGAGCATGACATGTATGAGCACAATCAACAAATATGGAGGTGTTGGTGTACCAATGCTCGATGTCGTCGCATGAGTGGAATTCTGAAGATGCGTCCAATAAGTGCGAGCGCTCCTCGATGTGAAGGTCCATGGAGCCAATCTTCAATGTCGCTCCTCCGTTCGCGAGATGTATCATGTAGACAGCAAGAAGGAAACAACAATGAAAGAGTGACCCACCCAATATGCGTAATTGAGGATGGCTCAAAGAGAAGGAGTTCACCTTTATGAGAATGTTGAAAATGTTGGTGTTGCACATCGTGTATGCCTTCACATGACCAAGTTGTCTCATCATGGTACCGCCTTGTGAATCCTTCAAAACGAAAGAACATGGCAAACACTCGGAAAAACAAATGAGGTTAGTGCAAATGCAACACCTATCATTCGTGAGGTAAGATACCCAACAAGTGTATGCATCATGCTCATCATAAGAAAGAACAAAGGAGAATTTCATAGTATGGAGGCATATGATGCGAGAACAGCCAAATACAATAGGTTCAATCAAACAAGCATGCATCACAAGTAAAGTGTCAAAGTCTCCAAGATCAATAAGCATAGTATGGTTGCACTCAATACAAGTGGATGTGAGAGAGGCAACTAATTGAGACAAGAGACAATGATCAAGATATATCATGTGAGAGGCATGAGCATATATGTCATCAACCCAAGAAAGCGAGTAAGAGTGGAACATGGGTGATGCAACTAAGCAAGCAATCATAGCAATCAAGTCAAGCAAGCTAGTAGTGCAAAGACGCAACATACTAGGAGGAATCATGGCAAGCATGTCATTGGTGCAAATAGTGGGCATGAATAATTCACATGTCATAGCACAAGCATGAAAGCAAGATATGAGGAAAGTAGGTTCATGGTGTTGGCAAGAAGTCCTATGTAGATAGCAATGTAACATCATGACTCTCCCAACACAAGAATCAACAATAGCATGAGGCACATGATAAACATGGCAAAAGCAACAAGGATCTCCACCAAGCATGCAAATACACATAGGAGTATCATAATGGTGAATCATGGATAGATGCAAGCAAGGGTCACAATTGCATGGCAGAGGCATAGGAGCAAAAATAATTTGCAAAGTGAACACGATAGTATGGGCATAAGGTGACAAGTGGTAAATAGCCCATAGCCGTGTGAGAGCCAAGTAGAAGAGATGCGCGTAGTCGTTGCGCGAAGAGAACGGTAGTAAGGATAGTCCATAGTATCCCAAAGCGTCGTTGCTCTCAAGAGCTCGCTTCGTCAACTCTTGGGATTGAGAGGTTGATGAGTATACATGAGTACCTACACAAAATAAAGACAAAGGAAAAATTGTGTGTGCATGGTATATGTACACAACATCCATCATGATGTGCACGTGCATGTGTTGGTTAGCACAAAATATCCAATGCTCAAATAAATGAGATGCGTGATATAGAAACATGTCATCCATCATGATAGGTTTGTTATTATGTATAGCATAATGGAGACTCAAATTGTGTAATGCATCACGAGCAATATCTAGAGCATTGTTATTCATGGAATGCATATAATGTACACTATCATGGGAATGATGCAAAGTATAAAATGCATCAAGATCTCCTAATATGTATGAGGGAACTATGGGGGTCTCCTCATGAGCAAGAGTAGAAACATCACGTGGAGAGTATTGACAACATCCAAAACAAAGCATATTTGGTTCAATGTGATCATGGCATGGCATAGTAGATGAATTGCGTAAATCATGTAAACGAAGCATGGCAATATCATCACATGAAAAACAAAAGGCAATGACCATCATCTCGTCATCTATGCCATAAGTGCAAAGAGAATTTATTTTAATGGGGCATGCATAGTTACTATGTTGAGATTGTAAAGACGCAATATGGGACATCTCGCTCATAGCATATGACAAGTTCAATGGGTTGTCAAACATGATGTGACCAACAGAATTTTCACATGATATCCTATGGAGCATAGCATCACAACTAGGCAACTCAACATGCTCATCATCATATTCATCATAAATAGGTAAGTCAAGGCATGAAGAAGTCTCACTAGCATGAAGCATGGGAATAGGTGGGTCAACATCATGGGAGCAATCGACGTCATGAGAGTCCACTAGTGGGACAAGAGAAGCACTATCACCTATGTGACCTTTGGAGTGTCGCTCATGTGTTGTAGGTGAGGTGTTGAAGATTGTCTTGTTGTCATCTTCATCTTGATGGAACCATGTGGGGGGTGCATCATCGTCCACCATGGCCATCGTCGTCTCCATTGGAGGGATGGACTCGTCGAGGGTAGGCATGTCGTCATGTAGGAGGCCTAGAACCAAAGAAGAAAACACACTAGGAGTAGAGGTTAAGTCGTTAGAAATCTTAGTGGCCTCACATGTCGTCTCAGCTACCTCACTCACTACATGTTGTGGCTCACTCACTCCCTCAAGGATGCTCTCACTCATATGGTTGGTGGGGTCACTCAAATGGCGCTCAACCTCACATAGGATGTGTGGCATGCTCTCATGTGTGGGGCTAGTGGTGGTCACACTCATCCTCTCATAGGAAATGCTCTCAATGTCACGTATGGTGGAGTCACTCATGTCACTCATGTGGTGGTGGCTCTCCTCAAATGACAAATGGGGCATCTCAACATAGGTGGGTGTCGGAGAGGTGTAGGTGCAAATGTCTCCATGCGCGGTCGCGTAGCTTGACTCGGAGTATGAGTCCAATATGGGCACCGTCTTCATGTTGTTGAAGAGGTTCGCGCTCGTCGACGTGGTCGAAGGGGATGGCCCTTGCTCGACCGTCTTGTCACCGTCTTGGTGTGGGAGGCCCATATGATGTGGCACCTCATAGCTCGTCTCCATGACCGAAGGGAGTTTCCCATGCTCGGCCATCTTCCTTGGGGGGCTTCCGAAGATGGAAGTGTCGCCCTCGCTCGTAGGAGGTCGCCTTGGACTTGATGAAGTCGTTGTAGGCGTACTCGTGGGAAGTAGGCGAAGATTCCGTACGTCCAAAGGGGAAGATGCCTTGGTTGCACTTGGCGAAGATGCCGAAGTGGTTGTTGTAGCCGTAGCGTCGTCTTGGTGGTGCTCGTCTCGCGGTCTTCTCTTTTGCTCATGCAGCTTGCACTTGGCATGAAGTAGGGCTTGTTGGGACTTGTGCATTTGTGCTTGTGGAGCATCTTCATGATGATGATGTCGTTGTCGTGCTTGAGCTTGTAGTAGATGTCGTTCATCGTCGTCATGCACATGTTGTTTGGAGGTGACTTGCCCTTCATGACGATGTGGATCACGAACGTGATGATGGTCGCCATGTAGATGTAGACAAGGACGATTGGCGCTTGCATCGTTTTCTCGTTCCGAAGACTTGTGGCTTGAATGTCGCCGGCTTGAAGATGACGAAGGGAAAGAAGACTTGATCAAGGCTCTAATCTCCTCCATTCTTGCATCTTGTTCCTCTTTATGTGCGGAAAGCTTCTTGTCGATGTAGTCCCTTTTCCTTGCTTCGGAGTGACGAATGTCGATGGAGATGTTCTCGATGCGCTCTCACAATCTTGATTGTGTGCCTTGCATTTGTCGTTGTAGATCGAAGATAGACGCTTTGGATATGTGGTTGTTCACGCCGTTGTTGTTGTCGTAGACCGGAGAGGAAATGCCTTGCCTATCCATCACAAGACTCGAGTAAATGTGAGTGGGAGAAAGAGAAGAACTTATACCAATGTACCTTGATCGATGTTGACAATGAATCAAGTTCACTCAAATGCGGACAATGAAATAGCACTATTGGTACCAATCCTTGTCGGTTCTCACACCTACACAAGTAAACCTTATGGAGGAGCTCGGTGAGGATAGTGGCACAAAAATTTAATGCAAAATGTTAGCAAGAGTCAATAATGTTGAAAGATATTCACAAATTCGCAAGTGAAACAAGTAGACCAATAGCAATGAAAGGTACACGGAAACGCACACACGGATAGATAAATGGGGTCGTGCAACCAAGGAATGAGCACAAAATGTGGAATCCACGGAAAACGCTCGTGTTGCACAACTCAAGAGAGACGCTAGCACGATTGCTCAATAGGCGGATACAACACTTGTGCACAACCTATAAGATGCAAAATGGATAAACTTCTATCCCAAGTATGCTATGTATGTATGGTTCCCGTTGTTTCTCTCAAGATGATCCAAGATGATCGGATATGACAATCTTATATGCAATGTGGTATGATGCTATGGCACTTTCTTACAAGCTTCTTTGCTCTCTTTCTTTTTTTCTCTTTGCTTAAAAGCTTTATTTCTTTTTTTTGTATGGCCACTTTGCACAATGCACAAACCAAGATAGCAATTGTGTATATGTGGGAACAAACTTGTGACACAAGATATGATAGCAATATATGCACCACGATGATATGGTATGTATGCTATGGGAAGTATGATCACTAATGTGCACAAATAACATTGTCGGCAATACTCAAATGGCTAGTCACGATAGGCAAGTAACGCAAAATGGGCTAGGGGTTAACAATGCAATGGCAAGGGGAATATACAATGGAAGGATACCACGATACCAAGATGATATGGGGGTTACCGTCCGTGTCGATGATGAGTGGCGGTGTTCTTGATGTGGAAACCAAGATGATGGAGACTCGTCCCTAAGTAGCCGAAACATCTTAGGAAACGGAAAAAACGCGAACTCAAAATCTCAAATGTCAAATGTCAAAATGGTGGTAGCGGAAAAGCGGTGGTGGTTGCACTTGGAAATGCGGAAGTGGAATGATGGGCTATACACGTGTCGGAGTTGAAGTTGCCGTCCCTAAGTAGCTGAAACACCTTAGGAGACACCACTCACAACACAAACAAAATGGGTTAAGTTGCGATGTATGGTGGGCAAGGTTACGTGGAAATGGTGGTGGTTGATGAATAAGAAACCATCCCTAAGTAGCCGAAACACCTTAGGAGACTCAAATCACTACTCAAGCAACCACAAATGCAATGGGGTGCAATATGAGTTAGGTTGCGGAAGTCGGTGGTGGCTATGCGGATGATATGGTGGTGGCCCTAGGCAAACTTACCAAATTTCACAAAATTTTAAGGAGTCAAATGATGTTTGTGGTATTTTTTTGGGATTGGGGATGTCAATAGCTTCAAAACGAGCTAAAGAACGTCAAAAACGGACTCCGAATGAATTAGTTATGATCAAAACGGTGAAACGGAAAAAGCTGAAATCCCATGGGCCGGACATCCGGGGGGTCGGGCCGGATTTCCGGGGCCTGATGTCCAGAAACTTACGCGAAAATGCGCTCCAGGAGCCGGATGTCCGGGCTAATGGCCGGATGTCCAGGGCTCGGGCCGGATGTCCGGGCTCCAAATCCGAGTATGAACTCGAGGAACTCAATTTTGGGGCGGAAATTGATGATTTCGGGGGCAAAATTGGAGAGATTTCGTGGATGCAAGGTGGGGAAACTTGGGGAGATGCTAGATCCACTTGAAACCAAGCAAATCCATGGATCAAAATCAACAAAACATCATCAAACCAACAAATCACAAAAAAAAGGGGGGTAGGGGCTCCAAAAACGTGATCAACGTGGCTCATGATACCAAGATGATGTAGGGAGGAACCCTAGGGGCCGATCTTTCATGTTTGGAGTGGATCCTACGGGGAAACATGAAGAACGCGCGGAAATCACAAGGGAAAACACGGGGAGTAACGAGAGAATCACTAAACCGACAAGTAATCGATCACACAAGGGCTAGATCATCGAACACATAAGGTAGCACAAGATTCAAAATCAACAAAGGAAAGATACAAAGGTAGTCGTTCTTCTCCGTGAGGAGGTCTTGATTGTCTTCCCTTGAAGGGGTCTTGAATCCGCTTGGGGGATCTTCTCCGAAGAGGTCGTGAGCTCCGAGGAGAAGTAACCAAGTGGATGAGCAAGGCTCTCACACAAAATAGGAGCTAAACCAATGCTAACCCTAACTAGGAGGAGGTGGGGGAGTATATATAGTGCTAGCCCATAAAGGGGTAAGTGAGAGGGGGATACATGAGCCCTTGGCCCGTTCTCTGCGCACAGGCGGGTGCCGGATGTCCTGGCTGGGGGCCGGATGTCCGGCGGCTCATGAAGAGCCGGATGTCCGGGCCTCGGCCGGATGTCTAGGCTGGAGTTGCCCGATTCTTCTGCTCTCTGGATAGCATGCGCCGGATTTTCGGGCAGGCGCCGGATGTCCGGCCCGTCGTGGGGCGCCGGATGTCCGGGGGTCGGCCGGATGGCCGGCCGCTGTAGAGTCGCCTGGCGTCTATCTCTCTCTGGTCTTCTTCTGGATGGTGGCGCCGGATGTCCGGGCTCCTGCCGGATGTCCGGTCGCTGTAGCTGCTGGCATTTCTTCCTTCTCCTTCCTTTGCTTCCGCGCACGCTTGGCCTTGTTCCTTGGGTTCTCCATGGTTTCCTCGGGTGTACCTGAGTATGCACAAGGTCCGCGCTTGAAGTAGCAACAATGTCTCACGCGAATGGAAAGGGGGAGCATTTAGGAACGGGTTCACCTTGTGTCTAATGGCGCATAGTCAAGGTTTCATCTTATGTATCCTTGGGGCTTGGGGAGTAGTCGGAGTGTACATGGGGATGAACGTGGGATGCTCCGCATCATCTCCATCACAACTCAAAAAACAACTAATGCTATATGGAACAAAATGGGTTAGGTTGCGGAAGTCGGTGGTGGTTATGCGGATGTTGTGGTGGAAGCCCTTGGCAAAGATTCCAAAATTCACAAAATTTGATGGAGTCAAATGATGTTGGTCGTATTTTTGTGGGATAGGGGATGTCAATATCTTCAAAACGAGCTAAAGAACGTCAAAAACGGACTCCAGATGAATTAGTTATGGTCAAAACGGTGAAACGGAAAAAGCTGAAATCCCAGGGGCCGGACATCCGGGGGTGTGGCCGGATTTCCGGGGCCTGATGTCCAGAAACTTGCATCAAAATGCGCTCCAGGAGCCGGATGTCCGGGCTAATGGCCGGATTTCCGGGATGGCCGGATGTCCGGGGGTCGGGCCGGATGTCCGGGCTCCAAATCCGAGGATGAACTCGAGGAACTCGATTTTGGGGCGGAAATTGATGATTTCAGGGGCAAAATTGGAGAGATTTCGTGGATGGAAGGTGGGGAAACTTGGGGTGATTCTAGATCCACTCGAAACCAAGCAAATCCATGGATCAAAATCAACAAAACATCATCAAACCAACAAATCACAAAAAAAATTCGGGGCTATTTTTGGTGGAGATTTTCAGATTTAGGATGAAATCAACAAGATCAAGCTAGAAAACACGAGGTAGGGGCTCCAAAAACGTGATCAACGTGGCTCATGATACCAAGATGATGGAGGGCGGAACCCTAGGGGCCGATCTTTCACGTTTCGAGTGGATCCTACGGGGAGACACGAAGAACGCGCGGAAAACACAAGGCAAAACACGAGGAGAAACGAGAGAGTCACTAAACCGACAAGTAATCGATCACACAAGGGCTAGATCACCGAACACATAAGGTAGCACAAGATTCAAAATCAACAAAGGAAAGATACAATGGTAGCCGTTCTTCTCCGTGAGGAGGTCTTGATTGTACTCCCTTGAAGGGGTCTTGAATCCGCTTGGGGGATCTTCTCCAAAGAGGTCGTGAGCTCAGAGGAGAAGTAACCAAGTGGATGAGCAAGGCTCTCACACAAAATATGAGCTAAACCAATGCTAACGCTAACTAGGAGGAGGTGGCGGAGTATATATAGTGCTAGCCCACGAAGGGGTAAGTGAGAGGGGGATACATAGGCCCTTGGCCCGTTCTCTGCGCACAGGCAGGTGCCGGATGTCCGGGCTGGGGGCCGGATGTCCGGTGGCTCACGAAGAGCCGGATGTCCGGGCCTCGGCTGGATGTCCGGGATGGAGTGGCCAATTCTTCTGCTCTCTGGATGGCGTACGCCAGATTTCGGGCAGGTGCCGGATGTCCGGCCCGTCGCGGGGCGCCGGATGTCCGGGGGTCAGCCGGATGTCCGGGGGTCGGCCGGATGTCCAGCCGCTGTAAAGTCGTCTAGCTTCTATCTCTCTCTAGTCTTCTTCTGGCTGGTGGCGCCGGATTTCCGGGCTCCAGCCGGATGTCCGATCGCTGTAGCTGCTGGCACTTCTTCCTTCTCCTTCCTTTGCTTCCGCGCACACTTGGCATTGTTCCTTGGGTTCTCCATGGTTTCCTCGGGTGTACCTGAGTATGCACAAGGTCCGCGCTTGAAGTATCAACCATGTCTCAAGCGAATGGAAAGGGGAAGCATTTAGGAACGGGTTCACCTTGTGTCCAATGGCACATAGTCGAGGTCTCATCTTATGTATCCTTGGAGCTTGGGGAGTAGTCGGAGTGTACATGGGGATGAACGTGGGATGCTCCGCATCAACATGGTCTTGTCCAACCCACTTTGGTCGTCTTGTGGGTTTGCCCTTTGACCTTTTGACCATTACTTTGAAAACTTCATAACTAATTCATAGTCAATCAGGAAAATGCAAATAAGATACCAAAATGTTTGGAAAAACATCACCTGTATGTCGATGTCACTTGTTTTCATGACAAAAGTGTTGGTAAGTTCTCATCTGAGTTTTAGCTCTTATGATACCACCATGAACAATAAATTCTAAAATAATTCAAAAAATTCAAAAAAAAAGTTGGTGGCAAAGAATGACAAATGTTTTAAGTGCTTGCCAAGTTTCATCAAGGAATGACATTCGTGGAAGTCGTGGCAAAAAAACAATCAAAAATAAAAAAAAGTTGGTGGCAAAGAATGACAAATGTTTTAAGTGCTTGCCGAGTTTCATCAGGAATGACATTCTTGTCTTTGCTTGTCTTGTGCTTTTGCCCGTCACTTTGCCACAAATGATTTTACTGTTCAAAGTGGGTTGGGCAAGACCGCGTGTTTTCTGATACTAGGGGCAATCCTGACGAGGGGGACACAACTAAAGCTATAAAATCAATTATCCCTTAACTTAGTTAGGCTAACTAAATTTGGTTAATACTAACTGTGCCACTTACTACTAGGTTCCACTAGACCCAGTTGACCAGTCAACTAGGCACTCCCAGTCATTGACCGGTGGGACCCCCTGGGTCCCCTTTGACTTTGTTGACTAGTCAAATGGTCAACATTTGACTGAGCTGACTCAGCCCCTTTGGGCCCACATGTCATACACAGTGGCTAGCTGCTGCTGTGTATAAAAGTTATTACACTGTTTATTTTCGAATTAAAATAATTTCAGAAATTCTAGTAAATGTTCAAATCTTTGAAAATTCATATAAAATAATCTATAACTCGGATGAAAATAACTTATATACGAAAGTTGCTCAGAAAATTATAACGAATTTGAATGTGCTATCCACCTACTCGTCACATGCCCCCCAACACTGTAAAGTTGGAACCTTCCCCTCCGGTTCGTCAGTCCGATAATTGCCTGGAGCCGGGAAAATATCCCCGGATATTTTTTCGCTCCGTCTGTAGCACGTAGCACTGCGTTAGGTCACCCAAGCACAACGTATTGCCATGTCATGCATTGTGATGCATTTGATTGCTTTGTTATTTGTTTCATCCCCCCTTCATTACTTCTTTTCTGGTAGACCCCGAGACCGCTGATGATCTGGTGATCGTTTACTTCGTTACTGATCCGTTTTCGTTAGAAGAGCTTCCAGGCAAGCAAAACTCCCTTGATCATTCCTATATCTCCCATTCTTGCATTATATTTTGCTATTGTTATTCGGTAACTCCTATTCTGATGCATAGCCTGCTTTTGAAACCATCTATTGATACTTTAACTGTTATCCTATATGCTTAGAATAGGTTTGGTAGTGATCCATCAGTGACCCCTCACCCTTGTCCTTGTTGCCCCGCTTTGTTACTGATGACTCGATAAACGTGACCGATGTGTAGAGACCGACACATCACCGCACACTCCCTTAGTTGTACGACTCTGTAGAGCTACTATCGAGTGCTGAGGGCAATACCTCCTAATTCACTCCTGATGATATCTTTGTAGCATAGTTAGTAGGTTGTGGGTTACTCAGGGTGGTTCCTCTTTCAGCACCTCTGATGATGCCTCTATTGTGCAGCCCCTCAACTATTAACCTATTGAGGGTGATTCCTCCAAGTTCACCTTGACGGTTATATCGAGTGGGAGTCCATCGAGGGTGACTCCTCAGATTTCCCCTTGATGTTATGGACACATGAATAATTTGAATTTACCTCAGTCCCTTGTTGAAGTTGGGTTGGCCTCGTGGGGTACCTGCTGGAGTTACCAAAGTATGGTTGACCAGGATGGTACCTGTGAGTTAATTATGAGGCATAGCCGGGCAGGAAGACCGCCCTAGAGAGGGATGAGCCCGACCCTTGCCGTAAGTCCCCGAGACGCGGTGTCGGGACCACTGGTCGTCTCTGCATGCTCCCAAGACACTAACGGGTTTGGATATGTGATCTGAGGAGGCCTCTGGCCTTTTCGCACTAACTACCAAGCGGGAATAAGTATGGGCACTCAACGTCGTATGATTCTTCTGAAAGCTCTCAAATGTCAGTAGTTTAGCGGCATGCGCCCGGTTGGACGGGAACCACGTGCGCTTGTATAAGGAGGTGCGTCTGCTCTAGGCCATGTTCGCAACATGCAGGATTGCAAATGACGATTTGCCCATCACCCCTTCGCATTTAGGATGTAGACCGGCATGCTGGCCTCTCTGTTGAACCTAGGTACGACTATGGTGTGTCGATCAGCTGAGGCCGGACATGATCCAAAAAAGTGTGTACGACCAGAGTTAATCGAGTGTGTTGGGTAAGTTAGTGCACCCCTGCAAGGAAGTATATCTATTAAAATAGCCGTGTCCACAGTAAAGGACTCTCGGAGTTCTATCCCAATCTATTACAACTAGAACTAGATACTGCAGACACTAAATGGATATGATGGCTCTAAGATCGCTTTCTCGCAGGTAGTCGAGGAAGGATTATGGGAATTGTTACTACATACTTATTACTTTATGTAATACTAATCTACATTCTTCTAATGCTACGAGATGTTGTAATATGTTAATCTTCGCTAGGCTTGGCCTTCCCTTCTATTCTGGAATTTCTGTAGTCTAGTTCAAAGATATAGCCCCATTTCTTTGATACCGATGCATACTTAGTATAGATCTGGTGTAAGTCTTACGAGTACTTTTGATGAGTACTCACGGGTGCTTTGCTACCTCTTTTCCCCTCTACCCGATTGTTGCGATCAGATGATGGAGTCCAAGAGCTAGTTGATCCCGCCGACGATTACTACTACCCCGATGGAGCCTACTACTACGTGGAGACCGCCGCCGATGAGGAGTAGTTAGGAGGCCCCAGGCAGGAGGCCTGCGCCTTTTTGCTCCATATGTCATTGTTTTGCTAACCTTCTTAAGGCTGACTTGTTTACTTATGTCTATACTCAGATATTGTTGCTTCCGCTGACTCTTATGTATTCGAGCCCTCGAGGCCCCTGGCTTGTAATATAAAACTTGTATTAATTTTTGTGTGTTTAGAGTTGTGTTGTGATATCTTCCCATGAGTCTCTAATCTTGATCATGCGCATTTGTGTGTATGATTAGTGCTCAATTAAGTTGGGGGCGTCACAAACTTCCACCGTTTCGTCTCATGACATATGTGTTCATCATCATATTGCTTTGCATGATCATATAGAGCTGACATGATATTTGTCGCAAAGCCACTGTTCATTGTTGTAATACGTGTTATGCTAGATCATTTCACATCCTTGTACACTGTAGGAGGCATTCATATAGATTCATGTTTCAGTTCATCAAGTTGTAAGTAAATAAAGAGAGAATTCCTTATTTAACACTACCTTAAAATTTTGTTCCCTATTTGACTCTGAATACTTCTTTCTTCCTTATCTAACACCAAGTCTAAATTTCTATTCCCTTTGTAACACTTCCATCCATTTTGAGTACTAACGATGTTAAATGACACATAAAAAGATGAATTTACCCCTGATGCAATTCATCTCGTACTCATAGAGATATAATATCAGGTACTTAAATTTCCATTGAGGCCGTGCATGCCAATAATTAACCATGCAACAGTGTAGCTTTGTACTTCTCTTCCAAAGAAAGGAATAGTACATTTCTACTGCTTCTGAATCTTGTTGCATTCTAATCCAATTTACATAGTTACACCAACTCCTACTAATCCATGATCCTTGCTACTACATTTACTATACAGAGTACATACTACTACTGATGTTCCATTGAGATGAAAGAGGGGTGCATCTTACCTTCATGGACAAGTCCATGTAGCCGAGGCCGAGAAGAGCCAGCCATGCCCTGGCCTGACTCTGCAGCCACGCCGGAGGCTGAGAAGCCAAGCTCTCCTCGACAATGCGAGATGTCATAGTCGCGTCCTGGTGCAAGCCCTCCGCAGCCGAACCATCGCCTTCTGCCGTATTTGCATTCCCTTCTTGGCTGCCATCTCGCACACCTCGACGTGATCTGCTACCCCTCCATTAATGCCCTCCTCAGTGCAGTCTTCTCGAGCAGCATCGTCGCCCTCCATCTCCCCTAGCCTCTCGTGTTGTGCCCTCCCGCCGCTAGGAGCCGCCGCCGTCGCTCGCTGGGTTTAGGAGGACGGGAGCAAAAGACAGGGACGGGTCATGATCTGGGCGAGCTGACTTCTTTTTTCCCATGCGATATAGTCAGGGGCAATTTTGTCTGCTTAAAAAACTGACAAGCATCTAAACGGTATATGCTAACAAAAGTGACAGAAGTGTTACAAAAGGCACAAATTTTAGAACTAGTGTTAGATAAGGAAGACATTTTTTTCAGTGTTAAATAGGGAAACGACATTTAAAATAGTGTTTTACAAGGAATTCTCTCATAAATAAAAGTATGATGATCATCAATATTAGGGCGTTGTCCTAGTGAGGTAAAGAATGATGGAGACTGATGAGTCCTCCAAAATGTGGGGACGAGGTTCATGATATTATTCTAAAAAAGGAGAGAAAGAGAGAGAAGGGGCAATTCTACTATCCTTTTACCACACTTGTGCTTCAAAGTATCACCATGCTCTTTATATAGAGAGTCTCGTGATTTGTCACTTTCATATACTAGTGAGAATTTTTCATTATAGAAATTGGTTTACATATTCCGATGACGGGGTTCCTCAAATGCTGGAGGTATTCATGAGCAAGCAAGTTGGATGCACACCCACTTAGTTTCAGTATTGAGCTTTCATATAGTAGCTCTACTGCATCCATTGCGTGGCAATCCCTACTCCTCGCATTCATATCGATTGAAAGGCCTCTCCATTGCCTATCGATCTGCCGAGTTGATGCAAGACTTTCTTCCTTTTTGACTTCCCTTATTAATCCCTACCACTGCATTCTATTCCACCCATAGTGCTATGTCCATGGCTCATCCTCATGTATTGAGTGGACTTAAAAATGTTGAAGCTCATGAAAAAGTATGATCCAATTGCTTGGTTTGACAATAGGATGCTCATGATTTATCTTAATGCGGGGAAGGCGTTGTCATGCCATGCTTATGCAATTCAATGAGTAGGGATAACATTTGTTAAGGATCGTATATTTTAAAAAATTAATGATTATGTTCTTGTACTCATGGATATTATTATGTTGCTATCAATTACTTCATCGTTTCTCAATATTTATACCATAAAATATTACATGATAGACATGCTAGGTAGCATTCAAAATCAAAAATTCTGTTTTTATCATTTACCAATTCGAGGACGAGTAGGAAGTAGGATTGGGGGTCCTGATACATTTCTAACATATATATAATTTTTTATTGTTTCGTGCACTACTGTAGGATGCTGCTAACGCGACACATGAATCACAGACCCTTCGACCAAACTGTGTGTGATGCATTAATAGCAAACATTGTTGTAATAAAACTACCACCAATAAGACAAACTTTGTGCGATGGCGGAGACATCAAGCATGATTTAGATTAGAGTTACGTGTGCGATACGTGGCATACATTTGATCCATATGAACTATTTGCATTGAACTAGAACAACACAAACGGTTAGCCATATCAAGGTATGTGCGAAAGACGGCATACATTTCACTCGGATGAACTATTTGCGATGATGCAGAAGAATCCAGATGATTCAGCATAACAAGATGTGTGTGATACCCGACAAACATGTCGTAATGAAAATTGTCTGCAATAATTATAGATAGCGCATATGATATTTTTTTTCTTTTTTGTTGTGAATTGTGTGCTCGACGGGGCACACAATTCAAGAACCAACTATGGGCAATAATGTAAAAGATCTCTGTCGAGTACGTATTGCTAACCGTCTACGATGAGATTGTCAGGGGAAACAATGGTATCGAATTAATATGAGTGAATGGCAATAGAGATATACAATATGCTTAATTTAGTCCTTCCTATTGTTGTTGTTGGATGGCCCCGTGCCATCATCTTGGCGAGGACACTTCTTGCCGCTGACTATTTGCTTTTCATTGCTGCTGTCATCCTTATTCGACCATTCCTCATCATCATCATAGTCGTCGTCTTCTTCGTCCCGCGACGGCTCCTCGTCCGTCTGGTTGTCGTCCAACAACTCGGGCAGCAGTGGCCCTTCCATGATCCAGATAAAATCGAGGTCAGGGCTTGATGCCAGATTCATGGAAGACAAGCGGGAAGATTCTGAGATTAACCTACCATGGGGCGCGGGACGGCTGGTGGAACTGTCGTCCTCGGTGTCACTCGACATGGCCGCGGTACGTATACAAATCGCAAGAAAGCGAGATTGCAGAGTGTGTGTAAGTGTGTAGCATGGCCGACTGGGATGATGAAGATGGTGGAGATTGAAGCAAGGTATGAAGAAAAGAGGAATGAGAATTGAAGTGGGGGATTGCCAGATTATATTCGTGCCTTGGCAGGCGATTAGAATTAATCCTGATATAATCAACCGCAATTATTAGTACCCACTTGCTGCAAATTCCCGCGGTTGCATGGTTCTCATCGTCATATAGACACACACGGGTTTGGAGCATCCAAATGTGAAACGAGCATTTTTCATAGGATAGTTGGCAAGCAATAGATGAGCTCTGCTTATTGATGTTAATCAAGCAAAACACCTAATCACCATTGCAAACAACGCATAGAAGATGGCTAATGCGATGACCACAACTACACATGCTAGTTCCTTCTTGTCTCTTGCTTTCATTTGTTGCATGTCATTGATTATTTCTTGCTTCATCATAATGATTGTACATCAGATCAAGAAGTTTATTCTTCAGCTTTATGTTATGTTCTTCAAGCTTGGTGGTCACACTTTGAGCCCTGCCATGCCATTCATCATCCAACTATTTAACAAAGGCAGAAGCCTCATATCCCTGACAATGTTGAATAGTACTATTCAGGATGAGAGGGGGCATTAACCCAACATAAATGATGAACTTAGCACTAACCTCTAGGGGCAACTGAAAAACCGTCTACCAATGTTGAATCCCTCCGTGCATAGACGCCGAGCGGGAGTGTGTCTGTGCACACAACTCAGCTTTTGGTACTTCTCAATGCCGCAAAAATCGGAGTCGAACTCATGTTGCGGGAGTATGGAGTCACATTCTGGATTCGGTGGTTGATCACATTCCTCGGTGTGTGTGGTGGGGTCATTCAGGACGGATTGAGCATGGAGGTACTTTGGACATGCTAAAATAGATCGGGACACCTAACAAGATGATTCAGATCAGTTTTGATGACCTTAGGCAATTGCTCGGCGGTGTCCACCGTCATGGCGGCGCCACCCACCGCACTGCCAAGAGTGGCGATATGAGCCAGAGTAGCTGCACCGAAACAATCAGCACCACCCGTACGCATTCCCTCAATGTCAGCACCACGCGAGGGAATTTGGGGGCTATGGATTTGGAGGCTATCTACGGATTTGGGGGAAATGGGGAAACTGTGGTGATCTGATAACGGTCAGGAACTACTTATCGCACTATTCACTACAAAAAAAAGACACATCCGTGACATTTTGGGCCGAACGAATTTTTTTCCTGTCATACTTATGACACTTATATGACGATAATTGTGACAAAACCCGGTATCATCGTAGATGTGGTGGGCTCCTACTTCTATGGAAAAAAATCATGACAGAAAATGGGCTTTTCGTCCTGGGCGGGCTGTAGACGCAGCTGCATGACATTATTTGGGCCGTCCATGACGGAAAAACCGTGGTAGAAGCGAGGGCGAGGAAAATTTCAGGGAGTTCCTGGTTACGGTGTGTGGTCGGGGGCCAAGCGATGCGCGTTTCTCTCGTACACGTACGCACGTGTGTGCGAGGCGTTGGGCTCTAACTGAACTCGAGCGAGGCGTTGGGTTCTAACTGAACCCGAGCGATTACAATAGCTACATTACTGAACCCGAGTAATTCCTTCGCTACTGCTGCTAACTGAAGCCGATCGATGTTGCCTATGGATGAACAGTGAGCATTGCTGGGGGGGGGGGGGGTTGGATGAACAGTTCCCAGTGGGGGTGGATGAATAGGACCCCGTGGTGTTGCCTCTGGATGAACATGACCCTGATCAAGCCGGTTGGGGCTGGATGAACAGGACCCCGTGGAGGGCTGGATGAACAGGACGACCCCGTGGAGGGCTGGTTGAACAGTAGCCGGTGGAGGGTTGGATGAACAGTAGCCCGTGGAGGGGTGGTTAAACAGTAGCCCGTGGAGAGGACTAGTTGAATAGTAGCCGGTGGAGTAGCGCGCGGTGGAGGCTGGATCAACAAGAGCCCGTGCATGAACAGTCGTAGGTGGAGGCCGGAGAAGGTCGACGGTGGATAAACAGTAGCCCGTGAAGGCTGCAGGAGGTCGATGGTGGAGATGAACAGTATCCCGTGGAGTCCCGTTTTGCAGTACGCCACACCCCTCCCAATGCACATGACCCTGTTTCGACCGGAGCGCTCCAACACGAGTCTGTTTCCTCCATTTTGCGGTACGCCACACCCCTCCCGATCAACAGGACCCCGTTTCGACCATAGGAGGTCCAACAAAATTCCGTTTCCTCTATTTTGCGGTACCCAGACCCCTCCCGATGAACAGGATCCCATTTTGACCGTGGCTAGTCAAACACAAGGCCGTTTTCTCTGTTCTACGGTACGCCAGGCCTCGTTTCCATCGGTTGTTCCGTCCAAGCCGGTTGGCTCCCACGGGTTCCGTAGCCTCCCGATGAACACGAAGCATTCCGTTGCCTCCCCATGAACACGACGATGACGCAGTTTCTCCGTTCCGACCCAGCCATGTACACGAGCACTGGCTGTATGTATGCGCGAGTAGGCGTTTGAGACCCCGCCCGTATGTACGTACGTGGTCGTATTTTCTTTCTTGCACCCTCTCCGTTGTATGTATGTGTACATGCTACGTGCGCGCCTCCACTACGACACGTGCGCGCCTCTACATCGACCAGTATGTATGTACACGTTCGTGACCAGAATGACAATGCTACATACGCTTCGACTAGGTGCGACCAGACTGTCAGGCACTTCCTTGCATGCAAAGATGTAGATGGTGGGTCCAAGCAGTCAGGGGGCGAATCATTTTTGTTGCTGGACGTACTTCCTTACGTGCGAAGATGTAGCTGATGGGTCCTAGCAGTCAGGGGGTGAAACGTTTTTATCGCAAAATATAGTGGCCCGTCCGGTGGGTCCCTGCTGTCAGGAGGAGGAATAATTATTTTGCGCGTAATAAGGAGCCAATTCCTTGCGGCTGTCGTGGACCCAGCTGTCAGCCTATCAACATACAGTACTCTTCTGTTGGAAGTCGTTCCTTGACCACATTGACCATGCCGCGCCGAGAGCACTAGGGCGGTGGACGACGGCGAGGCCTAGGAAGGGGACGGCGTGGATCCGGGGAAGATTCAGCAGTGGATACCCACGCGTAGAGGAGTACGTGGGTTCACTGGTTCGGCTGTGGTGTGAGGCTGTTGTCTCCACAGAATAAAAAGGGGTGTGGGTGAGTAGAGGGATGGTCTGGCCAGTAGTGGGAGTAGTAGGGGCGGTGAGGCCTCCACCGCATCATAGCCGGCCACGAGAGGCAGGAGCACGCGGCACGACCATGGCTGGTTTGGGCGGCTGGAGCAAGAAGACAAGAGGTTGAAGAAGCACTACGGCCGTTGGATGGACATCGTACGATTACTGGAGCTAGAATCGTTCATATATTTACTAAGTTGACAAAGCCCTCCGTCCCCATGAACTTAGTAGGCCCACAAGTCAGCCTCCCATTATGGTGGGTCCCAGCTGGTAGGGGGTATTCATCTTTTTGTGCGCAATAAGGAGGCACTTCCTTGCGTGGGAAGATATAGCTGGTGGATCTGATTTATCAGCGGAGGGAACGTTTTTTTCATGAAATACAGAGGCCATTCCGGTGGGTCCCAGATGTCAGGTGGAGGAATCATTAGTTTGTGCTTAATAAGGAGGCATTTCCTTGTGTGCGGCCATGGACCCAGCTGTCAGCTTCTCCACGTACAGTCCACTTCGAATGGATGTTGTTCATTGACCATGTTGACCACGCCGCACTGAGAGCACCAGGGCGGTGGACAACGACGAGGCCTACGAAGGGAACGACACGGAGCAGGGGAAGACATGCCAGTGGCTGCCCACGCAGTGGAGAGTACAAGGGTTGACTGGTTCGGCTGCCGTCGCCAGAAAATAACAAGAGGTGTGGGTGAGTAGAGGGATAGACAGGCTAGGGATGCGAGTAAGGTGGGGCCGTGAGGCCTACCCGGCAGCACAGCCGACCACGGGAGGCGGGAGCAGGCGGTTCTGCTAGCGCTGGTTTGGGCTGCTGGAGCAGGAAGAACAGAGACCGAAGAAGCACGATTGCCGTTAGATTGACATCTAACGGTCTGACGCTGGTAGAGTCGATTGTTGACCAAGTTTCTTTTTTGAGAAACCTTGTGTACATATGAACTTAGTAGGCCCACAAGTCAGCCTCCAAATCTATGGCAGACAACATAGAGCCCATTTGCTACTTTTTTTAATAATTTGCATCCCATTTGCTAATTCTTAAGTAATTTATTACAACCCATTTTCTGCCCAGGACCACGGTCAAAAAGTTCAACCTTATTTTGCATATTTCGGTGGAGTCCGAACTGTTGTAATCCTGAAATGATAAACATTTTTTTAAGAACTTATTGATTTTCGAAAAAAATCGTTTTGTTTTTGTAAGCAAATAAGACGTGGGACAATTGAGTTGGTTCAAGGGAAAACCAGTGGTAAAAAAATCAATGCTGGGAGGGAAAACATCAACAAAAATAAGGATGTAAATATGAAAAGGGAATTTTATGTATTTTCAATATAATGATACGTGTATATGAACTAGTAAAGCTATAGGTAGAGATTAGAAAACGGATGTAGGACATGCGTTTCAAGAGGAAAGTAGAACTAGGCTGTGTGTTTGATTCAGTAAAAAAACCACCTGCGGATGTTGTAAGACAAAATATAACTAACACTGGCGGGCCAAAGGCCAGTAGGTACCTGCTGGATCTTTGTGCCCCGTTGTCATCATGGGTTGGGCCTGTTAAAAACAAAACCAAGCCTGGGCAGTCTATAGCCCAGTTGAAACTTGCTCGACCTGAAAAAACAATATACCTGCTGAATAAACGAGAGAATTCTGCAAGTACAGACTGATAACTGGGATGAAGCAGGGATATTTTTTTTCATCGTGATAATAAGTGCATGCACTTGTTTCGAAAAATTTGGAGAACTGGGAATTCTAACGGCAGGTGCTTATGCTACCCATCACATAAAAATCAGGTGCCTGGAAAAAAATTCGAAACAAATGATTCAGCTTTATATCCACGTCGACCCTCGGCATGATGGTTGGAAGCAAATGCCAAGTTCATACCAAAAGATCGTTAATAACAATACCAACTTGCGGATGGCAAGGTAGTACAAGTACCAATACCAAACTAACTTATAATCTTTTTACTCCTGGCCCTAGTGTTCGTCTGGCAGAAAATCTTGCAGAGGACCAACTCCCTCTCCTTCTCTTGCTCCAGGTCCCCGAGGTGGTACTGGTGCATCACCCAGTTGGTCCTCTGCTGGTCGAAGTTCTTGTTGGTGTGCAGCATTAGAACCTTTTTGGTGCCCGGCTGCCGGCCGTTGATCATCACCGGCAAGGTATTGCCGGTCTTGTGCCACATCATGTGCATGCCGCACTCCGACTGTATCTTGCTATGCATCCATGTGCCCCTTTTGAACGCTCTGGAATTGCGCTGGAAGAAATGCTTGCTTAGGCCACTCAGTTTGATACCTGCATTATTGTCGAATACATGTTTTAGTGTACGTAGTTGGCATTTTCATAACATCTTTGGCATGTTGCAGTCACTTGTTTCACTTTTTATTAACTGTCAAATTGTAATTGCTTCACTAGGTCTGCATCTAAAAAGAAAAATAGAGCTATAAACAAAGGAATATGATTGTGCAAGTAGACGGGCGATCGGTGTCTTACCTAGAAGTTTCTCAGGATGGGTGTAGCATATGTCGTGCTCACTGTCGATGGCTGGTATGAACAAATCGATGAGAGGGTGAGATCTCGCGCTGTTAGCACTCACTTTGGCCTCAAGGTGCTCGATAGCTCCTGATTTGTGGGATCGAACTTGACGCCAGCCGGCAGCACTGGCCAATCCTTCTTGGACTTGCATAGGTGAATTCCAATTATATGGTACTCAATGTATGATCAATCGACTGTTTTAAGTGAATGATGAAAGATTTCAACAGATAAGTGGTACTCCAAATCTGAAGTCCAGAATACCCGAACATGCCGCCGGGACTCTTGTGTCACCTCACGCGTAGCGTGTTGTCACCTCAATTCAATGTGTGGACATGATGAATAATTTGACCGACGTATACTAATTTTGCTACTATACTACTTACTAGTCGTATTTAGTGTCACATTTTAACCATAGGTTTAACTAACAAGTACGCACTCGAAGCCTAATTGATATATATATATACATATATATATATATATATATATATATATATATATATATATATATATATCACGGGATCAGAATAATATTCTGATCACAACCTGAACTGCCTGAGTAACGCGCCTGAACTTCTCTCTGTACGAACCCGACCTTCGGGCTATCTTCGCAACCGTGCCTTCTACCACGAGTTTTTCTGGTTAGTCGTGTTCCATGTGATGTAAGTCTAATCTTCAAACGATTTTTAGCAACTAAATACTCGTTTTAGATAGGAATCTCGCTCATAGGCGGATTTTGCACTCGGGTCGTGAAGAACTCGCGTTTTTTGCGATTTTCTGCCTGAGTTGTTCGACCTGAACTTCCCCCTGTGCTAGGTTGAACTTCCCGCAACATTGCTCAAATAGGCTTGCTATATATCGTTGGAAAGCTATGGACACGAGTTTCATGACCCAAGTTAAATTTTTCGCAAAATGTAAGCGGTTTAAGAGCAGTTTTGAAAACCATTTTTTCTTCACACAAAAAACGTGAATCGTAATTTCGATCGCATTTCTAAATCGTTTATCGAAATGAGGCATATAATATGGCGTTGGAAAGCTGCTGCAAAACCGCTCCTTCCACATGTTGAAAGTTTTTTCTAATTCCCTATGGTTAAAGAGTAGTTTGAAAAAACGTAAAATTTCGTAAACCGAACAGCTGAGTTGGTTTTTTCGATGTCATTCCTAAACGTCTAATCCAATGGAGGCATATGATATGGCGTTGGAAAGATTATGAAAATGCACTACTTTTTCATCTTGAATGTTTTTTCTAATTTTGAATGGTTTAAGAGTAATTTAGAAAATGGTCCAAGTCCTACCAAGTTCGTATTTTCAAACTAATTTTTTAACCGTGCGTCCGAATGCAGCAAATGATATGGCGTTTGAAAGCTTGAAAAAATGGAAACTTTTTCGTATGTATTGTTTCTCCCAATTCTTTACAGTTTTAAGTCAGTTTCGAAAATGGCGAAAAACGTATTTTTGCCGTAATTTCTACAAACTTTATCGGAATTGTGCAAATAATATACCGTTGAAAAGCTACGGAAAATGCGAAACTCTTTCATGTTGATGGTTTTCTCTGATTCCTAGCCGTTTTCAAGTAATTCCGAAAACGGCGGGATCATTCGTTCTGCCTCTACCGCGGAACAGATTCTTCCAAAATGCACCGCGTGAAGAACCTGAACTTCTCGGTGCGTGTACCTGAACTTCACTCTGTTTTTCACGTGATTTTTTTGCTCATAGATCTTCATCCACTGCTCGTAGCTCTCCATCCCACTCACGGGAATTGAGCGGGTGATATACCAATGGAAAGCTGTTGTAAACACGCAACTTTCCTGTGTTGATCATTTTTTCATACTCGCGACGATTTTGAAAGTTTTTCATCTGAAATTCATTTAGCGTAGCAGTTGAACTTCCTGCTGTTTTCACGTTGAACTTCTGGGAAGTACTTTTGTTTGTAATTTTCTCATCCATTCGTAAGTGTTACACAAATAATATTCCTTTTGTACAAACGTCTCTCACAATAATTTTTTTAACTTTCTCCGACCAAGGACTTGAACTTACACAAATGATATTACCGTCGTTTCGAGGTAAATTAGAAAATGGTGAGATCATGATTTCTGCGTTCATCGTAAACGGAAATGCATTGCGTGAAATAGTTGAACTTCTGGAGCATGTCTGTTTGAACTTCACTCTGTTTTTTGACGTGATGTTTTTCGCTCGTAATTCTCAAACCACTTACCGTAATTGAGCAAATGATATACCGATGGAAAGCTATTAAAAACACGCAACTTTTTTGTGTTGATGAGGTTTTCATACTCACAACGGTTCAAAACATATTTTTGAATGCGTAAAACAACGTATTTTTTGCCTATTTTTTACATGTAACTGAAGGTCGGACGTCTCACACTAGAGATCTCAAACTTCACTGGGAGTAGCACGTGAACTTCTAGCAACAAAATCTTGAACTTCTAGCTTTTTGTTTCATATTCTTATTTTCCCATCTGAAACGCATTTCGTGTAGTAGTTGAACTTCCCGCTATTTTCATCTTGAACTTCTGTCATGTATTTTTGTTCAACCTCTCTCACAAGAATTTTTTGAACTTCCCCGGACAGAGCACTTGAACTTCTAGCAACAACTTTTTTAGAAGTTATTTTATTTTTGAACTTCTTGTTTCCATTCTTTAATAACGAGATAAATCTGAGTTTTCTATAATCATCAAACTTCTGCATCTTTTTAATTGGACTTCCTTGTTTTTTTTCTTAATCCTTTTTTATGGATTTTGAAGCGCTCTATTTTTAAAAGTTAAACTTCTTGTTATTCTATTTTTGAACTTCTTGTTTCCATTCTTTAATAACGAGGAAAATCTGAGTTTTCTAACATCATCGAACTTCTCCATCTTTTAAATATGGACTTCCTGGTTGTATTTTCTTAATCTTTTTTATGAAATTTTGAAGCGCTGTATTATTAAAAGTTGAACTTCTTGTTATTTAATTTTTGAACTTCTTGTTTTCATTCTTAACAAATCTGAGTTTTTTATATACTTCGAACTTCTCTCTTATTTTGAATTGAACTTCTTAGTCTTATTCTTAGAAAAAATATGTTTTCAAAGAAGCATCAAACATTTTTTAAATTAAACCTCACACATTTATTTTTCCTAGGGATGGAAAGAATTTGAGTTTCCCGTAAACATCAAACTACTCCTTTTATTTTAATTTGAACTTCTTCAATTTTATTCTTTAGTGACAAAGAGAAAGCTGTTTTTTTATAAATATTGAACTTCTCTATTTTTATAATTTGGACTTCATGGTTTATTTCCTTGTAATAATGGAAAAATTCTAGTTTTCTAATAAATATTGAACGAGCCCGTTATTTTAAGTATGAACTTCTAGAGTTTTTAATTAGAAACGATGAAAATCCTTTTGTATGAATGTTTTACTGCTCTATTTAAAAAAATTGAACTTCTTGTTTTCATTCTATAATAAAGAGGAAAATCAGAATTTTGTATAACCATCGAACTGCTCCGTTTTTTTATTTGAACTTCTAGGGTATTTTAATTGATAAAATACCTTCTATATAAATTTGTGTGGAGATGCTTTGTTTTTTGTTTAACCTTCTTGGTGTTTGTAATAAAAGTTGGACTACTTTGTCTTTTAAATTTAAAATTCTAGGTTTTTCTAGAAATGGATAAATCCATGTTTTTTTATAATTTTTGAAATGATCATTTTTTAAAACTTGAACTTCTAGGTTATTTTAGAAATGAGGAAAACCCATTTTCCAAAGACAGAAAAATCCAAGAGCTTTTTTCTATACAAACATATGTGTCACTTTTTTATTTTCTCATTTTTGTCGAACTCTCCAATTTATTAAATCCGAACTTCGAGAGTTAACACTATTCTAGGTGAACCTTTTTTCGTTCTTCCTATAAAAATATCGTTTGATTCACCCCAAAACACACGGGAAAAACTCTAGTATTTCCAGGGAGCTCCGAAAACCCACAAAGCCAAAGAATTACAATATTTTGTGTTGCAACTAACATACTTGACCTTCGCATAAACAAAAAATTCAAAATTTAGAAAATTTGGAGAACAACACAACATTTTTGGAGATGATATTCTCAGGAAGTTTGTTGTCCGTTCAGGCATGGCCATATTCAATTTTTACAAAAACTGAATGAGCATATGAAGTCATTGGTGTACACCCCAGGTCATCTATGAAATAATGCATAAATTTTGTAGGCCACAAGCAACCATAGTGAACTCTCTCAAAGTTCATTCTGTACATTTCTAGATTGCAGGAAAAATGACTCCTAGTCAATCTAAGAAAATTCTAAACGAATCAGCTCATAACATGTGCATCTTTTTTTAATCCTGTCGTAGCTAAAGCCATCCTGTAGTCACATAACAAATTAGAAGAGCAGTGTCAGTGTCAAGAACGTAGACTGAAAGAAGGTTGCAGAAAATCCTGTAAAGAGAGAAGGGAATAGCTATATGGGGATGAAGATTACCTCGGCAAGAGGAAAGCAAGACGACGAGGCAGGAGGTTGGAGAAGAAGTTCAAGGGAGAAGATGAAGACGTCCATGGTGCGCCACCGAGGAAGGACAACATCGGGGAATGGGGCCGTGGGCTCCTGGGCGACGTGCTTGGTGGCTGGCGGTGGATATGGCGCTCATGTGCACAGGGAAGGTGGGGGTGGGGGGTGAGGTGGGGGGACGGGTGGTGGTGATGGCGGCCAAATCGACAGGCTGGTGTAGCGTGGTGGCCGGACCCAGGCGCGGGGGCGAAGCGGCGGCTGGACCGAGGCTTGGGGTGTCGCCAGGGCAAGATCCAGTAGAAGGAGATATGCGGGGCCGGATCCAGGCAAGAGGAAAGCAGCTCTAGCACGGAGGAAGGTCGCCGGTGGCCACCAAAGTCGAGGGCGGGTGGTGGTGTTGGGGAGCCGCGGTGACGACGGGGATCCGCGGCGGTGGGCGGAGGCGATGGAGATCCGCGGCGGTGGGCGACGGGGATCCGCGGCGGCGGGTGGAGGTCCTGGGGAGGCGCGGTGGCCGTGGAAGGTGGTGGGAGGCTGCGCTGGTGGGAGAATGTCGACGGAGGCACGGCGGCCGGCGAAGGTGCGTGGTGGCCGTGGCGGAGGACAACCGTGGGGGCTCGCCAGCGGAGGAGAACAGGTGAAGCCGGGGTGGCCGCGCGCCGGAGTAAGGGGCAGCGGCGGTTTCCTCGGGGGATGGGGGGAGGCGCTGGATCGGGGGGAGGGGGATCGGGATTGGGGAGGGGAAGTGGTGGCGTGGGGAGTCGCTTTTTTTCATCCGCAAGTTCGGGAAGTTCGGGAGGGAGCTGTCGGGCCCTTATAGGGCTGGCTGTGATCCAAATAACTATTCTGATCCCATGATCAGAATAGTTCTACTATATATATATATAGTGTTACTATTCATCACCCAGGTTGCAGAATAAGTTATTCTTCACCTGAGATAATCTTACGATCATTTCATAAATAAATTATGTTTCAAATACAAATAGTTACAGTCATATTGATTCGCTGCATAAAATTTGGCAAAAAAAAGGTAAGAAGACCAGATAGATTACATTTTATGTACATATTACACTATGTTTTTACATTTTTAATTTATCTAACATAAATATTTTTTATGGTGATTATTTATTTTCTTACGTTCTCTTTTTACATCTGAAATAAGACAAAATTTACGAAACGTAAAATTACGGTGCATTGATATTAAAATAAAGAGGGGGTGAAGAATAACTATTCCTCGCCCAGGGTGACGAATAGCGCGAGGAACTTCCTGAATAACCTATTCAGGAACCGTTCCTAACTGGCCAAAAACAGGTAAGCTAACTGTGCGTCATATTCCAGTTAGCTGTCGAGCGAACTTTTTCTGGCACCTTTTTCGCACTGTTTTTTTATCGTAATTTTTGAACCGTTTATTGGAATGCTGCAAGTGATATATCAATGGGTAGCTATTGAATATGCGGAACTTCCTCATGCTGATCATTTTCCCAAAATCCTTATAGTTTTTTAAAAAAATTGAAAAGAAAAATTCTTCAAACGCGTTTTCAGTGTTTTTGTGAATGAAATTTTCAAACCGTTTGTCAGAATGATGCGTATGATACACCTTTGGAAAGCTATGGATTAGCCCGAACTTTGGTATATAGAACTCGTTTTCAGATTCGCCATGGTTTAAGAGCGATTTTCAAAAAACTAACGACATTTTTGTCATTTTTTTCCAAACAGCTACAGTTCACGCTAACTACCCGACCAGAATAGGTAACTGACATATGATGACAAAGCTAATTGTCGTGACTTAAGACACTTTTTTGGTTTTTTTCCCAGATCAAGCTAACTGCCGGTACTCAAATAGCTAACTGTCAAGGATTGCGACAGTTAACACCGAGTTACTGCCGGTTAAAGAAACTATTTTTTTATACATATATAAATATTTTCCTAGGTCTAGCTAACTGCAAGGCCTAAAATAGTTAACTGTCGAGACTAAGGTAGTAAAGACCAAGTTAACTACCGAGACTTTTTTTGTGAGGGTCAAACTAACTGTCACGAATACGGAGGTTAACTTCCAAGCCTGCCGAGTTTAACTGTTGAGTTTTAACTACCACTGTTTGGATACTTAACTGCCACGGGTAATATAAAGTTAACTACTGTGAATTTGCCAAGTTAACTCCTATTTTTTTCATAGGCAAACTTTTCATGGTTTTAACTGTTGCAAAATAATAAAGTTAACTTCTGAACATTTTTCTGTGTCAATCTAAATTATAAAGTTAACTGCCCATTTTTTAATGCCAACTTTTCCTTTTTTTTAACCGCTACAAATAATGTTAACTATTATGGATACTGCCATGTTTTAGTGAACTCCAAAGTCATTCTACCATGTTTTCGTGCTAACTGCTCCATGGACATAGCTAACTGTGAACGAAGAGGCCAGCACGCGACTCGGGCTCGCCACCGGCTGACTGCAGATGTGGCAAGGGGTTACTGCCGCCTGTTGGAATTCTCTTAGCTGCTGCTCTACATGCAAATTCCCAGGGAGAATGAAATATATTTTTTGTGAGTCCATTGCTTGTCGCATCCTCATAGAAAATCAAACATGTATACAGATATAGAGATGACCTTTTCTCGTTTCTACATGTCTCTCGTCCTCAACAACAGTTAACTGAATAATTTAGTTAAGCTCTTTGCACTTTGGCTAGTTAAATGTAAATGAATCACTCATGTACTTGAGCACATTGGGGAGGTGAACACCATAGAATTAGTTGTCCCGGTGGATGGACTTGGGATCAACATCAAAGTAATATTCTTCTGTATTGTTATCATCTTGCTCTTTCTTCATCTCCATGGACGGGTGATGTGAACACCATGCTTCACACAGTTGAGAAAAGTAGCTACAGTACACGCTAACTGCTACAGTACACGCTAACTGCTCGCGTGGAATAGCTAACTGACATATGCTTATCGTCAGGTCAAGTTAACTTCCGGGAGTGAAATAGCTAACTGCCAGGAATCGCGGCAGTTAGCACGAAGTCAACTGTGGGACTGAAAATGTTTTTTTTGGATTGGGTCAGACTAACTGCGGGTGTGAAATACCTAACTGCACGCGATGAGTAAGCTAACTGCAATGGCTGGTAATACTTTTGTGCTTCTTTTGTTTTTAATTCTTTTTTTCTATTTTTTCCCTGGTCAAGTTAACCATCGGGATTGGAATAGCTAATTGTCAAAACTGCGATAGTTAACTGCCAGGATTAAAAATACTGATGAAGATATGTGGAATGCGCGATTGTTAACTGCCAGGACCGTGACACAGTAGTAGCAGTTAGCATCAGCACTCAGCATCACACGCTTGTTTCACCGTCTCTCGCACACAAACACAACAGTTAACAAAACCACCAGCAAGCAATTAGCAATAGTAATTCATAGCAGTTAACAACATGAATTAGCAACAACTAATAACAACTAGAGCACCAGTTAGCGGCAGAGTTGGTGTGCGTTGGTGGTGGAGTGTGGTCGCACGGGGTAGTGGCTCGCTCAACAGGGGCCTCGAGCCCCGACGGGCCTCATTGGGGGCAGGGAAGGTGGTCGGTGTGCCGCCGAGCTCCATCTGGTGGTCATGCCCCGACGGGCCTCTGGCTGCGCCCCTCGAGCTCGCGCGCCTCTTTTCCCTTCCATGGAGAGGCGGATCCATCGACTAGCGGCCGCCGAGAGGGGCTACAGAGGTGTTGGGACGAATAGGGTGCTTGGCCAGTAGGGGAAGCAACAAAGGCCACGATCTTGACCGGCGGGGGAGGCAAATGGGCGGCGCTCGCAAGATCCTGGCGGGAGAGGTTAGGTTGTGGACAGACCTTGCTGGATCTGGGGCCGAGCGGAGAGGTTGCGGTGGCGCCAGAGGTATGGGAGGTGGGCACGACGGCCAGCGTCGGGGTAGGTGAGGGCCTCCTAGTGTGCAGGGGAGAAGGTGCGGGAGGTTGGGGAGGCCAGGTCGAGATGGTGGCGCGCTGGCGGAGTAGGTGGTGGTGGCGCGCCGGGCGGTGTAGGTGATTGTGGTGGTCGTGGCGACGCGCCGGCTATGGTATAAACTGGTTAGGTGGGGGTTGCTGCAGCCGGCGGCAAACCATAGCTCGCTCGCTCCCTCGCGGCGCTACCTTGCCGCTTGCTCCCTCACTCGCTCCCTTCGGGAAAAGAACCAGGTTAGGAGGAGTGGTTCCTAAATAAGCTTATTTAGGAACTCTAGAGGGGGGTTCCTAAATAGTCCCACACTATATATATATATATATATATATATATATATATATACATATATATATACATACATATATATATAGTGTTACTATTCATCACCCAGGGTTCATAATAAGTTATTTTTCACCCGAGGTAATCTTACGATCGCTTCCTAAATAAATTACATTTAGAATATAAATAGTTACATGCATATTGATTCGATATGTAAAATATGGTATGAAAAAACAAAAATATAAGTTATAAGACCAGAAAAATCACATTTTATGTATGTTTTACACTATGTTTTTACATTCTTAATTTTACGTAGCATAAAATATTTTTTACGGCGAGTACATATTTTCTTACGTTCTCTTTTTATATATGAAATAAGACAAAATTTTCGAAACGTAAAAATACGGTGCATTGATGTCAAAATAGAGAGGGGGTGAAGAATAACTATTCCTCATCCAGGGTGACGAATAGCGCGAACCTATATATATAGTGTTACTATTCATCACCCAGGGTGCAGAATAAATTATTCTTCACCCGAGATAATATTACGATCATTTCATAAATAAATTATGTTTCAAATACAAATAGTTACGGTCATATTGATTCACTGCGTAAAATTTGGCATAAAAAAGGTCAGAAGACCAGAAAAAATACATTTTATGTACATTTTACACTATGTTTTTACATCTGTAGTTTACGTAACATAAAATATTTTTTACGGTGATTATATATTTTCTTACGTTCTCTTTTTATGTCTGAAATAAGACAAAATTTAAGGAACGTAAAATTACGGTGCATTGATGTTAAAATAGAGGGGGGTGAAGAATAACTTTTCCTCACCCAAGGTGACGAATAGCGCGACCCTATATATATATATATATATATATATATATATATATATATATATATATATATATATATATATAGGGTCGCGCTATTCGTCACCCGATTTTTTGTCGAATGAGACCCTCTGCCGACTGGAATTGCCAAAAAAGACCCCATGCAGACGAAATTGACAAAAGAGACCCCCTCACTAGTGGCGGCAGGCGCGGAAGGCGACACGTGTCACCTGCCGCCACGCCGTGAGGCGGCGGGCCCGGCCGCCACAACAGGAGGCGGCAGCCCGGTGTATAACGGTGCATGCACAGGGCAGCACAGGCCAGCGTGCCGCGACGGAACGGGCCGCGCCAGGCGGGCCCGGCCGCCACCGGGTGAGGCGGCCGCCGCTGCCGCTGTCGCTACCCGGCCGACAAGGCCTGCTGCGCGCGGGCCCAGCAGGTGGCCCACGCCACCACCAGCCGAGGCGGCCTGTTCCTGTGCTGCTGCATGCGCGACAGTGCGCAGACGGCGCTGATTTCGAGGCGCGACAGTGACGGCTGTGACTCCGACGCGCGGGAATATGGACGCTTTTGGTTCTTTTGCGTTAGCGGATGCGACGGCACTGCGAGAATCACGCTGATTATTACTTCAGCGAATGCGACGGCACTGTGGGAATCACTCACTCGCTGCGGGAACCTGTTGTGCCGACACTACAGGGATCCTCTTCCTTTATATAGTATGCTTCTGCTCCATGCGCAAGCACACTGGCATCCTGTTCTACCTTCTGAGTGTGTAAGAACAGAGAGAAAGAAAAACTCAGTAGGCTCGTGATTTAGGGCGATTTGGAGTTGGATTTTGAATATGTTGAAGTTGAAGAAAAGATAGACGATGGTAAGATCTATCCATTTTTGTTGGTTTCGTTTGCATGCATGATGTTTTTACTCTTTTTGTTTAGTTCATAACTATGTGTTATCTATTTTGTTAGGCATTATTTCATCACTTTTTGGAGTCATTTAGAGCTTCAGGAGTACGATTTGCTTAGCGAAGTGAACTACGAAGTTGAAGATCAAGGTATGAGCTTTGCAATAAATTGATTTTTTTTGTGCATGCAAGGTCGTAATTAGTTAGTCTTTTAGCTCATCATTAGCTATGCAATGTTAGTGATTAGAGGTTAGAAATAATTTCAGACGACAGATGTAGCATTTATAATATATTTTTTAGAAGAGTAGGTTGAAGATGTTGTATCAATGTTAGGTGCGTCCATTAGTATTGACATGCAAGAAATCTTAATACGGTAATTAAGAAACACTTGTACTGTAATTGTTCATTGCATGTGGTATGTTATTTCATGTGGTATGTTTATTAATAAGTCTATAGTTAGGAGGTTGTAGGTCTACTTTGTTATGTCGAAATAATCTAAATTTTATATGTTACGAATATGTGCTAATGTACTTGATGATGTATGTAATTAGGTTAAATAATTAAACTTAGTAGCAAACAAGGAGGAGATGACGTGATTGAAGAAATTGTGTTTCCATCTTCGTTGTCCCTTTTGACGTGATGACCAGATACATGCAAGTGCTATTTTCATACTTTTGATAGCAGAAAGAAAAGTCCGTCTGTAATATTGATGTTCATATGATAATAGGTTGACTCTGTTCATATAGTACTGGTGACGGATATTTATTCGAACTATTTGGACTCTTAATTGCATTCGCAAGCACATCCATATTGGAGCTAAGGTATAAAATGACGCCGTAATTTTGTTAATATTTTTTATATTGATGTACTATCATGCCGCTGCAAATATTATTATTTGTAAATAAATGAATTTTATCGTATGATATGAAAAACATTATATCATGCCGGAAGAAATTATATATTTTACTCATATGATATTAAAATGTTATTATCGTAATATTATGTTTAGTGGTTGTTTGGATAGCGAGTACTTACCCTCAGTTTTGTCATAACCTGTTGTAAGAAAATTATGTAGAAAACCATATTTTACTAATAGTCGTTTTTCCAGAAGCTAAGTTTTTGCATGTTACGAGAACTATTTTAGGATATTTTTGGGGTAGTTAGAGAAAAGAAAACAGAGTTTTAGTTTGTTACGCTTGTAGACAAGTTTGAGAAAAATAGATCTTTAAATACCCGTTAACCAAACAACCCCTTAAAGTCTAAGCAAACGATTCTAAAAACAAACCGAATATTTATATCGAAAATACGGTTATTATTTTACTCGTAAGATATGTAAATGTTGTCATCGTTACTAAATGTTCAGTTACTAATTATTTGAAATGTAAACATGTATGTTGGTTAGGTACTATGGAAAATTTAGTAGTGTACTATGGGAACGTCTTACGCGATGGTCCATGAGGGGTGGATGTGTCCTTCTGCGAGTCGACTATAGTTGTGGTGAGAGACATGGTCAACGTGGGTTACGCAACTGTTAGAAGGTGCATCCGAGCGGTGTTTGGCCCAGTGATGCAAGAAAAAAATGACAATGGAGGCCTTCGTCGTTGACGGAGGAAATGATGGGACAGTTGCCCGTTGGGGTTTGCGGCCTGTCACAGGTGATCGGTCGTGGGGGTCGTACATGAGGTTTGCAAGCAATCCCAATAACTCAATGTATGGTCAGCCGATAGTGTGTGTGGAGTTCATTTCAGTCACTGATGTTGCCGGATGCAGTAGCAGGGGTGGTGAGGTCGAGTTGGCCATCACATCAGCCCCTAGCATCGGCCCATCGGAACCGACGGGCAGCCAGCCTGTGTATGACACAGGATATTGGTCGGCGGCCGTTGACATGAGCGAACACGTGGAGGGATGGCCGGAGGCGCTAGATGATGATGATCATTCTTCTGCATCTTCGGAGTCAAGCAGAGAAGAAGATGTTCCTCCTCAGAGGGCGGTCGCGGCGGCACTGCAACCTGGGTTTTTACAGGATATGAGCATCACCAACGAATTTCACTCTGCTTCTGGCCTAGGAGCGGGAAGCCTGGAGGTTGGGCAAGTTTTCCCAGATAAGAAGTCTGCTTACCAGGCAATGGGTAGCTATGCAATCGGCATCCACCGCCAGCATAGAGTGAAGCAGTTTGATAAAAAAGAGTTGAAGGTCATATGCATCCACACTGCAAAAGGTTGCCGCGGAAGAGTTCTCGCTAGACTGAAGCCTGGGGTATGTCAGTCATGGCATATCACAAAAATAGTGGAGCATACCTGTGAGCAAACTGGGACTCTTTCAGATCACTGCAATGTGACAGCAAAATTTGTGGCACAGACGATGGAAACAATTGTGCAGGGAAGTCTCAACATTAGTGTTAGGGCTCTGCAAAAAGATGCAGAGGATCTAATTGGATTCCCTGTTAGCTACAGCAAGGCTAGGCGTGCGAAGGAAAATATATTCAAGAACTTGTATGGTACCTATGAGGAGGCATATTCTTATGCCCCTAGAATGCTTCATCAAATAGCAAGTGCTAATAGGGGGACTCAAGTTTGGCGGAGAGAACGTCCAAACCCAATGAACCCGGGTGAGCTAATCCTGGACCGCTTATTCTGGGCATTCGCCCAGACTATACAAGCCTTCATGCACTATCGCCCGGTATTATCTGTTGATGGTACCTTTCTCACTGGAAAGTACAAGGGCACACTATTGGTGGCGATTGCAGCGGATGCAAATAATCAGCTTCTTCCTATTGCATATGCATTGGTCGAGAGCGAGAAAAAAGATAGCTGGTTGTGGTTCCTGAGCTGCGTGAAGATTGGTGTCGTGAAAGAGCGTAAAGGTGCTTGCATCATTTCTGATCCCAACACTGGATTGTTAAGCGCTCTTGAAATAATTAAGGCGTCGGAAGAAGAGTGGGGCTGGCCCGATCTAGAGGGAAGGTGGTGCATGAGGCATTTGGCAGGAAACTTTTACTCCAAATTCAAAAACAAGGATTGGTTCAAGTTATTCAAGAGGATGTGCATGCAAAAAACTGAAGCCAAAATGAATGCGATATGGGCAGGTATCAATGGTGAGATCGACCGTGCGGCCTTGCCGCAGAGAGAAGACCGGAGGGGTCGTAGGACGGCCATAAATTTGAGCCAGTGGATCACCGAGAATTGCCCTCATTTGGAGAAGTGGGCGCAGGCTCACGACACCGGGGCTCGGTATGGAATAATGACCAACAACATGTCAGAGGGTCACCGTCACCAAAGCACAAGTTAAATTGAACAAGCCATGGTCCGAGAAGATGCAAAGACATCTGGACGAGAAAGCAAAGAAGTCCCAAAGTCATGACTGCAGGAAGGTGGACGCACTTAGGAATAAGTGGGAGGTCAATGTGCGAGCCAAGTACGTTAAGGGTCACCATAGAGGATCAAAAAAGCAAGCTGTCACCCTTGGCTCAACCTCCTGTGAGTGCACTTGTAACAAGCCCAAGCTTGAGGGCTACCCTTGCAGTCATGTGCTCCGGGCGGCTGCTGTTCAAAAAATCAGCGTCGAGCCATACATATCGCCGTACTTCAACATGTACAATCTGTACAACACTTGGAACGGTGAGTTCTAGGCTTGGGGCATTGATATGAACTACAAAATATTGTGGCCAGATGGGCCGAAATGGGTTCCGAACGCCGACTTGATGAGAACCGCAAAGGGACGACGTCAGTCTAGGCGTCATCGCAATGACATGGACCATAGCCAGATGGGAGAACCAAGGCGATGCCGCGTTTGCAGGTGTCCTGGACATTCACGCAAAGACTGCCCGTATCGAGCCAACAACAACGCATGATGTTGATATATATGTACTCGCCATGTCTATTTATATTTCTACTCGTTATGTGTACTTATATTAAATTTAAATTGATTCTCTTTGTATTATTGTACTCCTGATGTTAACTTCAGATAATTAATGTAAATCGTATCTCTTTGTATTTTTTAAGTTAATTTTGATTTGCATTTGTATTTCTGTCTTCCTCGTAATTTATATTTGTATGTTTGTGTGCAGGTTATGGGTGAAGTGCCAGTGCTTTTGCAGGGGCCCCATGACGCCGGCCAACGTTGCCACCTATTTTTGAAACCAAATACTAAGCATGATTATCGGCCTTTCAGACTTCGAACCATAAAGAAAACATGGCCAATACACAATCATTTCCTTGCTCACCTTGACGCTTATGGACTACAAGGTTTTGCTAGGCTCACATCATGCGACGACCAAGTATGTTCAGACCCATCCCTTTTGACATCCCTCGTTGACCGGTGGAGACCTGGAACCCACACCTTTCACTTTCGTTTTGGGGAGCTTGCACCTACAATGAAAGATGTTTCTATGATCACTGCTCTACCAATTAGAGGTGAGCCGGTAGTCTCTCCACGAGTGTCTCCATCTTGGGCATTAGATATATCAGCCTGTCTTGGGATGGAAATGCCAGAATCACAACGTTCTGGTAACCCTCGGGGCATCCCACTCGTCTGGCTTCGTGATAACTTTCTTAATTTATCTAGCTTCACCAATGAGGAGACGAGAAAAAGACATCTGTTTGCGTATTTGTTGTGGCTCCTCGGGAATCTATTTCCAAATTCACATGGGGACGTTGTTGTCCCTGGTCTCATCTACATTGCAGAGAATATGGGGACATTGTTACCCTATGTACCACCAGCAGTTTGAGATACTTGATGAGGCAGAAGTCACATGGAACCCGTGGACTCAGGACCAGCTAAAAATGGTCTTTGATGCTCGACACTTCACACCAGGCATGTTGACCGATATTGCATTCTGGCTGACTCGCTGCAACTTATTGTTCCTGTGGTGTGTTGAGCCTTACAACCCAGAGCGTGTAATGAGACAGTTCGGTCTCTATCAAGAAATTCCACCACCTTTTCCCAGACGTATCGACGAGGAAACACATAAGTAAGATGTGACATCCCTAAATAGTTAGTGTCATTTTTAATTTACTAAACTCACACTTTGTTACATAATTTGTAGGCTAACCAATATGGGCAGGGGTTGGAGTTTATACGATTGGAGGGAAGAGAACATTGAATGGGTACACAAGTGGGACAATGAAGTGCTAGCAGATATAGTGCGTCAACTTAGGTATATTTTATGTACATTATTTTTTTACGATGATCATACGATGCGTGAAGATGCTTTGCTTTCATCACAACGGTTTATGTAATTATTTAATTTTGCAGACCGTATGATGGAAGTACAGATCAAGCATACAAGCAGTGGTACTGCATGAACACACGTGCTAGCCTGGCCAGTCAGCCAGCTACTATACAAACACATCTCACACAAGAGGAGCAGGCGCAGAGACATGTTGAGCTGCATGCAGCTTACTATCGTGACCACCTGGTAATCACTTGAAACTTTTTTAGGTCCATCATTTCATAATCATTTGAACTAAATAACATCCAAATATTGTTCAGCTTGAAAATGTCAACGAAGTAGGGAAAATGGCTACGGATAGCATGCCGGCCCAGGGCCCATATCGCAAGACATTCTAGAAACTTTTGCAACAATTCGTGGCAAAGAAGTTCAGATGCGGTAGAGGCGACGACGTTGTCACTGGAGCATACATGCCGGTAGCGAGGTCAGCCAGACCGAGTGCGGCACCGTCGTCCAGACCGAGCGAGGCGCGTACGAGCCATGAGCAATGGGGGGAGGGTCCGAGTACTAGAACGACATTGCCACGACATGACTCATCTCTGCCACTGCATCGCTCTTCTTCGATGCAGCTTCGTCAGGGGCAGACATCTCAGGACCATGGCACGGTCTTGGATTCGATGCCCGAGCAGTTTCTTTCCCCTAACCCATATGCGTACACAGGATATGATGCATACACCCAAGGTGAGGGATCTCAGCCGTATCTCTCCACGCGAGGGATCCCCATGCCCGAGGAGACTCGTGTACCATATTTAAACCAGCACCACGTACAATGGCCAGACAGTATAGGAGAGGGATATGCTCAGGTAGTCATGTTTACATTTCAATGCATTTACAATGATATCATATATTATCCTCTAACAGTTTGTTTAAAATGTTTCTATGTGCAGGACACACCTGATGTTAATTGGGGCGATGAGAACACCCAACGCGGCATCAACACAGGCCTTCGGGGAGCATCACATGATCATGGCGTCAACACAGGCCTCCGGGGAGCATCACATGATCTTGGCGACACGGTTACATCATTAGTTACAGAGTTCTTCGGAGGGGACGTTATTGGCCCATCTTTTATCCCCCCGGAGTCACAACCATACGCCTACAATTACGCTTCAGGTTCGCAACAAGGATTCGCGACTCCACCACCTACGTAGGACTCGCAGACACATGAAGCCGAATTGGAGTACGGCCGCGGTCTTCGTGTGACCCGGCCACCTAATCGCTTGTCGCCTTCCGGTCGTAAGGAAAGGCCAGGTGGTCGTCGTAAAGTAGGGTGATTCATCTATGCACGTGCGCGACCCATTGTATCTACATATGTCTGTATCAGACTTTTCAATTTGAACATCTATGTATGCTGAAATAAAAATGCACCAGTCAGGAACAATTTTTCCCGCCTATATCTCCCGCCATACTATCCCGCTCCACTCTTTTGCTTATGTTAGGCCAAAATGAATTTTTTAAAAAAAATTGGCTGGTGAATACTGTGCAACCATTGCCCGTCTTAGACATTGAAAAAAATATATTTTCAGGCAACGCTTTCTCCTCAATACTTTCCTGCAAACACTTTCCCTCCATATGTTCCGCCACCCGTTTCCCGCCAACCCCTTCCCGCCATATCTTCCTACCACCCGTTTCCCGCCATATGTTCCCGCCAACCGTTTCCCTCCATACCGCAGTCGTTCTTTCCCGCCATTTTCTCCTCTTTACCTATAAAACCCCCTTCAGACGGAGGTGGATAAGCATTCGAGTGTAGTGTAGTCAAGATGTCCCATTATCCTTTCGATCGTAGTTTTCACCCTGGGATGAGTAGCACTCTTCTGAGGCTAGCTACCGATTTTAGGATGGACAATAGGATAGTTCCATGGGACGAACTCACCGGTAGTGACACCATAATGAATGAGTTGGCTCACCAATTACGTAGGTCTGGGTGGCCTGAAAGGACCTACGAGGAGGTACGTAAAGAACTTCTTAGGTTGGATGCAAGGTGGAAGAAGGTTGTGGAGCCGAAGAGTGAAACTTTTAGAAGGACTGCAGAAAACCATCCATTTTTATGGACTGAGGAGAGCGAGGACGAAGATGATATCTTCATGCCGCCGCTTTCGGGTTCTGCATCGTCAAAGGGCAAGAGTTCTGCATCGTCCAAGGGCAAGAGTACTGCATCCTCGAAGGGCAAGAGTTCTTCATCGTCCAAGGGTAAGAGTTCTGCATCCTCGAAGGGCAAGAGTTCTGCATCGACGGAGGCTGACGATGATGCCTTCATGTAGTTTTTAAGCTGTATTCCAGTTGTACCGTTTAATTCAGATGTACTTGCATTATTAGTTTGTACGCTCTTATTGTAAGGCATTATGTTCTATCTTAATTTCATTTTATAGTTGTTGCACGATGTTCGATAATTAGTGGAGGGAAAGAAAATGCCACTACTTTATTCTAAAACTATATATTTTTTCCATCACGACAAGGTACAACTGAAAATAAGATACAACACGACAAGGTACAACTGAAAATAAGATACATCGTAGAATTTAAATCAAGCTACATTTAACTACTGAAATGAAGCTACATTAAACTGCAGAAATAAAGATACAAATGATTGCGAAATTTAAAATACTACCACAGGAATCTACTGAGTCCAACGTGGATATTTTCCTTTTCCATCGCCGGCTTCTTCTGCTGCCTTGGCCTGACGAGCCCTTTCTTTCTTTCTCTGCCTCTCCGCCTCACGAGCCTCCTTTCGTTGTCGTTCCTGCTCCTCCATGCGACGAGCCTCTTCCCTATTTTTCTTTCCTAAATCCTGAAAAAATCGGTGTTGCTCCGCATAGTATTCTTTTAATTCTCTCTCTTGCTCTGCTTTCTCCTCAGCTTCCGCCTTCTCGCGTCGCTCTTCCGCAAATAAACTATTCCACGCACGGCGACTTCTTTCACGAATCTCAGTCACTGCCCAAGCCGGCTTCTCCGTGTCAATCCAACGATAGTACATGCACAGAGGCGGAGGAGACTACAACAAGAAATAAGAATGTTACTAAAGAATCAATGAAAATACCAACAATATCTATTCGTGATGGTTAAAGCATACCGGGGGCTTGTCGTACTCTGAAATAGCTACGGCAGGATCTTCCTCATAATTGGCGCACATGAAAACCTTCATGCCCAACCAATCTGAAAAATCCGTCACCTCCTTCACCTTGCAAAGATCGCCACACCAACACCGCAGGACTGCCACCCCCGGAGGCAAACTTGCATTCTTCATTTTCCTCGGCCTAATGCTTTGATCCGAGCAAGGCAAACTCATACCGACTGAAAAAATGTGTTACACACTTTGCGCACTGCCGATTTCGAGGATGGCTGGACGAGAGCCTCGGTGTCTCCTTTTATAAGCTCAGACGATAAATGATGGCGAGAAAATTAAGCGGGGATATTTACGATCCCTGTAGTGTCGGCACAACAGCTTCCCGTAGCCTCGGATTCCCAGTGCCATCGCATCCGTTGAGGCAAAAGAAGCAAAGGCAGGATTGATTCCCGGGCGAAAGAACCAAAAGCATTCATATTCCCGCGCGTCGGAGTCACAGCCGTCACTGTCGCGCCTCGAAATCAGCGCCGTCTGCGCACTGTCGCGCGTGCAGCAGCACAGGACAGGCCGCCTCGGCTGGTGGCGGCATGGCCCACCTGCTGGGCCCGCGCGCAGCAGGCCTTGTCGGCCGAGTAGCGACAGCGGCAGCGGCGGCCGCCTCACCCGGTGGCGGCCGGCCCCACTTGGCACGGCCCGTTCCGTCGCGGCACGCTGGCCTGTGCTGCCCTGTGCACACACCGTTACACATCGGGCTGCCGCCTCCTGTTGTGGCGGCCAGGCCCGCCGCCTCATGGCGTGGCGGCAGGTAACACGTGTCGCCTGCCGCGCCTGCCGCCACTTGTGAGGGGGTCTCTTTTGTCAATTTCGTCTGCAAGGGGTCTCTTTTGTCAATTCCAGTGGGCAGAGGGTCTCTTTCGACAAAAAATCAGAAACCCAGGGTGAGGAATTCTTATTCCTCACCCCAGCCCATCCCACGTCCAGAGTTTTAAAACGTAACACTTGAGGTAAGATTACTCCGGAAAGGAAGGAAACCATTCCTCGACTGTACAAAAGGGAGCACGGTAATCTTACATTATGCATGCCACTAAGTTACGTCCCGTGAGAAACTATTATGGCGCCGCCGTAAGAAACAACGTAAGAAATAAAGGTTGTGACATAAATTTTCATCTTGCATGCTAAGTAAGTTGCCATAAGGAAAAATAGGCTCGCAAGGTAATTTTACCTCAGCGTTAAACTACCTCTATGTGCACGAGCTGCGTCGCATGATACTCAGTTTCTTTAAAAGATCTTTTCTGCTCCTAGAGAAACAACGAGATAGGGACTGAAAAAAAAGGACTATGTGTTACGATAGGAACTTAGTGAATCCTTACTGTCGTAATAAAGGAGCTACATAATTCTCATATGTACGTCAGGATGTTTACTGAAATAAAATAGTAGATTACTTACAAGGAGAGTAGATTTAAAGAAAATGTAATACATTTGACTGAACCAAATATGTGAATTGCACATAAAGATTGATAAATTGAAAAAAAATAGAATTACCTTAGAGGGTTCAATCAAATACTAGAAGAACTGATGATAGAGAGATTAATCCCATGAAGCCTACATACACACGAAAAGAAGTACTCCCTCCGTCTCAGTTTACAAGTCCTACACGTATACCTATATTACCAATTTGACCACCCTAATATAAACTATATGACACAAAAATTATATATTTTGAAAATAGAACATCTGAAGTTTATATTGTTATATTTTTTTGTAATATATGACTTGTATTAGGTTGGTCAAATAGACGACCTAGGGGTACGCGCACGCCCTGTAAACTGAGAGAGAGGTAGTATGCTTTCTCAAGCCTATGTACTACTACTCCCTCCGTTCCAAAATAGATGACACAACTTTATACTGTAGTTAGTGTAAAGTTGGGTCATCTATTTTGGAACGGAGGGAGTACTTACAAGCATAGAGTTCTGTAGGATCAGGCGATCAGCAATCAAGGTTCTGGAGATGTTGGACATCTGATTTTAGCCTGGTTTCTTTGTTGTGCGCCTTTGAGAGCTGTTTAACAGCAACATCAGATGGAAAAAATGCCTCCGGAAGTCACAAGTTGCAAGTCAAATAGTGACAAAACTTTATTCTTGGGATGAACTCACAGAAAGAATTTGGAAGCAAAATCAAATTTCCTTTACTCGCCAATTTTGGTCTACACAAGAGAAGAATTAAACCAATATACTGTATTTTTTTCTATTTTCCTTTATCAGGCCTTCATTGGCATGTCTACATGAACCTACAAGAAGCACGTCCAAAACGGGGCTGCTAGTGCTTGTTTGCTAAAGAAATGTGAAGCATGATTCGGGAACAAAATCACTCTTTTCATTCCTCTGAACCTCAATTTTAGAGTGTGGAATAGTAGCCCACTCTGCCACGCCCCGCTACGTCCGTGAGTCACCTCCTCTCTGTTTGCCCGTTGTTGGTTGATTTCGGGGCCACATTGGGGTTCCAGCCACCTTCTGTGGCCTCTGCCGGCAATCTGTCAGATGTTTCTCATCTCGCCGTCGACGTTCTTCCTGCTGTGTTGCTGGTGCATTTGGGGGCATTAGAAGTTCAGAACGACGTCGTGTTCCTAAGAAAATGGAGTTACAGAGTGATAAATGCAAGAACACAAACACAGGTAAGCAAATATAGTAAAGTCTAGAAAACATAACAAAAGGCTCAAGCCTTGAGTCATAAAAGGCAAAGATAGTTCACTGGGTACCAGCTCTTACAGGACTCCTGAAGATAACATACCAAGTGCAAAAGCCGCTGCAGAACTCCTCATGTAGCAAAACACAACTTATAGCCCAAGAAGTCACACAAGACACGCACCAAGAAATAAATAGAAAATATTGCATCAGAACTCCTAGCGATTGCAATGATCTCAAGAGGAACATTGACGAGCATGCTTTTTTAATTGACTAGAAAGCAACAGAATAATCTGAAGTTATGTCCAACATCCGAGTGAATTACAAAAAACATCGACATTAAAGGCTAGGGTTGCAGAAACCACACTTCTACGGTTTTGTGCCAAAAACCACTAATTCTGAGGCTAATTTTTTGCAAAAAACACTAGTGACAGGTATGGCCCGCAAATGATGACGTGGCATAACTGTTCATGTTGGACGTCCTTATAGATAATTTTTTACCAAAAACTCCCTACCTTCCTACAAAAAGAAAAACAGCCATGAGCAGAGGGGTAGCCTCCGCCGTGTCCTCCTTGCACTGCCTGTCCCTCGCCGGGCCGCCTCCCCATGCCCTCCACCGCTCCGACCTCCGAGCTGACCCGCAGCATGCTCGCATGGCCGGCGCCATCGCAGCTCGCGGCAGGCGCGGCTGCTGCTCGCGCCCGTCGCGGCCGGCGCATCTGCTGCTCGCGCTCTTCGTGTCCGGCGCCGCTACTGCCCGTACGCACCTCGGCCTCCACCACGTATGCTCGTGCCCGTCGTGTCCGGCGCCGCTGCTGCCCGTGCGCACCTGGTCTCCACTCCTCCGAACTCCGAGCTGACCCGCCTCATGCCCGCAGGGCCGGCGCCGCTGCTGCTCGCGTCCGTGCGCGGCTGCTGCTTGTGCCCGTGCGCGGGGGGCGCAACTGTCGTTCGTCGTGGCCGGCGTAGCTGCCGCCCGTGCGCAGCCGGCGCCGCTGCTGCTAACCCTCCAGAGTTCGCCAGGGGCTAGGCCATCCCGAAGCGCCTCGTCGGACCTGGTGGCCTACGGGGGCGCGACCATACAGATCCCGACGCCACCCCCCCTCCTCGCCGGCGACGGGACCATGGCTGGGCCGGCGTGCTGCTGCTCTGCTCGCCGGGCAGCCCAAATCCAAATCCTGGACTTGATTGCTTTTTTGTTTTTGATTGAAGGGCCTCCATGTAAAACTACAGGGACTGTTTCGTATATCTGTAAATCCCCCGTCTAACGTCATCTATCACGAACCGTTATGCCACGTCAGTAAATGCGGGACCCATGTGTCATAATCATCATTAAAATGGCCAAAGTCATCGACTAGTGTTTTTTGCAAAAATTAGCCTCAGAATTAGTGGTTTTTGGCACAAAACTGTAGAAGTGTGGTTCCTGCAACCCTAGCCTTCAATGTCGATGTTTTCTGCAATTCACTCCCAACATCCAGAACAGAGTCACTTCTCAAAATAACAAGTTGTAATGAGTGAGAGAAAAAAAAAATCTGAACTGCAATTAGAGATCAAAGAAAAACAAGAGAGTTCATCAATGCACAGGAGCTTTACGTAAACCTGTTCTGGCAGATTGTTCTGCCTCGCTTTTTTGAGCGAACCAGAGAATAATCGAAAGGCTAGACTAGCGATTTGAGAAGAGCATGACAAAGCAATTGAGGAATAGCATGGCAAAGTGAAACGCAGGTGGAAGTTAACTAGAAATTTAGAAGAGATAGCATCAGTTTTGGGGTTGCGCACCTCATCCCGTGCACTCGCACCCAACCAAACTTCAGTCCAAACGTTACGGAATGCCGTCCTGAAGCAGCGCAAGCTCGGCCACACACTGCAGCGCCGCCACGATCACCCATCACGGCTCCACCGCGACGACCCCACAGGACGCCGCCCAAGACCTAGGCAGACGCCACAGACCACTCTGTCCCAGCGGCCCAGCAACAACGCCGCCGAGAGCATGCCGCCCCGCCAGCCAGCCAATGGATTAATTCGCTCCGAGCAAAATCGATGAGCAGCACACCGCTGTCTCCTGCGTGCGCGTCGCCGCCGATACTCACAAACCGTTCGAAGGGACAACTCTCTCTCTCTCTCTCTCTCACTTTTCTAAAGAAAAAAGATGGGTAAGTGGGGGCAGATTCAAGTCAACGATAAACGTAAATTTACTTCCAACCCGATGTAATTTTACAACGTGGAATCGGTGGCCTCTTTACCTCAAACGCAAAACGATGGTCTGACTCAGTCGATCGACCAGGGTGAAGAACTCTTCACCCTGGGTTATTAATAGACTTTCTCACTACTCCACGTAAATTTAGTAATCTCTGAATCGTTGCTGACAATCTAGTAAATCACATGCACAAGGACCATATCACTACTCCATTTGCTGAGCTTAAACTGAAACATATCGGCCGCCTAGAAGAAGAAAGAAACTGTAAAATTCAATAACTAGCAGAAGGATAGAATGGCAGTCATAGTTCTTTGCTTCCACGCATACCCATCTCCAAATACCAACTACAGCTGAAATTATATTAGTGACTCAAGTAAAAAAATAGGCCATCCTACGTGTTTGTTAGTATACCATTAACTACAACAGAAATCACATTGGGGGCATGGTAGGTTCTTGTCAGTACACCATTTTCTCTTCATGCATAGCATTTTCGAAACATTTTGAAACTAGTTACTGATAAAGTGAGTTATTCACACAAAAATTATTACAGCCTCAGTGATATATGAACTACAGAACTGAGAAAAGATTTAAAATAAGTATGAGTGAATGCTTTAAATCGGCAGAAGTGCAAACAAAATTGAATTAGCATTCGAGAATCAAATTCATTACTGCAGTGGGAATTCGCCATTTCAAATCATAACGCCTTCCGGGATAGAACAATATGTACAATATTCGCGTAAAGTCTGATGAAATGTTGAACTTTCGGGGAAATGTATTTGTTTTCTTCTTTTGATACATGAATTTGTTTGGTCCATATGTTTGATGATGTGACAGTGAAGGTAGCAGAAAACTAGTCATAGCAGAGTAGTACAAGCTGGTAGCTCTCCATTATTTAGTTACATAAGTGTGAAAATGGTTATCTAACAAGCCGTGGCACAAACACTGACGTGTGAAAGAAAAACAAACAAATAGTCATGCACGAATTAACCAAATCAAGTTATCAATATGTATCACTAACAACTTAACCTATAATCACCGTAAATCTATTGTCATGCACGGTGCAACGATTGCATTTCCTATTCTCTAAAAAACTCCATGATCTAGTGTTGTTCTTATTCAGAATTTTAAGAAGAAACACCAAATCTTCGGAGAAAAAAAAACAAAAATAAGAAAAAACACATCAACGCAACATGATGCAGTGACTGCATTGTACACAGGTAGTGCTTCTATTGCACTGGCGGAGCATCATGGAGACCAAACGCGGCCCACTGGCGGAGCATCGTGGAGACCAAACGCGGCCACGACCCTCCCCCCTCCCCCTTTTGATTGTGAAAACAAATTTTTACTTGGTATTTTTGTCACTCAAGCCCAGCCAATCAGCAGATAGAGCCCATTTGCAGCACCGATCTGTCGATCACGCAATTGAGAAATCACAACCTCCTCGTATGTGAGTCCGTCGCCTCTAGCATCCGCGTCGGCCTCCGTCGACCAGATAACTTACCCTGAGTCCTGACCTCCTCCTCAAGAGCTCAATCCCCTGGTAACCTCTTCACGGCTCATAGCCGGCGGTCGGAGTGGCCGCACGCGGCACACCCACTGCTCACCGTACCAATCTGCCTGCCCACACCAGCACACTGCACGTCCACGCCCCAGGCTCCTCCTTCTTCCCTGCTTCTCGGAGGTTGGATCCGCAGTGGCTTGCCTATGCCGGCAGTACATGCCAGCACGCCATGCACAACGCCATCGCCCTGGACCCTTCCTTGGTTTCGGTTAGTTATGTTCAGTACACTGTGTCATATTTCTGATTAGTGCAAATTCTCAAGTTGATTGATTGAAATTTTGATGTCCACCCCCAGTATTGAGCACTCCATCAATTAATTGATCAAAATTTTGATGCGTTGTGAATCTTTCATTTAGTAGCATAGGGGAAACAACAGATGATGCAGGCATTTTTTTACAAAAAAAAAGAGGGTGAGGAAATTGTTGAATCTCGTTCGGCTCCTAATGATCTAGCATTTGTGGTGCGAGGTTTTTCCTGATGGACGACCGATTACCACTTTGCTTCTTTTACCCTGATGAAAGATTAATTTAGCTCGCTACTGACCAGAGAAGTGAGGATGAAACACGTACAGTATGAGGGATCTTTTTTCTGTAGGACAGAATGATGGCTCTTGTTGTGGCCGAACCCCAAATTTTGCACTTGAGATCCGGTATTCTTTCTTGGTCTTCTTCCTCTTCATTTGCCCCACTCCTAAAAAATCAAGAACCCTAACCCTAAAAATTCAGAAATTAATGGATGGGGAAAAGCAGAGGAAGAGGAGGAGGGAGGCTTTACTGGCGAGAAAACCGACGGCGGTGGAGAGGGACGCCGGAGAAGGACGTTGTCGCCGCGGATCTCACGCCGCATCAGTGCAATTCCCACTTCGCCTCCTGGTCGCTATCGCGTGAGAGGGAATATGGAGTACTGCTTGGAACCAGTCGGATCCGATTAGCAGATAACGCAACGTGAGGTTTGCTAGCTCCTAAACGGTTAGGAAATAAAATTACCTCGATGCCAAGGTAATTTTACCTCGACGAAACTAAAAGAAAAAATAATCGGGAGCGAAGACCAACGTAAAGTTACCTCGAGGAGGGACATATATATATATATATATATATATATATATATATATATATATATATATATATATAGTGTTAGTATTCATCACCCAGGGTGCAGAATAAGTTATTCTTCACCCGAGGTAATATTACGATCGTTTCATAAATAAATTACATTTCAAATAGAAATAGTTACATTCATATTAATTTACTCCATAAAATTTGGCATAACAAAAAAAATATAGGTCAAAAATTGTATTTTATGTACATTTTACACTATGTTTTTACATTTGTAATTTTACGTAACATAAAAAAAAATTACGACGACTATAGGTTTTCTTACGTTCTCTTTTTATGTCTAATATAAGACAAAATTTACGAAACGTAAAATTACGGTGCATAGATGTTAAAATAGAGGTGGGTGAAGAATAACTGTTCCTCACCCAGGGTGACGAATAGTCAATCCCTATATATATATATATATATATATATATATATATATATATATATATATATATATATATATATATATATATCATAGCCTTAAATATATCATAATATTGTTATTAAAATTTTGATACACCTTACTTGAACATAATATTTTTCGAGCACAGGCCCTCTATTAAGCGGGCACCCTCTAGAACATCTTCAAAGTAATGTCCTGGCATGTTAAGGTCCTTGCCTTTGGGTGAACTCTGTGCTGCAATATCGGTGGCCGTCATCTTCGCCCAGTATATCTTGACACGGGCAAGGGCCATCCGTGCATCTTCTATGCACGTTGACCGCTTCACAGCGTCGATACGCGGTACCGCATTAACAAGTTGCTGCACCAAACTGAAATAACTATCCGGAATGGGTTCAGTTGGCCACAGCCGGGCTATGACGTCCTTCATAGCAGTGCTAGACATCTTGTGGAGCTCGGCCCATCGGGCCATCTGTTCGTTCAACAGTGGACGCTTCGGCGTATCAAATTGCGACCAAAACAGCTTTTCTGTTGTATGTCCTTCTTGCGCATGGAAAAACTGATTCGCATCAGCAGCACTCTTCGGCAGGTCCATGAAGGGGTCCAGAGAACTCCACCGTTGATTAAGCGGCGCATACTTCGGATCACCAATCTTAGTTTGCAATAAAAAGGGCTTACCAGCCGCGATCTCCCCAGCTTGCCGGATCTCCTCCCGAGCTGCTCTAGACTCAGACCGGGCTTCCTTCGCCTCTTGTATGGCCTTGTCAAGATCGACCGCTTTGGCTTTGTTCTCTTTCTCAAGAACTTGGCATCGGCTAGTGGCATTCTTCAGCTTGAGTGCCATGGTAGATATCCTCTCCTTGTACTGATGCCGAGCACTCTGCTCGACTTTCAGTTCTGCGGCTACCTTTTCGGCAGCCGCATTACTTATCCTGGCTTGCTCCTTGGCCTGGGCAAGTTTAACCCAAAGGGTCTCAACTGCGGCGGCACTATCTGCAGTTATGCATATACAGATTTTCAGTATCACACTCATTTCACAATGCTAGCATGTACTGGGTGCCCCAGAGACATACCTTGCGCCTCGTCGAGCCGCCTATTAATAAGCGTGATGTCATTATCCGCTACATCAATCTTTTGCTTTAGATGTGCTACCTCCATCGCTTGGGCAGTTGCCCTAGATGTAACAGCCTGTGTTTCAAATTAGTCAGATCATTTCAGGGGTATATAATTTTGATCCTCTGATCGCCTCCCTTTGGATGTCAACCAGAGTCTCAGGGGCTACTATCTATACACAGGTGCAATTTGCACTTACAATATAATTGAAATTACACTACATACCTCGAAGCCTCTTAGTAGGCTAGAAAAGGCTTCATTCTATCCGCTTTTCCCGGACCAAACTCTTTCCAACACCGTACCCATCAAGGTACGATGTTCCTTTGAGACGGAGGCATGTTGCAAAATGTCCGTCAATGTATCCGGTGTCCCTTGGACATTCAATAGTCCTGGACTTTAATTGTTCCCTGTAGGGGATGCACACCCCGGACCCCGGGCGGCCGAAGTATTACCTTCGACCCCGGTCCTCACTATCCCTTGCGCCACTCGCAGATCAGGAAGGATCCTCCAGGACGACACCTCGGCGTCGTCTGCCTTATCAGGCAGGGAGACATGTGGAGGCGTCTTGCTCTCCATCATCTTCGGAAGTAGATCCCCCGAGGAGGAGGACTATTGAGGAGGGCTGCATGCCAGACTACAAACATGAGTTTAAAATATTACCCTTATAGCCAGGAAAGAACGAGACATGTTTAAAACACCCTGGTTCACTTACTATCCGGCTAGGGGATTATCTTTACGGGGTGACTGTGTATCAGCGTCATCCTCTAACAGGGATATCTTCCCTCGCTTAGAAGCTTCTCTCTTCAAGTCTTCGGAAGCGGTCCGCTTCTTCCCATAAGGAGAAAGGATGTCAGCTTGCCCTTCCCTTCCGCCTTTGGAAGTGGAAGTTCTGGTCTCCTCGGACAAACTGCCTGGTGTGCCTCCAGAATGAAGGTCGCCTTGGGCTTCTTCGCTCTCCTCCTTATCTTCCCCCGTCGGCACTTGATATGGCGCCAGAGCCAGCATCCTTGTTAACAATGGATCAGCAAAGTCTTCGGGGAGTGGAGCCGAACATCTGATTCTCTCCGCCTTCTTTAGCCAACCCTGGCCAAGTGGAGTTTTATCAGTATATTGTTATGAGTAATCTAACTAAACTGTGTTCGGGAATCAAGTACTTACCGGAGTATCCGGGTGATTGCAATCGAGACCCAGGTCTTCTGTAGTATCCGACCACTATTTTCGTGCGCCGAAGAAAAATTTCCACATCTCTCTGAGCATCATGCCGGAGAGGTGTTGAAGGGTCCGCGGACCTTACGGATTAAACTCCCACATGTGGAGAGGACGCCGCTGGCATGGAAGGATCCGATGGACTAGCATTACTTGGATGATATTGGTGAGGCTGGTGCCCTTCTTAATGAGGCTCCGGATGCGACTTTGTAGTGTCTGCACTTCATCAACAGACCCCTAGTCCAACCCTTTGTTGACCCACGATGCAAGCTGAAGTGGAGCGCCAAATCAAAACTCCGGAGTAGCTACCCGCTTTGTACCACGTGGTTCGGTAATGTAAAACCACTCCCATTTCCATAAGTCAGAAGATTCTACAAAAGATCCCTTTGGCCAAGGAGAGGTGATAAGTTTGCTTATTGAAGCACCTCCACCTTCTGCTTGTTTCCCATCGATCATCTTCGGTTTCACGCTGAAGTCTTGAGCCATAAACCGAAGTGTGGGGAGATGCGAAGGAAGGCCTCGCACTTGGTGATAAACACCGAGATGTGGAGGAAGAAGTATGGGGCTAGATCATGGAAATCTAGTCCATAATAAAACATGAGCCCTCGAACAAAAGGATGGACTGAAAACCCAAGCCCTCGGAGGAAGTGAGAGATAAACACGACCCTCTCATTGGATCTGCTAGTAGGAATAACCCACCCTTGAGCAGGAAGCCTGTGGTAGATTTCCGCAGTCAAGTATCTCGCCTCCCTGAGCTTCGAGATATCTTCCTGTGTGACAGAGGAGGCCATCCACCAGCCTTGAAGGCCGGGTTCGGACATGTCTGGAAGCTCGAAGTGGCTGGATTGACCCTTGAGTGTTGGAACTTGAGGAGGGAGGCAGAGGGAAGAACTAGCATGGAACGAAGAGGACGGGTCCTAACCCCTTCATAAAGGCGACGAATTTCAAGTGTCCCCTCTGTGGCCTTAAAACATGCCTATTCCCCCGAGGAATTATGCCAACATAACGGTTGGGTTACCCACACCCGTGTTGATGAAAATCCCGTAATAAGGGGACACGATCTCTGCTTTGACAAGACGTGACAATAAAAACCGCCTCCCAGAATTTGGGTTGGCAGGTTAGAAAACGATTCAAAATAATGGCTGGGTAGTGACGCAAGGTCGCGCTGCCAAAACTGTCAGCGGATTGGACTCGTGAATATTGTACCCTCTATGGTTGTTTGTGTAACTTATTTTGCAGGGTCGGACACGATTCTTGTGTTCGAGATTTACTTTGAATTATTCGGAGAAGGACCCACCTTGCAATGCCGAAGACAATTTGGCTGCCGAACTCATTGTCATTGAACCTGGTTCAGAGGCTACTGAGGGAGTCCAGGACTAAGGGGTCCTCGGACATCAGGACTATATACTTCGGCCGGACTGCTGGACTATGAAGATACAAGATAGAAGACTTCGTCCCATGTCCGGATGGGACTCTCCTTTGCGTGGAAGGCAAGCTTGGCGATTCGGATATGTAGATTCCTTTCTCTGTACTGACTTTGTACAACCCTAGCCCCTCCCGGTGTCTATATGAACCGAAGGGTTTAGACTTCTAGGGTTTAAGCCACAACTATCATAACCTCATAGGCTAGACTTCTAGTGTTAGCCATTACTATCTCATGGTAGATCAACTCTTGTAATACCCATATTCATCTAGATCAATCAAGCAAGAAGTAGGGTATTAGCTCCATAGAGAGGGCCCGAACCTGGGTAAACATTGTGTCCCCCGCCTCCTATTACCATTAGCCTTAGACACACAGTTCGGGACCCCCTACCCGAGATCCGCTGGTTTTAACACCGACACTCCCCTTTCCGGTGCGACGGGATCCGGACGCCTCCTTCACCAACTGTGAGGGGGGAGAGAGAGACAAGAGGCCAACGCAGTCTTGTTTAGATCTGGTGAAGAGTGGGTGAGAGACTGTGAATATAGCAAACCCTAGCAAAGGAACGCTGAGCCTCCAGCGTGTGTATATATATATATATATGTGTGTGTGTGTGTGTGTGTGTGTGTGTGTGTGTGTGTGTGTGTGTATGTGTGTGTGTGTGTGTAGTGCGGCGAGAGTGTGGAGAGTGCAAACCCTAGCGAACAAGCGTTGAGGCTCCAGCTTATATATATACTGTAGTATGGACTGAGCTCCGGTGCCTTAACTGCACCTGCTTTTGGTTGTATGATAGGTGGGAAAGCCACATTTTGGGCCCACCTGTCATAAACCCAAAGGCAAGTGCACTAAAGTCAATGAAGCTGCGTCCATATAGTACTCGTGTATATGACTAATATATAGTGGAGTGGTTTTCTTATTCTCTCCATAACAGTCGTTTTAAATTGTGTAAGTACGAAATGAAACTCTTTATTTAACGTACAGTTAAGAAATCTACTACTACTTCCGATGAACTAATGATCCACGCGTCCTGGTCGCACTTCCTGTCCTTCACGTGCGGTACACTACCCTCCCTTAAGTGAACAACCACACATGTGCCAGATTATCGGAAACGTGTGAGAGTGTGTACAAATAAAGAATTTTAATTCCAATTATCGGAAAGGTTTGAGAGTATGTACAGTGTTGTTACTTTGTTTTACAAGATTAACAACAACATCTCAATTGTCAATAAGAATTAATGAAAAGTACACCAACAAACAGAAGTATCATGATTTTCTTGATGGGAACTAAACTAGGATACCCGAGAAAAAAAGCATTTCTTCACTTAACCAGTGATAGTATTAGATTAGCAGCAACAATAGGAGCATACGGACAATGACTGCACAACAACCATGTACTTTTTGCCGAAACAACATGTATACCTCCACCGAGGCATAAATCAGGACAACTTTTCGAGTGTCATTTCCTCTATAATAGTAGGTGATGTTGGACTAGCCGATGAACACTAGCTACTATACATGGGGAGCTGGGGAGTAGTCGTATAGAAGAAAACCCGCACACAGCGACCTGGGGAGCTGGACCAGTACATGAAGTTATACCTCAGGTGGGTGAGATGTCGCTTACGCGGACAGGCGGGATCTGCCCACACGACGGCAGCGAACAAGGGCGCAGAGGACCTTCGTCCGCGCCAGCTCTGGCTCTGAGAGGATGGTGCGCATCGGCTTCCTCCATTGCCGACGGCGACAACGTCAACGCAGCACCTCCTCACCTCCCACAGCGGACGGGATTCGGCCGGATCTGTGACCACCGGTGAGGAGAGAGATAGAGTGGACACTGTCATCTTGTTTTGATACGGAGAGGGTGAGAGAGCGAGACGCGAGAAACTCTATTAAACAAGAGGCTATAATGGAGTAAAAAAATCTCTCAATAGCAGTGGTTTTAAATAGAATATGCGTGTTCCCGGAAAAAAGAAACGAAAACTGGCGGGCAATTTTTTAACGTACCAAGAAAGAAAACTTGATCAAAAACACGCCCCCGCTTCCAGGTCGCGAGAGTCGTCACGCACACACACATAGACATAGATATGCATATCCGTGTTTACGTAAAATTCCATTTCCATCACCATCTCCAGTCATATTTGTCCAACTAGCACATTATTTACGTTGTTAATTATACGCAACAATATTAACATACATCATCTCTTGTTTGCGGGTGTCCGGACCGCTTCCACGGCCGCTCCTGACCAACCCGAACCCTCTTCATCACCCGTGCGTGCTTCCCGCTCGAAACGGTCAGTGCCGCATTCATGCCCGGCCAGAGCGGACGCGACCTCTCACTGGCGCCGACATTGAAACGGCGCGCCGGCCGAGTGAGCGTTGCCCGCGCCGCTTCTTGGTGCATGCGACTGCTCCGCGTTCAAAGGTCACAATAAACAGCCACAACATGCATGTAAAAATTTCTTGGGAGTCCGTGCTACAGCTTGCTGTCCTCCCCCAACTCATCAATCTCTTCCAGTAGTGCTAGTACTCCATGGCGCGATCCATCGACAAGCAGGCGGGAAAGTTATTGTATACTCGGTTTGCGGTGAGTGGCATGCCGAGCGACCATGTGGGGTCGAGCCGTGGAGGAGGGTGAGACACGAACGCGACAGATGTGATTTAAACGTTGGTTTTGCTCGATGGTGCGATCCAACGAAACGAAACGTTGGTTTCTCTCTGTTTCCATTTTTCCCGAAAAAAGGAAACTTTCCACTCCATTTTCATTCCTATTCCAAGGTTGCCCCGTTACAACATTCCATCAAATACAAAGGAAAACTAACACACATGCTGATGCATCTCAATGATTCACAGATCATAGCTAATATTTACTTCACAACTAAAGACAAAAATTGTGGGAGCGTGTACAAAAGAAAAAATACTGATGGGGTCACTACGACTTAAACCCTAAACCCTAAACATGATTTAATTTCCTGGCCAGGTAGAACCTGTCGAAGGAAAGACGGCTAGCACCCTCGGATCATACGATACTTTTGTGCAGTTCCACTAAAATCGAGCCGAGCATCCCTGATGGCAAAGATATTGAAGAAGTGTGATTATAATAATAGTACTGGCACTAGTTCATGAGACATAAACTCATCACAAGTAGAAGACGGTAGAAGTAGAGAAAGATCGACATGGAGATGGAGCTACGTGGGGAGCTGCGGCAGTGGAGCAAGCCGGCTCCAAAAGGAAGATGGAGTACCTGGGATGTCGGGCTGTAGCTAGAAGGGCGGCTGGGACGTGGCATCGGCCCATACCGCGGTGACCCTCGATTGGGACGTACCGACTGTGGGTTTTCTCCCTCGCCGATGTCGACCGCGTATACGCAGAACATTGTTCCCTCCCCCCAGCTGCGGGATTAGGCTAGATATGTGACCAGCGGTGTGGCCACCGTCGTTCTATGCTTGTGAAGAGAGAAACCCAAGCAAGCAGGCTTGTAGCTTTGGCTCCCGCTAGTGTATATATAGTGGTTTTCTTTTTCTCTCCATATCAACCATTTTATATTGCGTACGTGTCATTGAAGAGTGAAATGATGGTTGCTTCTTCTGACTAACTTACTATGTGATTTGACTGCTCCTTAGTGGCCCCTACACGTACTCCCCCTACGTGTATGCAACAGTCACACGTACACATGGACGCAAAAATGCGCGCGACGCCCTAATGCATGCATGTCCGAGCACACGACGGAACACACACGGTCACACTCAAGTGCTCAACCTACACATGCATGCACACACATACTCAGCCAGGGTGAGCTAGTGACTGTATAAACACCGGAAAATGTATATATTAAGCGCAATGAGCGTATTATGAAGTCCACTGACTGTATTTTTACAAATATACAGTGACAGACAGTGTATTTATGTCGTTTGAAATTAAGCCATATTAACCGGAGAGGAGGCAGTATGGACTAGCATTACTTTGTGGTGTCCCGTCAACTTGCCGAACGAGGAGAAGCTTGCCGGACGGGAGAAGCTTGCACGTGGTGGCTCGCAGGACAAGGAGAAACTTTTGACTAATGCAAGCTCTCCCTCACTCAGGCGGTGGACGTGCAACAGTTAATTTGGTGTCAGATTGCCAGAAGCATACACTATACTAGTACTATTATTGTTCGACTTCCTGAAGAGGCGAACAACCAAGCGCAAAGTTTACTAGTACTAGTACTACTACTATAGTCTATAGAGGTATGTACTCCTATACTAGTACTAGGAACCGGATGGAGGAGCATCTGCACTCTTATTATATTTTTTAAAATGTGATAAAGCAATCTTCAACACATTTGGTTCTCTTCAAGGGTTCTCGCATGTGATAATGGAAGTTGATTGCATGGAACACTCGCCACAATTCTCCCTTAATTCTGGCTCATATCCTATTACAAATAGGAGTGATCGGTAATATTTCCTCTTTTTTTGTTATCCAGCATATAAACAGGTCAACAAACCTTGCGGCGCATCTTTGTGTGAACCGTGCTTGCTGCACTTTGAATGTGACCGAGAGCTAGCTTGATGAAACACCTCGCTTCCTACTTCTTTTTTGCGGGGTACCTCGCTTCCTAGTGACCAGTGTCTTGGCTGATCGTCCTAAGAATGCTTATATATGAATAAAGCTCTCTCATTTGCCCGCAAGAAAGATTAAGCCATATTAACCGGAAAGGAGGGAGTATGGACTATCACTACTTTTTGGTGTGTCCCGTCAACTCGCAGAACGAGGAGAAGCTTGCAGGACAAGGTGAAGCTCGCTTACACCTTTTGACTAATGCAACCTACCCTCGCCCAGGCGGTGGACATGCATCAGTCCTTTCGGTGTCAGATTGTCAGAGGCATACACTATAGTACCCAACATGTGGAGTACCATCGTTGTTCTACTTCATGAAGAGGCAAAGAGCCAAGCACAAGGTTTAGTAGTATGAGTAGTACTACTACTAGAACCGCATGGTGGAGTGTCTGTGCTCTTATTTTTTTAATCTCTGATAAAGTACACATTTATTCCGGAGAAGGGCGGAAAACGGCAGCCCAACATGTAATGATGATATCGATCAACCATGCTCCAATATATCTTGGCCTCCGTGCGAGCCCGTCTGTGTGTTCTTGCTCCTCGTCTCTCTCAAGGAACGGCGGGTTGGCCATTTTGCCGTCAATTGAGATCGGTTTGCTCACACTCCAGTCCCACATGTCAGTGATATGCCAAGAGGAGGTGCGTTGACCGACTAGCCATACGCGTACTTGGTTTTGCACCTTCATACTACTCCTCCCTCCATCACAGTTTATAGGGCGTGCTTCATTATGATGCATTTCTCTCAATGCATTTCCACCACCAGAGAGACTTTAGACGCATTTGGTTTAATGCTCAATTAATTAGGGCGTGGTAACCGCAATCAAGTCCACATTTTTCTCTCGATGTACTACGGAGTGGAGTAAGTGCATGCATGTGTGTACCCGGGGTGGAAGCACTGCATGCATGTGTGTACGCATTATTGCCTCTAGTAATAGACGACGTGCTATAACTACCAATGCTATTTTTCAGGCCGATCGCTAGTCGCCTTGGTCCAAGAGATTTTTTCTTTTTCTGAAGCGTGCTCTATAAACAGTGACGGATGGAGTAGTATGAGCGGATTCAAAGAAGAGCGTATTGATGGCTGCTTCTTTCGAGCAACTTATAGTGGGAAAGGTGGGGCTTATGATTTGACTGCTCATTACTCACTATTAATGCAGTGCAATGACCGGGCTGAGTCTCCCATGCAATTGTGCACTACCCCTCGGTTCTTCAATAAACTCTGGAGTACTTGTCTTTCTAGAGATTTCAACGAGTGACTACTCAAATATTTGTCTTTTTAGAGATTCAAATGGACACATAAGGATGTATATAGACATATTTTAGAGTGTAGATTCACTCATTTTGCTCCGTATGTAGTCACTTGTTGAAATCTCTAGAAAGACAAATATTTAGGAACGGAGGGAGTACACATATGAAGCAAAATGAGCGAATCTACACTCTAAATGTGGGGACCCCGACTCATAAGTCGAGATCACCGAATGCACGTGTACAGTGATCCCAGAGATCAATGCTCACTGAAAACACAGAAGCTGAATAACAAGAGTCTTACATCCATACATACCGTCTTAAACAAATTATGAGCATTATGGTCAAGTCTTACATTGATAAAGCCTTAAGGGCTGAACATCAAATGAAACACAAGCAGCGGAAATCTTTGTCGGTAAGTAGAACCCATGCCATCTGCCTTAACCCTACAGGCATTCTGACTGGGAAATGTCCTAGTTCACATGTTCGTCTCCAAAGAACTCTTCTTCGAACTCCTGGTTCTTCCATGCCTGGTCAATTAAATAACCATTTGCAAGCCAATGAGTACTTTGAATGTACTCGCAAGCAACCCATGATTTGAACAAGGCACAATAATGAAAAGATATATCACTAAGTAGGTAGTTTGCAGAAAGCTAGTTTTGCGTGCAATGAAATGTTCAACAACTTGTAAGACATGCATCAGGAGAATTCAAGTAACCATGAGGACAGGTTACAGATATCAACATAAATAGAGTGGGCACCAACCCAACTCAATCATGTCAAGTCCTTTGACTTGACCCAAGTAGTTTTATCAACTCACACACACGGATGTAAAACTCTGGACATAGTTTAAGCAGCACCGCCCAACTGTCCTTGACCATGGACACGGCTATTTGAATAGTTTTACACTCTGCAGAGGTTACACACTTTACCCACAAGATCCGGGGAACTTCCGTGTCATCCACGACCCGTGATACCTCAAGTACCCGGGGTAAGCACCCGATCACTACCTTTCCCTAGACGACACTAACAAGGAGTCCACTCATTGTTCCGTATCCTCACGATGTACATCATACGAGACTCACTCGAGATCGTAACATCCGAGAGGGGACACACGGTGTATCCGGTGCCCTGTGAAAACAGTCATGGCCGCCCTACCTGGCACGACCCCGTCCCGAGAGAGAGCACCAACTCTCCCCCGTCACTAGTAATGCGGGCTCCAAGCTAGTATCGGCCTAGGTAATCAATAATGCCCTTTCCCATACAAGGGTAGAGTAGTTGCGCATGTAAGGTTGGGACAGTCGACAAATCTTAAATCTAATCCGTTTTTGAAAACAACACACACTTGCCTCGGTACACCACTTCGTCATCAAGTGGTTACCCATCTCATCATCTCCCTCGGGCATAAGTGGCACCCGACGGGGTTTTCGAAAAGTCTTTTGAAAATACTTTGTCTCCTTCATCGTGCATATACCCGTCCCTTTTTGCGTAGCATCTACTTTAGCATCCTATCTACTCCCACAGGCATAACCCTCATAAGAAGGTAGGGTCATGCACAATGCAAGTATCAATGAGGAAGTGCGGTGGCAAACCATCAAAGTGGTTACCACCCCGTCATGATTCCGTTGCAACAACAATATGGTGCTATATGACATGCATAAAAAGGGTTTCATAGACATGGTCAAAGGGCTGCTTGCCTTGGTCTTCAAGTTCTTCAAATCCTTCTTCTTCTTCTTCAGCAACTTCGTCTAATACGGGATCTAATCGTCGCAAGAAAATAACGAGAAAATAAGGCAATAGTAAAACAGAAAAACTAAAGTGCTTAGAAAAATGTCAACTTATTTTTGTTAAATACTAGGGTGAAAACTAAGAAGGGGAAAATTCCTAGTTTTGGACTTGGAGTAGCATAATAGAAGAAATGGATTTTCTGAGGGGTTTGAATATATTCAAATTTGAATTTGAATATGAACAATACATAAAAGTTGGTTGGTCATGAATGAAAGTTATACCATTAAATAGGTGGGATTTTTAGAAAAATACGGGAGTTGGAATTATTGCATTTGGATGAATATTTAATCCTCTGGAATTTTTGCAAGTTTGACAGAAAAGAAAAAGGAAAAGGAGCACTGCGCCTGCTCAGCCAGAACAGCCGCAGCGCAGCAGGCCCAGCCAGAGAGGCAGCCCAGCGCATTGGTGCACGCGCGCGCTAGGTTTAAACCTGACGGGCGTGGCCCAGGCGTCAGCGAGAGAGAGAGAGAGGGGGCGATGGAGGGGAGAGATTGACAGGCGGGGCCCGCCTATCATCCCTAACCCAGCGACAGAGGGCCGGCGAGCTCACCGGCGACATTTCCGGGCACGGCGGGGTGAGCTGATGGCACCGTTGGACTCCTCGTCGTGTCGCCGTTCGGGTGGTGCCGGAGTTGGCCGGAGGGGAGCAGTGGTTCACCAGCGACGAGGTTCGTGGCGGAGGACCGTCGGGCGATGATAGCTCCGGCTGTTTCCGACTGCAAAACGAGCGGGAAAGAGGGGGAATCGATCGGTGAGCTATGGGCGTTCCAGAGAAGCTATAAAGAGGGCCAGGGGTGGCCTGTACCGTGAGATCGACGGCGACCCGAAGCGGCGGAGCTTGAGCTTGATCTCGAGCTCGGGCGCTTCTGGAGATGAACTGGGGTGCGGGGGGGGGGGGGGGGGGGGCTAGTTGGAGTGGGATAGGTCGAGTGGTGGTGAGGGAGAGGTTCGGGGAGGCCTTTATGTAGGCGAGCCACAGCTCACCGTAGACCCGTGCTCCGGCGAGGCCAGAGGCGCCGCGCGTGTGAGGCCGCTCATTAGAGCTCTCGGGCGGCCAGTGCGCATGCGAGCAAGGGCAGAAGGAGGGAGAAGGAGGAGGGGGACAGAGGCGTGGCGTGCTGAGGACGTCGAGGAGCATCGGCTGGCGTGAGGGGGAGAGCCGAGGTGGCCGGAGGTGCCTGGCAGGGGGTGGCTACAGTGCGGGAGTGCACTGTTGCGCTCTCCAGAGCACCCAAATGGCCGGCATGGCCATTTTCTATGCAATGTGGGCGCGGCCAAAGATGTCTGGTAGCTCTAGGGGAAAGTAAAGAAGAGGGGAGGAGCATTGGATGCCCTGGGGAGCCAGTAGGGGAGGAGTGGGGTTGAGAGAGAGAGGGAAAGGGGCTGTCCAGAGGGGTAAATGAGGATGTTTCACCCTTCAATCATTGAGTTGAGGCCAGGGAAGAGTTACTGGAGGTGCAAGGGGACTCTGAGGGGCTGTGGTAAAAACTTGAGGCCATGGAGAAGAGTGGAAGTGGTCAAAACAGGGGTTTTAGTAAAATGGCAGAAGGTGTTTGTTGCTGGTTTGGGCAAGAATATGAACTCCTCTTGTCATGAGGCTTGACAGGGTCAAATGGCATGAGAAACTAAGAGGTTCCACCAAGATTGAGTTCATTTGGGAAAAGTTGCCAATGCAACTTTTGTAAACCCTAGAAATCAGCAGAAATGGACTCTCCAAGATTTAGTCATGCAAATCTGTTCTCCTTGATGCACCACTTGCTGTAGTGTCATTGTTTGAGGTTATGAACATGCCCACAAAAGTTGAGATCAAAAAGAGAAAGTTTTCAATGTGGAGTTGTTCAAATTTGGTTCTGGACAGGAAGGGTTTTGGGGCACTTTGATCAATATAACATTTTCTCCAACTTGTGCCATTTGGTCTAGATTAATGACTAGACCATTTGAGCATTTTCACAAGGTTTGAGAACATTTGGAGATGTTTGGCAATGTAAAGTTGCTCAAACTTCAAAATGGACAGAAATGGTTTTGAGGGGATTTGATGATGTTATATTGTTCTCCAAGACATGAAACTTGGCAAGATCATCTAATATGTCATAAGTGACATGCTAGAATTTTCTTGGAATTTTTGGAGAATATTTCCTTTGTAAATATTTCAAACGCTTGAAATATCCAGAAAGGGTTTTTGAGGGATTTGACCAATATTTTGAACATGACCATGTGTTGAAACTCTTATATATGGACAATATATGTCCACTGAGTTTCCCTAAGTTTTTGTCAAATATTTTTGAAACAATAAAATAATTTTTCCCTAGTAAAGACCACTTCTGGCCTTAAGAAAAAGCTTTTAAATAAAATAGGAAAATAACTTTTAAAATTATATTTTTGTGGTTTATGGGAACCCTATATCTAATAGGTTTCAAATATACCTTTTGAAATATTTTTCATACCCCAAATCAAGTACTTGCAGTGCAAACCTCAATTCAGGGGTTTTTGGAAAACTAAATTTTGAAAATACTTTTTGGCCAAATTATTTTTGTAGGAAAATACTATGTTGCTCTATACACATGGCATGATCATTGGGTAGAAGTTTGGGGCAAGGAGATGAAGTATAGAAGGTGGAGTTGTGTTAACTTTAAAGAGTACTTGAAAAACACAGAGAGAAAACCAACTCAAAATAAAAAGTCAAATAATGCAAAAGTTTTTGTCAAACCACATTTTATCATGACTTATCATCTTAAGTGTTGTGCCATGAAAATCAGGGTGTGACAAACCTACCCCCCTTACAAGAATCTCGTCCCCGAGATTCCCAAACTAGGCATTGAAAGGAATATGAAATCTGGATCCGGGGTAGTCTTCAAGTCCTCATGTTGCTTCTGCTTCCGTGTAGTGCTCCATTGAGCTTGAAGTACTTGATGGTGTGGCTTCGTGTGTGACGCTCTTCTTGATCCATGTTGCTAATGGGTAGCTCGCGGTAGGTTAGGTTGGGCTAGGGGTTGATGGCTCGGTGGTCAATGCCCTCGTAGAGATCGGGCAAGTTAGGAAGTTGGAAACACTTCCGGGGTTGTGATGCATGGAAAGCGTTGTGCACATCAGGTAACTCAGGTGGCAACTCCAGCTGGTAACTATCTTCTCTTCGTCTCGTAGTGATCTCAGAGGGGGTTGTTAAATCTTGGAGTGATCTCGAAGGGGGCCGATGAATCTTGGTGTGGGTCTCCTTGTCATGGAAATGCTTGGTTCCTTAGAGAGGAGTGGCTTGCAGATACACATGGTCTTTGACGCGGAAGTATACTTCTGGAAGATGGTGGTTGGTGTAGTTCTTCCTTCTAGACATGACGATCTTCAGATGTTCCTTGACCAGCTCAACGATTCTTCTTCCGTTTTCGGGTAGACAAGTGTGTCACTGAAGAAGGATGACAACTAACTTGTCCAAGCACTCCTTGAAGTCTATGGGGTATGTAAAGTGGGTTGAGGCATTGGTGGTGGTCACGGTTGAGTATTGGCCAAATTCTTCTCGTCCTAGGTCCAAAGCCCATGGTCATGATCCAACCATGTTGTGGCTTGGTAGGGCTTAAGGGTTTCAAGGATTCTAGGGTGCGAGTGAACGTTTATCATCTTATCCTTGAGCACAGTTTCTGAGATGCCAATAGTCTATCTAGTCCTTTAAACAAATCACATCATATCACCGATAGCATCACTTTGCATAGGTCAACTCCAATCATCACTCATGTGATTCATATCCTCATGGCTCCCGAGAGGAGGTCTAACAAAATCATATATGTCTACAATCCCCAAACTCATATGTATGTCTACCCCTAAAAATCCATGGGTAGAACATATAAGCTGCTAAGCTTGAACGTGACAATCCAAGTCCTCGGCCCGTTCTTCCAGGGTCTAAGATAAAGCACCACTATCCTAAGGAAACACGTCGTATGCCACTCCAAAATCTTGTTTCCTTCCTATGAATCAACTCCAGCAGCCCATTAACTTCCATCAATCACTACACAATCCATTAATTCTACAAATCCAATGTTTATGGCGTTCCACATGATCTTCGAAAGTCCTTATAATCCCCAAATACTTGAAAAGGCTATCTCTACTATAGTCAGCCCACCAATTTCCATTATCATGGTCAAGTAACCTCCAAGGTCAAGTTTATATCAACTCCGACAATTAATCCAATCTCCTAGTTTATTGTCCACCGAGAAACATGGTATCGCGATCAAGATTATCGATCTAATTCCAATTTACTCCGAACCATGTTGACTTACTCAGCATCTATACTCATACTCAACTAGGATCACCTATTTAAATCCAAATCTTGTGTCCAACGAGAATTTCCACACTTTCCCCCAAGTTATTATCGTAATATCAACTATCTCCTATCAATATCCCCTGGCTAAGTCAAATCCTTATACTTCCAAGAATTCCAGCTTGCGATCATAATTGTCCTATTAAATCCAATTTACTCAGGGGTAATGAAAGCTATGCTACTCTATAATCATGATCCCACCAAGTCCATCTACCAACATGAAAGCCTTATAATCCTCCGAAGAGTCTCAAATAATTCCTCAAGGTCACTGATATAAACTCATCAGGTCATTTGGCCTCTGTTCCTATATCCTCAAATTGGTCTTTCCTATGGCATCGTCAATTCTGGTGCTACCTTAGGATGGTAATGTGCTCATTCACTACGTCCACTAGTTCCATAATGAACCCAGTGATAAGCAAGGCTTACTGTAGCTTAACTTGTTCTCTTGTGATTCCGTAGGTTAAGCTCAGGGTTAAGGTTTCGAGCTGGGGTATCTCGTGAAGTCTCGAAGGGTCTAGGAATGGGTTTCTAATCTTGAGGGTTAAACATAATTCTACGGGGTTGCATTTGGTCGAGGAGGTTGTAGCAAAAGTCTTCAGTGCTGGTTGGTTGCTGTCGGTGTCAAAACCGGCGGATCTCGGGTAGGGGGTCCCGAACTGTGCGTCTAGGCGGATGGTAACAAGAGACAGGGGACACGATGTTTTTACCCAGGTTCGGGCCCTCACGGTGGAGGTAAAACCCTACTCCTGCTTGATTAATATTGATGATATGGGTAGTACAAGAGTAGATCTACCACGAGATCAAGGAGGCTAAACCCTAGAAGCTAGCCTATGGTATGATTGTTGTTCGTCCTACAGACTAAAACCCTCTGGTTTATATAGACACCGGAGAGGGCTAGGGTTATACAGAGCTGGTTACAATGGTAGGAGATTTACATATACGTATCGCCAAGCTTGCCTTCCACGCCAAGGAAAGTCCCATCCGGACACGGGACGAAGTCTTCAATCTTGTATCTTCATAGTCTTGGAGTCCGGCCGACGGTGATAGTTCGGCTATCCGGACACCCCCTAGTCCAGGTCTCCCTCAGTAGCCCCTGAACCAGGCCTCAATGATGACGAGTCCGGCGCGCATATTGTCTTCGGCATTGCAAGGCGGGTTCCTCCTCGGAATAATTCATAAAAGATTTTGAACACCAGGATAGTGTCCGGCTCTGCAAAATAAATTCCACGTACCATCGTAGAGAGAGTAATATTTACACAAGTTCAATCTGCTGACGTATTTCGTGGCATGACATCACACCACGACCAAGCCTTTATTCGAATCGTTTTTATTGTTCCACATCAGCGCGTTTAGCGAAGCGGTTTCCTTGGCATGTCTTGTCTAAGCAGAGATCGTGTCCCCTTATTCCGGGATTCTCATCAATACGGGCGTGGGTAACCCAACCGCGCCATTGATTGCGACGCTTGGGAGATAAGTGAGTTTTACTGGGCCGGTGGGGATGCATAGTTTCATCCGCTCATATATAAGGGGATAATAATCCACCTTTTCACCTACGCCTTCTTCCTCCTTTGCTTATCCATCTCCGCGCACTCGAGCTCTGGCGCCCAAGTCCGCACATCTCACCTCAACCTTCTCCAACCATGTCCGGAGCAGGAGGCAAGTGGATGGCCTCCTCCGTCACGGAGGGGCACATCAAGAGGTTGCGCAAGGCAGGATACTTGTCCAGCAATATCGTGCACCGACTCCCGACTCCCCGACGAGGGCCAGCTCATCCCCACCCCCAGGCCCCGTGAGAGGGTGGTGTTCCTTCCCCATTTCCTCCGCGGACTGGGCTTCCCACTCCACCCATTTGTCTGGGGGCTCATGTTCTACTACGGCCTGGATTTCCATGATCTGGCCCCGAATTTCATCCTCAACATCTCGGCGTTCATCGTCGTGTGTGAGGCCTTCCTCTGCGTCCAGCCCCACTTCGTCTTATGGCTGAAGACTTTTAATGTCAAGCCGAAGGTGGTGGGCGGCTGCCAAGCGGAGTGCTGAGGCGCCATGGTGGGCAAGATGCCCAACATTACATGGCTCGAGGGCGCCTTTGTGGAAACCATCAAAGGGTGGCAATCGGGGTGGTTCTACATCACCGAGCCGCGTGACCCTAAATGGGCAGCGGCCCCTGAATTCAGATCTGGGATCCCCACACGGCTCACCTCCTGGAAAGAGAAGGGCCTGACGTGGGGTGATTCGGAGGAGCTGACTGGACTTCAATCATGCGTCCAAACCCTGGTGAACAAGAAGCTCAAGCTTGTCAACGTAATCCAGGTCATGCTCATCCGCCGGATCCTCCCGTGCCAACAGCGGGCTTTCAATTTGTGGGAGTTTGATCCGGCACAGCACCCAACCTTGAGCAGGCTCTTCGACACTACGTACGAAGACGCCTGGAGGGTGCTGTTCAAGGGCGCCGAGGCTCCCTCATCCGCTACCGAAGATCGCGGATTCAGCTCGCAGCGTCAAGCTGGCGAGGTAAGCTATTTTATCCTTTACGGGACACTTGCTTTCCATAGTTTGACTCTATGCGGGATCTAAAACTCCCATTACCTTTGACAGGCTTGGCAGAAGACGTCCGGGCAGGCTAACTGCCCGGCTCCCTTGCCCGAAGACCCAGCAGATGCCCGATCATCGGGACTGCTGGCCCCGGCGCCTTACGTGGTGCCGGAGAAGAAGGCCAAGAAGAAGGCCACGGGAACCTGGAAGAGTTCCCGATGCCAGGTGTTATCGGACTCATCGTCTGATGACTCCAAGGCGGACTCCTCCCACGAGGACGAGGAGGAGAAAAAGGAAGCCTCTCCCGCAGCGGGGGGAGAGAAGAAAAGGAAGGCCTCCCCGATTGGGGAGGCCGGTGGGTCCAAGAAGGGGAGGACCCTTCCTCCGGACTGTTCCACCAACGCCGGCGACGGCGGGGAGGAGTGGCCTTCGAGGGCCAAGCCCCTGGCGAGATCGTAAGTGTCCGGATCCCGGAATAACTTATGATTTTCCTTTCGCCGCATAGTGTCTTCTAATGCCGAACACAACCATATAGCCCGCCCAAGGATGATCTCCCCGCTTCGTGGAGCGGGTCCCTGGGTTCGTCGGATGTGAATAGCGCTACACTTCTGACCGCCTCCTCCCCTCGTGACACAGACAACGCCGAGGCGGGGTCCCAGAAGGGGACCGGCCAGGAGGAGGAGGCCCCGGAGGTGCCGCAGGGAAACCTCCCAGACTTTGGGCCGGACTCCGCGCCGGAACCTTCGGTGGTTCCGGAGTCCGACGGGCGGCCCCTTTGTAAGAAGGGTGAGACGGCGATGCCGGTGACCTCCGTCCAACCAGAGGCACCGGATAACTTGCTGGAGGCACTCAACTACGCTTCCATCGAAGAGGAACACCACACTGTTATGAGTGCGGTGATTCAGAAAGTTCAGTCCGCCAAGAGCGGGCTGACCGAAGCCTGCACCAGCCTTCTAACAGGCTTTGAGGTAAGGATTTTAAGATATGTGAAATAGTACCGCATAGACAGTAGCCCCTGATGCTCAGTTCGATGTTCGGAAAGAAAAGCCGAACTGAGGATCTAAAAAGATATACGCAGGAGTCTAACACAAATATGTCAATATGGGAATGCAGGCTGCGCTGCTGACCTCTGCCGCACTGACTGCAGAGGTCACTGCCTTGAAGCAGAGCCTCGAGCGGTCCGAGAGAGAGCTCGGCCGTGCCAAGAAGCAGCTCGAGGACAAGGAAGGTAAGTAATACCTTATTAAAGTGATACCTTATAGAAAGGATTTGGTTGCAAAAAATGACAGGAATAACGTGGGTATTGCAGGGGCTACGAACGAGGTGCCGACCCTGAAGGAGGCGGTGTCCGCGGCCGAATGCAATGCGGCCGCGGAGCGCGCCAAGCGAGAGAAGCAGGAGGCGCGGGTGGCGGAGGAGCGGCAAGAGCTCCAGGCTCTCGTGGAAAAACATGAGAGTTTGGAGCGTGACTCGAAGACTCGAGAGTCCGAGCTTGCGTCGGCTCTTGAGAGTGCCAAAGCCGCTAAGGCCGAAGCCCAAAAGGCCCTCCAGGAGATCGAGGCAGTAAAGAAAATAGCGGCGGGTAAGGCATTCTTCATGCAAAGCAAGCATGTAAAAGTGAATTACTTGTTACTGACCCGAATTCGGAGCTCTCCAGGAGCGTTCCCAGATCTTCCCTGTAGCATGTCCGATGCTGCCGCGTTCTACAGAGCCGAGGAGGGGAGCTTGACGGAAAAGGTGTTCTGGTCTCAGTATGCTGAGGCCGGACATCCGGCGCCCCTGAGCGACCAGCTGAAGCAGCTGGTCGAGCTCCACAAGGTGGCCGAACAGGACATGAAGGGCCTCATAGTTCGGCTATGGCCCAAAGAAGCCATGCCTGGGAGCTACTTCGGCCTGGTGCGGTGGCTGGTGGACGCCTGTCCATGGGTTGAAGTCATCAAGCACTCCGCCTGCATTGAAGGTGCCCGTCGGGCCCTTGCCCGTGCTAAAGTGCACTGGGGCAGGATGGACGCCGGGAAGCTTGTGATGGACGCGCCACCGCCGGGCAAGGAGTATCGCACGCCCGAGATGTATTATAAGGGTGTCCCGAAGGGTGCTCGCCTTATTGCGGGTGAATGCTCCAAAGGTGTAATTTTTTAGTAGACTCGCATTTTGTTATCCTGTGCGCTGAAAACTTTGTTCATATGCGCTAAGCAACGCTTGTTAATTTAAAATATTACCTTCTGTGCGGCCGTTTATCAAATCTGAGAGATGGTAAGTCGTTGGCTTCGGCCCCCATGCCACGAGTGCTGGGGTGTTCGGGATAAACTTGAGTGCTCTTGTTCCCATTTTTGGGTCCTTCTAGGGAGGCGCTCAACACAACGAATGAGGCAACCGGACTTATAATGCTTGAACACTCTCACTTAGCCATAGAATTCTATAATTTTAAATTTTGGCAAAGCCCCTAGTATTCGGAAGGCCGAATTCGGGGCGCTATCCACGCTTGGGGCCGGACAAAGCCGTCTCCTCACTCTAAGCCGCATAAGTCTTTAGGGACTCGAAAAGACCTCTCGAACAGCGACCACCTCTCGCCTTATCATGACGGTCAGTTTTAGCTTTCTCCACTGAGGTGCTCAACCCAGCTCAACTGGGGCACAATTGCAGTGGTTCTCCTAGCGCTACCTTAGCCGATATAACGGAACGTAAGGTACCAAAACATGGGAGCCGGGCAAACCCAACTATTGACCCAAGACATGATTCAGAGCCGATGCATATAATGCTATAAGTTCGGGGTGCCGCACTTGTGAAAGTGTTCGGACTTATCACACCATACTTTGGGGAACTTAAGCCCCTGGTGTATTTGGCCGTACCAAGGCGTACGGGTGCAACATGTCATAAGTTAACATATATAGAAAGGAATGCAATGATAGGCAAACAGCGATGCATTGTTTATTCAAAAGATACTGCAATAAAGGCAGAATTATACAAATAGTGCGATAAGCGAGGGGTGGGACTATTTAACATGTCCCCCTCCAGGGGCAGGCTGCAGAATGGTATGTAAAACAGGTATAATGCTCGTAATGGAGACCACCTGGATACTCGCCGTAGCCTTTCTGCTTCCCTGGCTGTTGCATCGTGAGTTCGGCAGATCTACTGCCGGACAGGGCTTCTGGAAAACGGAGTCCTGAGAATAATAAAAAAAAGAATGACAAATTTGGGAGCCCTTGGTGTGGTTGATCCGCACTCTGGGCATGCCGTGGTCGTGCCCCTCCCCCTCTGCCAATGGTACCTCCAAAGCATAGTGATGTACGCGTGGTACTGGTCTCGCAATTTCGCGAGGGCTGGGGTTGGAGCCGCATTGCTACCCGTGCTCCAAATGTGCCAGGTGGTCTTGTTTTAGGTTACTTCGGGCGCGCTTGACGGTGTCCGATCGCTTAACAGCCGGACTCAAGAATTGCCTTAGGAGGTTACTCTGTACTTCCGCCGCAAGAGCCGCTGTGTGCTCCTCCGTTCGGAGAGAGCGTTCGGTGTTTCCGTCGACCATGTTGACTCCTCGAGGGCCTGGCATCTTGAGCTTGAGGTATGCATAGTGCGGCACCGCATTGAACTTTGCAAATGCGGTTCGTCCGAGCAGTGCATGATAGCCGCTGCGGAACGGGACTATGTTGAAGATTAACTCCTCGCTTCGGAAGTTATCCGGGGATCCGAAGACCACTTCAAGTGTAACCGAGCCTGTACAATTGGCCTCTATACCTGGTATGACGCCTTTGAAGGTCGTCTTTGTGGGTTTAATCCTTGAGGGGTCTATGCCCATCTTGCGCACTATATCCTGATAAAGCAGGTTCAGGCTGCCGCCGCCGTCCATCAGGACTCTAGTGAGGTGAAATCCATCGACGATTGGGTCTAAAACCAATGCGGCGAATCCGCCATGGCGGATACTGGTGGGGTGGTCCCTTCGATCAAAAGTGATCGGGCAGGAGGAGCACAGATTGAACTTTGGGGCGACTGGCTCCATCGCGTATACGTCCCTGAGCGCACGCTTCCGCTCCCTTTTGGGTATGTGGGTTGCGTATATCATGTTCATCGTCCGCACTTGTGGGGGGAATCCCTTCTGTCCTCTATTGTTCGGCGGTCGTGTCTCCTCCTCATCATTGCTTTTTAGCCCCTTGTCATTGCCTTCGGCGATTAACTTGCCTGCTTGCTTGAACACCCAACAATCTCTGTTGGTGTGATTAGCTGGCTTTTCGGGGGTGCCGTGTATCTGGCACGAGCGATCGAGTATCCAGTCCAAATTGGACGGGCCCGGAGTAGTTCTTTTGAATGGCTTTTTCCGCTGACCGGGTTTAGAGCCTATGAATCCGGCGTTAACTGCCGTATCTTTAGTATTATCACCGTTAATGCAGTGTTTGTGCTTATTGCGTCGCGACCTGCCATTGTTGTCTTTGGTATCCGAACTACCAGAGTTTTTGGTTAGGTTGTTACTGCGGGCTAGCCAGTTGTCTTCTCCCACACAGAAGCGGGTCATGAGTGATGTGAGGGCTGCCATTGATTTCAGCTTTTCCTGTCCTAGGTGCCGGGCAAGCCATTCGTCGCGGATGTTGTGTTTGAAGGCTGCAAGGGCCTCTGCATCCGGACAGTCGACGATTTGATTTTTCTTGGTTAAGAACCGTGTCCAGAATTGTCTGGCCGATTCGTCTGGCTACTAAATTATGTGGCTTAGGTCATCAGCGTCTGGTGGTCGCACATATGTGCCCTGGAAGTTATCGAGGAATGCGGCTTCCAGGTCCTCCCAACACCCAATTGATTCTGCTGGCAGGCTGTTGAGCCAATGCCGAGCTGGTCCTTTAAGCTTGAGTGGGAGGTATTTGATGGCGTGAAGATCATCACCGCGGGCCATGTGGATATGAAGGAGATAGTCTTCGATCCAAACCGCAGGATCTGTTGTGCCATCGTAGGATTCAATGTTCACGGGTTTGAACCCTTCGGGGATTTGATGATCCATTACTTCATCCGTGAAGCATAGTGGGTGTGCGGCGCCTCTGTATTGGGCTATATCACGACGCAGCTCAAACGAGCTTTGTCTACTGTGTTCGGCCCGGCCGGGATTGCTGTATCCGGCGTGACGGTTGTCATCACGTATCATGGGGCGCCCACGCGATCCGTAGATAGATCTTGTTTGTCTTACCTTGTCCTCCAATATGTCTCGCAAGTATGGCGCATTCCCCCGCGGCTTTGTACTTTTCGAGCGACGCCGGGGTGCGGCTTTAGTGGAGGGCCTAGGGGCCTCTCTGTCGCGGCCACGAGGTGGCCGGTCGACCGTATTGTGTGCTGGTGATGTAGGTTTATGTGCTTCCTCCTCTAATCGGGGTAGCAACTTGCGTTTGGGGTAGCTTTTGGAGGGGCGTTCGAGTTCATACTCTTCGGCCGCGAGGACTTCAGTCCATCTGTCGGCTAGCAAGTCTTGGTCAGCTCTAAGCTGTTGCTGCTTTTTCTTGAGGCTGCTTGTCATGGCCATAAGCCTGCGTTTGAAACACTCTTGTTCGACGGGATCCTCAGGCATGACAAATTCGTCGTCGTCGAGGCTTGCCTCGTCTCCGGAGGGAGGCATGTAATTATCATCCTCTACCTCTTCGTCTACCGCTCTCTCACGAGGGCTGGCTTCTCCATCCTCCTGTGCTGAATCTTGCTGGAGGGGGTTGTCTTCGGCACTGTCCGGGGTGTTATTATCTCCGGTGCCGGAATCTCCATTCTTGCTGTGGCGGGATTTGGAGCGCCGCCGCTGAAGCCGGCGCTTAGGCTGTTTTTTGGAGGGGTCGTCCTCCGCTGTTCCATCGCCATTCCCATCCTTTGGGATGTCCACCATGTATATGTCATATGACAAGGTGGCTTTCCAGTGCCCTGTAGGCGCTGGTTCTTGGTCGTCTCCGGCATCGTCGTCCATACCGTCGATGTCTTTGGAGTCGAAATCTAGCATATCAGTTAAGTCATCGACAGTGGCTACGAAGTGGGTGGTGGGTGGGCTTTGAATTTCTTCGTCGTCCGCATCCCAACCGTTTTGACCATAATCCGGCCAGGGCTCTCCTGATAAAGAGATACAATTTAGCGAATTCAGGATGTCGCCAAAAGGCGAGCACTAAAAGATGTCCGCAGCGGTGAACTCCATGATCGGCGCCCAATCGGATTCGATTGGCAGGGGCGCGGAAGGTTCGGGGTCCAGAGAGGAGTCTGGCACCTTGGAGTCACGAGCTTCACAAGGGACAGGGTCGGTATTCGGCTCTATCGTTGTAGAGGTAGCAGCCCCCGAGGTGGTGTCCAGCCACCCATCCTCGATTGGCGCCGTCGGCTCCGAGCTAAGGGTCGGAGCGGACTCTTGTGCGGCCTCTGGGGCACTGTTCGGTGGTAGAGCTAGATCGTGCCCATCGCGACAGTGCGGCGCACTTGGCTGTGGCTCGAATCCGTCGAAGATCAAGTCTCCGCGGATGTCGGTCGTATAGTTCAAACTTCCAAATCTGACCTGATGGCCAGGGGCGTAGCTTTCGATCTGCTCTAGATGGCCAAGTGAATTGGCCCGTAGTGCGAAGCCGCCGAATACGAAGATCTGCCCGGGGAGATAAGTCTTGCCCTGGACCGCGTTGTTGTTGATGATTGAAGGAGCCATCGGGCCTATAGGTGACGACACAGAGGAACTCTCATTGAAAGCACCAATGTCGGTGTCAAAACCGGCGGATCTCGGGTAGGGGGTCCCGAACTGTGCGTCTAGGCGGATGGTAACAGGAGACAGGGGACACGATGTTTTTACCTAGGTTTGGGCCCTCACGGTGGAGGTAAAACCCTACTCCTGCTTGATTAATATTGATGATATGGGTAGTACAAGAGTAGATCTACCACGAGATCAAGGAGGCTAAACCCTAGAAGCTAGCCTATGGTATGATTGTTGTTCGTCCTACGGACTAAAACCCTCCAGTTTATATAGACACCGGAGAGGGCTAGGGTTATACAGAGTCGGTTACAATGGTAGGAGATTTATATATCCGTATCGCCAAGCTGGCCTTCCACGCCAAGGAAAGTCCCATCCGGACACGGGACAAAGTCTTCAATCTTGTATCTTCATAGTCTTGGAGTCCGGCCGACGGTGATAGTTCGGCTATCCGGACACCCCCTAGTCCAGGACTCCCTCAGTTGCCAAAGTAGAATCCTTAGTGTACCTTGTCTTGCTGGTCTTCAGTTGAGGATAGAGGGATGAGAGGGAAAAGTAGTATAGATGGGGATGCCTAAAGGGGGTTCTATAGTGCAGGTGCAAACAAACAAGTGCCAAAAGACCACACACAATTTCATTAAGATAAGATAGGTGATATAGTTGCATACATGTTGCCTAAGGCAAAAGTGCAACTTATATCAGAACACAAACAGATAAGAACAAGCAACACTCAACATGGTTTCATTTGAACCATCATATGGACTCGACTGCGCATAGGGGGTACACGACTCATCCTACCCTAGGGGTCCTCGGATTCAGTAGTCATGCTTGCTTCATCACTTTGAGAGAAAGGCGTTCGGTCTTCAGCTTCTAGGTTCTCCTGGGTGCCAATGGACATGCGACAGTCGGCTGCTTGTTGGGACACATCCTATTAATATGCCCGAGTTCACCACACCCGTGACATGTGACGGAAGCAAAATGGTTACTATTCAGTCTTGGGTATTGTCGTCGGGGGCCTGACAGTGATCCTCTATGAGGTGGGTATGGAAATCCATTCCTATGCCTTTTGCGTGGGGCTTGGTTGCGAGCTTTCTGAAGTTCCTTGATTTGCTGCTCCTGATTAAAAATGTGGGCTTTTAGGGCAGTGATTTGCTGTTCTTGCTCGACCACCTTCTTCTTCTCGAGGCAGTGGAGGTGCAGAAGTGAAGGGAGATCTTGGCGAGCCTTGAGAAATGCTTTGGTAAGGTGGCGTAGAAGGTAGTCTCCTGCGTTAACGAAACAGATCTGGTACTTGAGGGTTGGATCCTCGTCTTCTGGGGAAATCATCACTTGAGTCGGAGCTCCAAATCCGCTCTTGCCAGGTAGGTAGCGGGTGGCATGTTCTTCTTTCATTTTTGGAAGGAGATTTCAAAGACGGAGGAGTGCTTCGTATGCCACTTGCTGAATGGCTAGGTCTCTTGTTGGCATAGGTGGTCCAACAAAGAACCACCCCTGAGGTGAGGTCTTGGAAGGCACAAAAACCTTAGTGTAGAACTCCTTCTCGAACACATCATTTTCCAGTTCGTGCAGGGTGTATATGGGCAGCAAGGGATAGTGGCATTGTTGGAGACAATCTCTTAGGAGGGATGGAAATCCTGTCGTAAGGAGTCTCAAGGGGGCGACGTCCATCTACAAAGGTTGAATGGGAGAGGTCAAATAAGGGAAATATATTTTGGGTCGGGTAAGCTTTAGAAAAGAAGAGAAGCTAAGAGGGTCTCAAGCTAACTAACGTCCATGCTAACTAAGGCTTCCTACAGTCAGGATGGCTCTGATACCAGCTCTGTGGGGACCCCGACTCATAAGTCGAGATCACCGAATGCACGTGTATAGTGATCCCAGAGATCAATGCTCACTGAACACATCGAAGCTGAATAACAAGAGTCTTACATCCATACATAACGTCTTACACAAATTATGACCATTATGGTCAAGTCTTACATTGATAAAGCCTTAAGGGCTGAACATCAAATGAAACACAAGCAGCGGAAATCTTTGTCGGTAAGTAGAACCCATGCCATCTGCCTTAACCCTACAGGCATTCTGACTGGGAAACATCCTAGCTCGCATGTTCATCTCCAAAGAACTCTTCTTCGAACTCCTGGTTCTTCCATGCCTGGTCAATTAAATAACCAGTGGCAAGCCAATGAGTACTTTGAATGTACTCGCAAGCAACCCATGATTTGAACAAGGCACAATAATGCAAAGATATATCACTAAGTAGGTAGTTTGCAGAAAGCTAGTTTTGCGTGCAATGACATGTTCAACAACTTGTAAGACATGCATCAGGAGAATTCAAGTAACCATGAGGACAGGTTACAGATATCAACATAAATAGAGTGGGCACCAACCCAACTCAATCATGTCAAGTCCTTTGACTTGACCCAAGTAGTTTTATCAACTCACACACACGGTTGTAAAACTCTGGACATAGTTTAAGCAGCACCGCCCAACTGTCCTTGACCGTGGACACGGCTATTCGAACAGTTTTACACTCTGCAGAGGTTGCACACTTTACCCACAAGATCCGGGGAACTTCCGTGTCATCCACGACCCGCGATACCTCAAGTACCCAGGGTAAGCACCCAATCACTACCTTTCCCTAGACGACACTAGCAAGGAGTCCACTCGTTGTTCCGTATCCTCACGATGTACATCATACGAGACTCACTCGAGATCGTAACATCCGAGAGGGGACACAACGGTGTATCCGGTGCCCTGTGAAAACAGTCATGGCCGCCCTACCTGGCACGACCCCGTCTCGAGAGAGAGCACCAACTCCCCCCCATCACTAGTAATGCGGGCTCCAAGCTAGGATCGGCCTAGGTAATCAATAATGCCCTTTCCCAGGGTAGAGTGGTTGCGCATGTAAGGTTGGAACAGTCGACAAACCTTAAATCTAATCCGTTTTCGAAAACAACACACACTTGCCTCGGTACACCACTTCGTTATCAAGTGGTTACCCATCTCATCATCTCCCTCGGGCATAAGTGGCACCCGACGGGGTTTTCGAAAAGTCTTTTGAAAATACTTTGTCTCCTTCATCGTGCATATACCCGTCCCTTTTTGCGTAGCATCTACTTTAGCATCCTATCTACTCCCACCGGCATAACCCTCATAAGAAGGTAGGGTCATGCACAATGCAAGTATCAATGAAGAAGTGCGGTGGCAAACCATCAAAGTGGTTACCACCCCGTCATGATTCCGTTGCAACAACAATATGGTGCTATATGACATGCATAAAAAGGGTTTCATAGACATGGTTAAAGGGCTGCTTGCCTTGGTCTTCAAGTTCTTCAAATCCTTCTCCTTCTTCTTCTTCAGCAACTTCGTCTAATACGGGATCTAATCGTCGCAAGAAAATAACGAGAAAATAAGGCAATAATAAAACAGAAAAACCAAAGTGCTCAGAAAAATGTCAACTTATTTTTGTTAAATACTAGGGTGAAAACTAAGAAGGGGAAAATTCCTAGTTTTGGATTTGGAGTAGCATAATAGAAGAAATGGATTTTTAGAGGGGTTTGAATATATTCCAATTTGAATTTGAATATGAACAGTACATAAAAATTGGTTGGTCATGAATGAAAGTTATACCATTAAATAGGTGGGATTTTTAGAAAAATATGGGAGTTGGAATTATTGCATTTGGATGAATATTTAATCCTCTGGAATTTTTGCAAGTTTGACAGAAAAGAAAAAGGAAAAGGAGCACTGCACCTGCTGGGCCAGAACAGCTGCAGCGCAGCAGGCCCAGCCAGAGAGGCGGCCCAACGCACTGGTGCACGCGCGCGCGCCAGGTTTAAACCTGACGGGCGGGGCCCAGGCATCAGCGAGAGAGAGAGGGGGCGATGGAGGGGACAGGCTGATAGGCGGGGCCCGCCTGTCATCCCTAACCCTGCGACAGAGGGCCGGCGAGCTCACCGGCGACGTTTCCGGGCACGGCGGGGTGAGCCGATGGCACCATTGGACTCCTCGTCATGTCGCCGTTCGGGTGGTGCCGGAGTTGGCCGGAGGGGAGCAGTGGTTCGCCGGCGACGAGGTTTGTGGCGAAGGAGCGTCGGGCGATGATGGCTCCGGCTGTTTCCGACTGCAAAACGAGCGAGAAAGAGGGGGAATCGATCGGTGAGCTATGAGCGTTCCAGAGAAGCAATAAAGAGGGCCGGGGGTGGCCTGTACCGTGAGATCAACGGCGACCCGAGGCGGCGGAGCTCGAGCTTGATCTCGAGCTCGGGCGCTTCTGGAGATGAACTGGGGTGCGGGGGGGCCTAGTTGGAGTGGGATAGGACGAGTGGTGGTGAGGGAGAGGTTCGGGGAGGCCTTTAAGTAGGCGAGCCACAGCTCACCGTAGACCCATGCGCCGGCGAGGTCATTGTCGTTGCTGTGGGTCACTGAGGCACGCGTGGGCATGTCTGGGGTGCTCGTGGGTTCGGTCCAGAGCGAGGGAAGGAAGAGAGAGGAAGCAGGAGGGGCCAGAGGCGCCGCGCGTGTGAGGCCGCTCATTGGAGCTCTCGGGCGGCCGGTGCACGTGCGAGCAAGGGCAGAAGGAGGGAGAAGGAGGAGGGGGATAGAGGCGTGGCGTGCTGAGGACGTCGAGGAGCATCGGCTGGCGTGAGGGGGAGATCCGAGGTGGCCGGAGGTGCCTGGTAGGGGGTGGCTACAGTGCGGGAGCGCACTGTAGCGCGCTCCAGAGCGCCCAAATGGCCGGCATGGCCATTTTCTATGCAATGTGGGCGCGGCCAAAGATGTCTGGTAGCTCTAGGAGGAAGTAAAGAAGAGAGGAAGAGCATTGGATGCCCTGGGGAGCCAGTAGGGGAGGAGTGGGTTGAGAGAGAGAGGGAAAGGGGCTGTCCAGAGGGGTAAATGAGGATGTTTCACCCTTCAATCATTGAGTTGAGGCCAGGGAAGAGTTACTGGAGGCGCAAGGGGACTCTGAGGGGCTGTGGTAAAAAGTTGAGGCCATGGAGAAGAGTGGAAGTGGTCAAAACAGGGGTTTTAGTAAAATGGCAGAAGGTGTTTGTTGCTGGTTTGGGCAAGAATATGAACTCCTCTTGTCATGAGGCTTGACAGGGTCAAATGGCATGAGAAACTAAGAGGTTCCACCAAGATTGAGTTCATTTGGGAAAATTTGCCAATGCAACTTTTGTAAACCCTAGAAATCAGCAGAAATGGACTCTCCAAGATTTAGTCATGCAAATCTGTTCTCCTTGATGCACCACTTGGTTTAGTGTCATAGTTTGAGGTTATGAACATGCCCACAAAAGTTGAGATCAAAAGGAGAAAGTTTCCAATGTAGAGTTGTTCAAATCTGGTTCTGGACAGGAAGGGTTTTGGGGCAGTTTGATCAATATAACATTTTCTCCAACTTGTGCCATTTGGTCTAGATGAATGACTAGACCATTTAAGCATTTTCACAAGGTTTGAGAACATTTGGAGATGTTTGGCAATGTAAAGTTGCTCAAACTTCAAAATGGACAGAAATGGTTTTGAGGGGATTTGATGATGTTATATTGTTCTCCAAGACATGAGACTTGGCAAGATCATCTAATATGTCATAAGTGACATGATAGAATTTTCTTGGAATTTTTGGAGAATATTTCCTTTGTAAATATTTCAAAAGCTTGAAATATCCAGAAAGGGTTTTTGAGGGATTTGACCAATATTTTGAACATGACCATGTGTTGAAATTCTTATATATGGACAATATATGTCCACTGAGTTTCCCTAGGTTTTTGTCAAATATTTTTGAAACAATAAAATAATTTTTCCCTATTAAAGACCATTTCTGGCCTTAAGAAAAAGCTTTTAAATAAAATAGGAAAATAACTTTTAAAATTATATTTTTTTGGTTTATGGGAACCCTATATCTAATAGGTTTCAAATATACCTTTTGAAATATTTTTCATACCCCAAATGAAGTACTTGCAGTGCAAACCTCAATTCAGGGGTTTTTGGAAAACTAATTTTTGAAAATACTTTTTGGCCAAATTATTTTTGTAAGAAAATACTATGTTGCTCTATACACATGGCATGATCATTGGGCAGAAGTTTGGGGCAAGGAGATGAAGTATAGAAGGTGGAGTTGTGTTGACTTTAAAGAGCACTTGAAGAACATAGAGAGAAAACCAACTCAAAATAAAAAGTCAAATAATGCAAAAGTTTTTGTCAAACCACATTTTATCATGACTTATCATCTTAAGTGTTGTGCCATGAAAATCAGGGTGTGACACTAAAATATGCCCATTTGAAATTTGTAAAAAGACAAACATTTAGGAACAAAGGAGTATAATTTTGTGCGTGGCACATGGACCCGGATGCTAAAGAGGCTTCTGGCAATGCTATCAAGCTTCCAGCATTTGTTTACATAATTGACGTACTATACAAATAATTTTCCAGCGACATGAAATTGTACAATGGTGTGATCTTTCAGCTTTGGTTCCGTGTGTCTTGCCATCGATGCTCTTTCGGAAACAACAAAAAACTAACTTCCTTGCTAATGCATCTCAATTATTAGCAGATCTGAGCTAATATTTACATCACAACTGAAGACAAAGTTGTGAGAAGGTGTTAAATTAAAACTAATCCATGCTTTCATTGGTAGCAACGTCCCCCCAGCTCTGTCTAAATCAACAAGGCATGTTGGGGGGAAAAGTAGCTGTCTGGAGCATGCAACATTCCGATCATTTTGTGCAGTTCCACTAAAATAGAGCTGAGCGTCCCTGTTCCAAAGATATTAAGTGTGATTACGATAATAGAGGACTGCTGATGAAACAATAAACACACAAATAGAAGTTGGTCACCTTTGCAGTCTCTCTTAAGACTAACTAGTTGGAGAAGATTAGGCTCGGAGTTGGATGAGGAGGATAGAGCAAAACCTATCTCCCTTTGTGCAGTTGCACTGAAATGTATAGACGTTACCCGTGTGACATTTTAGTACAACTGCATAAAACACTCTTAAGAAAAAAGTGAATTGTGCAGTTGACCAAAAGGTTGCAATAGCAATGAGGTGAAATGGATAGCTTTTTTTGCAAAAAAGAGGTAGAAAGGAAAGAATTACTGGCCAATAACATTTGATGACACATGCGACGACAAAAAAGAAGCATATTCCTTGTCCTAAAGGAAGATAACAACACAGTTGTGTTTGTCTAAAATGGTGTGAGGACGAGATTGCAATATGGAAAGTACGCCGGACGAGCTACGTTTTGAGCAAAGAACTATGGAAGATCCACATGCAGCGACATGGGAAGACGAGTAGTGGAGCAAGGACGGAGGGGATACCTGGAGGTTGTCGGGATGTAACTAGGTGAACGGCGGCGGGCGGAGTCTGCCCATACTGCGTCAGCGAGCAGGTGGTGTAGGACCTACTGCGCCGGAGCTTGGTCAGAGAGAATGGCGTGTACCGCAGATCGGGACGTGCTGCCTCTGCACCGTCGAACGGAGAAACGATGCACTTCCTCCCTTTCCGCCGGCGGACGAGATGCGGCCGGATCAGTGACCAACGGAGAGAGAGAGAGAGCGAGAGAGAGAGAGAGAGAGAGAGAGGCCACCGCAGCCTTGTGTGAGATACTCTGAAGAGAGACAAACCAGGTAGGCAGGCTCCATTGTATATAGTGGAGTGGACTACCTTTTTCTCCATTAAAATCGTTTTATATTCTGTGTACGTGCCATTGAGTGATATAACTTTATTTAAAATAAAGCGCCAACGCATCAAGTCGAACTTTGTTTCGTGCACGCATGGTACACAACCTCCGTAGGTAAACAACCGCTACACGCATTCAAATTAGCACGTGGGCTGCCATTTCGTACAGAAATGAGCTCCACTGTGTACCCGCGTGGGTGTGGCTGGGCACGAAGCGTGAGTACATGCATGGTGCACCTATTCTCTTCTTGAATACGTACACCACCTACGTGGGGTTGTGTGAGAGAGATACAAATGTAGAGAGATATAGTGTGTGGGTTCGTGAGAGTTTTTTGGGGGGGGGGTGTCGTGGTTCTAAGTCTGACAGTAGAGTGGGGGGTAGGTATGGAGAGGCAAGGTCCTAGCTATGGAGAGGTTGTAAACACAAGCGATGTACGAGTTCAGGCCCTTCTCGGAGGAAGTAAAAGCCCTACGTCTCGGAGCCCTGAGGCGGTCGAGTGGATTATGTGTATAGGTGTTACAAGAGTGCGAACCCTTCTGCCTGTGGAGGGGGGTGGCTTATATAGAGTACGCCAGGACCCCTGCCAGCCCACGTAATGGAGGGTTTAAAGTATATTAAGTCTGGGGCGTTACTGGTAATGCCCCACATAAAGTGCCTTAACTATCATTAAGTCTATTCAATTACAGGCCGTTACAGTGCAGAGTGCCTTCTGACCTTTTGGTGGTCGAGTGTATCTTCATGGTCGAGTGAATCTCCATGGTCGAGTCCTTCTGGTCAGTCGAGTGGGTTCCTCGTTGGTCGACTGGAAGGTGATCTCTTCTAAGGATGTCCCTGGGTAGGACATTCAGGTCAGGCCTATGACCCTACCCTAGGTACATGAATCCATCATTAGCCCCCGAATGGATTGAGGCTTGAATGAGGAATGAGTTGATGCTGTTTCCGATTGACTTTTGCATACTGGCTATGCGTCGTTCTGGATTAAGATCTCCTTTGTTGATAACGAGCAACTTTTCTTCATTCAACTCGATCCATTCTTGTCTTTCGTCGAGTGATCTTTTAGACTTTGCCGGTTCCCGAGCGACGGATCGCAGGAAATCTCGCGTCTGACAGACCGATCTGCCGCTAGCGGATTCCACGGGATACGAAATTTGGGGAAGCGCGCGAAGCGGAACGAACCGCGGCGCTCGGACGGGATGGGACATAAACGCCTCGATTTCCGTGCCTCTTTTTCCGCCACGTATCGTGTCAATGCAACTGTTTCGGGATATGATTAGGTTGCCTGGGTCCACCTGTCATCCACTCGGAAGGGATGTTATAAATGCAACCAGCGAGGGTTTTCTGAACAGTGCTCCATTCTTTCTCTTCTACTCTCCTCGTCTCCGCCCAACGCGCTCGCTTTCGCCTCCGCAAAACTCTTCCTCGCGCACCTCGCTGGCAGCCATGGTCAAGGAGAAGACGGCGGCGCTGGAGCGCGCAAAGAAGGCGTCGGTGACGGAGAAGGCGTCGGCGGCGAAGAAGGCGAAGGGAAGATCCACCAGCCGCAGTGGGTCTTCGTCGAGATCCCGCCTGCCGAAGGGCTAGGTCCAGGGAGATTGGATCCAGTCGACCATCAGGGAGAAGGATCTCCTCGACATGGCCGACGACGGGCTGATCCCCCACGGCGTCGCAAGGCTTCCAGGGAAAGAGTGGCAACCCCAGCTGGAAGAGGGTGAGTGTGTGCTCCTGGCCACTCATATTGATCCAGGATTTTCTCTGCCACCGAGCATTTTCTTTCGTGGTTTTTTGAACTTCTTTGGAGCCCAACTCCACCACTTTACTCCGAACTCCATCGCGTATCTTGCTGCGTTTGTATCCATGTGCGAGAGTTTCCTGGGCTGCCGACCGCACTGGGGCTTGTTCAAGCACATCTTCACGTGTCGTTCTCAGACCGTGAAGAAGGCGAGTCCAGGCGATGAGAAGACCCAAGTTGTCCAAATGTGCGGGGGTCTGGGAATTCAAGTGAGGAACAAGAGCACCTTCCCAGCTATGACGTTTCCTGAGTCGGTCAGGGGCTGGCAGTCGACTTGGTTCTACTGCCAGAACGAGCTGACGCCGGGGCAGTCGAGTGGACTCCCCCCATTCACCATGAGTCGAGTGAACAAGCCCTCCTCTCTGAAGGTGGTTCCGGAGGAGAGGGCAGATGTGAAGATGTTGATGGATCGCGTGGTGCAGTTGGTTCGGGACGGCGTGACTGGCATGGACCTTCTGGAGGTTTTCCTTCGGCGGCAAATCCAGCCTCTTCAGTTCCGGAGCCATGGCATGTGGTTGTACTGCGGGACTGAAGACGATACCCGAGTCCACCCGGAAGCAGTCAACGACGCCACAGTGGAAAGATGGATGGCCGCGGTCACTGGGAATAAGGATAATCCCCGTGGATCCAGGAGGGTTCCTCCACTCGACCATCACACCGTTCCAGATGAGGTATATTTCCTCTGCCTTCCATTGTATATTTGTCAAATTTGTTTCTGTATGTTCTATGACTTGGTCGACTGATCTCTGTCTTGACGTCTTCCAGGCCCTCACCGACCTGTATTCAATGCCCAATGGAGCTCAGGCTCCGACTGAGGAGGGAGAAGCCAGCGGGGGCGAGAGCCAGGAGGAGTGGGATTCAGACGCTGCCGAAGATGATGATGACCACGACGACGATGACGAGGACGAAGAGGAGGAGGAGGAGGAGGTTGCACCACCGCGCTCGGAAAGGCGGTCGAAGCTTGTCCATGACCCCGCGACTGAACGCGGTAAGGGGGTGGCGACTGCCTCGCAGTCGACCAAACGCCCTCGGACCGCTTCTCCGGTGCCGAGTGAAAGGGCTCCGAAGCAGTCGAGGGTGGCTCCGCCGAAACCCACCAAGCTCCTGTCGAAGATGAAAGTGTCCATCCCCACCATATCCGGGTAAACACGCTACTTGAGTTCTCTTGTTTTGTATAAGCTTTATCTCTGGTTGATACTTGAGTTGGTCGACTAATTCTTTGGAACTTCAGTGCTGCAACTTCTGAGACCTCAGGCAAGGCTGACGACCATGAGATGGAGGACGCAGCAACCTCGAATCCTGGTACTATACTCTCAATTCTGTCCTTAGTCGACTGATTCATGATTTCTAACTTTGATTCTTTTTCTGAAGCTCCACCCCATGACATTATCACCCTTCCTGAAGATGATGATGAGGATGAAGAACCGCTGAGGCACAAGATGAGCAGGAAGACGTCTACAGGTAAGGCAACCCAGAGTGCGACGGCGCCCGAGACTGTGGTCACGGAAGGGGAGAACCTCACTCGACACACCGTGTCTTTCGCGGTGCCGTTGACGAGTGCTCATCCTACTTCGTCGAGTGCTGCACAACCTTCGCTCTTCACAACACATCATGTCCCAGAGGACCAAGCCAGTGCTGCTAAGGAGGCGATACGTCAAGCGGGGATCATGATGGAGCAGGTGAAGATCGTCCGGGATGCAAGCCAAGCAGCTTATGACGCTAGCTCCGCCCTTCAAAGCAATGTTCAGGTCAGTCGACCACCGCCTGTTCTGTTAGGATATGCTATCAAAAACTTTTTCTTTCTCATTTCTGAAATCCATAGCAATCACCCAGTGGGTGTGTCGATAAAAAACTCTGTGTTAGCGGGGGCACGCTGAGTGCACCCGCTGGGTGTAGTCCCCAAGGCTAAGGTCGACTGCTGGCAGTCGGCCTTAGGCTTTATAAGTAAAGGTTGTTCATCATTCGACTGGATCGAATGGTTTTCCGGAACCGGTGGGGGCACGCTGAGTGCACCCACTGGGTGTAGTCCCCGAGACTGTGGTCGACTGCTTGTAGTCGACTACAGTCTGAAGAGCACGTCTCCTTTTTTTTTGGGTCGACTGGTCGACTCTGTCTTGAACAGAACTAGTGGGGGCACGCTGAGTGCACCCACTGGGTGTAGTCCCCGAGACTACGGTTGAATGCTTGCATTCGACTGTAGTCTTAGAAACGTATGATTTTTCCCTATCCACTCGGAAGTGAACCATCTTTGATATTTTGTCGATTGGTTCTTCGTAGAAATCCTGTGACCTTGCGGCTCGCTATACGGAACTGGAGCAGAAGCACATTCAGCTCGAGTTGGATCTGAAGCTGGTGTAGAAGAATCTGACGAAGGCGAAGGAGGAGACCAAAGGTATGTTCGGTGAGACCTCGACGACTCCTTTTTCCTTCCATTTGTTTCAAAATCTGACTTTGTTGTAACTTGCAGACAAGGTGCGGGAGGCCCAGAAGAAGAAGGACCTTGAGCTAGCTGAGAAGACCAAGCTTGCTGACGAGAAGTTAGCTTCAGTCACCAAGCTTGAACAGGAAAATACCAATCTGAGAGCTGCTCTGGCGATTGCCTCCAAGGATGTCGACCGACTGAAAGTTGACAAGACTACCCTGACTGAGAAGATCAACCAATTGACTGGGAGGAAGAATGACCTAGAAGGCTTCCTGGGTGGTCTTGCCAAGAAATTGTTCCTTATGCTCGAAGGTAATCTTTTTCACTCGACCAACATTTTCAACTGTGACGCTTCCATTCGACCATTGTCTTGATTCGGCGTTTTGTCCTTGCAGAATTCTGTCGGAACTTTAAAGAAGAGACTAGCCAGTTGGAGCTGAACCTTGACCCTGTCAATTCTCCGGTGAATGATGAAGTTGTCATGAATGTCTTCCGACTGGAGTCTCGCGTTGCAGCTGTCGTGGACTATCTTGCAAGGCTGAAGGCCGCCACTTCTCGCATCGACTCGATGCTTTGGCCCGGGGCGACACTTCAGAACGACCTCGAGTCGTTGATGGCTCGACTAAACGCGGTACCCGACCGTGTGCAAGAGTGGAAGAAGTCCTCGGCTCGGTGTGGCGTAGATGTTGCCCTGTGTCTGGCCCGAGTCCACTGCAAGGACGCGCGAGAAGAGAAGCTGGCGGCTCTCCGAGTGGCCAACACCAAGAAACACGACTTCAGATCCTTCATGGAAACTTTCATCGCTGCTGCTACCCGGATCGCAGACGGGATCGACCTCGACGAGTTTGTTGCTCCTTCCAGCCCTCCACAGGAGGGGTAAAAAACTTTCTTTAAACCCGACACTTTAAATTTGCCTCGGTATGCCGAGTGGAATTGTAACCGGTAAACCTTAACAGGCTTAGTGCCTGAGCACTCTCGGTTCCTTTAGGTATCGACCTAAACTTGGATTTGACGTTCGGATATGATTTCTCCAGGTTCGAATTGTCCTTTGCAGGTTCACAGCAAGATCTCCACTGCAGTCGACTTATTCCTTAAGCGAGCACTGGGCTACAGCTAAGCCTCCGAGTGAGAGGTTTGCTCTTCACTCGGTAGGATTTTTATACCTTAGGTGACGCTGGGCTGCAGCTAAGCCTCCGAGTGAGAGGTTTGCTCTTCACTCGGTAGGATTTTTTTTTATAACTTAGGCAAGCGCTGGGCTGCAGCTAAGCCCCCGAGTGAGAGGTTTGCTCTTCACTCGGTAGGATTTTTATACCTTAGGCGAGCGCTGGGCTGCAGCTAAGCCCCCGAGTGAGAGGTTTTCTCTTCACTCGGTAGGATTTCTTATAACTTAGGCGAGCGCTGGGCTGCAGCTAAGCCTCCGAGTGAGAGGTTTGCTCTTCACTCGGTAGGATTTTTTTTATAACTTAGGCGAGCGCTGGGCTGCAGCTAAGCCCCCGAGTGAGAGGTTTGCTCTTCACTCGGTAAGATTTTTATACCTTAGGCGAGCGCTGGGCTGCAGATAAGCCCCCGAGTGAGAGGTTTGCTCTTCACTCGGTAGGATTTTTATACCTTAGGCGAGCGCTGGGCTGCAGCTAAGCCCCCGAGTGAGAGGTTTGCTCTTCACTCGGTAGGATTTCTTATAACTTAGGCGAGCGCTGGGCTGCAGCTAAGCCCCCGAGTGAGAGGTTTGCTCTTCACTCGGTAGGATTTTCACGTGGTATTTGTGGCGAAGCTCGGAGGAGAGAGTCGCAGTCTATCTGCACCTCGTCCTCTTTGCGAGCCCACATTATACTTATGGCGTAGCTCAGAGGAGAGGGTCGCAGTCGACCTGCACCTCGTCCTCCTTGCAAGCGTATGTGGTACTTAGGCGAGCACTGGGCTGCAGCTAAGCCCCCGAGTGAGAGGTTTGCTCTTCACTTGGTAGGATTTTTTATAACTTAGGCGAGCGCTGGGCTGCAGCTAAGCCTCCGAGTGAGAGGTTTGCTCTTCACTCGGTAGGATTTTTTTTTATAACTTAGGCGAGCGCTCGGCTGTAGCTAAGCCCCCGAGTGAGAGGTTTGCTCTTCACTCGGTAGGATTTTTATACCTTAGGCGAGCGCTGGGCTGCAGCTAAGCCCCCGAGTGAGAGGTTTGCTCTTCACTCGGTAGGATTTCTTATAACTTAGGCGAGCGCTGGGCTGCAGCTAAGCCCCCGAGTGAGAGGTTTGCTCTTCACTCGGTAGGATTTTTATACCTTAGGCGAGCACTGGGCTGCAGCTAAGCCCCCGAGTGGAAGTCTGGCTTACCACTCGGTAGGATTTTTATAACTTAGGCGAGCACTGGGCTGCAGCTAAGCCCCCGAGTGGAAGTCTGGCTTACCACTCGGTAGGATTTTTTATAACTTAGGCGAAACGGATTCGCGGCTAAGCCTCCGAGTGGAAGTCTGTCTTACCACTCGGTAGGATTTTTTATAACTTAGGCGAAACGGATTCGCGGCTAAGCCTCCGAGTGGAAGTCTGGCTTACCACTCGGTAGGATTTGTACAAACTTAGGCGAAACGGATTCGCGGCTAAGCCACCCGCTGGGGGAAAAAGTGACAAAAATTATGAAGGAATTATGGCACTATTATTTCGAGATCCATGAACTACAGAAGTATTTTATTACAACTCATCCGAGTGGAAAACTTTTAAGTGTAAAATGGGCGGAGCAGATCCGCATTCCAAGCTCGGGGCTCTTCGATGTTGTGTTCGACGTTGTAGAGACGATATGCCCCGTTGTGGAGAACTTTGGTGACGATGAAGGGTCCTTCCCAAGAAGGAGCGAGCTTATGCTGTTTCTGCTGATCCACTCGGAGAACTAGATCTCCTTCTTGGAAGGCTCGATCCCTCACATTCCTGGCGTGAAAGCGACGCAAGTCTTGTTGATAGATGGTCGATCGGATCAGAGCCATCTCCCTTTCTTCCTCTAGAAGGTCGACTGCGTCCTGACGCGCTTGCTCAGCTTCTGCTTCGTTGTAGAGTTCAACTCGAGGAGCATTGTGAAGAAGATCACTCGGCAAGACTGCTTCAGCTCCATAGACCAAAAAGAATGGAGTTCTTCCAGTCGACCGATTGGGTGTGGTCCGCAAACCGCAAAGCACCGAAGGAAGTTCGTCGACCCATGCTCCAGCCGCGTGCTTGAGATCACGCATCAGTCGGGGTTTTAAACCCTTGAGGATTAAGCCATTGGCTTGCTCCGCTTGTCCATTCGACTGGGGGTGAGCGACTGAAGCGTAGTCGACTCGTGTGCCTTGAGCGTTGCAGAAATCCTTGAATTCTTCCGAGTCAAAGTTCGACCCATTATCCGTAATGATGCTGCGCGGGACTCCATATCTGAACTTCAGCTCCCTGATGAAGGTAACTGCAGTTCCGGCATCAAGATTCTTGATTGGTTTAGCCTCGATCCACTTTGTGAACTTGTCGACTGCGACCAGTACGTGCGTGAAACCACTTCGACCTGTTCTCAAGGGACCGACCATGTCCAACCCCCATACTGTGAACGGCCAAACGAGTGGAATGGTCTTCAGAGCTGACGCGGGCTTGTGTGACATATTGGAGTAGAACTGACATCCTTCGCACTTGTCCACTATTTCCTTTGCCATCTCATTCTCCCTTGGCCAGTAAAATCCAGCTCGGTATGCTTTAGCTACAATGGTCCGAGAGGACGCATGGTGACCACAGGTCCCCGAGTGGATATCATTGAGAATGATTCGACCTTCTTCTGGCGTTATGCATTTTTGACCAACCCCAGTCGGGCTTTCTCTATACAGCTGTCCTTTGATAACGGTAAAGGCTTTGGATCGACGGACGATCTGCCGAGCCTCTTCCTCATCCTCTGGGAGCTCTTTTCTCAGGATATACGCGATATAGGGAATTGTCCAGTCGGGAGTGAGCACTAACACCTCCATGACCAAGTCGACCACTGCTGGGACCTCAACCTCTGTAGGATCTGTGGCACTCTTGGGCTGTGGAGCTTCCTCCGTGAAGGGATCTTCTTTAACTGACGGAGTGTGTATATGCTCCAAAAACACACCACTCGGAATGGCTTCTCTTTTGGAACCTATCTTTGCCAGATCATCTGCTTCTTGATTTTTCAGTCAAGGGATGTGATGGAGCTCCAACCCCTCGAACTTCTTTTCCAGCTTCCTCACCGCATTGCAGTATCCAGTCATGGCTGGGCTTCTCACGTCCCACTCCTTCATCACCTGGTTGACCACTAAATCTGAATCGCCATAAACCATCAGGCGACGGACGCCGAGTGAGATGGCCATGCGCAATCCATATAAAAGGGCCTCATACTCTGCCTCATTGTTGGAGGAATCAAAGTGAATCTGGAGCACATATCTAAGCTTATCTCCTCTGGGGGAAACCAGAACAACCCCAACACCAGAACCATTCAGCATCTTAGAGCCATCGAAGAACATGGTCCAATGCTCCGAGTGAACTTCAGTCGGCTGCCGTTGTTCAATCCACTCGGCGAGGAAATCTGCTATTGCCTGGGACTTAATGGCTTTCTTTGCCTCAAACTTGATATCAAGGGGAAGAAGTTCGATCGCCCATTTCGCCACTCGACCAGTTGCATCTCTGTTGTGCAGAATCTCTGATAGTGGGGCGTCGCTGACGAGTGTGATAGAATGATCAGAGAAATAATGAGCAACCTTCTTCGTGGTCATGTATATTCCATACACAAGCTTGCTGACGAGAAGTTAGCTTCAGTCACCAAGCTTGAACAGGAAAATACCAATCTGAGAGCTGCTCTGGCGATTGCCTCCAAGGATGTCGACCGATTGAAAGCTGACAAGACTACCCTGACTGAGAAGATCAACCAATTGACTGGGAGGAAGAATGACCTAGAAGGCTTCCTGGGTGGTCTTGCCAAGAAATTGTTCCTTATGCTCGAAGGTAATCTTTTTCACTCGACCAACATTTTCAACTGTGACGCTTCCATTCGACCATTGTCTTGATTCGGCGTTTTGTCCTTGCAGAATTCTGTCGGAACTTTAAAGAAGAGACTAGCCAGTTGGAGCCGAACCTTGACCCTGTCAATTCTCCGGTGAATGATGAAGTTGCCATGAATGTCTTCCGACTGGAGTCTCGCGTTGCAGCTGTCGTGGACTATCTTGCAAGGCTGAAGGCCGCCACTTCTCGCATCGACTCGATGCTTTGGCCCGGGGCGACACTTCAGAACGACCTCGAGTCGTTGATGGCTCGACTAAACGCGGTCCCCGACCGTGAGCAAGAGTGGAAGAAGTCCTCGGCTCGGTGTGGCGTAGATGTTGCCCTGTGTCTGGCCTGAGTCCACTGCAAGGACGCGCGAGAAGAGAAGCTGGCGGCTCTCCGAGTGGCCAACACCAAGAAACACGACTTCAGATCCTTCATGGAAACTTTCATCGCTGCTGCAACCCGGATCGCAGACGGGATCGACCTCGACGAGTTTGTTGCTCCTTCCAGCCCTCCACAGGAGGGGTAAAAAACTTTCTTTAAACGCGACACTTTAAATTTGCCTCGGTATGCCGAGTGGAATTGTAACCGGTAAACCTTAACAGGCTTAGTGCCTGAGCACTCTCGGTTCCTTTAGGTATCGACCTAAACTTGGATTTGACGTTCGGATATGATTTCTCCAGCTTCGAATTGTCCTTTGCAGGTTCACAGCAAGATGTCCACTGCAGTCGACTTATTCCTTAAGCGAGCACTAGGCTACAGCTAAGCCTCCGAGTGAGAGGTTTGCTCTTCACTCGGTAGGATTTTTATACCTTAGGCGAGCGCTGGGCTGCAGCTAAGCCTCCGAGTGAGAGGTTTGCTCTTCACTCGGTAGGATTTTTTTTATAACTTAGGCAAGCGCTGGGCTGCAGCTAAGCCCCCGAGTGAGAGGTTTGCTCTTCACTCGGTAGGATTTTTATACCTTAGGCGAGCGCTGGGCTACAGCTAAGCCCCCGAGTGAGAGGTTTGCTCTTCACTCGGTAGGATTTCTTATAACTTAGGCGAGCGCTGGGCTGCAGCTAAGCCTCCGAGTGAGAGGTTTGCTCTTCACTCGGTAGGATTTTTTTTATAACTTAGGCGAGCGCTGGGCTGCAGCTAAGCCCCCGAGTGAGAGGTTTGCTCTTCACTCGGTAGGATTTTTATACCTTAGGCGAGCGCTGGCCTGCAGATAAGCCCCCGAGTGAGAGGTTTGCTCTTCACTCGGTAGGATTTTTATACCTTAGGCGAGCGCTGGGCTGCAGCTAAGCCCCCGAGTGAGAGGTTTGCTCTTCACTCGGTAGGATTTCTTATAACTTAGGCGAGTGCTGGGCTGCAGCTAAGCCCCCGAGTGAGAGGTTTGCTCTTCACTCGGTAGGATTTTCACGTGGTATTTGTGGCGAAGCTCGGAGGAGAGAGTCGCAGTCTATCTGCACCTCGTCCTCTTTGCGAGCCCACATTATACTTATGGCGTAGCTCAGAGGAGAGGGTCGCAGTCGACCTGCACCTCGTCCTCCTTGCAAGCGTATGTGGTACTTAGGCGAGCACTGGGCTGCAGCTAAGCCCCCGAGTGAGAGGTTTGCTCTTCACTCGGTAGGATTTTTTATAACTTAGGCGAGCGCTGGGCTGCAGCTAAGCCTCCGAGTGAGAGGTTTGCTCTTCACTCGGTAGGATTTTTTTTTATAACTTAGGCGAGCGCTCGGCTGTAGCTAAGCCCCCGAGTGAGAGGTTTGCTCTTCACTCGGTAGGATTTTTATACCTTAGGCGAGCGCTGGGCTGCAGCTAAGCCCCCGAGTGAGAGGTTTGCTCTTCACTCGGTAGGATTTCTTATAACTTAGGCGAGCGTTGGGCTGCAGCTAAGCCCCCGAGTGAGAGGTTTGCTCTTCACTCGGTAGGATTTTTATACCTTAGGCGAGCACTGGGCTGCAGCTAAGCACCCGAGTGGAAGTCTGGCTTACCACTCGGTAGGATTTTTATAACTTAGGCGAGCACTGGGCTGCAGCTAAGCCCCCGAGTGGAAGTCTGGCTTACCACTCGGTAGGATTTTTTATAACTTAGGCGAAACGGATTCGCGGCTAAGCCTCCGAGTGGAAGTCTGGCTTACCACTCGGTAGGATTTTTTATAACTTAGGCGAAACAGATTCACGGCTAAGCCTCCGAGTGGAAGTCTGGCTTACCACTCGGTAGGATTTGTACAAACTTAGGCGAAACGGATTCGCGGCTAAGCCACCCGCTAGGGGAAAAAGTGACAAAAATTATGAAGGAATTATGGCACTATTATTTCGAGATCCATGAACTACAGAAGTATTTTATTACAACTCATCCGAGTGGAAAACTTTTAAGTGTAAAACGGGCGGAGCAGATCCGCATTCCAAGCTCGGGGCTCTTCGATGTTGTGTTCGACGTTGTAGAGATGGTATGCCCCGTTGTGGAGAACTTTGGTGACGATGAAGGGTCCTTCCCAAGAAGGAGCGAGCTTATGCTGTTTCTGCTGATCCACTCGGAGAACTAGATCTCCTTCTTGGAAGGCTCGACCCCTCACATTCCTGGCGTGAAAGCGACGCAAGTCTTGTTGATAGATGGTCGATCGGAACAGAGCCATCTCCCTTTCTTCCTCTAGAAGGTCGACTGCGTCCTGACGCGCTTGCTCAGCTTCTGCTTCGTTGTAGAGTTCAACTCGAGGAGCATTGTGAAGAAGATCACTCGGCAAGACTGCTTCAGCTCCATAGACCAAAAAGAATGGAGTTCTTCCAGTCGACCGATTGGGTGTGGTCCGCAAACCCCAAAGCACCGAAGGAAGTTCGTCGACCCCTGCTCCAGCCGCGTGCTTGAGATCACGCATTAGTCGGGGTTTTAAACCCTTGAGGATTAAGCCATTGGCTTGCTCCGCTTGTCCATTCGACTGGGGGTGAGCGACTGAAGCGTAGTCGACTCGTGTGCCTTGAGCGTTGCAGAAATCCTTGAATTCTTCCGAGTCAAAGTTCGACCCATTATCCGTAATGATGCTGTGCGGGACTCCATATCTGAACTTCAGCTCCCTGATGAAGGTAACTGCAGTACCGGCATCAAGATTCTTGATTGGTTTAGCCTCGATCCACTTTGTGAACTTGTCGACTGCGACCAGTACGTGCGTGAAACCACTTCGACCTGTTCTCAAGGGACCGACCATGTCCAACCCCCATACTGCGAACGGCCAAACGAGTGGAATGGTCTTCAGAGCTGACGCGGGCTTGTGTGACATATTGGAGTAGAACTGACATCCTTCGCACTTGTCCACTATTTCCTTTGCCATCTCATTCTCCCTTGGCCAGTAAAATCCAGCTCGGTATGCTTTAGCTACAATGGTCCGAGAGGACGCATGGTGACCACAGGTCCCCGAGTGGATATCATTGAGAATGATTCGACCTTCTTCTGGCGTTATGCATTTTTGACCAACCCCAGTCGGGCTTTCTCTATACAGCTGTCCTTTGATAACGGTAAAGGCTTTGGATCGACGGACGATCTGCCGAGCCTCTTCCTCATCCTCTGGGAGCTCTTTTCTCAGGATATACGCGATATAGGGAATTGTCCAGTCGGGAGTGACCACTAACACCTCCATGACCAAGTCGACCACTGCTGGGACCTCAACCTCAGTAGGATCTGTGGCACTCTTGGGCTGTGGAGCTTCCTCCGTGAAGGGATCTTCTTTAACTGACGGAGTGTGTATATGCTCCAAAAACACACCACTCGGAATGGCTTCTCTTTTGGAACCTATCTTTGCCAGATCATCTGCTTCTTGATTTTTCAGTCAAGGGATGTGATGGAGCTCCAACCCCTCGAACTTCTTTTCCAGCTTCCTCACCGCATTGCAGTATCCAGTCATGGCTGGGCTTCTCACGTCCCACTCCTTCATCACCTGGTTGACCACTAAATCTGAATCGCCATAAACCATCAGGCGACGGACGCCGAGTGAGATGGCCATGCGCAATCCATATAAAAGGGCCTCATACTCTGCCTCATTGTTGGAGGAATAAAAGTGAATCTGGAGCACATATCTAAGCTTATCTCCTCTGGGGGAAACCAGAACAACCCCAGCACCAGAACCATTCAGCATCTTAGAGCCATCGAAGAACATGATCCAATGCTCCGAGTGAACTTCAGTCGGCTGCTGTTGTTCAATCCACTCGGCGAGGAAATCTGCTATTGCCTGGGACTTAATGGCTTTCTTTGCCTCAAACTTGATATCAAGGGGAAGAAGTTCGATCGCCCATTTCGCCACTCGACCAGTTGCATCTCTGTTGTGCAGAATCTCTGATAGTGGGGCGTCGCTGACGACTGTGATAGAATGATCAGAGAAATAATGAGCAACTTTCTTCGTGGTCATGTATATTCCATACACAAGCTTCTGATAATGAGGATATCTCTACTTGGATGGAGTCAAGACTTCAGACAAATAATACACTGGGCGCTGAACTTTGAAGGCTTTTCCTTCTTCTTCCCGTTCGACCGTAAGTACTGTACTGACGACTTGTCCTGTGGCTGCAATATAAAGCAACAAAGGCTCTTTGCTGATTGGAGCAGCAAGCACCAGCTGGGTGGAGAGCAGAGCTTTTAGCTCGGCAAACGCTGCATCAGCTTCTGGAGTCCACTCGAACTTGTGTGCCTTCTTCATCAGTCGGTAAAGAGGCAATGCCTTTTCACCGAGTCGTGAGATGAATCGACTTAATGCGGCCAAGCATCCAGTAAGCTTCTGGACATCGTGCACTCGCACGGGGCATTTCATTCGGAGAATAGTGCTGATCTTCTCTGGATTAGCGTCGATCCCTCGCTCGGAAACGAGAAAACCCAGTAACTTTCCACCAGGAACTCCGAATGTGCACTTCGATGGATTGAGCTTGATATCGTACCTTCTGAGGTTGGCAAATGTTTCGGCGAGGTCAGCAAGCAGGTCGGAACCTTTTCGCGACTTGACGACGATATCATCCATATACGCTTCCACATTCCGACTGATTTGAGTGAGAAGACACTTCTGAATCATACGCATAAATGTGGCTCCGGCATTCTTAAGGCCGAATGGCATGGTGATATAGCAGAAGCACCCGAATGGAGTGATGAAAGCTGTTTTTACTTCGTCGGGTCCATACAGACGGATCTGATGATACCCGGAATATGCGTCTAGAAAAGACAATCTCTCACATCCCGCGGTCGAATCAACAATTTGATCTATGCGAGGGAGAGGAAAATGATCTTTCGGGCAGGCCCGATTGATGTGCTTGAAGTCAATGCACATGCAGAGTGATTTGTCCTTCTTGGGAACCATGACGACATTGGCGAGCCACTCGGAGTGGTATATCTCTCGGATAAATCCTGCCGCCAACAGTCGAGCCACTTCCTCACCAATAGCTTTTCTCTTCTGGACGGCGGACCGCCGAAGATGCTCTTTGACTGGTTTTGCTGACTTATCGACTCTGAGGCGATGCTCAGCCAGTCCCCTGGGAACACCTGGCATGTCAGCTGGCTTCCATGCAAAAATGTCCCAGTTCTCACGGAGGAACTGGATGAGCGCTTCTTCCTATTTCGGGTCGAGTGTCGTGGAGATGTGGGTCGGGGCTGCATTGGGGTCGGTCGGGTGAATGTGAACAGGCTTTGTCTCACCAGACGACTTAAATGCAGACTCTGTGGCTGGTTTCTTGGATCGCAACAAATCACTCGGATCTGCGTTTTGCTTGTATTCTTCGAACTCGACCGCTGTCACCTAGGAATCGGCAATCTTCGAGCCCTTCTGAAAGCACTCTTCTGCCTTTTTCCGATCGCCAGTGACAGTGATCACCCCTTTGGGACCTGGCATTTTCAGTTTGAGGTACACGTAACATGGTCGAGCCATGAACCGTGCATAGGCGGGCCTCCCCAAAATGGCGTGGTACGCGCTCTGAAAATCCACAACCTCAAAGGTCAACTTTTCCTTGCGAAAATGTTTTGAGTCGCCAAAAACCACGTCCAGGGCTATTTGGCCGAGTGAGTTGGCTTTCTTCCCTGGTATGACTCCGTGGAAACTCATGTTGCTGGTGCTCAGTCTGGACATCGGGATGCCCATTCCCTTCAGTGTGTCAGCATACAACAAGTTCAGCCCACTGCCACCGTCCATCAGCACTTTCGTCAGTCGAGTGCCTTCGACAACTGGATCGACCACCAAAGCTTGCCTCCCAGGGGTGGCAATATGAGTCGGGTGATCAGATTGGTCGAATGTGATGGGTGTTTGGGACCATTTCAGATAACTTGGTTTTGCTGGGGCAACCATATTCACCTCACGGTTAATGACTTTCAGTCGACTCTTGCTTTCCACATCCGCGAAGATCATCAGAGTGGAGTTGATATGCGGATATTCTTCCTCACTGTCCTCTTTGTCTCCGGCCTTGTCTGACTCTTTCTCCTTGTCCTTAGACTGTTTTCCCTGAAACTGCTGGATCAGGAGTCGACACTGGCGAGTGGTATGCTTTGGGTAAATAATGTTGCCCTCTTCATCTTTCTTCGTGTGGATGTGGCACGGCATATCCATCACGTCGTTTCCTTCTTTATCCTTTACTTTCTTAGGATTCCAGGATCCTTTTGGCTTCCCTTTGAACTTTCCCTGAGTCACGGCCAGGGCCTCTCCAGGAGCTGCTGGCTTGGCTTTCCGCTTCTGTTTCCGACTGGAATTTCCCTTCTCCGACTGACTTGGCTTATACTTGCCGCTTCGGAGTCGGTCCTCTTCCTCGCCATTGGCGTACTTGGTAGCAATCTCCATCATCCGACTCAGGGTCATGTCCCCGGTTCGACCAAACTTCAGACTCAACTCCCTGTTCTTGACGCCATCTTTGAAGGCGCAGACTGCTTGATGATTAGACACATTTTCCACAGCATGGTGCAGAGTGATCCACCTCTGAATGTACTCTCTGAGAGTCTCATTGGTCTTCTGCACACAAACTTGCAGCTCTGTCAAACCAGCTGTTCGCTTGCAGGTTCCTTCAAAAGTTCTGACGAACACTCGGAACAAATCTTCCCAAGTGTAAATACTGTCAGGAGGTAACTGATTCAACCACGCTCTGGCTGAACCTTCCAGCATGAGGGGCAAATGCTTCATGGCCACCTCGTCATTCCCACCGCCAATCTGAACAGCCACTCGGTAGTCCTCAAGCCAAGTTTCAGGCTTGGACTCCCCAGTGAACTTGCTGACTCCTGTCGCCAACCTGAAATTGGGGGGAATCACTGCGGCTCTGATAGCCCTGCTAAAACACTCTGGACCAGAAACATGCACTCGACTGCTCGTGGGTGCATCTCTCTCGGGTCCACCTCGATGGGCTCTATTCCGGTCGACCAAGCTTTGCACGATAATGGATCGCGTGTCGAAGCCTGGTCCCTTGGGGTCGACTGGAACTCTTCGCCCCGCACTGAACTGACGCCTGTCATCCTGTCGCCGAGGAGCGTAAGACCCTTCCCTCAGAGGGGAAACGGGCACTCGACGCCTGTCATCTCGGTCGTGTCGGTCTCCATACTGATCACGCTGGTTGTCGCGCCCTTCCCGCCGCGGAGGCGATCTGGGACTGTGAGCCGACTGAACCGTATTCGCAGCGACGGATCGACTGTGAATTCTATTGCGCGACTGCGACACGGCTGAGTTCTGGTCCCCTGCTGCTCGGAGCAAATCTCTGATCTGCATCAAGCCTCTCCCAGCTTCCGACTGTGAAGGCTGGATGGACTCTGCTATACGGGTTGCAGCTGCTAAATTCTGAATTGGCGTGCGGTATACCTGAGTCGGCGGGAAGAGTCGACTGGCTTCGGGGACTCGTTGCCGCGCGCGCTCGTCGAGTGCTCGCTGAAGGTTCTCCAGACGAGCGCGTTCAGCCACATTGGCCAAACGTGCCTCCTCCAAGGCGCGAGCCTCGGGGGTTTCTCCCGTAATGGGAGTATGCAGGGCATCCATGTTCCTGCGGCGAAGCTCTTCTCTCTGCAGAGAGTCGAGTGCCTCGGGCTAGTACTCTTCGTGGTCCTGAGCGGGGCCACCTCCACCGCCCGCTCCACCACCATGGGCGAAGCCGGGAGGACTGCGGGGTCCGTCGACCATGAGAATTTCCGCCGCTGGATCACTGCTATCGCATTCGGATGCAGTCTCTACGGAGCCAGTCGACAGATCGAATAGGCCGTAGAGAGATTCGTCGGGCTCGATTGCCGCAACTTGTGCGATGGCCGCCTGGCGAGCCACCGCATGCTTCACCCACCGCTGAAGCCTCGACCGACCAGAGCGCTTGCGCTGGTGGGAGACCGGACGGGCAACCGATAAAGGAGCCGACTGATAGGGGGCCGACGGTTGCCGCAGCAGAACGCCGCGGACACATGCGCGAAAATGCATCGCACCGCGGACGGGGAGCGCATCAACGTCGAGTGGAGCCTCCTGGAGCCACGCGGAGTCATCGGCGACAAAGGTGAGAGCGCCAAGATGGATCTCGCGTCCCTCGACCAAAACTCCAGCAGTCATCATGATGAAAGTACTCGGAAATGCTGCAACTTCTCCACAAAATCGCTAAAACACCTGCCCCACGGTGGGCGCCAACTGTCGTGGTTCTAAGTCTGACAGTAGAGTGGGGGGTAGGTATGGAGAGGCAAGGTCCTAGCTATGGAGAGGTTGTAAACACAAGCGATGTACGAGTTCAGGCCCTTCTCGGAGGAAGTAAAAGCCCTACGTCTCGGAGCCCTGAGGCGGTCGAGTGGATTATGTGTATAGGTGTTACAAGAGTGTGAACCCTTCTGCCTGTGGAGGGGGGTGGCTTATATAGAGTACGCCAGGACCCCTGCCAGCCCACGTAATGGAGGGTTTAAAGTATATTAAGTCTGGGGCGTTACTGGTAACGCCCCACATAAAGTGCCTTAACTATCATTAAGTCTATTCAATTACAGGCCGTTACAGTGCAGAGTGCCTTCTGACCTTCTGGTGGTCGAGTGTATCTTCATGGTCGAGTGAATCTCCATGGTCGAGTCCTTCTGGTCAGTCGAGTGGGTTCCTCGTTGGTCGACTGGAAGGTGATCTCTTCTAAGGATGTCCCTGGGTAGGACATTCAGGTCAGGCCTATGACCCTACCCTAGGTACATGAATCCATCAGGGGGTCAATCAAAAAATGTAACATATGCAATGTGTGTGAAATAGAGTCTTGGATATATCATATATATAGAGGGGGCGATCCACGAGAAGAGAGTTGAGGTATCATCAAGTTGATGTGTCCATAGAATCAAAGAGAGGGATGGTGTGTGTGTGTGTGTGTGCGCGCGCGCGATCGATAAAGAGTTCCATCAAATTTGTGTATGCCCACGTCAAAGATATAGAGTGGCTGGCGTACTGGAACGTGAGAGGGGACATGTGCAGTTTGTCTCTGTGGCATGGATACCTACCTACAGCGCTCGACTATCGGTGTGTGGTGGGGGGGGGGGGAGGGAGGCCTAATTAACTATAGAGGTACAATGGCTGGTATATGTGTGGAGGAGGAGAGAGGCCTACCTGATGTATTAAGGGAGATTGATCTACCTCATGTATTAAGGGAGATCGATCGACATCCATGCATATGTGTTGGAGAGGAATAAGGTTGGGAGAGAGACAGAGCTAGAGTGTTGGTGGGGGTGGTAGTGGAGTTGCTTCTAACAAATGGTGGGATAGGCTTGCTAGACAAACGGAGAGCACGCCTGCAATATCAATAAGAGAGGGGATGGCTGCCTGTCTGTGCACGTGCGTGTGAGAGATGGGTCAGGAGGCATGCACGAATGATGAGGGGGGACTATATGGCTGTGGTAAGCAGACGTAACTACATAGGAAGATCAATCGTCCTTTGTTAGAGAAAGGAGAGACATAACTTGTGAGGTACGTTGATCGACGGGGGGGGGGGGGGGGGCAATATTTAAAATTGACCTAGGTATATGTTGGGAGATCGATCGGTATACATGCATGTGTGTGTTAGAAGCAAATGAGGCACGGGGAGAAGGATAGAGAGAGAGAGAGAGGGATGCATCTAGGAGGTGGTACGAGAGGCATACTATATCGAGGGGGAAGGAGTGTGTGAGTATGAGATCGATGAAAAGAGTGGTGGGAGTGAGGCATGGACGGTGATAAGAGAAGAGGGGAAGCTTGTGTCTGTGCTAGGCACACCTTGCTAAGAGGCATATCGATCGATGTGTGCCGTAAAGAAGGAGATGGGGGGCCTACAAACACCGTGGGTGAACGACCTAAAGTGAAAAGATGAATTTGCGCAATGGACTAAAGAATGATGAGGGAGGGTGAGAGGGATGCGGGCGTGTGCATGCACGAGAGAAAGCTAGCGCTAGCTACAAAGATAAGAGGATTGCGTGGGTGTAAAAGACGAATAGAGATCATACTTCATTATAAAAAGCGAATTTGGATATTTGAAGAGTTTATCATAGTGTTTTAAACGGACGCTTGTGTGAATATATATAACGGTGATACACATGGTGTGGTTATGAACATGTTATACTACATATAATATATTTTATCTCTACTTTTATAAAAAAAATGGAGTTGTTGATGATGGCGTGCCTGCCATCCTGCAATATAGGCAGTCCAAATTATATCTGACGGATAGGAAGGAAACTATGGCAATTTTGAAAAAAGATACCCACACCCCTCTCCATATTTGCAAATTAGGCCTCCCCTTGATCATGTTGATGTTCTGTGGAACGCATGGGCATCTTGCTAGTACTACGTATAATACACAGAACATTGATTATAATTTGGGCTAATGTGTGGCTTTTGCAGCTCAGGTCTAAATACTTTTCATAATGAAGGGGGCGGGGCACTATACTTTGTGTGATAAACATGGTGTACATATGGAACATGGTTTACATTATGAATAGATAGTTAGTACATCAAATGTACTATTATTTGGAATCAACATCAAGTGTATTAAAAAAATAGAATTCGAGTTCATGTAGTACACATAGTTCATATCTATCTCTATAGTAATCATGTGGTGTGTTATTAAGGTAATACACGAATGATGGTTGAAGTTGGCAACAATCATGATTGTGGATTCTTATTGAAATAGAGAAACGAATTCAAATTCAGTTCGAATTGCAGCGGTAGTATAGACATTTGGAATGCACTAAAATGTTGGTATGAGTAGGTTACATGAATTATACAGCAAGCGAAAAAATTTAATTGGACATAACATGGATTCATACTCCCTCCTTCCATCTATATAGGGCGTAATGCGTTTTTTAAGACCGCCTTTGACTATTGACAAGATTAATAGTACATGACATGCACAATGTGAAAATTATATCATTGAAATCTCCTTTCATAGACGAATTTAATGGTGTTCTTTGTGTAAGTTGCATGTCATATATTATTGCTCTAATATTTGGTCAAAGTTAGCATCGAAAAACGCATTAGGCCCTATATAGATGGAAGGCGGGAGTAGCTTTGAATAGCATTTGTATAGTAAAATGGGGCAAGACTCTCTCTTTGTGTGGCGTGAATAGTTTTAAATTTTTCGTTTTCTTTTTGGTTGAGGGAAGTGCAAATTGATTTGGTATGTACAAGTACAATATTACACGTTAGGCTTGTCCCTAAAATTCAACCCGCGCCTTGTTATATCCCAAAAATTCAAATATCGTGCTCCCAAAACTGGCGCCTTCACAACCCGTGCCTTGCTATCCCGAAATTACAACGCGCATGAAAACTCCCACAAGCTGCCAAATCCCGACACGCGAAATCCCCCTTCTAACCCTGAGCCGAAAGGGCCGCTAGTTCAAATTAGTGGGGGGTACTTTCGTAACACACCCTACATTTTGGACAAGCGCGTCCCTAAGTCTTGGTTCACCCCCTCCCATCGCCTCCTTTTCTCCATTCGAAATCCCAGGCCGCCATAACCTCTCCGCTCCAGCCGCGAAACCCCCACCCTCCTCCGTCCGCCACCTCACCGCTGCCCGGCCGGAGCCTCTTCCCCGACGACATCGTCCACCGCAACAACTCGACGTCCCTCGTCCACCTCCCCGGATGAGGATCCATCGTCCATCTCGTCGTCCCGCCGGTTCAGCCGCCCTGTCCTCCACCTCCAAGGAGCTGCTTTGACGATCGCCTCATCCATCACGGCAGCTCCATTCCACAGCGCCGCCTTAACCTGCCCCACCGGAACCACATCATCCTCACCGACTCCTCGGACGAAGCCGAGGCCTACTCGGCGCCACCAAAGAGGTTGTATACTCATCGCATCACACCTTCTCCTTAACTCGACCTCCCGGAGCCGACGATGCTCCATCCCGCACCCCCATGGAGCGGCTACCTTGAAGTCGGCGCCGCGGGCGACATATCCACAGCGGCTCTCCCCCAGTGCGAGGCCCCTTCGGCGGCGGCGTCCATACCAGCCGGATCTACTACTGCTGCTCTGGCTCTCGCTCACTCGCTCGCGCTGCTACTGCTGCTGCTCTCCCCCTTGCTCGTGCTGCTGCTCTGCTCCGATTTAGCTACACTTCAGTCGAATCGACTTTTGGGTCAGTCGATTTTTAGGGGGTGGGGGGATCGCCGGAGTTAAGGAAGAACCACCTGCAGCGGGAACGGGGGCTCACCGGAGAGGTACCCCACTATCTATCTTAGGGTTCAGGGTGGGGGGCGGGGGGCCTAGAGGGCTGGCTGAGGCGGCGGTAGACCGGTGGTGGGGAGTTGTTTCGGGGCGGCGAGGCGGCGCCGGGGCCGGCGGCGAGGCCGGTGGTGGATGACGTCTTAGGGGGGTGCAGGTTGAAGATGAACTGCAGGCCCTCCCTAAACTACATGTCAAGTGCCTCTCTGCTACCATTGCATTTAGTTTCGACAGTAACATTCAGATTCCACAGTAAATTTCAGTTTCGACAGTTAAGTTTAGAGTCAACAGTTTTTACCTCATCTGTTGTAGTCAGGTGGTTTTTGGTGATCTAAATTTTACGTCTATTTTACATTTTCTATTGGAGATGCTATTAGAATCCCACTTGAGATTGATGATGTATGTCTTGTGCTGCTTCAGCCTTGACGTATTACAGCTCACCGGAGCTGCTCCAACGACAGAACGATCCATCACAATAGAGCAGTGCCCTGGATGCCATCTACAGATTCCTCAGATCTTCCTCCACACCTCCGACAGCCACCTCTGCCTCAACTGCTTCAGCGACCAACCCAATGATGTTGAGGTCGACACGGCTACGGCAAAGAGGTTGTAGACTTGTTGCATCACTTATTACTATACATTCATGTCAATCCATTAGGGCTATTTTGGTTCAAGAGAAAAACATAGCAATAGGAAATTTTCCAATGGCACTCTACTATTCAATTATACATGCATTTTGTTGAAAGGAATGAAGCAAAACATCCATATGGACTTACTTTTCAAAATCCTATGCATGAAAACAAGACCAAGTGCATTAGTGGCAGAATAACATTCTAACTGTACACTCTTTCATATGGTTTCACTTTATTTTGGCCATGTTTCTTTGCATTCCTCTGCTCTTCCAATTCATGTAAACCAAACACCCAAGTTGACAGAAATCCTCTGTTTAAAAATGCTCTATTTACCATGTGCATTCCTATCCTGTTCCGGTGTTTTCCTATCCCTGCATTTTTAGAATCATGCAAGCCAAATGAGCCCTTACAGAATTACTTCAGTTACAGGTAGGTGTCGAAGGGAACTTTGTGTGGTTTGTCCTGCTCCTGCCGCGGCGTCGTCTACCTCATCTGAGTTGCTTCATCGACAGAAGCATCCACCAAACTAGACATCACGACTCCTGACCATCTTTCGCCGCCTCAGATCTCCTTCCCTGCCGCCAGCACCCACCGCAACGGCATCACCATCATCAATTCAGCAGATGAACCTGAGGAGTACACGGGCCCACAAGAGAGGTCGCACTCTTTTGTTTCTGCTTATGTTATGCATTGCTTAAAATTTCCTGCTACTTTATCATCCAGTTCACCTCTTGGACTCCAAGTCATGTCCAAATTAATGTTCAAAGTTGAGTTCTAAATTAGTTGTGGGGCACATATCGAGGAAGCAATGAATGGTATCTCTGTTTAATATCTGGTTCACCTAGGGTATGCCTATGTTGTTCATCTTGGGTGGGAAACAAATAGTAAGCAATCATCATCTATCTTTTTCTTAAATTAAAGCAATCATCAGCCTGCTATCATTATTTTTGGATCCATCCACTAGTTGTTACCATCACTCTAAATTTCTGCATGCTCTCCTTACATAATCTCACCATATTTTTTCGTATGCATGTCAGATATTGTACACAGTCATGCTGAACATGTAGAGAAAAAGAGAAGAGTATTGCGCAGCAATACAATGTCATGCGGACATCGCTCCATGGTGGGTTCAATGGAAAACCCTCCCCACCCCTCTCCAGATTGTAATCCAAAGGAAGATATCTGTTCTGAGGCGGATTCAGACGCCGCTGACCACTCCTATTTACCCCCCAAGGTGTTTGCTCTACCTTGGCATGATGATGTTAGTCATATCATGCATATGTTGCCTTGAAGTGCCTACTTTTAACATCATATATGTCATCTGCTTAGTTTAGACATGTTCTATATTGCCACCTGTTTAGTTTATATATCATATATGGGAATTTTGTAGTCTCATGTCTTTTAGCCAGCCATAATATATGTGAAATGTGCAATGCCATCCTGTTTAACCAGGCATCATATATTTGAATGATATCTTGCCCATCCTTTTCTTCATTACATTTCCATTTGTCGACAATGTTTGTACATTAAACTACTCTTCCTGTGAATCAGCCATTTGGGTGGGAGATGGAAAAATCTGGAGTGAAAACAAGGCCTTCAGAGCAGACAGTGCTACCTGTCGAAGCAGATCTCTTGTTGGGTCCCGATAGCTCCTCAGAGATGGATTCAGAGACAGATGACCAACCCTATTCCCCCACCAAGTTGTATGCTCTAACTTGGCACGGTTATACTGCTCATATCATGCATATGGTGTCTTGCATTGCATAGTTTAGACATCATATACACAATATTCAACACCATGTTCTTAGTTCAGACATCATATCGAATGCCCTATGTTTAGCATATAAATCACATATGTGAATTAAGTCATGCGATCCTGATTACTTAGATAACATGTAGGTGAATTATGTCATGCGATCCTATTTAGTTATTCATCATATCTTTAAATTATGTTATGCTATGCTATCCAGTTTAGATAGACATCATATATGTGAAATTATGTCATGCTATCCATTTTAGTTAAACAATATACATGTCAACTATTGCATGCCCTCTTTTTTCCACACTATCTATTGCATCTGTCTCTCATACAATGTCTGTACATTCAACTATGTATCCTGTTTATCAGCCATTTGAATTGGAGCGGGTGATGCCAGTATCTAGCGGACTAAAAACACGGTCTTCAAATAAAACAGTGCTACCTCTTGGTGGAGATAGCACCCCGGTTGTACATGCACGAGAACCAGCCCAACCACACATAACCCAAACTCTCACAGATTGTACCCCTACTGCGATGGACAAACAACCAGCTTCACCCAATCTAACCCCAACCCCAGCAGATAGTAACCCAGTTCCTGTTGACACAGCACAATCTCCACCACAGAGCTCCCAAACAAGAGCAGTTAGTAAGGAAGCTCCAGTGCCCAAAGGGCCAGTACTACCACGGCGAACCCCAACTCCACCAGTTAGTACGCCTATTCCTGTGGAGGAAGCACAACCAGCTAGTCGTAGTTTAGCATCTATCGCATTTGATGTTGTTAAATCGTATGTGCGTATCTTCCCATCTTGGAAATATTATACTAAAGATGAAGAAAAATGCCAGTTGCAGGTGTTTATCCAGGAGTTATGTGTAAGTAATGTTATTCATGGCAATTACTTTACTTTGTCCCATACATCCTACCTCCATGATGGTTATAATACAACAAATTTTCCCATTTTTCTCTATAGAGAAGGACCGGTTTGGAAACTCGGGATGAGGTAACCTGTGCTAATACCTCTGCTATCTTCAAGAATGCTTGGTGGCAGTATCGGAATTACCTAAAGAAAACGTACTTCACCGGCAAAGAAACTCATCAAATTCCCTTACGTTCTCCTCAGACACATTTACCGGACGATGACTGGGAACGCCTTGTTCTGTACTAGTCCCGAACCAAGAATGTGGTAAGGTCTATGAGCTCATTTTCTATTTTAAGTACTATATTCTTACGTCTTACAATACTCTGTTCATGTAGAACAAGTGCCTAAACCTGAAGAACAACCGTTCTAATTTAAGATTCCATTGCTATAATAGTTCAAAAAAGTGCTAGGCGTTAATTGTGCATTTTGCCACCGCCTTGCGCTTTACTGACCAAATTGCATGCTTATGCGCAGTTATGCACAGATTAAGCATAGTTATGCGCAATGCGTTTTGCCAACGCCTAGAGCCTAGGCTCTCTTAAGCGCTCGCTTAGGCGCGCCTTTTTTTAAACTATGATTGCTATCGTGCATACTACTTTGCTCTTGTATCACTGTATTTACTCATACAAACTTATTTTTAAATTGAAGGATCCAATCGAAACTCCAATGACACAGTAGGTATGTTCATGCATGTTTCTTTAACATGTTTGCTCTTATCAATAGCTCTGTTGATTTCAATTTCAATTGTGTATACAGTTGACTTCTCATATCATGCACATTACTAGCATCACAATAGAGCCAATAGTGTTGTTGTACATGTAGACCTGTGGTACCCATCTGAAATCTTGTTGTGCCGTGTAGTTTCCCACGCTTTGTATTCTTTCACTGCTGCTTTGTCTTGAACTAATATGATTTGAACCGTGTCTCTATTTTGATTTGGCAAGAAAATGCAGTGCCCATAGGACATAGATATATGTTTGTTTGGTGCTTTAATTATGTACTAGTACTTAGCAATAGAATACTTGGTAGCTTAATCCTGTCCACCTTACTAATGAACTGGTTCACCCAAATGAGTTTATATACTAGTACATGCTAAACATGTTATGTGTCTACTTGTTTCTTCTTTTAGAATGCTGACAGAATATTGGGGAAGAGTGCCTTATTAAGCAATGGTAAAGGAAGTAATGCAGATAAGGTTTAGGATAGTGACACACCCTTGTTGGTCTCCAACAAATCTGATAAAATAGCTAAGCAAGACTATCTTGAAGACAGTGAGGCAACCCCAAACTCCTGTCTTGGTTTAGTGTTTGAGTTACTAGCCACTACCGCTTGCATAAGCTATTCAAGCTCACTGTCTGAATCAGTTCGGTTTCTTGAGTCTCAACTACAAGCTGAAAGACATAGATCAGCTGTGCTACGACAAGAAGCGGAAGGACTGCGGAAGTCCCTAGAGCATTCAGATGCATACTTTCTGGTGCAACAGCAAGCGTTGGAGGATTTTAGCGCCAAACAGGACAAAGCTAATAAGCCTGCTAAGGTTATTGCTAGCATGGTGGATACCCAAGATAACGTTTCTTGAGCTCTTCTGAAGTTGTTTCAGTTATGCTCTTGTTTTGCTGCCGCGTTTATTTGCACTGGTGGCCAATTTTTACGGCCAGTTTATGTTACATGCTGCTTTGTTCCTATATTTGCACTGGTGGCAAACTTTGATGCCTAGTGGATGTAATATGTGTAATAGCGGTAATAGGCTAGCGTTAATTGCTTGCTTATTTATTTCCTTATTGTCTTGTTTAGTTGTTTACTTGTAGTCATTGCAGTTCTTTTTCTGTGTTTTTATAGTGGTCACAACAACCTATTTTTGGTAACTAGGCCAAAATAATCATGGCAACACACGGACTGTTGTAACCATGGGCCTCCTGCAGACCGTATGATCCATGGGCCTTCTACGGGCCGTAGGATCCATTGGCCTTCTATACGGGCCGTAGGATCCATGGGCCTTCTACGGGCCGTATGATGCATGGGCCTTCTACCGGCCGTATGATCCATGGGCCTTCTACGGGCCGTAGGATCCATGAGCTTTCTACGGGCGTATCATCATTTCACCAATCATGGGCCGTACTATTCATGGACCATAACGGGTCGTTAATAGGCCGTATTTGATAACTCTATGAAAACAGCCCAACGGTTTTTTTACATGAAATCGGCCGAACGTATTAACGGGCCAGAAACGGGCTGATTGTAATGACGGGCTGAATTTGGCCCACAAGTAGAAAATGACAGTAACGGACCGTAAGTAACCGAATGCTGGAAATGAGCCCAAGAATAAATGGGCCCTAAGAAGGCCGAAAGATAACTTGGGCTGGAAACGGTCTAATGGAATAATGGGCCGTTAATGGGTATAAAGTGATACATTGTTCATTACGGGCCAGTTTCACCACCGGCCTTTAATGGGGCAAGAGTTACAAAGGGCCTCATGTGGGCCGAAAGACGTCATGGGCCATACATGGGCCGGAAGTTAAAACGGGCTGGAATCATATTGGACGGCCCAGATGAAGCTACTGGGCCTAATTCTAAGAGGTCTTAACGGGCCCTGGGTTAGCGGGCTGTAAATGGGCTATATGCAAACAGGCCGTTAACAGGCTTTCCGTGGGCTGGCCCGCCACCTTTTGACCAAGTCAAACGGCCCGGCCTTTTCACAGAAATGGGCCTCTGTTGGGCCGTGCCACGTGTCGACGTATCACAGGCGCCTTGGGTCCAATGAGTGGATGACATCTGTCCCAACGGTGAGCCGACACGTGTTTCCTCCAGCCAATGATGATTTTACACGTGGAAAATCCCCATTGGTCGGGGTTGTTAATGGGTTATTGGATCCAAAACTGGACCCGATAGCTTAACGGCGTTCCGTTGCGATGGATGCCACATGTCGGTCACCCTTGACGAAAGCACTTCTCTGACACGCGATTTATCGTCATGGAAGTGGACACTTCCGTGATGATAATTTTGGTAATGTCATGGAACACTTCTACGATAGCACAAGTATGACTATCTTGATTCTGTCATAAAATCGTCATGGATGTACATGCATGACAAAAAACATGACCTACTGTGACAAACACGTATCATCATGGAAGTGTATTTTTTTTGTAGTGGAAGCTTCTCCTCGTCTGGCCGAGCAGTGAGCGGGGGGATATGGTAAGCGCGAGCTACCAAGGGAGATGGCACGGGCGGGCGAGTAGTGAGCGGTGGGAAATGGTGTGCAGTTGATGATGGGGAAGACAGGAGGAAGAAGAGTGAAAGACGGGGAAGAAAGTGCATTAAATCTCAATTCTACTAGTACTACTACCAGGATATACCATCCTTCGGAGTGTAAATAGTTACATTGATGACATGTGGGTCTACCTCATGAGGGCCCTCAGTTAATGGAGGAGAGAGGTGCGTAGGCGTATTTGCGGAAGCGTGCTCTACCAGCAAACATGATGGCAGTATTGGGTAAGGCTGATTTAGTAACACCAACACGTTGGTTCAGCTTATTAATTAAGTGTCCCATCTGCTGCAGCGTGTATTGTCACTTCACCACAAAGATTAGTTGAATAGTTCTCTCTAATCGAGATGGGGAATAATGGATCGCGAAGACTTCCTATTTATAGTATCCCTATGCCTCTACGCTCACTTCACTCATTTTGCCCCATACGTAGTCACTTGTTGAAATCTCTAGAAAGATAAATACTCCGTATTTGGGAACAGAGGGAGGCTTTTACTCTGTATTTGGGAACAGAGGGAGTATCACCATATGGAGGGAACAGAGGAAGCTTGAAATATGACCATGTCAGTGGGAGGGAGTAAGTCTCATGCATGCATGCATGTATGCAACATGCAACACTCACACGTACACATGGATGCACGTAACACTCACGCACCCATGCGGCACACAACACACGACGCAACACACACGCTCATGCTCAAGTGCTCAACCTACTCCCTACGTCCGTGAAAGACTGTACATTTAGAGATTTAAACATTGACCAGGGCATATTTAACGCCAAAAAGTAGCAGACTTATGTGTGCATGCGACCATTGAGAGAAGAAGATTAAATGAAGGTTATTGTGTCGGCGTCCTGGACTTGGGGGTATCCAATCCTGCCTGCCTAAGGCCCACCACGTGGCTCCATCGACGGCCTGGTACGGCCCAGCTTCGACACCAACACGGCAAGACCCTTGCGAGGGGCCAAGCCTTGCGAGGCGGATGGCGTCAAGACCCCGTAAGGAGTTAGCCTCCTCAGGAGGGCTCCTGAGGGGCGGAGAGTTCTATGCAGTTACCTCATGAGGCTCAGGTGACGTGAGCCATGACGACCAAGGCCAGGAGGGCGCCAGGCGGGTGCAAAGCACAGGTTTCCTCTTTGGTGCAAGGGAGGCAAGCAACAGGCGTGGAGTCCCGAGGAATCAGCCAAAGGTTTCCGTTCTGGTGCAATGAGACCAAGGCTGTCAGGACGGCAGGATGGAGGTCATCATCAAGCCCACCGCAGCGTCACGACCAGAGGCTTTTCGCAGGCGAAGACTAATTTTGTCAGGATAGACTGTACTACTTGTCCCCTTTCAAATCCCGCCGTTGCGGAATCCCTTCCCGCTCATATTTGGGAGGAGGACCAAGGCCATTATATATAGGACTTAGCAACCACCATAGATAGGAGAGATCCATTCCATCCCGAGCACCACACCAGCTCAAGAACACCTCACCTCCTAAGGCTTGTTCATCCTTTGTACTAGTTCTTCCATAGCCCCTCGAGGCAATCCACCACACCACACTAGAGTAGGATATTACACCACAACGGTGGCCCGAACCAGTATAAATCTATGTGTCTTTGTGTCTCTGTGAGCTCTACGCGCTAGGCTAGGGAGGATCGCGAGTAGGCAGGCTGGGCAGGTCAAGATCTCCGCATGCACCCCAGTGTTCGAACCTCTCACGGGTTGCCGGACCCCGAAATAAGACATTTGGCGCGCTAGGTAGGGGTGCGTCGGATCCTCTCTTCCGTCGTTCAATCCGCCATTGCTCTGACACCTCCATGGCAGATGCGCGCAAGGCTCGCGCTGAATGTCGGGCTGCGGTCGCCGCTCGCATCGCTCAGACGGCTCCGGCGGGTGACGGCTGCACCCGCCGCGCTCCCTCTCTGGTGGCCAACTCCGCCACAGGCCCTACCGGCCACGAGCAGCAAGCTTCGTTGCTGCACCGGTCGGTGCGCCGCGATGGCCACACCACTACTCCGTCCCTGACTCCAGCAGCTACGTCATCCCACACGCGCTGCGGCCAGGTGGACGCGCAGGCCGCTCTGCTCACAGCGCGAGTTTCTTCGTTACCGTCCCATGGGTGATCTCTACCAGGAGTGGCTCGAGCATATCACCGAGCTCATCAACGTCGCGCACGGGGGCTCCGACGGGCCGGCTCGCTCGCTACCTCAGCAACCACCTGAAGTGGGTGACGTCGCGCACGGGGCTCCTCCTCTGCCTCAAGCCCGAGGCGCCATCGTCGAGCCAAGGCATATGGCTCCACGGTGCGACCCGCTGCGCCTGGCGCCGGCTCGAGATGACGTGAGCTGCCAGGTGGTGCAGCGTCCCCAAGGAGAAGTGCGCGTGCTTCTAGCGCCCCGGCACCAGGCTCGTGGGCCACCACAGGAGGTGGCGGTGCACGCGCATCAAGACTATGTTCCTCCCCCTCGACGACCTTCGCTGCCCAGGGCAGGATACCGTGCGTTCACTACAGAGCTCCGCAACGTCGTTTGGCCGAGCAAGTTCAAGCCTGACCTGCCTCCACGCTACGACGGCACTGCAGACCCCGCCGAGTTCCTACAACTCTATGAGCTGAGCATTGAGGCGGCCAACGGTGATGAGAAGATCATGGCAAACTGGTTCCCGATGGCCCTCAAGGATGGTGCACGTTCTTGGCTCCTGAACCTGACCGAGGGGTCGGTTTCTTCCTGGGAGGAGATGCACAGCCGCTTCATCGCCAACTTCCATGGCACCCGCGATCGTTCGCCAGTCACGGGCGACCTGCGCCGTGTCAAGCAGCAACCTGGAGAGACCCTGCATAAGTACATCCAATGCTTCAACAACATCCGCCTCAAGATTCCCAAGGTGTCTGACGAGGCCATCATCTCCGAGTTCACCGATGGCATCCGCGATGTCAAGATGAAGGAGGATCTAGCCATCCACAAGGACCTCTGCACCGCTCTGGAGATGTTCAACATGGCGAATAAGTGTGCGAGGGCTGAGGAGGGACACCTCTCCCTCCTTGAGCTCGCTGATGCTGACCCAGAAGACAAGAAGACCAAGACCAAGGACACGAAGTGCAAGGGGTCAGCCGTGCTTGCGGCAGAACCAGAGACCAAGCACGACTGCGACCACCTCGAGTCATCCAAGGGCAAGAGGCCGTTCTACGCCTTCCACAATGTCTACAGCCACAACACCAGCGACTGCCAGGAGCTCAGGGCTCTCCGCGATGGGCGCCTCGGTCGACGCCCTGAGCACAACGATCAGGGATATGGTCGTGGAGGTGGCCAAGGTGGAGGACGTTGGGATGGACACGACCACCATCAGGAGTGGCGTGACCAGCCTCATGAGGACCGCCCTCGGGCCAATGCAGCCTTGCCTCCTCTGCCTTCACCGCCAAGAAGGAACAAAGATCACTACCAAGACGAGGGGGCTGGGGGCTTCCAGGAGCCGCGGGCCATCGCCTGCATCTTGGGCGGCTCAAAACCCCCAGCTTCTCACCGTGTCTTCAAGCAGTTTGCGTGTGAGGTCAATGCGGTGCTCCCCAAGCTTGAAGCAACTCGCCCTCTTAAGTGGTACAAGTGCACCATCACCTTCGACTCCACAGACCGGCTCAAGTGCGCGGCCACCGCTAGCGCGCTCCCCATGCTCTGCTCCCCTGTCATCAGCAACGTGAGCGTCACCAAGACTCTCATTAATGGTGGAGAAGGGCTCAATGTTCTCTCTGTTCAGACATTGGATAGACTCCACGTGCCATGCTACCAGCTGCACCCCACCAAGCCATTCTCAGGAGTGACCTACGGATCAACACAGCCTATCGGGCAGGTTTGCCTCCCTGTCACCTTCGACGAGCCCAACAACTACCGCACCGAGCTCATCGACTTCAACGTCGCCTACATTCGTCTTCCCTACAACGCCATCCTTGGGTACTGTTGGCGTTCTGGGAACGGGGGTCCCCAGACTTGCCTGCCTGCGGTCTGCAGCGTGGCTCAAGCAGGGGCCCAGTACGGCCCGTCTTCATCAAACCAAGCTCAAGACCCTCGCGAGGGGCCAAGCCTCACGGGGCGGACGACACAAGGCTTCCTCAGGGGCGGCCTCATCAGGCAGGCTCGCGAGCAGGCGGAGAGATCAAGTAAAGGGGTACCTCGCGAGGTGCTCGTGACGTAAGCCATGACGATCAAGACCAGGCGGGCGCCAGGTGAGCGCCAGCCTGCGTAGTTTCCTCGTTTCCTCTTTGCTGCAAAGGGGGCAAGCTGTAACGCCCTGAGACCGACGCTCCAGAAGACTTCCAGCTATTCCGAGCTTTGCCGTGTGTTTTATTTGCTTGTTGCATTGCATCATGTCATCATGCCATCATGTCATTTAATTTTTGCAACTCATCTAAATAAATTTTATGGATCCTCGGTCCATTTAAATCGAGGGATATTCACAATGGTGATTTCTCTTTATAACATATCCTCCCAATATTTAGGGAGCTATATTAAACCATTCCATAACACATTTGCGCGGTTCTTCAAATTTCCTTTTTATCCAACTCAACTTCTTTTCTTCCTTTGGTGCCTTTTAGTAAAATTGAGTTGCAATTTTACTTTATCCACAAATGTTCCAAATCAGCCCATAAATCACATCTAGTGTGTAGGGCCATCTTATAATTTCAACCCATTTGGAACTTGTCACGCCCAATATGCGATACTATCCTAAAGAGACTCGAAGGTCCCACCAAGGATAGAACCGCATATTGATACGCTTTTGCAAGGTGGATATCATTACATCAACATTACATAATAGATAGGGATACATACAAGAGGCATACAATGCCACACGAATGCAACATCATCATAGATAAGAGCACCATCCGACTACGGATGAAACACAAACAGAAACTCAAACGACATCCACCCTGCTAGCCCAGGCTGCCGACCTGGAACCTATTCCCTGATCGAAGAAGAAGCAGAAGAAGAATTCCAAACAAGTAAACATCACTCTCGCGTCGTGATCATTGCAACCGGTACCTGCAATTGTTGTTGTAGTAATCTATGAGCCACGAGGACTCAGCAATCCCATTACCATGGGTATCAAGACTAGCAAAGCTTAATGGGAAAGGAAGGGGTAAAGTGGTGAGGTTGCAGCAGCGACTAAGCATATATGGTGGCTAACATACGCGAATAAGAGCGAGAAGAGAGCAAGCGGAACGGTCGTCAACTAGTAATGATCAAGAAGTGATCCTGAGCTCCTACTTACATCAATCATAACACAGAAACCGTGTGCACTTCCCGGACTCCACCGAGAAGAGACCATCACGGCTACACACGCGGTTGATGCATTTTAATTCGGATCTGGTGTCAAGTTATCTACAACCGAACATTAACAAATTCCCATCTGCCACATAACCGCGGGCACGGCTTTCGAAAGATAATACCCTGCAGGGGTGTCCCAACTTAGCCCATGATAAGCTCTCACGATCAATGAAGGATATACCTTCTCCCAGAAGACCCGATCAGTCTCGAAATCCCGGTTTACAAGACATTTCGACAATGGTAAAACAAGACCAGCAAAGCCGCCCGATGCGCCGACAATCCCGATAGGAGTTGCACATATCTCGTTCTCAGGGCAACACCGGATGAGACATCCTATGAGTAAAACCAGACCTTGAGTTTCCCCGAGGGGGCCCCGCAGTCTACTCGGTTCGGACCAGCACTTAGACAAGCACTGGCCCGGGGGGGCTAAAATAAAGATGACCCTCGGGCTCCGAAAACCCAAGGGAAAAAGGGCTAGGTGAGGCAAATGGTAAAACCAAGGTTGGGCCTTGCTGGAGGAGTTTTATTCAAAGCGAATTGTCAAGGGGGTCCCATAAATCACCCGACCGCGTAAGGAATGCAAAATCCGGGAACATAACACCGGTATGACGGAAACTAGGGCGGCAAAAGTGGAACAAAACACCAGGCATAAGGCCGAGTCTTCCACCCTTTACCAAGTATATAGATGCATTAATTAAATAAGAGATATTGTGATATCCCAACATAATCCTGTCCATCATGGGGCAATCTTTAACTTCACCTGCAACTAGCAACGCTATAAGAGGGGCTGAGCAAAGTGGTACATAGCCAAACAACGGTTTGCTAGGAAGGGTGAAATGGTTAGAGGCTGACATGGCAATTTGGGAGGCTTGAAGAGCAAGTGATAGGTAGCACAGCATAGCAATAGAACGAAGCAACTAGCATAGCAACGATAGTAATAAGATCCAGGGTAGCGGTCATCTTGCCTGAAATCCCGCTAGGAAGAAGAACGAGTCCATGAAGAAGATGAAGCCACGAAGATGAATCAAGCGTAGACGAACGAATCCTCACGATCGCAACGAAACGGGAACTATTGAGAAGAAGCACACAACATGGTAAACACACCACACATAAACATGGCATGATGCACAATCAAGTATGATGCATGTCCGGTTTAATGAGGCATGACGTGGCAAAGTGCAACAAACAATACTACAAATTAAGTGGAGCTCAATATGCAACGAGTTGCATATTGACAAAACACCACATTGACATATTTAGTTTAATCTCGTTTAAGCTACCAAACAATGAAATGTTGTTAAACATGGCAAGAGGTGAAGCATAATTAAACTAACTATTAAGGCAAGTTTAAATGAGGCCGAAACATCAACAACAATTCCGGTAAATCCTCATGTTATTTAGCAATTTAATGCAACAACAATTTTAAACATTTTAAATGTTGTTATCATGATGCGGATGACATATGCAAGTTTTATGCAATTTTATGAAAATGTTGACATGAGCATGTTATGAAGCATTTGTCACCATGGCGGAGCGAAAAGGGTGCCACGGCGGTGAAACGGAAATGGTGCCACGGCAACATTCCGGTTCCGGTAACTTGAGGAGATACCGATGCAAACGAGAAGTGTGCGGATGTGCGGAACATGGTGGGGTGATCCCGGTTACCGGGTTCCCACGGGTCGACGGCATGGCAAACAAGGAGGAACGTGCATGAAGCAAACGGGCACGGTGCAAACACGAGCATCTCATACAACATGCATTCATTCACGGGCGGCGTCTCGGGGTTATACCTTCGAAGCGTGCGTTTCGGAGCGGATCGAGATTGTCGAGGGAAGTAGACGTTCTTGTGATGTAGTGGAAGTAGTTGTACACGGCGTCGGTAGAGGAAGTAGTCGTTCTCGTGACGGTAGTGGAAGTAGTGGTACACGTTCGTTTCGGAGAGGTACTTGACGAATCCAACGTCTTCGGGGTGACGGTAGTGGTACACGTTATCTTGTGGAACTTCACAGTTCATTGTGTAGTCGTACACGGGTCCTTGCCGAAGATGGTCGCACACGCACGTAGATGAATCATTCATCGACCTCCTGGTACTTGGCGAAAAATCTCGAAGATGGCCTTGGCGTTCCTGGTTCGGTGGTTGTGGAGGCAGTGCGGAGCCTCGGTGGAGGCGGAGCAGTGGCGCGAACGAGCTAGTGGCCGCCAAGGCGCTGGAAGTGGCGTCCGCGTGAAGATGCGGGTGGCGGAGGCCATGGAAGGCGCTTGAGCGCAAGGAATGCAGGGGCCGTGGGGGAGCTCGCTCGGGGAGCTCCCCGGGCGCATCTGGTCGGAGGTTGAAGGCGAGGTTGTGGCTGCCGGAGGCGAACGATGGAGGGGCACAGAGGAGGCAAGAAGGGGGTGGCGGCCTGGACTCGCCGACGTTGAGGAGGAGGTCGGGCACGGGGTTCGCTCCTCTCTCTCTGGGTGTGTGGCAGCGTAGGAGGAGGACAAAGGGGGGAGAGGGGATCGATCAGGCGCTGGGAGCTCCTCTCCCTGGCTGGATGCGTGCGAGCATGTGTGAGTGGAGGCGGAGGGGAACGAGGGGAGATGAGGATCGGGCAGAGGGTGGCTGGAGCGAGGTGGGAGGAGGGGATTGAGGAGAAAGGAGGAGAGCGGGGTCGACCGCGGCCTCCTGGAGCTGGCTGTGCGTGGCGGCGGCGCACAGGGGGAGATGGGGATCGATGGGAGTGAGGTGGAGGTCGGGCTAGGGTTTACAGGGCGCTGACTGGGCTGCCGGCTGACCGGCTTGGGCCGACTGGTGGGTTGGTTGCCTCTATCTCTGTCTAATCTCTTAGCAGAAAATAAAAAAGGAGAAGAAAAGAAAGGCTAGGAGGAGAGTTTGGGCATGGGGATTATTTTCCCAGACTCACAAAAATGTGAGGAATTTGACAAAAATAGACTGAGGATTTTTAGATGGAGTAAAATCCACACCTGTTGAATTTAACTCAGACAACTTTGAATTTCGAAACCCATTCGAATGAACTCCAAATGGGTTGAAATTATAGGAGATGGCCCTACACACCTAGATGTGATTTATGGGCTGATTTGGAACATTTGTGGATAAAGTAAAATTGCAACTCAATTTTACTAAAAGGCACCAAAGGAAGAAAAGAAGTTGAGTTGGATAAAAAGGAAATTTGAAGAACCGCGCAAATGTGTTATGGAATGGTTTAATATAGCTCCCCAAATATTGGGAGGATATGTTATAAAGAGAAATCACCATTGTGAATATCCCTCGATTTAAATGGACCGAGGATCCATACAATTTATTTAGATGAGTTGCAAAAATTAAATGACATGATGGCATGATGACATGATGCAATGCAACAAGCAAATAAAACACACGGCAAAGCTCGGAATAGCTGGAAGTCTTCTGGAGCGTCGGTCTCGGGGCGTTACACAAGCGCAGGCGCGGAGTACCGAGGCATCAGGCAAAGGTTTCCATATTGGTGCAACAAGACAAAGACCAGCAGGACGGCACGACGGAGATCACCGTGGAGCCCAAGACGGCGTCATCGCTAGTGCCTTTGGCAGCTGAAGACCAACTTTAGTCAGGATAGCTTGTACTAGCTGTCCCCCTTCAAAATGGCCATTGTTGGCTCCCTTCCCGCTCAATATTTGGGAAGAGGACCAGGGCCTCTATAAATAGAGATAGCCACCACAGCAGAAGGCCGCTAGATCTGACCTAGAGCTAGGAGAGAGCATTGAATCCTTCCCTGGTAGAACACCGCACCAGCTCAAGAACACCCCTCGCGAGGCTGTTCTTCCTCTATACTGTTCATCATCAGCCCAGAGGCAATCCACCACACCACACACTGGATTAGGTTATTACACCACAACAGTGGCCCGAACCAGTATAAACCTCGTGTCCCTTGTGTTGTTCATCGTGTTAGCTTAGAATGGCGGCGAGGTTTTGGGGCCTGAATCGGTAGGGAGAAGATCTTCGTGCGCACCCCAGAGTTCAAACCTTAACGGTTTTGCCAGAACCCGAAATCCGAAATTTGGCGCGCTAGGTAGGGGTGCGCCAGAATCTTCTTTCCGCTGATCTGCGTTCCACTACTTCATCGCATCCATGTCCGGTGACCCGACAGCCAACGCCGATCGCTGGGCGGCATGGCCTGCCCATGCCGCGCCACCTGCCCAAGGTGATCTCAACCCCACGCCTCAGGCAGCCCGTGCTCCGCAGAATGCTGCGAGGCGCGGGTGACGCGTTCAAGCGCTGCCTGCCCTCACTCCACGGGAGGTGCGATTAGCAGCGAGGGCCTCAAAACATGCCGCAGCCACAGCACCGCACACTGAAAGTGCAACTATCCCTAGGTGGTTTTGGTAATTCATAACAACATATAGCTCATTGAGCTAATGCTATTCCAAGACTATTATTTCAGGGAAGCTCAATGAATGGCATGGCATGGATGATGAAAGTGGATCCCTCAAAATACTAATGACAAAGGATTGGCTCAAGCTCAAAACCTCAAGACTCTTTGAGGGAGTCCTGGACTAGGTGGTGTCTGGATAGCCGAACTATCATCTTTGGCCAGACTCCAAGACTATGAAGATACAAGATTGAAGACTTCGTCCCGTGTCCGGATGGGACTTTCCTTGGCGTGGAAGGCAAGCTTGGCAATACAGATATGTAGATCTCCTACCATTGTAACCGACTCTGTGTAAGCCTAGCCCTCTCCGGTGTCTATATAAACCGGAGGGTTTTAGTCCGTAGGACGAACAACAATCATACCATAGGCTAGCTTCTAGGGTTTAGCCTCCTTGATCTCGTGGTAGATCTACTCTTGTACTACCCATATCATCAATATTAATCAAGCAGGAGTAGGGTTTTACCTCCACCGAGAGGGCCCGAACCTGGGTAAAAATATCGTGTCCCTTGTCTTCTGTTACCATCCGCCTAGACGCACAGTTCGGGACCCCCTACCCGAGATCCGCCGGTTTTGACACCGACATTGGTGCTTTCACTGAGAGTTCCTCTGTGTCATCACCTATAGGCCCGATGGCTCCTTCGATCATCAACAACGACGCGGTCCAGGGTGAGACTTTTCTCCCCGGACAGATCTTCGTATTCGGCGGCTTTGCACTGCGGGCCAATTCACTTGGCCATCTGGAGCAGATCGAAAGCTACGCCCCTGGCCATCAGGTCAGATTTGGAAGTTTGAACTATACGGCTGACGTCCGCGGAGACTTGATCTTCGACGGGTTCGAGCCACAGCCAAGCGCGCCGCACTGTCACGATGGGCATGATATAGGTCTGCTGCCGGATAGTGCCCTGGAGGCCGCACAAGTGTCCGCTCCGACCCTTAGCTCGGAGCCGACTGCGCCTATCGAGGACGGGTGGCTCGACACCGCCTCGGGGGCTGCTACCTCTACGGCGATAGAGCCGAATACCAACCCTGTCCTTCGCAAAGCCCGTGACTCCAAGGTGCCGAACTCCTCTCCGGACTTCGAACCTCCCGCGCCCCTGCCAATCAAATCCGGTTGGGCGCCGGTTATGGAGTTCACTGCCGCGGACATCCTTCAGCACTCGCCCTTTGGCGATATCCTGAATTCACTAAAGTCTCTCTCTTTATCAGGAGAGCCCTGGCCGGACTATGATCAGGAAGGTTGGGATGCGGAAGACGAAGAAATTCAATGCCCACCCACCACCCACTTTGTAGCCACTGTCGATGACCTAACCGACATGCTCGACTTCGACTCCGAAGACATCGACGGTATGGACGACGATGCAGGAGACGACCAAGAACCAGCGCCTACAGGGCATTGGAAGGCCACCTCGTCATACGACATATACATGGTGGACATCCCAAAGGATGGGAATGGCGATGGAACAACGGAGGATGACCCCTCCAAGAAACAGCCCAAGCGCCGGCATCAGCGGCGCCGCTCTAAATCCCGCCAGAGCAAAAACGCTGATTCTGGCACGGGAGATAATAACACCCCGGACAGTGCCGAAGATAACCCCCTCCAGCAGGATTCAGCGCAGGAGGATGGAGCAGCCGGCCCTCATGAGAGAGCGGCAGACAGAGAGGTAGAGGACGATAATTATATGCCTCCCTCCGAAGACGAGGCAAGCCTCGACGACGACGAATTTGTCGTGCCTGAGGATCCCGTCGAACAAGAGCGTTTCAAATGCAGGCTTATGGCCACGGCAAGCAGCCTCAAGAAAAAGCAGCAACAGCTTAGAGCTGACCAAGACTTGCTAGCTGACAGATGGACTGAAGTCCTTGCGGCCGAAGAGTATGAACTCGAACGCCCCTCCAAGAGCTACCCAAAACGCGGGCTGCTACCCCAATTAGATGAGGAAGCACCTAAACCTACATCACCAGCGCACAATACGGCCGACCGGCCACCTCGTGGCCGCAACAGAGAGGCCTCTAGGCCCTCCACTAAAGCCGCACCCCGGCGTCGCTCGAAAAGTACAAAGCCGCGGGGGAATGCGCCATACTTGCGAGACATATTGGAGGACAAGGTAAGACAAACAAGATCGATCTACGGATCGCGTGGGCGCCCCATGATACGTGATGACAACCGTCATGCCAGATACAGCAATCCCGGCCGGGCCGAACACAGTAGACAAAGCTCGTTTGAGCTGCGTCGTGATATAGCCCAATACAGAGGCGCCGCACACCCACTATGCTTCACAGACGAAGTAATGGATCATCCAAATCCTAGAGGGTTTCAAACCCGTAAACATTGAATCATACGACGGCACAACAGATCCTGCGGTTTGGATCGAGGACTATCTCCTTCACATCCACATGGCCCGCGGTGATGATCTACATGCCATCAAATACCTCGCACTCAAGCTTAAAGGACCAGCTCGGCATTGGCTCAACAGCTTGCCAGCAGAATAAATTGGTTGTTGGGAAGACCTGGAAGACGCATTCCTTGATAACTTCCAGGGCACATATGTGCGACCACCAGACGCTGATGACCTAAGCCACATAATTCAGCAGCCAGATGAATTGGCCAGACAATTCTGGACACGGTTCTTAACCAAGAAAAATCAAATCGTCGACTGTCCGGATGCAGAGGCCCTTGCAGCCTTCAAACATAACATCCGCGACGAGTGGCTTGCCCGGCACCTAGGACAGGAAAAGCCGAAATTGATGGCAGCCCTCACATCACTCATGACCCGCTTCTGCGCGGGAGAGGACAACTGACTAGCTCGCAGTAACAACCTGACCAAGAGCCCTGGTAATTCAGATACCAAGGACACCAACGGCAGGTCGCGTCGCAACAAGCACAAGCGCCGCATTAATGGCGACAATACTGAGGATACGACAGTAAATGCCGGATTCAGAGGCTCTAAACCCAGTCAGCGGAAAAAGCCATTCAAAAGAAATACTCCGGGCCCGTCCAATTTGGACCGAATACTCGATCGCTCGTGCCTGATACACGGCACCCCCGAAAAGCCAGCCAATCACACCAACAGGGATTGTTGGGTGTTCAAGCAGGCAAGCAAGTTAATTGCCGAAAACAATGACAAGGGGCTGAATAGCGATGATGAGGAGGAGACCCGGCCGCCGAACACTAGAGGACAGAAGGGTTTCCCCCCACAAGTGCGGACGGTGAACATGATATACGCAACCTACATACCCAAAAGGGAGTGGAAGCGTGCACTCAGGGACGTATATGCGATGGAGCCAGTCGCCCCAAAGTTTAATCAGTGGTCCTCCTGCCCGATCACTTTCGATCGAAAGGACCACCCCACTAGCATCCGCCATGGTGGATTCGCCGCATTGGTTCTAGACCCAATCGTCGACGGATTTCACCTCACTAGAGTCCTGATGGACGGCGGCAGCAGCCTAAACCTGCTTTATCAGGATATAGTGTGCAAGATGGGCATAGACCCCTCAAGGATTAAACCCACAAAAACGACCTTTAAAGGCGTCATACCAGGTGTAGAGGCCAACTGTACAGGCTCAATTACACTTGAAGTGGTCTTCGGATCCCCGGATAACTTCCGAAGCGAGGAGTTAATCTTCGACATAGTCCCATTCCACAGCGGCTATCATGCACTGCTCGGACGAACCGCATTTGCAAAGTTCAATGCGGTGCCGCACTACGCATACCTCAAGCTCAAGATGCCAGGCCCTCAAGGAGTCATTACGGTCAACGGAAACACCGAACGCTCTCTCCGAACGGAAACATCAACTCTCGCGGCGGAAGTACAAAGCAGCCTCTTAAGGCAATTCTCGAGTCCGCTGTTAAGCGGCCGGACACCGTCATGTGCGGCCGGAGTAACCTACAACAAAAACACCTGGCATGTTCCGAGCACGTGTAGCAATGCGGCCCCAACCCCAGCCCTCGTGAAATCGCGAGACCAGTACTACGCGTACATAACTACGCTCTGTAGATACCATGGGCATAGGGGTAGGGGCACGACCATGGAATGCCCCGAGAACGGCTCAACCGCACCAGGGGATCCCAATTGTGTCATTCTTTTTTTCCTCTTTTTCGCAGGACTCCGTTTTCCAGAAGCCCTGTCCGGCAGTAGACTTACCGAACTCACGATGCAACAGCCAGGTGATGCATATTCAGGATATCATCAGATCTTCATGGCAGAAGAGGATGAAGAGAAAACCACATTCATTACTCCATGTGGCACGTACTGCTTTGTACGAATGCCTTTCGGACTAAAGAATGCCGGTTCAACATTTGCAAGGGTAGTTCATGAAGCTTTTGAGCCACAGTTGCACAGAAATGTAGAAGCCTACATGGATGACATAGTGGTCAAGAGCAAAGACAGAGCAACTCCGATCCAAGATTTGGACGAGACCTTTGCAAATTTGCGCAAGATCAATCTCAAGTTGAATCCCGAGAAGTGTGTGTTTGGAGTTCCTTCCGGCAAGCTTCTCGGGTTCTTTGTATCTCAGCGGGGGATCGAAGCCAATCCCGACAAGATCAAGGCCATCGAGCAGATCGAAGCACCGAAGCGCGTCAAGGATGTGCGAAGGCTTGCCGGCTACGTTGCTGCTCTCAGCAGGTTCATCTCCAAGTCTGCTGAGCGCGCCCTGCCGTTTTTCAAAATTTTGAAAAAGGCAGGTCCAATGAAATGGACTCCGGAAGCGGAGGCTGCGCTGCAGGACTTGAAGAAATACCTATCCTCCACTCCAACACTTGTCGCACCTAAGCCACAAGAGAAGTTGCTGCTATATCTAGCGACAACCAATCAAGTGGTTAGTGCTGCGTTAGTAGCGGAAAGAGAGGTAGATGATGAGCCAGCAACCACGGCAAGCGAGTCCGGTGACAAGCAGGGGGCTTCCCCGACAAGCTCTGGTCCCGACAAGGATGGATCTGTGCAGCAGCAGGAAGAGAGACAAAAGAAGATGGTGCAGCGCCCAGTTTACTTTGTCAGTTCCCTTCTGCAGGGGGCTAGATCAAGGTACTCTGGTGTGCAGAAGCTGCTTTTCGGCCTTCTCATGGCCTCGAGGAAGCTGCGCCATTACTTTCAAGCACATGAGATCACAGTTGTCACTCGCTTTCCGTTGAAGAGGATATTGCAGAACCCAGAAGCAACAGGCAGGATTGTCGAGTGGGCACTAGAATTGTCAAGCTTTGGCCTTAAATTTGAGAGTACCTCAACTATCCAAAGCCGAGCATTGGCAGAATTCATAGCAGAGTGGACGCCAACACCTGATGAAGAAACTCAGGAAACGAGCATCCCCATCAAGGAAGCAAACAAGGAATGGGTCATGTACTTTGATGGTGCCTTCTCGCTGCAAGGCGCCGGTGCAGGCGTACTACTTGTCGCACCCACCAGAGAGCACCTCAAGTATGTGGTCCAGATGCACTTTCCCAAGGAACAAGCGACAAACAATACTGCAGAGTATGAAGGCTTGCTTGCCGGACTCAAGATCGCGGCAGACCTTGGGATCAAGAAGCTTATTGTCAGGGGTGACTCACAGCTTGTCGTCCGCCAAGTTAACAAAGATTATCAGAGTCCGTTGATGGAAGCCTACATTGATGAAGTGAGGAAGTTGGAAGAGCATTTTGACGGCCTGCAAATGGAACATGTTCCAAGAGCCTAGAACGACATTGCAGATGGCCTGTCAAAATGCGCCGCACTCAAGTTGCCTGTGGAACCAGGGATCTTTATGCTCAAGCTCACTCAACCATCTGTAACACCATCAACCGGACAGAGCAAGAAGAGGAAGTTGATTTCTGGTGACTACTTTCCGGCTGAGCTCCCCGAAGCCGCCGTCAAGAAGGTCCCCAAGATCAACATGAAGGATGCTGAGGAGCAGTCTGCTCCGACAAGCCCTGGGGTTTGTTTCGTTGAAGCAGACGCTCCCGACAAGGTTTGCTCCGGCAAGCTTGCCGGGGAACATCAAGCTCCGGATGAATCGCAGATTCTTGCTGTGGAAGCAGATGTTCCCGCATCAGCATTTGCGCCTTTAGTCCTTGTCGTTGAGCCACAAGCTCCGGCATGGGCACAGCCGATCGTTCGTTTCCTTCAAACAGAAGAACTTCCCGAAGAGCAAGAAGAAGCCGAGAGAGTAGCCCTGCAATCAAGTATGCACCAGTTTGTCAATGACATACTGTGCAGAAGAAGATTCAACGGAGTAAAATTGAAGTGCGTTTCCCGGGAAGAAGGACAGGAGCTGTTGGCGGAGATACATGGAGGCATATGTGGTCACCACATTGGCGCAAGAGCACTTGCCGGCAAAGCCTTTCGGCAAGGTTTCTTCTGGCCAACAGCCCTCCAAGATGCAACTGCGCAAGTAACCAAGTGTGAAGCATGCCAGTTCCACTCCAAGCAGATACATCAACCAGCTCAAGCTCTCCAAACAATCCCTTTATCCTGGCCATTTTCGGTCTGGGGGCTCGACATCCTCGGCCCCTTTCCCGGAGCTGTCGGGGGCTTCGAGTACTTGTACGTGGCGATCGACAAGTTCACGAAATGGCCGGAGGTGGAAGCAGTGAGGAAGGTGACATCACAGTCAGCAGTCAAGTTCTTCAGGTCAATTGTTTGCCGTTTCGGAGTCCCTAACAGGATCATCACCGACAACGGCACACAATTCACGAGCCGCACCTTCATACACTACGTCCAAGATCTTGGCGCCAAGATCTGCTTCGCTTCTGTTGCTCACCCGAGAAGCAACGGTCAAGCGGAGAGGGCGAACGCTGAAGTGTTGCGCGGGCTCAAGACCAGAACTTCCGACAGGCTGCACAGGTGCGGAAGAAATTGGATCGAGGAGCTGCCAGTGGTTCTTTGGTCGATCTGGACGACGCCAAATTGAGCCACTGGCCAAACACCTTTTGCTCTAGTCTATGGAGCAGAGGCAGTTCTCCCCACGGAACTCGTATACGGATCGCCTCGAGTGCTCGCCTATGATGAGCTTGAGCAAGAGCAGCTGCGGCAGGATGACGCGCTGCTCCTTGAGGAGGATCGTCTTTAGGCTGCTGTACGAGCTGCTCGATATCAGCAAGCTTTGCGCCGCTACCATAGCCGCAAAGTCAATGCCAGAAGTCTCGAGGAAGGTGACCTTGTTCTTCGGCACGTTCAATCTGCCAAGAATTCCAACAAGTTGACACCAAAGTGGGAGGGCCCTTATCGGGTGAAGTGAGTCACTAGGCCCGGCGCTGTCCGCCTAGAGACCGAAGATGGCTTTCCGGTGAGCAACTCCTGGAACATTGAGCATCTTCGTAAGTTTTACTCATAAGGCGCAGTTGCCGGAATCTGTTCCGGCAACCACCTTTTGTACAAGCCTTGCCGCTGTTGCATGTAACCCTTTGTACAAAGCTGGGCGCAGATCCCGTGCATAAATAAAGTTCATGTGCTACGCACATCTTGTCAAATTTCATGCATTCTTTCTTTTTTGCATGCTTTACCTGACACTTTGTGCAGCACTTGCCCCGGTAAGCAATAACGAGCCTTAAGGCTCCATATCGTTATTTTCTCTTCTGTCTTTTTCTCAAAGAGAAGGTTCCTTCACCCACAAGTTCACCGGGGGGGGGGGGGGGGGGGGGGAGGAGAAGATAAGAAGATAATGGTGTGCACTGGGCGTCGTTCAAGGAAGTTCGGCCTTGCCGGGACACAAACGACAAAAAGGAAAATGCTAAGTCGCCAAAGTCTGAGCATGATCAGTTTTTAAAATTTTAAGTTATCTTCCTTGAACGATCGTGCTTTGTACGGAAAACCTGTGCGCGGAGGAACCTCCTCGTAGCTAGTTGCGCCCTTACTTTGTTTCGAGTCCGCTCAACAATTCAAGTGTGCTGCAACTAGTTGCGGCAAGGTTTCTTGCCGGAGCCGGCACCGCCAGCGGGCTGCTGATGTTCCGCACTCAGCGCTCGCGGCAAGCGTGCCTGCGCCGGCAAGTTCCCTAAAAGCGTAGGGTAAAAACATACAAAGAATGGAATCAAGTAAAGGAGATAGCGTAGCAAGCATTGCCCAGAATAAAGTTATATTACAAAAGTAACTTGTTGCGGCACTGACTAAATTGTTCTCATAACTTAAATAACAGCGACAAGGAAGGAAGAAGAAGGGTGGCCTAATCCACGCGCTCGCCGTCGATCCTCCTGACTTCATTCACCTTGTCCACAATGAGTGCGACAATGGCTTTGAGCTCTTCAAGATCAGCACCCGCCGGCAGCTTCTTGAGGACGCGGGTGAGGTCGAGGCCCGGATTGCGGAAGAGTATCTTCACCAACACCTTCTCCAAGATCTTGGCGCAGATTGCGCGCGACTCGTCAGCCAGCTTCTTTAGGATCCTTTCCCGGAGCTGCTGGAGAGCCGTCGCCACACCCTTGAAGAAAAGAGTAAGCTTGGTGCTGGGCTGGAGGTTCTCGTCGGAGGAGTACCCGAAGCCCGCCAAGTCCAGTTCTGCCAGCTCTTCGTCGATGACTGCAGCGATGTTGACAAGGCCCTCCGTCCAGAGCTCCACCGTAGCCTTGAAGGTGTTTTGAGTCTCGGCGGCCCTCGTTAGCAGCTCCTCGTTGGCCTTGATCTCTTTCTTCAAATCCTCCTCTCGCTTCTTGGCGCCGCCCAGCGTCTCTGTCAGTGTAGCCAGCTTCAGCTCCAGATCGGCATTTGAGTCCTTGGCGGCGTTCAGTTCCTTGCCCTTGTCGGCGAGTTGGACTTGCAGATCACCATGAGCAAGAGCATCCTTCTCGCGTTTGCGCTGGAGCACGGCAAGCTCCTCATCTTTCCCTTTTAGATCAGCCTCCAGCTGCGTCATCTTCATCTCTAATTCCTTCTTGGCGGCCTCGGCAGCTGCGGCAGCGTCCTTCACTTCCTTGAGTGCCCCGCCAAGTGATTGCTCACGTGCGGCGAGCTCCTCCTCGTAGCTGTCCAGATTGACTTTCCGCTGTGTCAGCTCGCCTTCCCGGGTGGACAGCTCTTCGGCGGCAAGCCTCTACTGCTCCTCGGCTTCAGCCTTCTCAAGGATGAACGCCTTCTTCGCCTTGACAAGCTGCGCCCTCTCCTCAGCAATAGACCGGAGGGCCTCTTGGTTGTGGCTCTGGAGCTCCTCTGCATGCTTCTCTATGTCAACTCCCGCCCATGTGACAAGCGCTTCCTGGGACTCCAGCTTCGCTTGTCGGGCGCGGTAGAGCGACACCAACTTCCGGAGCAACTGCTCCTCTTCAAATTCGCCACTACTGCTGCTTGGCGCATCAACCACCGCCAGCCCAGCAGAGGCGAGTACTTCTCCGTCAAAAGTCTCTCCCTCGACCGGCGCCCTGGAACTCGACGCCCAGGGGAGCCTGATGAAGATACCTTCGCCGGCCTTCAAATAGGCGCCGGGCTGGGGCTCTTCGGGGCCTGGCGCTGCGTCAGCGGCGGAGGGATCAGCATTCGGTGTAGCGCCCTGCACTCCTGCGGCCCCCGGGTCATCAGTACGATAGCCGGATCCCTCGCCAGCTCCAGTGCCAGCAGCCTTGGCGGCCTCTTCGTCGGCGGGGTCATCAGCGCCAGCCTCCTCTTCAGTAGCGGCGGCATCACCAGTATCGCCGCGCAAGTTCTCCTCGCCGGTGGCCTCGGTCTCCATTGGCTCCGCGGAGGGAGTATCTGTAGGAAGGAAAAGGGGGGAGAAAAAGTCAAGCAAATATCCAAAAAAAGAATATCAAAAGAAGAAGAAGCCAAGGAAAAATTTCCGACAAGGAGGGCTACCTGTGCTGGGCTCTGTGACCATGGGCTCCACCACCGAAGGCTCGCTGGTGCCACCCCTTGCCGGGGACCTCTCCCTTGCCAGAGAGCGCTCCCTTGTCGGAGAATCGCCCCTTGGCGGCGTAGTTGAAGCAGATTGCGCCTCCGGAGCGGCTTCTGGTTGCTCCTGATGGGCCTGTTCTGCTCCTACACAAGCAAGTCAACAATCAAGATATCAACAAGGAAAGGTACCCATGCGCGCCCCACAACAGCAAGTGAACAAGTACTTACGCTGGGGGCTGCACTGGGGGCTGCTTCGGGGAGAGGTTGCCGGGTCCGTCAAGGTAGTCTCGGATGCATCCTCTGTTGCCACAGTGGGATCGTCCTCGATGACAACCACGGGGACCTTGGCCCTCTTTGCCGCTCTCTCGGCCAGAGTCCTGGGAAGGAACGGGGTTCAGAGGGAAGCAGATCAGATACAAGACAAGAGATAGCAAGAATCAAAGAATAATAAGCACAACAAGAAGAAAGTCTTACTCCTCCTCTTCTTCTTCCTCCTCGTCGGAGCTCAGCATGGAGAGGTCGAAGTCCGGCACCCTTTCCGCGCGATGAGGTGGAGGAGTAGGCTCCCTTGGACGCTTGGCGGGAGCTGCGGCAGGATCAGGAGTAGCGGCTCGAGAAGATCCCGCCCCAGTTGCCGGCGTGGCATAAGACGCTCCCGCGGCAACGGTGCTTGTCGCGGTAGAGCGTGTCCCGCGGCGCTGCGGCTGTTGGCCTGCCCGCCGCCCTGCTGTGTCTCCAGTCTTGCGGAGATGCCTTCTCGGTTGAGCTGGGGGCTGCACTGAGGCCCCCGTCTGCGGCAAGTTGCTTGAAGATGGCTGGCCACTTGCGCCCCCGGCAGGCTCGCTCGCCTCGGCTTCGGGCTCCCCCTCGCCAACGACCTCCCCGCCAAGGTCCTCCCGGTCGGCAAGGCTTGCCGCCTCGGCCGCCTCTGCCTCCTCCAGCGTAAAACCAAACTCACCCGCGGCGGCGGCCGCCGCCGCCTCTTCCGCCCTGGTGGCGATGTACCGCATCTCGTCATCAGTGGTGTCGCGGGTGAGGAGCCTCTGCTCGTCGGCGCGGTTCGCCACCTCCACCAAGTTGTCGAAGAAGTTCTACACGACATCGTCGGCAGGCTCCTGCCACGTTGGTATAATCCCATGCGAGTCGCACTCCGGCATCATTGTGCGGATGCGATCGAGCTGGGAGTTATTGCACAACGGCACGACACCCCGCGGAAGCCTGAACCACTCCGGATGGTTGGCGTCGTGCTTGAACAATTCCTTGAGCATCCCATCCAACTCCAAGATTGTGAAATTAAAATTGAGGCCTGGACGCAGCCTCATGATATCTGCCGGGCCCCCGAACAGCCAGGCGGGCCTCTTCCTCTCCTGCAGAGGGGCGATGCGGCAGCGAAGGAAGTCCGCGCCAACGGCCCCTACAGTAAGCCTGGCAAGTCTGAGCCACAGAATCCGCGTGGTGGCGATCTTTGATCCGGCGTCGTCCGCCGCCAGGGCGCTCCAGTCGCCGCCGCGCACCACTCGGACTTGACGCAGGCTGGTGAATGGCTGCGGATCCGCGTCAACAATCCAGCACCACTCCGCCCTCCACTCATCCCACTTGCTGCGGAGCTCGCCCTCCAGATAAACCTCCTTCATGCTGACCCTCGAGATCCAGGCGATCCCGCCAGCCAAGGGCTCTCCCTTCTCGGCCCGGGGTATGAAGTAGTGGCGAAAGAGGGCGACATTTGGGTGGATTCCAATGAAGTTCTCGCGGAGGTGTGCGAAAACCACCATTGTCAGAACGGCGTTGGGGGTGAAGTCAAGAAGATGAAACCCGTAGGTATTCATGATATCACAGAAGAAATCGGAAAAAGGTGGGCAAAGCCCGCAATAGAAGAACAGGGGAAAGAAATAGTATCCTCTGGGACACTTTTTCAAAGTAGAAGCTTCGGCGGAGAGTACCTGCGTGCGCAGATGCGCCCGCGTCTCCGTCGACCAGAAAAGATAGAACTCCTCCCGCAGCGCCTTCGGGGTGAGCTCGGGGGGGGGGGGGGAGTGCTCGTTCCTTGCGCAGCGCCTCAAGCCGCAGCACCTCGGCCGACTTCACGCTCTTCCCGGTCTTCGGAGCCATGGCGGAAGCGGTGGAGGGGGTCGGCGGCGACGGCGGCGGCGAGGGCGGAGCGCTGCTCTCTTTCGGCTTGGGAAGCGGAGGGGAGCGGCGGAGCTTTCTGAGGAAGGAACCGCAAATGGCGAAGGTGGGGGAACGGCCCCTGTTTCCTCTGCTTATAAAGAGGACAGGCGAATGTTACGCCTTTCTTGATTAAAGAATTGCCCACGATCTCTCCCGCGACGCCGCGTTTGACGCGTGCCGTTATGGGAGGGCGCGGTGGATACGGAGTTAGATTTGGTATGAACCCAGGCCGCGCGTGCCCGTGCCCTGTTTTGGGCCTGGCCCAACAGCGCTCGGCACCGTGTATGGCCCAGGCCCGGGGGCTCCTGTCGGTGTACTAAAGTAAGGGTACCTTAGTATCCCGAACTTGTGCACGGGCAGTCGCAGCACCCAGCGGCAAGGCTTGCCGGGCGTCCACCAAGATCCTCCTTGGCTCATATTGATGCCATTCAAGAAACAAAGTGTTTTTACTGAAAAGACAAGACTCCGGCAAGAGTAGCTCGCCGGGAAGGACAAGGCCCCGGCAAGAGGAGCTTGCTGGGAAGGCCAACCAAGGCACTGCGAAGAACTTGTCGCGACGCGCCGCGCGTCCCGGCAGGACCCGACGAGCGGCAAGCTCTCGGGTGCGGCAAGACAACGACCGCGGCAAGGCGCTTGCCGCGGCAAAGCCACCACTCTGCGCCCACGCTCCAGCGCATTCGTCGACGTGTCGCCGCGGGACCATCCCAGGAGCACGTGGCGGGGCGCTGTGCAGCCAAGCGGTGCGAGGTGGCAAGTGGAGATGACGAGAAGGCCATCGTGGCGATCGGTGGCGCCCCTAACGGTCGCTTCCTGCACAGTTTGGGCGACCAGACGGGCATTAAATGCCCTTGTCCCCTGCCGTCAGAGTTAGGTAGGGGGCACTGTAGATAGCGGTTGTAACAACCCCTCTTTTTACTTTTCTACCCCTGTCTGCGTTGCCACCTGTCGGTGACCCCTTTAGCCTATAAAAGGAGGCCCATGCGCAACGTAGAAGGGGTTGGACTCCTTCGAAAACACAGAACGCTCACGCTCTTGAGCAAGAACATAATACCACCATAAAGCAGCAGTAGGAGTTTTATCTCTTCGGAGAGCTCCGAAGCTGGGTAAAATCCCTCCCGTGCTTCGCCTCGATCTGCTCTTCGTGCGCCCTCCACTCCCTTGCCGGACCGAAAGGGGCTCTGCCCCATAGGTTTCCGTCGACACACAAAACCTCTGTTGCCTTCTGAAACTCCTGCTCGTCGGTCTCATCTTCATCCATCTCTTCATCTTTGTCTTCGTCCTCGTCCTTGTCGCGGCCGCGGGGAGGTCTGTCTCCTTGCTGCTGCTTAGCCTTGCCGCGGCGCCCTCCCCGGGCGGGACGCTTCTTGCCGGATCCTCCACCACCTTCTCGGGCCTTCTCCTTGTTGCGGCGCTCGTATTCAGCTTTCTGTAGCTCAACAAGCTGCTCAACCTTCTTGCAAGTCTGGAGATCATGGCCCTTGGTGCGGTCGATCTTGCAGTACTGCTTGCCGGAGCCGTCCTGCTTGTCGGTGGCCACCACAGCCTCGCCGGAGTCACCAGCTTTGGCCTTCTCGGCGCCGCCTCTATTGCCGGACTGCTCGACAACTAGCACATCCTTAGCTTTCCTCTTTCTATTATTTCGCCTCCGGTTCTTCTTTGCCGGGGCGGCATCCTCACTGTCAGATCCTTCTGCTCCTGCGTTCTCTCCGGGGATTTTCCTCCCCTCTTCAGCACGTGCACACTTGTCGGCCAGAGCATATAGCTCGCTGACACAGATTCCACCGCGTCGTCGGACCCGCGAGCTCGTCGCGATCAGCGCCAAGTTCTCCAAGAACGACGACAAGAGGATGCTCGTACTCGCATCGAGCGTCGAAGAGAAACGCGGCGTCAGTCAGACCAGCGCGCTGGGCCCGCTGTTGATACGCATGCGCCAGGGGAACCAGGCGACTTGCCGTACGTGGTAGGTTGCCCTGCGTTCACTCGTGAGCTGCGGCAGGTCCAGTGGCCCAGTACCAAGAACTTCAAGCCAGATGTACCCGAGAAGTACGATGGCAGGATACATCCATTAGAGTTCCTTAGCGTCTACACCATCGCGGTGTAGGCTGCCGGGGGGCGCGACGAGAAGATCCCCGCTGGTGCTCAAGCCCAACGTCAGATCTTGGCTCATGCACTTGCCGGACAACTCCATCTCTTCATGGGCAGATCTGTGCCATCAGTTTGTCGGCGCCTTCACAGGCGGCCACAAGCCCCATGGCCAGGAGAGCGATCTTCATCTGCTCGCCCAGAAAAAAGGAGAACCCCTGCGCAAGTACATTCAAAGATTCAGCCAAGTGCAGCACAACATCCCAAACATCAGTGAAGTCAATACAAAGCCTCCACTTCCCATTTGCTTTGCGCACGACTACAGGATTGGCCAGCCACGTTGGATGGAGCACTCCTCTTACAAGGCCTGCTGCTTCCAACTTCTTGATCTCTTCTGCAATGAATACTTGACGCTCCACTGCTTGCTTCCTAACTCTTTGCTTGACGGGCCGCGCGTGAGGGCAGACGGCAAGGTGGTGCTCAATCACTTTCCTGGGAACACCGGGGATGTCAGATGGTTGCCATGCAAACACATCGACATTCGCCCGCAGGAAAGCAACGAGTGCGCTTTCCTATTTAGGGTCAAGCGTGGCACTGATGGTGAAGGTACCACCAGTGCCGTCCTCCTTGGCGGCCACTTTCTTAGTCTCTGGTGAAGCTGTCTTTGCCTTCTTGCACTTGCCGGTGGAGCTCGATGGTGCATCCTCGACGGTAGCGCAGCACTCCGAAGAGGTGCGCTTGCCGGAGTGGGCATCAGAGCTGTTCTTGCCGGACTTAGTCTTCTTCTTCCCCCCGGGAGCTTCAACGGCAAGTGGTTTGCGATCTGCTGCGGCTGCTGCTTCCCGGTAGATCTTGTCGGTACAGATAAGGGCATCTTTCTTGTCGCCAGGGACAGAGATGACACTTATCGGACCGGGCATCTTGAGCACGTTGTAGGCGTAGTGAGAGGCTGCCATGAACTTGGCGAGCGCTGGACGGCCAAGTATCCCATTGTAGGGCAATGGGAAATCAGCAACATCAAAGGTGACCTTCTCTGTTCTGAAGTTCAGCTCACTGCCAAATGTCACTAGCAGTGTGATCTTCCCCTTCGGCTTGCTCCTTCCCGGATTGATTCCTTGAAAGGTACCAGTTTCTTCGAGCTCGCTGTCGGGGATCTGGAGTTTCTTGAGCACCGCGGAGGAGATCAGATTCAAGCCGGCCCCGCCGTCAACCAGCATCTTTGTGACCTTGAGGTTGCGGATAGTTGGCGAAACCAACATCGGCAAGCACCCGACCGCAGTTATGCGATCAGCGTGATCCTCAACATCAAAGATGATGGGCATGCTGGACCACTTCAGAGGCTTGCGCGACTCAACTGATGGTTCCGCTGCATTAACTTCACGCACCCACCAGGGAAGCAGAAAAGCTACGTCGAGTGACCAGGCGGTCTCTATTACGAGCAGTATACCTGTTTTACATACCATCCCGCAGCCTACCCCTGGAGGGGGACATGTTAAATAGTCCCACCCCTTGCTTATCGCACTATTTGTATCGTTCTGCTTTCATTGCAGTATCTTTTGAATAAGTAATGCATCACTTTTTGCCTATTATTGCATTCCTTTTTTATCTATATATGTTCACTTATGACATGTTGCATCCGTACGCTTTGGTACGGCCAAATACACCAGGGGCTTAAGTACCCCAAAATATGGTGTGATAAGTCCGAACACTTTAACAAGTGTGGCACCCCGAACTTATAACATCATATGCATCGGCTCCGAATCATGTCTTGGGTCAATAGTTGGGTTTGCCCGGCTCCCATGTTTTGGTACCTTACGTTCTGTTATATCGGCTAAGGTAGCGCTGGGAGAACCACTGCGATTGTGCCCCAGTTGAGCTGGGTTGAGCACCTCAGTGGAGAAAGCTAAAACTGACCGTCATAATAGGGAGAGAGCCGGTCGCTGTTCGAGAGGTTTTTTCGAGTCCCTAAAGACTTATGCCGCTTAGAGCGAGGAGCCGACTTTGTCTGGCCCAGGCGTGGATAGCGCCCCGAATTCGGTCTTCCGAACACTAGGGGCTTCGCCGAAATTTAAAATTATAGAATTCTATGGCTAAGTGGGAGGGTTCAAACATTATAAGTCCGGTTGCCTCGTTCGTTGTGTTGAGCGCCTCCCTCGAAGGACCCAAAAATGGGAACAAGAGTGCTCAAGTTTATCCCGAACACCCCAGCACTTGTGGCATGGGGGCTGAAGCCAACAACTTGCCATCTCTCAAATTTGATGAACGGCCGCACAGAAGGTAATATTTTAAATTAACAAGCATTGCTTAGAGCAATGAACAAAGTTTTCAGTGCACAGGATAACAAAATGCGAGTCTACTAAAAAATTACATCTTTGGAGCATTCACCCGCTATAAGGCGGGCACCCTTCAGGACACCCTTATAGTACATCTCGGGCGTGCGATACTCCTTGCCTGGCGGTGGCGCGTCCGTCACAAGCTTCTCGGCGTCCATCTTGCCCCAGTGCACTTTAGCGCAGGCAAGAGCTCGACGGGCACCTTCAATGCAGACGGAATGCTTGATGACTTCAATCCATGGACAGGCGTCCACCAGCCGCCGCACCAGACCGAAGTAGCTCCCAGGCATGGCTTCTTTAGGCCACAGCTGAACTATGAGGCCCTTCATGGCCTGTTCGGCCACCTTGTGGAGCTCGACCAGCTGCTTTAGCTGGTCGCTCAGGGGCACCGGATGTCCGGCCTCAGCATATTGAGACCAGAACACCTTTTTTGTCGAGCTCCCCTCCTCGGCTCGATAGAACGCGGCAACATCAGACACACTACGGGGCAGATTTGCGAACGCTCCTGGAGAGCTCCGAATTCGGGTAAGTAACAGATAATTCACTTTTACATGCTTGCTTTGCATGAAGAATGCCTTACCCGCCGCTATCTTTTTTATCACCTCAATCTCCTGGAGGGCTTTTTGGGCTTTAGCCTTAGAGGCTTTGGCACTCTCAAGAGCCGAGGCAAGCTCGGACTCTCGAGTCTTCGAGTCACGCTCCAAACTCTCGTGTTTTTCCACGAGAGCCTGGAGCTCTTCCCGCACCTCCGCCACCAGCGCCTCCTGCTTTTCTCGCTCGGTGCGTTCCGCGGCCGCATTGCTTTCGGCCTTGGACACCGCCTCCTTCAGGATTGCCACCTCATTCGTGGCCCCTGCAATACTCATGTTATTCCTGTCATTTTTTGCAACCAAATCCTTTCTATAAGGTATTACTTTAATAAGGTATTACTTACCTTCCTTGTCCTCGAGCTGCTTCTTGGCATGGCCGAGCTCGTTCTCGGACCGCTCGAGGCTCTGCTTCAATGCATTAACCTCCGCAGTCAGTGCGGCAGAGGTCAGCAGTGCAGCCTGCATTCCCATATTGACATGCTTATGTTAGACTCCTGCGTATATCTTTTTAGATCCTCAGTTTGGCTTTTCTTTACGAACACCAAACTGAGCATCAGGGGCTACTGTCTATGCGGTACTATTTTTACATATCTTAAATACATACCTCAAAGCCTCTTAGAAGGCTGGTACAGGCTTCAGTCAGCCCGCTCTTGGCGGACTGAACTTTCCGGATCACCGCACTCATAACAGTGCGGTGCTCCTCCTCGATGGAGGCGCTGTTAAGAGCCTCCAACAAGTTATCTGGTGCCTCCGGTTGGACGGAGGCCACCGGCGTCGCAGTCTTGCCCTGCTTACGAAGGGCCCGCTTGTCGGGCTTCAGAACCACTGTAGGTTCTGGTACGGAGTCCAGCACAGGGCCGGACTTAGAGCCCTCTGGGGTTTCGCCCTCTTTTTGCCCAGAGTCCGGGAGGTCGCCTTGCGGCGGCTCTAGGACCACCTCCTCCTGGTTGGGCCCCTTTTGGGACTCCATCGCGGCATCGCCTGCGTCACGGGGGGAGGAGGCGGTCGGAAGTGAAGTGCTATTCACACCCGACGAATCCAGGGAGCCGCTCGATGAAGCGGAGAGCTCGTCCTTCGGCGGGCTACATGGTTGTATTCGGCGTTAGAAGACACTGCACGACAAAGGAAAAATCATGAGTTATTTTGGAATCCGGTCACTTAAGATCTCACCAGTGGCTTGGCCCTCGAGGGCCACTCCTCTTCGCCGTCGTCGGCGTTGGCGGAACAGTCCGGAGGAAGGGTCCTTCCCTTCTTGGACCCTGGGGAGGCCTTCCTTCTCTTCTCTCTCCCTGCTGGGGGAGAAGCCTCCTTTTTCTCCTCCTTGTCTTCACGGGAGGAGTCTGCCTTGGAGTCATTGGACGATGAGTCCGATAACACCTGATGCCGGGAACTCTTTCGGGTTCCCGTGGCCTTCTTCTTGGCCTTCTTCTCCGGCACCACATAAGGTGCCGGAACCAGCAGAATCGTCAATCGGGCGTCCGCTGGGTCTTCTGGTAAGGGAGCCGGACAGTTAACCTGCCCGGACTTCTTCTGCCAGGCCTGTTAAAGGTAAGGGAGTTTAGATCCCGCGTAGAGTCAAACTATGAAAAACAAGTGTCCCGTAAAGGGTAAAATAGCTCACCTCGCCGGCTTGACGCTGCGAGCTGAATTCGCGATCTTCGATAGCGGATGCGGGAGCCTCGGCGCCCTTGAACAGCACCCTCCAGGCGTCTTCGTACGTAGTGTCGAAGAGCCTGCTCAAGGTCTGGTACTGTGCCGGATCAAACTCCCAAGTTGAAAGCCCGTTGTTGGCATGGGAGGATCCGGCGGATGAGCATGACCTGGACTGCATTGACGAGCTTGATCTTCTTGTTCACAAGGTTTTGGACGCAGGTTTGGAGTCCGGTCAGCTCTTCCAAATCACCCCATGTCAGGCCCTTCTCTTTCTAGGAGGTGAGCCGTGTGGGGATGCGAGATCTAAATTCGGGGGCCGCTGCCCATTCAGGGTCACGCGGCTCGGTGATATAGAACCACCCCGATTGCCACCCTTTGATGGTTTCCACAAAGGCGCCCTCGAGCCATGTGATGTTGGGCATCTTGCCCACCATGGCGCCTCCGCACTCCGCCTGCTGGCCACCCACTACCTTCGGCTTGACATTGAAGGTCTTCATTCATATGCCGAAGTGGGGTGTGATGTGGAGGAAGGCCTCGCACACAACGATAAATGCTGAGATGTTGAGGATGAAATTCGGGGCCCGATCATGGAAATCCAGGCCGTAGTAGAACATGAGCCCCCGGACAAATGGGTGAAGTGGAGAACCTAGTCCGCGGAGGAAATGGGGAAGGAACACCACCCTCCCATGGGGCCTGGGGGTGGGGACGAGCTGTCCCTCGTCTGGAAGTCGGTGCGCAATGTCGTTGTGCAGGTATCCGGCTTTCCTCAACCTTTTGATGTGCCCCTCCGTGACGGAGGAGGCCATCCACTTGCCTCCCGCTCCGGACATGGCTGGGGAAGGTTGAGGCGAGATGTGCGGACTTGGGTGCTGGAGCTCGAGTGCGCGGAAATGGATAAGCAAAGGAGGAAGAAGGCGTGGGTAAAAAGGCGGATCCTTATCCCCTTATATATGGACGGACGAAACTATGCGTCCCCACCTGCCTGGTAAAACTCGCTTATCTCCCAAGCGCCGTAATCAATGGCGCGGTTGGGTTACCCACGCCCGTATTGATGAGAATCCTGGAATAAGGGGACACAGTCTCTGCTTTGACAAGACGTGCCAAGGAAACCGCTTCGCTAAACGCGCTGAGGTGGAATAGTAAAAATGATTCGAATAAACACTTGGCCATGGTGTGATGTCACGCCACGGAATACGTCAGCAGATCGAACTTGTGTAAATGTTATTCTCTCTATGGTGGTATGTGGAACTTATTTTGCAGAGCCGGACACTATCCTGGTGTTCAAGATCTTCTATGAAGTATTCGGAGGAGGAACCCGCCTTGCAATGCCGAAGACAATATGCGCGCCGGACTCGTCGTCATTGAAGCCTAGTTCAGGGGCTACTAAGGGAGTCCTGGACTAGGGGGTGTCCAGATAGCCGAACTATCATCTTTGGCCGGACTCCAAGACTATGAAGATACAAGATTGAAGACTTCGTCCCGTGTCCGGATGGGACTTTCCTTGGCGTGGAAGGCAAGCTTGGCGATACGGATATGTAGATCTCCTACCATTGTAACCGACTCTGTGTAACCCTAGTCCTCTCAGGTGTCTATATAAACCGGAGGGTTTTAGTCTGTAGGACGAATAACAATCATACCATAGGCTAGCTTCTAGGGTTTAGCCTCCTTATCTCGTGGTAGATCTACTCTTGTACTACCCATATCATCAATATTAATCAAGCAGGAGTAGGGTTTTACCTCCACCGAGAGGGCCCGAACCTGGGTAAAAATATCGTGTCCCTTCTCTCCTATTACCATCCGCCTAGACGCACAGTTCGGGACCCCCTACCCGAGATTCGCCGGTTTTGACACCGACACTCTTCATTTTACATTTTAGTGATCCAAGATCACATTGAGTCTATAGGAAAAGCCAATACTATCAAGGAGGGATGAGGTATTGCTTAATGAGCCTCTTGCTTCATGTTCTTGGTGATATGCTCCAAAAACCCTCAACTACTTCCTCACATCCACAAATGACCTAAACCTAAAGCCAAAATCGGTCACACCGATTCTTTCTATCCGGCGCCACCGAGTTCTAATGTCATAGCCATTTCCACAAACCCTAGGCAAATCCTTCCTACCGATAGGGATCTCGGTCTCACCGAGATGGGATTGTAATCTCTCTATTTCCCTTCGTAACGTTTCGGTCTAACCGAAGTGATCGATCGGTCCAACCGAGATTGCAATGTAAACTCTCTGTTTCCCTTTTGTAACATTTCGGTCTCACCGAAAAGAGCAAATAGGTCCCACCGAGTTCACCTGACCAACTCTCTAGAAAGGCTATTACCAAAATCGGTCTCACCGAGTTTGTGTGATCGGTCTTACTGAGATTACGTTATGCCCTAAACCCTAACCGAATCAGTCCTACCGAGTTGCATGTCAGTCCCACCGAAAATCCTAACAGTCACTAGGTTTATTAAATCGGTCCGACCGAGTCTGTTGAATCGGTCCCACCGAGTTTGGTAAATTGTGTGTAACGGTTAGATTTTGTGTGGGAAGAAGATCAATAGTGATTAATATGACTTACTTGTGGATGATGATTTACTTGTTGACAACTCTAGTGATGAATACTATGATGAAACGTCAATTAATCATGCTAATCAAGATAAAACGAATGACAATGATGAGGAGAAGATTGAGCTTCTAACTAAAGAACTAAACACTCTTAAGTTGGCTCATGAAACTATCTTCGAAGGTCATCGAGAACTTTTAAGGGCTCATGAGAAGTTACGCTTTGAAAAGCTCAATCTTGAGCAAGAGCATGAGTTCTTAAAAGCAATCAATGATGATCTCCGTATGAAAAGTTCTTCTTACATTGCCAAGCGTTTACTCTTATCTACTTACATGCCTCAAGTTAAGTCTAGTATCAAGTACAAGAAAGATACTTCCTCTAGTAGTAACAATAATAATGTCAAATCTAATATTGTTGCTTCTACTAGTTCTCTTGATTCCACTAATGATTCTCTTAGCCAAGTTACACTTGATCAAGAAAATAGCTTATTGAAGGGAATTATAGAGAAAGGTGTTTACAAGAGCCTTGCCGGGAGTAAGCAATTCGCGGAAATTGTACGCAAGCAAGGAAGGCACCGGAAGAATCAAGGTGTTGGTTTTGAACGAAAGTTCAATGCCAATGGAGTTGAGTGGGAAGAAGATCAATACCCCAAGACGAAGTTTGTTCCTCAACAAGAGAAGTATGATCCTACTTCCTTCAAAGGAACACAAGCACAAGATGATCTTCCACCACAAGACCACAAGAACAAAGGCAAGGACAAGCTTCAAGAGGAGATTGATGCATTTGAAGAAGCACCTAAGGCCTCGGTCCAGTGGGTTCCCAAGACTACGTCAAGTTCTACTTCATCAAGTACAACTACAACTCCCAGGATTCCCATCAAGATGATGTGGATCCCGAAGAAGAAGAACTAGAGAGTTCTTGAGGGTGACTCCGCCAACATTCTTCACTCATATCATTATGGCAAGAACAAGTGCAATTAACTTTCACATGTTGCACTAGTTCAAGGAGTCACAAACCCTCATGTTGGTAAGGCAAGGGACAAGGTAACCTAATGATTTCATGCACATCATCTTGTGTATGCTTCACTCTATGTCTATGGATATTCTTGTTTGTTCCTTGTGGGACTAACCCATGTAGGTAAGTTGAAAGTGCAACTCACTCCAAAGGATTGCTCCAAATGATCTACATCAACATTGAGCATCCACATCTTCAACACCTACATGAAGTTATCATCGACAAAACCCAAGGTTAGTTCATTCCTCTAAAAGGGGATCTCACATCTAGGGGGAGCTTAACTCTAAGAATTGAGTCAAAGCAACTCTAATGGTGTGAACACATCAATGCATTATGTAAAAGTGGTAACCCCACTTGAGCTTAAACGATGAGTATGACCTATGATCAAATGTTTTCATTTGACTCCTAAGTCAATATACTCATATATAGATGACTTAGTCATCGCCAATTGTTTGACAGATGCTAGAATTAGTTGTGCATGTTTTGCCACATATTTCATTTGCCATCTTATTGTGTGAGCATGTTGGTGCATATTTTACTCATTCAAGGACATCAACTTGTTGTTTTGAGTGATTGGCCTCTTTTTCTTTTTGCCAAGTGGATGGAAAAGAATGCCTAAGAACCTTCTCTAGCTATCTATGTTTTCTCGTCTCAAACTCTATTCATGCTACATCACAAAATTTGATCAAGTCAGATTCGAACCACTCTGTGTGAGGAGCACTCGGAGTCCCCGATTCGTCATAGACTTAAACTTCCAAAACTTCCTTGTGATTCTTGGTCTGACTGATTCCTCCATTTCGGTCCTACCGAGATCACTAAGTCGATCTAGGTTTTCAATCTCGGTGCAACCGATTTGAACTTTTCGGTCACACCGAGTTGCTGTAACTATACACAGCTATGCATCTCGGTGCCACCGAGTTGTTCCACTCGGTCACACCGACAGGGACGGGCTATATATAGTCACGGGCAAAAATTTGGAAATTTCTCCGAACCTCTTCGCCCGCGCAATAGCTCGCTCTGCCTCCAGGGTCTCCGGATCGTCTCCTCGTCGCCTGCCGCTTCCTGTCGCTGGTCTCCACCGCCGTAGACGGATTTCACCCCCGCCGTTGCCACCGTAGCGAGTTCATCGCCAAGCTAGGGTACGGACTCGATCACAGTGCTATACTCGTCCGATTCCTAGCACATTGTGTTCTTATTGATTCTTGCCACGATTGAAACACTCCTATACAGTCAATGCAAACCTTAGATTAGATGAGATTCGAAAATTTAGCGTTAGGTTTCCACCAAAACCATCTCGGACCCACCGAGTTGAAAAACTCGGTCCCACCAATTTGGCTAACGCCATTGCACTAGTAACTCTCGGTCTGACCGAGAATTGCTAATCGGTGAGACCGATTTTAGGACTTTGTGAAACCCTAGCAGTCTCGGTGCCACCGAACTGTGACTCGGTCCAACCGAGTTCATCAGTTTAGGTTCCAAAACTGCTTCGGTATTACCGAGTTTGAACATCGGTTGATCCGAAATGCTTTATGTGGAAACTAAAACTGAATTTTTGAATCATTCTTTTGCAAAAATCTCTGCATTTTGTGATGCTCATCCACTCTATCTCATCTATAACTCTTCATAGGGTCAGCAGTCAGTGATTTGCAGCATGTCAGACCAAAGTGATAGTCAGAACAGGTCAGAAGAGCACAATCACATGAGTGAGGGCACTAGTCCCTCTAGCACTTTAGATGAAGGCAGCAGGAGCACCCCAAGAAATCTGCCTAAAGCTGCCACCAGGACAAGGAAGAAGAGAACCTCATATTCTGAGGATGAGGATTATAGAGCAGAAGAGGATGAGGCTACCTCCAAGAAGGTAGTGCTCAAAAAGGAGTATGCCTCAGCACAGAACACTAAACCTGGACTCAATAGGAAGGTTCCTGCCAAGAGGACACCTATGCTGAAGGACAGAGGATCTACTCAAGTGCCTGAAAAGTCTGAACCCAAAGAGACACCTGCAAAGAGAGTCACAACTTCCAAACCCAAGAAAGTTCCCACCGGAGAAACCATGAAGTTTACCATTGAATCAGAAGATGAAGCTGCTGCTCAGGATAAGAAGAAGAAGAGAGCCAGAACCACTACTGCCCAGGTTCTTGGAAATCCCTCAATGAGGAGAGACTCTAAAGAGGAAGAAGAGGTTGCTGCACCAGCACCCAAGGCACAAAAGCTTATGGGTGATGCTATTAGACCAGGGGCTATGACATCAAAGCCCAAGGAAGTACCCAAAGCTGCCCCCAAGCCCAAGCTTGCACCAAAGAGGAATACCAGGAGTATTCCAGCTACTAAGATGAACAAGGCCCCAGTGCCTAAAGTTGCTGATGAGGAAGATGAAGAAGGACAAGTCCTGAGGAAGCTCAAACCGAAGATACCGGACCACAATGATGCCCATCCTGTGGCTGAGGACATGAAGATCAGAAGAGACTCAGGGTTGAGGCTATGGAGGATGACAGATCCTTATGCCACAAGGAGAAGAACTGCTGTTGACTACATGTTCCATACAAAGGAACAATAGGACTTCTATGAGACAATCTTGTTGGACAAGAAGCCCATAGTGTGTGATATGAGGTGGGTCGACTGGACCTACATGAAAGATAATGAAGAACACTATCCTGGAGTGCAAGACAGTTTTGTTGCTTGTGGAGTTGCAGATTTTGTAGGGCAAAAGCTCACCAACTGGAATGATGAACTCATTATGCAATTCTACTCCACAGCACACTTCTATCCAGATGGGAGGATAGTTTGGATGTCTGAAGGTACAAGGTACCAGTCAACTGTTGAGGAATGGGAAAAACTGATCAATGCCCCAAAGGAAAGTGAAGATGACTTGGATGTCTATGCCAAGAAGAAAATGGACCACAATTCCATGGCACACATGTACAAGGAGATCCCAGACAAAGCTATTGAGACACATAAGTTTGGGTCAGTCCACTTTCTTCTGTCAGGGCTGCCAACTATCAACTGGATCCTAAGGCACACTCTGTTGCCTAAGTCTGGTGACCACAACATGATTAGAGGGCATGCAATCGACATGTTGCATTTGTTTGATGTGCCACAGAAATTTAAGGTCATGAGCCTTATGGTAGAGACCATTAAGAGGACTGCAGCAGACCAAAAGAGAAGTTGTGGATATGCCCCTCATATTCAGGAATTGATTAACTCAAAGATGGGCACAGGAAAATATATATTGGATAAGGAACATTTTCCTTTCTATCCAGACTTTGAGGACAATCAAGTTATCATGAATGAGAATGAACCATCATGAGTACAAGCTCAAGAGAAGAAGGAGAAGGCAAGGAAAGAGAAGGCTGCCAAGATGCCAACTCAAGAGGAGGCATCTGAGTACTCTTTGAAGAACAAGCAGGAGCAGCTTGGTTACTCAGAATCAGGAGAGCTTGGAAAGAATCATGGAACAAAAATTCCATGATCTAGATGTCAAAGTAACTAAGATTCAGTCAGTTGTGGAGCAGCTACATGATGACATGCAGGAGAAGAAGGGCAAGACTACCACTAATGTATTTGCCAGAGTGCCTAGAGCTCAGAGGTCAGCTGCAGTGCCGGTGATAGACACCAGAGCCACATCATCTGCATCAGCTATAGCTCCTACAGCTCTAGTGCAACTAGCTCCAGCACCAACTCCTCCAGCTCCATCCACTTCAACTGAAGCCTTCGTTCTTGGAGTTGTCCGGACACCACCACCTGAAGATCAAGCCTGAGAGTCGATCTAGCATTATGCATTTTCTATGAACTTTTTGGTAACTTGTTGCCAAAGGGGGAAAAATGTATAGATCATAGGCTTTGAGAGCGAGAGAGAGAGTGTTGCTTTTGTTCTCTCTTGCTTTGGTGGTTAAACTTTGTTTGCTTTTGATTGCTTGAGATACTATGCTATTTTTGTGAGACATTGATGATCATGTGTTTGATCATAAGCTACACTTATGCATGCTTGATGATATTATCTTATCTTATCCATATGTGATCATTCATTTTGCTTGGTGATGAGTGCATGTATTCAATCTTTATCATCTTGAGCGCTCCACCAAGATGTATGTGACATGGAAGAGTAACCTATGAGCCTAATTCCTTGTGCATTTGCAGTCCAAAGCAAATCTTAAACTATGCACCAATTTAGGGGGAGCTCTTGCTTATCACATACTTCTCAAAGCGACGATGCTTTCAATCTTATTATCATTTGTCGAAGCTTTGATCTATATGTTGTCATCAATTACCAAAAAGGGGGAGATTGAAAGTGCAACTATCCCTAGGTGGTTTTGGTAATTCATAACAACATATAGCTCATTGAGCTAATGCTATTCGAAGACTATTATTTCAGGAAAGCTCAATGAATGGCATGGCATGGATGATGAAAGCGGATCCCTCAAAATACTAATGACAAAGGATTGGCTCAAGCTCAAAAGCTCAAGACTCTTCATTTTACATTTTAGTGATCCAAGATCACACTGAGTCTATAGGAAAAGCCAATACTATCAAGGAGGGACGAGGTGTTGCTTAATGAGCCTCTTGCTTCATGTGCTTGGTGATATGCTCCAAAAACCCTCAACTACTTCCTCACATCCACAAAATGACCTAAACCTAAAGCCAAAATCGGTCACACCGATTCTTTCTATCCGGCGCCACCGAGTTCTAATGTCATAGCCACTGCCACAAACACTAGGCAAATTGGTCCTACCGATAGGGATCTCGGTCTCACCGAGATGGGATTGTAATCTCTCTGTTTCCCTTCGTAACATTTTGGTCTAACCGAACTGAGCGATCGGTCCCACCGAGATTGAAATGTAAACTCTCTGTTTCCCTTTTGTAACATTTCGGTCTCACCGAAAAGAGCAAATCGGTCCCACCGAGTTTACCTGACCAACTCTCTAGAAAGCCTATTACCAAAATCGGTCTCACCGAGTTTGTGTGATCGGTCTTACCGAGATTACGTTATGCCCTAACCCTAACCGAATCGGTCCTACCGAGTTGCATGTCAGTCCCACCGAAAATCCTAACGGTCACTAGGTTTACTAAATCGGTCCGACCGAGTCTGTTGAATCGGTCCCACCGAGTTTGGTAAATTGTGTGTAATGGTTAGATTTTGTGTGGAGGCTATATATACCCCTCGACCTCCTCTTCATTCGTGGAGAGAGCCATCAAAACAAACCTACACTTCCAACTTACCATTTTTGAGAGTGAACCACCTACTCATGTGTTGAGACCAAGATATTCCATTCCTACCATATGAATCTTGATCTCTAGCCTTCCCCAAGTTGCTTTCCACTCAAATCTTCTTTCCACCAAATCCAAATCCTATGAGAGAGAGTTGAGTGTTGGGGAGACTATCATTTGAAGCACAAGAGCAAGTAGTTCATCATCAATGCACCATTTGTTACTTGTTGGAGAGTGGTGTCTCCTAGATTGGCTAGGTGTCACTTGGGAGCCTCCGACAAGATTGTGGAGTTGAACCAAGGAATTTGTATGGGCAAGGAGATCGCCTACTTCGTGAAGATCTACCGCTAGTGAGGCAAGTCCTTCGTTGGCGACGGCCATGGTGGGATAGACAAGGTTGCTTCTTCGTGGACCCTTCGTGGGTGGAGCCCTCCGTGGACTCGCGCAACCGTTACCCTTCGTGGGTTGAAGTCTCCATCAACGTGGATGTACGATAGCACCACCTATCGGAACCACGCCAAAAACATCCGTGTCTACAATTGTGTTTGAATCCTCCAAACCCTTCCCTTTACTTTCTTGCAAGTTGCATGCTTTAATTTCCGCTGCCTATATACTCTTTGCATGCTTGCTTGAATTGTGTGATGATTGCTTAACTTGTCCCAAGATAGCTAAAATCTGCCAAACTCTAAAATTGGGAAAATGTTAAGTTTTTAATTGGTCGAGTAGTGTAATCACCCCCCACCCTCTAGACATACTTCAAGGTCCTACACACACCCGACGGGAACAAGCGAACATGAAGGCCGCGCTCACGGTGGCTCGGGAACTGCTAAGGTGCAGGATGCAGGAGAGCGGCCATGACGTGCTGCTGGAGCGCATCACCGAGCTCCTGGATGCCGCAGCTTCAGGGGCACCTCCTTTCTGCGTCCAGCTTCCACCCCAGGCCCCGGGCGGATCATACAGCGGGCTCGTCCACACCCGTGTACCCTCGGGTGTACCCCAAGGCTTCATCAATGCTAGCTCAGCCGTCAGCGCAGGGCGCCAACTTGCACTAGCACCACCCCTGGTGAGTGAGGGCATGCACATCGCCGCCTGCGGCCCACGCGGGCCAACGCCTTATCACCCTCAAGACGGTGCTACGAGTCAAGCTGTGTGTAGCGTGGGGCACTACGGCGAAGCCTTCGGGGCGGCGACCTCGGAGGCTTAAGTACCCCTCATGGTGGATCGGGAATACGCACCGGAAGATGGCCATGGCTCGTTCCTCGGGCCAGGTTGGGAGGAAGAGACGCCAGAAGCCGAACCTTTTCAGGAGCCTCAAGGAAGCCTCACTGACCGCGCTGGCGGCAGCAGCTATTGGGTACCGCTAATTCCTCAGGAGCAAGCTTATGCTAACCATGGGTCGCAGGAAGTTCAGGTCACTGCAGTAGAAGGCTGCCCCAGCTCAGCAGCCTCCCTTTCACCAGGAGGGGCACACTGGGGGCTGCAGGAGAAGGGCCGGGAGCCAGGCCCCTCCCCACGGCGCACGGAGCAAGGTGTTCCCAGAGGTAGGCCCTCTTCCGGGGAGGTGCTGCAAAGCCTGCCCCCGGCAGAGGACCCATGGTCGTCGGGGGAACCACTGGCATCCCCTTTACCCCATTGGCGTTGTCCTTGGTTCTCAGTCGCCGTCAATGGTGGTCAAGGGTGGCGCAAAGCGGGGCCTCATCTGGTGATATGAAGCAAGGCTGGTACCTATGAAGAAGGCCCAGTTCCTGTGAAGCTCGCCGCCCGTGACACTCTCACGTAATAATGAGTTGGGGCTATACACGCCCCGGAGTCTCCGGAGAGCCTCCCTCGGGCCGCGGGGGCTCCCTCCCACGCTGAGTGGCAGCACTTAGCTCCGCGCTGGTGAGAAGACGTCGAAGACTAGACTAGGTGCCGGACGCGGCCTTTTGCTTTTACCTCCCTTTCTATGGTCGAGCTTCCTTGCTTCGGATTTAAGCTGAAGTTGAATTTGCACTTGCGTTTGTGTGGGGACGGGTGTCTTGTCTCGTTCGTGTGTTTTCTTGCATTCTGGTTTCTGCCCTGGTCCGGAGTTCGCACCAGCTACCTCCCCGTCGCGAGCCACTCGCGGGCGGGGCTGGGCTCAGCACACTCGCGCATGCCGTCCCGCGGTCGGCCCTCGCCCTCGCGAGGCTCTTGCCACATGGTCAACAGGTCCCCCCAGAAGGCCCTTGGGGAATCACAGCACCGCGAGCCTACCCAAGGCTCACCCGGGCTAAAGGTAAACCACATCAACTAACCGGTCACAGGGCCCGAAACGTCATGCGGGTGTGCATTCAGCGTCATTCCTAAAAGCGTGTGGAAAACGATCTTTCTTACATGAGGGGCTTCCCCTCCCAAAAATGCTCTTACAACCTTCAGGGCCACGCCTGAGCTTTTTGTGTGCAGGATAAACAGTAGGGAGATACAGGATCACTCAGACATATCGCTCACCACATCCTCTTGGTCGCCTCCGGAGGCATCACTGGCACCGCTGTCACTGTCGCTGGCATCGCCATCGCTGTCATCAACGCCTTCTTCGCCGCCATTCACCACATCACCTTCATCCGCAGCAACTACCACCCCTTCATCATCAGAAGCGAAGGCCTTGACAAGTGCATCCACGTTGTCCTCCACCCACCGCGCCAGGTCGCCCCGAATGGCCATGGGCACCGGAGCAATGACGGCGTCGAAGTCGAAGTGGGGATCCCTATCCTGAAGATGGCTGAAGACACGGAAGAATGCACGCCCGAGCAGGCTGTGGCTCCTCTCCTCGACAAGCTGTCGAGCTCTCTTAGAGCGATTTTCCAGATGCGTCACCATGTCAGTGAAGAACTAGAGATGACCGGCATAGTTGGTCACATAGGGTTGCGGAGCATTCACATCACAGATATTGCCAAGGGCCGCATTAGCCCTGTCCCTGACCGCTTGGAGCATGGGGCCATGCATATGCTCCAGTGTCTGCCGCTGGAGAATTTCTTCCTTGTTCTGCCACGCAACGGACTCAGCATCGTCAACCCACCATTGAAGAAGAAGCAGCTCGGCATAGGGGGAGGCCAACTCAGTCTGCGCCGAGACCAGGGCGGCTGCAGTGGCCTCCGCACACTGCGTCGCTTTGGTCAGCTTGGACCTGAGGGCGGCAGTCCTGCCCGCAGCCTCGGCTTCAACCAGCTCCAGCCTGTCGCCATACTCATGCACTAGGCCCACGTGAATTTCCGCCACGCGGTGGTCGACCTCTTCTTGGATTCGAGCCTCCCGCGCGCCAACATCATCCTCCGGCTGGGTAACCTCGCGCTCCCTCGTCTCCAACCACTCAAGGTCGATGTTGCGCTTGGCGGCCTCCAGCGTCAGCGCTTCCTCACGCTTCCGGAGCTCCTCCTCTTTGACAGGCGTCCCCTTCAGCGACGCAAGGGTGGCCTGGCGCAGCATCACTTGCTGCTCCAGGGAAGTGCTCCAGGCTTGGAGCTCCCACGCACGCTTCTCTGTGATCTCACGTCGTCGGTCTGCTTCCCGAGCCTCCTCAATAACTCGGGAGCAGGCCTTTCGCGAGGCCGCAAGGGACGCTTCAGCCTTCGTGTTGTCAAGCTCGCGCTGATGACGCGCAAGGTTGACTGCCACATTCTGTTTGCGCTGCTCCTCAATCAGCCGCAGGCCCTCGGCTTCAAGGCACGCGTCCACATCCGCGAGCTCTCCACCAAGCTGGCCCATTGCATCCGTCGCCTTTCGGAGGAACTCTCGGTGGATGACGCTGGGCTCCCGCACTCGCTTGAGCACGTCATCGATATCGTCCTCCACCGCCGGCATTGGCGGAGGGCCCTGAACTGGTTCGCCCCCTCTCGGCAGAGGGCTCGGGGCTGGCGCCCCCACAATCGCCGGGAGGGCTCCGCGAGGGGCCCAGGCTGGCGCAGAACCATCCCTAGAAGAAGAGCCAAGGACCGGCTTCAACCATTTGCCGTCCACGATCAGAGGAGGAGCCCGGGGCAGACTGGTCACGCCCCGGGCGAGGTCGCGAAGGAAAGGCGACAAGGGCACGGGCTCGAGGCACCATGCGGACCGGCTTGCTTCTCCGGTCGAATTCGCGTTAAGGGAAGCACGCAAGCTTGGGACGGTCAAGGTCAGCAATGGAGGTGAGGCCGGAGGAAGTTGCTTCTTGGTGGACTCCGCGAGCTTGGCAGGAGGGATCCTGAAGGGCCACAGTCAGGAAAGGGACCAGCAATTGAGGAATTACAAGAATGAGATACTTACTCATCCATGGTGAAGTACTTCCTGTGCTTCAACGGTCGGCAGGGGCGCTCGCTGCCACTCGAAGACTCCTTCCTCTTGCGGAGGGCGTCGAAGTCTATGCGGAATCGACCCAAGCTCTCAACGTGAGGGCCGGCGCATGGCGCAGACGAAGAAACGCCTTGGCAGCCTGCCTCAACGACGCCAAGCTGAGAGGAGCGATCGGGCACCGCTCCTTCGTGGCCTACCAAGGCCTTGGGGGCTTCGGCCTCGGGAGCCGCAGGTTGCGCCCCCTCATCGACGACCGCCTTAGGACGACTTCGCCAGCTCTGGAGGACGACACCTCGGGAGCCCCGCGCAACATCGGCATCTCGACACGAGAGCCTCCAACCTCCAACGATGCTTGCCTCACTGCACCCCCTCCTGAGGCTAGATCGGTGTTGGCGACGGGGACGGGAGCCACGACGACGGGATTCTCGCATGGCCCCACGAGGCAGGCCGGGAGCAACCCCCATTCGTCAAAGTGAGGCATCTGCCTCGTGAACTCGGCCCTGCCCGGGCAAAGATACAGGAGTCTGCCCCCGTGCCGGATATCGCCTGGCGAGGGGTCGCTAGTCAAGACCTCCAGCACCTTCTTCAGCATTTCAGGCGCCAGCTCCGCATCCTGGAGCCTCAAGCGGTCCTGATGTCTAGTCAGGGCCCACATCGGTCGGGAGTGGCGCTGGAGAGGAGCAACGCGACACTGGAGGAACTCCTTCACCACCTGGGGCGTAGTCACGCGGAGCGCGCTCAACCTCCCCAGTCGGCACCAGACGAAGGAAAGCCGGGGGCTCATGAGCCTCTCGTGGCCCCAGCCCAGATTGGGGATAGCGGGCAATGTCGGATGCTAGAGCAGGGGGCTGGGCACTCTGACATCCACATGTAGCCACCACGTCCGGAACCCACTCATGGAAGGTCAGAGGCTAAAATCAATCCCTGAGGCGGCCGTCTCTGCCACGGCCTGGAAGCTCACACACCCCAAGCACTTCAAGGGGTTGGTCAGGCGCAAGGAGAAGAAGTGACGCATGGCTTCGCAGACAAAGGAGCAATGGAAGGAGCAATGCCCATCATGGCTTCGCAGACGAAGGCGAAGACAGCAAGAAGGGTAACGGATTCAGGATCAACGTGCATCATATGGATCTGATAGTGGGAGAGCACCGCATTGAAAAAGGCAGAGAAAGGAGGAACCAGGCCCGCCCACAGAGCATCGACGAAGAATTGAACCTCCGTGACGATTCTGTCGACGGAGGCATGGTACGCAGGCCAAGCCGTCGTCCTTCCACACTCGTTGAAGCTGGTGGCGAGTGCGGGGCGGACCTTTTCCAAGGCTTCCAGATTGAGCACCAGCGACCAACCGACAGCGGGCTCGATTGCCGGAGGTAAGCTGGATGAAGACACGAGATTATTCCCCTTCTCTTTGTTAGTTGGCGCCATGGCAATGGAGGGGGAAGCGCTTGAGCAAGATGGGAAGTGGAAACAGAGGTTCGAAGAAGAGGGGGGAACAGAAAGCATGCAGGCAGCAAGGAGGAAATAACTGTGTAAAGCTTCGTGGCCGCCTAGCCAGGCGGATATGGGGGGAGCATGGGGAAGCGGAGACGCCCACGTTCAATCAACTGCCACACGGTGACCAAGGCCGCGGGCTGTTGGGGCCTGTGGTGCTCCGCACTTGCCCTTTGGCTTCGCTGCTAAGCCATGTCTGAGCGCGCCTTGGGCCCGGGGGATACTGTCGGTGTTCTGGGAACGGGGGTCCCCGGACTTGCCTGCCTGCGGCCTGTGGCGTGGCTCAAGCAGTGGCCCAGTATGGCCCATCTTCATCAACCCAAGCTCAAGACCCTCACGAGGGGCCAAGCCTCGTGGGGAAGATGACACAAGGCTTCCTCAGGGGTGGCCTCATCAGGCAGGAGGCGGAGAGATCAAGGGAAGGGGTACCTCGCGAGGTGCTCATGATGTAAGCCATGACGATCAAGACCAGGCGGGCGCCACGCGAGCGCCAGCCTGCGCAGTGTCCTCCTTTCCTCTTTGGTGCAAAGGGGGCAAGCGCAGGCGCGGAGTACCGAGGCATCAGGCAAATGTTTCCATATCGGTGCAACGAGACGAAGACCAGCAGGATGGCAGGTCGGAGATCACCGTGGAGCCCAAGACGGCGTCATCGCCAGTGCCTTTGGCAGCCAAAGACCAACTTTAGTTAGGATAGCTTGTACTAGTTGTCCCCCTTCAAAATGGCCATTGTTGGCTCCCTTCCCGATCAATATTTGGGAAGAGGACCAGGGCCTCTGTAAATAGAGATAGCCACCATAGTAGAAGGAAGCTAGATCTGACCTAGAGCCAGGAGAGAGCATCGAATCCATCCCTGGTAGAACACTGCACTAGCTCAAGAACACCCCTTGTGAGGCTGTTCTTCCTCTGTGCTGTTCATCATCAGCCCTAGAGGCAATCCACCACACCACACACTGGATTAGGGTATTACACCACAACGGTGGCCCGAACCAGTATAAACCTCGTGTCCCTTGTGTTGTTCATCGTGTTAGCTTAGAATCACGGAGAGGTTTTGGGGCCTGAATCGGTAGGGAGAAGATCTTCGTGTGCACCCTAGAGTTTGAACCTTAAGGGTTTTGCCGGGACCCAAAATACGATAGGTGCCCAGCACTGGCCAAGTTCATGGCGGCCACGCACCACGACTACAATATCCTCAGGATGCCAGGAAGCGGCGGCATCATCACGGTCGCCTGTCAGGAGAAGGATGCGGTGTGCTCCCTCCAGCGCGCTTTCCAGGCTGCAGCAGTTGAAAACCTAGAAGACGAAGATGGTGCCCTCCCTCCTGAGGTCGCCCCCAAGACGTAGAAGCTGTAGCCGATGTCGTGGTACTAAGACTGACAGTAGAATGGGGGTAGGTATGGAGAGGCAAGATCCTAGCTGTGGAGCAGTTGTACACACAAGGGATTTACGAGTTCAGGCCCTTCTCAGAGGAAGTAATAGCCCTACATCTCGGAGCCCGGAGGCGGTCGACTGGATTATATGCGTATGAGTTACAGGGGTGCGAACCCTTTACACTGAGGAGGGGGGTGGCTTATATAGTGTCTGCCAGACCCCTCCGGCCCTCAGTTATGCAGGGTTTAAAGTACATAAAGGATTGGCGTTACTGGTAATGTCCTACATAATGTGTCATCATGGCCATAAAGACTACTTAATTACAAACCGTTTGAATACAGAGTGGCTCTTGATCTCCTGGTGGTCGAGTGGGTCTTCATGGTCGAGTGCCTTCGAGTCTGTCGAGTGAATTCCCTCTTGGTCGACTGAGAGGCAGCTTCTTCTGAAGATGTCCTTTGGGAGGGTACTTTGGACAGGTTCGTGACCCTACCCTAGGTACATGACTTCATCATTAGCCCCCGAATGGATCGAGGTTTGAGTGAGGATGGAGTTGATAATCTTTCCGACCTTTTTTTGGTGTTCTGAGCATGTCTCATCTTGGATCAATGACCTTTTTTAATGATGGCATCAACTTTTGTTTCAGTCGCCTTGATCCATTCTTTTCTTCTGTCGAGTGAACTTTTGAACTTGGTGAACTTTCGAGCGACGGATCGTAGGAAATCTACCGTCTGACAGGTTGCTCTGCCATTAGCGGATTTTGTGGGATCCGAATTTTGGAAAGCGCGCGAAGCGGGGTGGACCGCGGTACTCGGATTGGATAAGGCGTAGACGCCTCAATTTCCGCGCCGCCTTTTTTGCCACATATCACGCGCGCGACTGTTTCAGGATTTGACAGGACCGCCCGGGCCTACCTGTCAGCCACTCGGAAGCGTCTCTATATAAGGTGCCAGGCGAGGGTTTTTGAACAGTGCGTCTCCATTCCTCCCTCCGCCTTTCTCACCCACGCCTGCTGCGCCCGCCTTTGCCCCTGCTCATCCACTCCTCGCGCGCCTCGTCGGTGACGATGGTGAAGGAGAAGACGGCGGCCTTGGAGCGAGCGAAGAAGGCGACGGTGACAGCGAAAGCAAAGGGAAGAGCGACCAGTCGGGGTGGATCTTCGTCGAGGTCCCGCCTGCCGCAAGGTTGGGTCCAAGGAGATTGGATCCGCTCGACCATCACCCAGGCGGATCTCAACGACCTGGCCAATGAGGGACTGATCTCTCATGGGTCAGCAAGACTTCCGGGGACCGAGTGGCAACCGCAGCCACATGAGGGTGAGTGTGTTCTCCTAGCCACTCATGTAGATCGCGGATTCTCCCTGCCAACGAGTCTTTTCTTCCGAGGGTTTCTGAACTTCTTTGGGGCACAACTCCACCATTTCACTCCCAATTCCATTGCCTATCTTGCTGCTTTCGTGTCCATGTGCGAAAACTTCCTGGGTTGTCAACCACACTGGGGTCTCTTTAAGCACATATTCACCTGTCGCTCACAGACGGTGAAAAAGGTGAGTCCGGATGATGAGAGGACCAAGGTTATCCAGATGTTCGAAGGTCTTGGGATCCAAATGAGGAGTAAGAGTGCTTTTCCGGCCATGACCCTTCCTGAGTCGGTTAGAGGGTGGCAGTGGACCTGGTTCTACTGCCAAGACGAGTCGACGCCGGGGCAGTCGACTGGTCTCCCTTCGTTCTCCATGGACCGAGTGAACAAACCCTCTTCTCTGAAGGTGCTCCCTGAGGAGAAAGCTCAGGTAAAAATATTGATGGAGCGCGTAGTCCAGCTCGTTCGGGACGGAGTGACGGGTATGGACCTTCTGGAGGTCTTCCTTCGACGGCGTATTCAACCACTTCAATACCGAGGCCACCTGATGTGGCTGTACTGTGGTACTGAAGACACCACTCGGGTCCATCCAGAAGCAGTCGATGATGCCACACTAGAGAGGTGGATGGCCGCCATCATAGGGAATAAGGACAACCCTCGAGGGGCTAGGAGGATCCCACCACTCGACCACACCTACCAACCGGACACGGTATGACCGCTTATCCCCAGTTGTGATCTTGTTTTATTCATTCTGTTTCACTGCATATCGGTCGATTGACCTTTGCCTTGTTTTGTTGTCTGTCAGGCCACCACTGAGTTGTACTCGATGCCTAATGGAGTGCAAGCGCCGACTGAGGAGGAGGAAGGAAGTGGGGGCGAAAGCCTGGAGGAGTGCGATTCGGATGCTGATGATGATGTTGAAGATGATGACTCTGTTGAGGAGGAAGAGGAGGAGGAGGAGGAGGAGGATGTTGCACCTCCTCGTTCGGAAAGACGCTCAAAGCTTGTCCATGATCCTGCAGCCGAGCGTGGTAAGGAGGTTGCGCCCGTCACGCAGTCGACCAAGCGTCCTCGGACGACTTGTCCGGTGCCGACTGAGAAAGCTCCAAAGCAATCTCGAGTGGCGCCGTCGAAGTCGGCGAAGGTCTTGCCGAAGATGAAGATGGTGATCCCCACTATCTCAGGGTAATGGTGTAACTTGAGTTTTTCCGTTTCACATGAATTTACTCTTGGCCGACTCATGAGCTGATCGACTGACTACTGGAGCTGCAGTGCTGCTACTTCTGATACCTCGGCCAGGGCTGAAGATCACGAGATGGAATATGCTGTCACTTCAAAACCTGGTATGACTTTTGTAGTTCCGTCTTCAGTCAGTTGGCTCTTTGTCCCTAATTTTGATTCTTTTCTACAGCTCCATCTAACGTCGTTATTGACCTTCCTGACGACGATGACGAGGAACCACTGAGGCAAAGGAGGAACAGGAAAGCGTCTGTTGGCAAGGCGACTCAGGACGTGTCAACACCCGAGACGTTGGTCGTGGAGGGGGACAACGTCACTCGGCCTACCGTATCCTTTGCGGTGCCACTGACGAGTGCTCGTCCTTCGTCGTCGAGTGCTGCTCAGCCTTCACTTTTCTCGACCCACCACGTCCCAAAGGACCAAGCCAGTGCTGCTAAAGAAGCAATACGCCAGGCAGGGGTCATGATGGAGCAAGTGAAGGCAATCCAAGACGCCAGTTAGGTAGCTTATGACGCCAGTTCAGCTCTTCAGAGTAATGTTCAGGTCAGTCGGTCACCGCCTGTTCTGTTAGGATATGATATCTGAAAATCCTTCTCTCTGAAAATTTTAGTATCTGTCGTACACCCACTGGGTGTGTTGATTGAAATTCTGGATTAGTGGGGGCACGCTGAGTGCACCCACTGGGTGTAGTCCCCAAGGCTATGGTGGACTGCTGGCAGTCGACCATAATCTTTATGTCTTAAGCTTTTTCTCAACTCGATCAGGTCGAATGGATTCATAGACCAGTGGGGGCACGCTGAGTGCACCCACTGAGTGTAGTCCCCGAGACTGTGGTGGACTGCTGGCAGTCGACTATAGTCTGAAGATAACATTTTTTGAGCTATTTGCTGGTCGACTGATCGACTCTAACTGATAGAACTAGTGGGGGCACGCTGACTGCACCCACTGGGTGTAGTCCCCGAGACTATGGTCAAATGTTTATATTCGGCTGTAGTCTTAGTAATGCTATGATTTTTCCTTAGTCACTCGGAAGTGAACTGTTTTTGACATCTGTCGATTGGATCTTCGCAGAAATCTTGCGAGCTTGCGGCTCGTTACACTGAGTTGGAGAACAAGCAAATCCAGCTCAAGCTTGATCTGAAACTTGTCCAGGAGAACTTAACGAAGTCAAAGGAGGAAGCAAAAGGTATGTTTGGTGAGAACCTCGACGACTGCTTTTGCCTCTCGTCCGTTTCTGAGTCTAATCTCACTATGACTTTGCAGACAAACTGAGGGATGCTCTGAAGAAGAAAGACCTTGATTTGGTTGAGATGCAGAAAGAGGCTTTAGAGATGACCAAGCTCGCAGATGAGAAGCTGGCCTCAATCACCAAGTTTGAAGAAGAAAACACTAATCTGAAAGCTGCTCTTGATGCGGCCAACAAGGAGGTCAGTCGACTGAAGAGTGACAAGATTGCCTTGAGTGAAAAGGCCAGTGAATTGGTGGGAAAGAAGAATGATCTGGAGGCTTATCTAGGGGGGCTCGCCAAGAAGCTATTCCTCATGCTTGAAGGTAATCTTTTGTATCAAATAGACATTTTAACTATGATCTCACCATCAGACTGCTGTCTTGACTTTGGGGTTGTGCTTGCAGAGTTCTGCCAAAACTTTGAAGAGGAGACTGGTCGACTGGAAATAAACCTGGATCCCATCAACTCTCCTGTGAAAGACGAAGTCGCTATGAATGTGCTCCGACTTGAATCTCGCATTGCTGCTGTTGTTAACTATCTTGCAAGGCTAAAGGTCGCAACTTCCTGCATTGACACAACACTCTGGCCAAGAGAGACGCTTCAGAATGACCTCGAGTCTCTGATGATTCGACTGAACGAGGTTCCAAGTCGAGTGCAGGAATGGAAGAAGTCTTCTGCCAGGTGCGGCCCGGATGTTGCTCTATCTCTGGCCCGTGTTCACTGCAAGGAGGCGCGTGAGGACAAGCTGGCAGCCCTTAAGGTGGCTAATACCAAGAAGCATGATTTCTGATCTTTCATGGAGACCTTCATCGCTGCTGCCACTCGGATTGCAGATGGAATGGACCTGGACGAATTTGTTGCACCCTCCAGCCCTCTGCAAGAGGGGTAAAAAACTTCTCTGCATGATACTTTAAATTTGCCTTGGTATGCCGAGTGATTTTTGTAACCGATAAACCATAACGGGCTTAGCGCCTGAGCACTTTCGATTCTGTAAGATGTTATCTGAGCTTGAATTCGACGTTGAATATGTTGGCATCTGGTATGAAGTGTCTTTTGCAGGCTGGGATGAAGCACTTATTTCAATCGACCAGTTCTTCAACACACTTAGGCGAGCACTGGGCTGCAGCTGAGCCTCCGAGTGGGAGGTCCGCTCTCCACTCGGTAGGATTTTCAAAAACTTAGGCGAGCGCTGGGCTGCAGCTAAGCCCCCGAGTGGGAGGTCTGCTCTCCACTCGGTAGGATTTTCAAAAACTTAGGCGAGCGCTGGGCTGCAACTAAGCCCCCGAGTGGGAGGTCTGCTCTCCACTCGGTAGGATTTTCAAAAACTTAGGCGAGCGCTGGGCTGCAGCTAAGCCCCCGAGTGAGAGGTCTGCTCTGCACTCGGTAGGATTTTCAGAAACTTAGGCGAGCGCTAGGCTGCAGCTAAGCCCCCGAGTGGGAGGTCTGCTCTCCACTCGATAGGATTTTCAAAAACTTAGGCGAGCGCTGGGCTGCAGCTAAGCCCCTGAGTGGGAGGTTTGCTCTCCACTCGGTAGGATTTTCAAAAACTTAGGCGAGCGCTGGGCTGCAGCTAAGCCCCCGAATGGGAGGTCTGCTCTCCACTCGGTAGGATTTTTGCGACGTTTCTCTGAGGAAGAAGGCATCAATCGACCTGCACCTCGTCCTCCTTGCGGAGAGCACATTATACTTGTGGCGTGGCTCGGAAGAAGAGGGTAGCAGTCGACCTGCACCTCGTCTTCATTGCGGAGTGCATGTTATACTTGTGGCGTAGCTCAGAAGAAGAGGATAGCAGTCGACCTGTACCTCGTCTTCCTTGAAGGGCGCACGTTATACTTGTACTTAGGCGAGCGCTATGCTGCAGCTAAGCCCCCGAGTGGGAGGCTGGATCACCACTTGGTAGGATTTTATTGAAACTTAGGCGAGTACTTGGACTGCAGCTAAGCCTCCGAGTGGGAGGCTGGCTCACCACTCGGCAGGATTTTATTAAAACTTAGGCGAGTACTTGGACTGAAGCTAAGCCTCCGAGTGGGAGGCTGGCTCACCACTCGGCAGGATTTTAAAGTACTTAGGTGAAACGGATTCGCGGCTAAGCCCCGGAGTGGGAGGCTGGCTCACCACTCGGCAAGGATTTTTTTTACAAACTTAGGCGAAACGGATTCGCAGCTAAGCCACCCACTGGGGGGAAATTTTATTGAACAAACAAAGTGACAACAATCACTGGGAAAATTATAACACTATTGTCTTTTGAAAAATGAACTACAGAAGTGCTTTTATTACATTTCCGAGCGGCTACTTAAGTGTAAAAGGGGCGGAGCAGCTCCGCGTTCCAAACTCGGGGCTCGTTGATCTTGTGCTCGACGTTGTAAAGACGGTACGCTCTGTTGTGGAGAACCTTGGTGACGATGAAGGGACCTTCCCAAGAAGGAGCAAGCTTGTGTGGTTTCTGCTGATCCACTTGGAGAACCAAATCTCCTTCCTGGAAGGCTCGACTCTTCATGTTTTTGGCGTGGAAGAGACGCAAGTCTTGCTGGTAAATGGTCGATCGGATCAGAGCCATCTCCCTTCCTTCCTCTAGAAGGTCGATTGCATCCTGCTGTGCTTGTTCTGCTTCAGCTTCGGTGTAGAGCTCGACTCGAGGAGCGTTGTGAAGCAGGTCACTCGGCAAGACCGCTTCAGTTCCGTAGACCAAGAAGAACAGAGATCTCCCAGTCGACCGATTAGGCGTGGTCCTTAACCCCCAAAGCACCGAGGGAAGTTCGTCGACCCATGCTCCAGCCACATGCTTGAGATCACGCATCAGTCGGGGTTTCAACCCTTTGAGAATCAAGCCATTGGCCCGCTCTGCTTGTCCATTTGACTGAGGATGAGCGACTGAAGCATAGTCAACTCGTGTGCTCTGAGATGTGCAGAACGCCCTGAATTCCTCCGAATCGAAGTTTGACCCATTATCAGTGATGATGCTGTGTGGGACTCCATATCTGAATATCAACTCTCTGATGAAGCTGACAGCGGTGCCGACATCAAGGTTCTTGATGGGTTTAGCCTTAATCCACTTGGTGAACTTGTCGACTGCTACCAGCACATGTGTGAAAGAGCTTCTGCCTGTTCTCAAGGGTCCAACCATATCCATCCCCCATACCACGAAGGGCCAGACGAGTGGTATGGCCTTTAATGCTGAGGTGGGCTTGTGTGACATATTGGAGTAAAATTGACATCCCTCACACTTGTCGACTATTTCTTTTGCCATTTCATTCGCTCTTGGCCAGTAAAATCCGGTTCAGTATGCTTTGGCTACGATGGTCCGAGAGGACGCATGATGGCCACAGGTCCCCGAGTGGATATCGTCAAGGATTATCCGACCTTCTTCTGGCGTTATGCATTTCTGACCAACTCCAGTCGCACTTTCTCTGTACAACTGTCCCCTTATCACGGTAAAGGCTTTAGACCGACGGACGATCTGTCGAGCCTCCTCTTCATCCTATGGGAGCTCTTTCCTTAAGATATACGCGATATACGGCATTGTCCAATCGGGAGTGATCACCAGGACTTCCATGATCAGGTCGACCACTGCTGGAACTTCAACAACAGTCAGATCTGTGACGCTTTTAGGCTGCGGAGCTTCTTCGGTAAAAGGATCTTCTTTGACTGATGGTGTATGGATATGCTCCAAGAACACATCACTGGGAATGGCTTCTCTCTTGGAACCTATCTTCGCCAAATCATCAGCTGCTTGATTCTTCAGTCGGGGTATATGGTGGAGCTCTAACCCTTCGAATTTCTTTTCAAGCTTCCTCACTGCATTGCAGTATCCAGTCATGGCTGGGCTTCTAATGTCCCACTCCTTCATCACCTGATTGACCACCAAATCTGAGTCGCCATAAACCATAAGGCGACGGACGCCGAGTGAAATGGCCATGCGCAACCGATACAAAAGTGCTTCATATTCTGCTTCATTGTTGGAGGAATCAAAGTGGATCTGGAGCACATATCTGAGCTTATCTCCTTGGGGGGAAACCAAAACTACTCCAGCACCGGAACCATTTAACATCTTAGAGCCATCAAAGAACATGGTCCAATGCTCCGATTGAACTTGAGTCGGCTGCTGCTGTTCAATCCACTCGGCAAGGAAATCTGCTATCGCTTGGGACTTAATGGCTTTCTTTGCCTCAAACTTGATATCAAGGGGAAGGAGTTCAATCGCCCATTTCACCACTCGACCAGTTGCATCTCTGTTGTGCAGAATATCTGATAGTGGGGCGTCGCTGACGACTATAATGGAATGATCAGAGAAATAATGAGCAACCTTCTTCGTGGTCATCTATATTCCATACACAAGCTTCTGATAATGAGGATATCTTTGCTTCGATGGAGTCAAAACTTCAGAGAGATAATACACTGGGCGCTGAACTTTGAAGGCTTTCCCTTCTTCTTGCCGCTCGACCGTAAGTACTGTACTGACGACTTGTCCTGTGGCTGCAATGTAAAGCAACAGAGGCTCTTTGCTGATTGGAGCAGCAAGCACCGGCTGGGTGGAGAGCAGCGCTTTTAGCTCGGCATACGCTGCATCAGCTTCTAGAGTCCACTCGAACTTGTCTGCCTTCTTCATCAGTCGGTAAAGAGGCAATGCCTTTTCACCGAGGCGAGAGATGAATCGACTTAACGCGGCCAAGCATCTAGTAAGCTTCTAGACATCATGCACATGCACAGGGCGTTTCATTCGGAGTATGGTGCCAACTTTTTCTGGGTTAGCGTCGATTCCTTGTTTGGAAATGAGAAAACCGAGTAACTTTCCTCCAGGAACTCCGAATGTGCACTTTGATGGATTAAGATTGATATCATACCTCCGGAGATTGGCAAATGTTTCAGCGAGGTCAGTCAACAGGTCGGAACCCTTCCGTGACTTGACTACGATATCATCCATGTACGCTTCCACATTCCGACTGATTTGAGTGAGTAAACACTTTTGAATCATCCTCATGAACGTGGCTCCGGCATTCTTGAGACCGAATGGCATAGTGACATAGCAGAAGCACCCGAATGGAGTGATGAAAGCTGTTTTGATCTCGTCGGGTCCATACAGACGGATCTGATGGTACCCGAAATAGGCATCTAAAAAAGACAATCTCTCGCATCCCGCAGTCGAGTCGACAATTTGATCGATACGAGGGAGAGGAAAATGATCTTTCGGGCAGGCCCGATTGATATGTTTGAAATCAATGCACATGCAAAGTGACTTGTCCTTCTTGGGGACCATGACGACATTGGCGAGCCACTCAGAGTGGTATATCTCTCGGATAAATTCTGCCGCCAGGAGTCGAGCCACCTCCTCGCCAATGGCCTTTCTCTTCTGGACGGCGGACCGTCGAAGATGTTCTTTGACAGGTTTTGCTTTTGAGTCGACTCTTAGGCGATGCTCAGCCAGCCCCCTGGGAACACCCGGCATGTCAGCAAGCTTCCATGCAAAGATGTCCCAGTTCTCATGGAGGAACTGGATGAGCGCTTCTTCCTATTTAGAGTCAAGTGTTGTGGAAATATGGGTCGGAGCTGTGCTGGGGTCGGTCGGGTGAATGTGAACGGGCTTCGTCTCACCAGACGACTGGAAGGCTGACTCTATGGTGGGCTTCTTGGCCTGCAACAAATCACTCGGATCTGCATTTTTCTTGTATTCCTCTAGCTCTACCACTGTTATCTAGGAATCGGCAATCTTCGAGCCTTTCTGAAAACACTCTTCTGCATTCTTCCGATTGTCAGTGATAGTGATCACGCCTTTGGGGCCAGGCATCTTTAATTTGAGGTACACGTAACATGGTCGAGCCATGAACCGTGCATAAGCTGGTCTCCCCAAAATAGCGTGGTAAGCGCTCTGAAAATCCACGACTTCAAATGTCAGCTTCTCTTTGCGGAAATGCTTCGAATCACCGAACACCACGTCTAGAGCTATTTGGCCGAGTGACTCAGCCTTCTTTCCAGGTATAACTCCATGAAAACTCATGTTGCTGGCGTTGAGTCTGTACATCAGAATGCCCATTCCCTTTAGCGTCTCCGCATACAATATATTCAGTCCACTGCCACCATCCATCAGCACCTTCGTCAGTCGAGTGCCTTCGACGACCGGGTCGACCACCAAAGCCTGCGTCCCAGGGGTGGCTATATGAGTCGGATGATCGGACTGGTCGAACGTAATGGGAGTTTGAGACCATCTCAGATAGCTTGGTGTCGCCGGGGCGGCCATATTTACCTCACGGTTGATAACCTTTAATCGACTTTTGCTCTCCACATTAGCAAAAATCATCAGGGTGGAATTGACATGGGGATATCCTTCATCACTGTCCTCTTTGTCCTCTGCCTTGTCCGACTCCTTTTCCTTATCCTTGGGCTGTTTCCCTTGGAACTGCTGAATTAGCAGCCGGCACTGGCGAGTGGTATGCTTTGGGTAGATGAAATTACCCTCTTCGTCTTTCTTCGTGTGGATGTGACACGGCAGATCCATCACATCATTTCCTTCCTTATCTTTCACCTTCTTGGGGTTCCAGGATCCTTTGGCCTTCCCTTTGAATTTGCCCTGAGTCACGGCCAGAGCCTCTCCAGGAGCCGCTGGCTCGGCTTTTCGCTTCTGCTTCCGACTGGAGTTTCCTTTTTCTGACTGACTCGGCTTGTACTTGCCACTCCGGAGTCGATCCTCTTCTTCACCATTGGCGTACTTGGTGGCGATTTCCATCATTCGACTCAGGGTCATATCTCTGGTCCGACCAAACTTCAAACTTAACTCTCTATTCTTAACGCCATCCTTGAAGGCGCAGACTACCTGATGATCAGACACGTTCTCCACCGTATGATGCAAAGTGATCCATCTCTGTATGTAATCTCTCAAGGTTTCATTCGACTTTTGCACGCAAACTTGCAGCTCTGTCAATCTGGCTGGTCACTTGCAAGTTCCCTCGAATGTCTTGACAAACACTTGGGAAAGATCTTCCCAAGTGTAAATGCTGCTAGGAGCTAACTGATTAAACCACGCCCTGGCCGAACCCTCCAACATGAGTGGTAAGTGTTTCATGGCCACCTCATCATTACCGCCGCCAATCTGTACCGCCACTTGGTAGTCTTCAAGCCAGGTTTCAGGCTTGGACTCACCGGTGAACTTACTTACCCCAGTCGCCAACTTGAAGTTGGGGGGTATCACTGCGGCTCTGATGGCTCTGCTAAAGCATTCTGGACCTGAAACATGGACTCGGCTGCTAGTGGGCGCATCTTTGTCGTGGCCACCTCGATGAGCTCTGTTCTGATCGACCAAACCTTGCACGATGATGGATCTCGCGTCAAAGCCTGGTTCCCTGGGGTCGACCGGAACTCGTCGCCCATCACTGTGCTGGTGCCTATCATCTTGCTGCTGATGAGCGTAAGACCCACCCCTTGGGGGAGGAGTGGGCACTCGACGCCGATCATCATGATCGAATCGGTCATCATATTGGTCACGTTGACCTTCGCGTCCCTCACACCGTGAAGGCGATCTTGGGCTATGAGCCGAGTGAACTGTATTCGCAGCGACGGATCGACAGTGAATCTTGTTGCGTGACTGTGACACAGCTGAATTCTGATCTCCTACTGCTCGGAGCAAATCCCTGATCTGCATCAAGCCTCTGCCAGTCTCCGACTGAGAGGGCTGAATTGACTCTGCTATACGGGCTACAGCTGCTAGATTCTGAATCGGGGTTCGATATACCTGAGTTGGTTGCGGAAAGAGTTGACATCGACTGGAGTCGGGTACTCGTTGCCGCGTGCGTTCGTCGAGCGCTCGCTGGAGGTTCTCCACTCGAGTGTGTTCAGCCAAGTTGGCCAAACGTGCCTCCTCCAAGGCGCGATCCTCGGGAGTTTCTCCTGCGATGGGAGTATGCAGGGCATCCATGTTCCGACGACGAAGATCTTCCCTCTGCAGAGAAGTGAGCGGCTCAGGTTGATATTCCTCGTGGGCCTGAGCGGGGTCACCTCCGCCGTCTATCCCGTCGGTGCGAGGGAAGCCGGGAGGGCTACGAGGTTCATTGACCATCAGAACCTCCGCCACCGGATCACTGCTGTCGCACTCGGATGTAGTCTCTACGGAGCCAGTCGACAGATCGAACAGGCCGTAGAGAGATTCGTTGGGCTCGATTGCCGCGACTTGGGTGGTGGCCGATTGGCGAGCCACTACGTGTCTCACCCACCGCTGAAGCCTCGACCGACCAGAGCTCTTGCGCTGGCGGGAGACAGGAAGGGAGGACGACACAGGAGTCGACCAATACGGAGTCGATGGTTGCCGCAGCAGGACGCCGCGGACACACGCCCGAAAATGCGTCGCACCACGGACGGGGAGCGCATTGATGTCGAGTGGAGCCTCTGTCGGTGTACTAAAGTAGGGGTACCTTAGTATCCCGAACTTGTGCACGGGCAGTCGCAGCACCTAGTGGCAGGGCTTGTCGGGCGTCCGCCAAGATCCTCCGTAGCTCATATTGATGCCATTCAAGAACAAAGTGTTTTGGCTGAGAAGAAAAGACTCCACCAAGAGTAGCTCGCCGGGAAGGACAAGGCCCCGGCAAGAGGAGCTTGCCGGGAAGGCCAACCAAGGCACTGCAAAGACCTTGCCGCGACGCGCCGCGCGTCCCGGCAGGGCCCGACGAGCGGTAAGCTCCCGGATGCGGCAAGACAATGACCGCGGCAAGGCGTTTGCCGCGGCGAAGCCACCACTCTGCACCCACGCTCCAGCACATTCGTCGACGTGTCGCCGCGGGACCATCCCAGGAGCACGTGGCGGGGCGCTGTGCAGCCAAATGGTGCGAGGTGGCAAGTGGAGATGACGAGAAGGCCATCGTGGCGATCGGTGGCGCCCCTAACGGTCGTTTCCTACACTGTTTGGGCTTCCAGACGGGCATTTAATGCCTTTGTCCCCTGCCGTCAGAGTTAGGTAGGAGGCACTGTAGATAGCGGTTGTACCAACCCCTCTTTTACTTTTATACCCCTCTCTGCGTTGCTACCTGTCGGTGACCCCTTTAGCCTATAAAAGGAGGCCCATGCGCAACGTAGAGGAGGTTCAACTCCTTCGAAAACACAGAATGCTCACGCCTTTGAGAAAGAACATAATACCACCACAAAGCAGCAGTAGGAGTTTTATCTCTCCGGAGAGCTCCGAAGCTGGGTAAAATCTCTCGTGTGCTTCACCTCGATCTGCTCTTCGTGTGCCCTCCGCTCCCTTGCCGGACCGAAAGGGGCCCTGCCCCATAGGTGTTCGTTTCCCACGACATCTTTGGTGCACCAGGTAGGGGGGCGTCGAGGTTGTGCGAACCTGATCCGGTGTTCGCGCGCGCTACATCAACATCTTCATCGACATGCCACCGAAGAAGAAGACTTCAGAGATGGTTGGTCCGTCCGCGTCGATCCCACCGCCTCCGGAGCAAGCGGGCAGTGGGGTGGACGCCGGCGGAGGAAAAGGCGCCGACGGGGGGACTCACATCGTCACCAGGTCCAGGGACAAGGCCCCGCAAGCCTCGGCGTCTGTGCATACACCGCACCCCTCTCAGGAGGTGTAGGATCGACAACACCATGGTGCTCCTAGCACCGTACTCGCATTGGAACAAGGCCAAGCTGGAGGATCGCGGGACGCTCAAGGCCAACATGCGCGTCAACACATTGGCACGAGCGCAGTACAGTCGCCTAGACGGGATGTTGCTCCTTCTAAAACTGTTAGAAGTTTGAGCATATCCCGCTCCTCGCGTCGTTCGCCACCGCCGCCCAACACTCCAGAGGAAGCACTGGCCCGAGCCCAACTGCTTCTAGATTACCCTCCAGCGACAGACAAGATCGACGATTGGAGGGCCACCATTCAGAGCCTCATCGGCTTCGCCATCGGCGACAAGCCCCGGCAGCCGAGCACGTGGAAGCCCTGGCAAGACACTTAGGCGCAAGCCGACGGCGACAAGACCGCTGGGGGTGCCACCACCGTGCACTCCCCGCCCAGAAGGCCAAGATCGCCGACTCGCCGGGCTAACCTCGACACCAATTCCACCGCGTCGTCGGACCTGCGAGCTCGTCGCGATCAGCTCCAAGTTCTCCAAGAACGACGACAAGAAGACGCTCGTACTCGCATCGAGCGTCGAAGAGAAGCGCGGCGTCAGTCAGACCAGCGCGTTGGGCCTGCTGTTGATATGCATGCGCCAGGGGAACCAGGCGACTTGCCGTACGTGGTAGGTTGCCCTGCGTTCACTCGTGAGCTGCGGCAGGTCCAGTGGCCCAGTACCAAGAACTTCAAGCCAGATGTACCCGAGAAGTACGATGGCAGGATACATCCGTTAGAGTTCCTCAGCGTCTACACCATCGTGGTGCAGGCTGCCGGGGGGCGCGACGAGAAGATCCTCGCCAACTACTTCCCGCTGGTGCTCAAGCCTAATGTCAGATCTTGGCTCATGCACTTGCCGGACAACTCCATCTTTTCATGGGCGGATCTGTGCCATCAGTTTGTCGGCGCCTTCACAGGCGGCCACAAGCCCCACGGCCAGGAGAGCGATCTTCATCTGCTCGCCCAGAAAGAAGGAGAACCCCTGCGCAAGTACATTCAAAGATTCAGCCAAGTGCAGCGCAACATTCCAGACGTCCACCCTGCCGCGGTTATCAGCGCGTTCCATCAGAACGTGCGTAACCGCAGGATGAGGGAGGAGATGGCGATGTGCAAAATCAGAGATGTCAGCGAGCTATATGCTCTGGCCGACAAATGTGCACGTGCTGAGGAGGGGAGGAAACTCCCCGGAGAGAACACAGGACCAGAAGGATTTGACAGTGAGGATGCCGCCCCGGCAAAGAAGAACCGGAGGCGAAATAACAGGAAGAGGAAAGCTAAGGATGTGTTAGTTATCGAGCAGTCTGGCAACGGAGGTGGCGCCGAGAAGGCCAAAGCTGGTGACTCCGGCGAGGCTGTGGTGGCCGCCGACAAGCAGGACGGCTCCGGCAAGCAGTACTGCAAGATCCACCGCACCAAGGGTCATGACCTCCAGACTTGCAAGAAGGTTGAGCAGCTTGTTGAGCTACATAAAGCTGAATACGAGCGCCGCGACAAAGAGAAGGCCCAGGAAGGTGGCGGAGGATCCGGCAAGAAGCGTCCCAGCCGGGGAGGACGCCGTGGCAAGGCCAAGCAGCGGCAAGGAGACAGGCCTCCCCGTGGCCGCGACAAGGACGAAGACGAAGACGAAGATGAAGAGATGGATGAGGATGAGACCGACGAGAAAGAGTTTCAAAAGGCAACAGAGGTTTTGTGCGTTGACGACGGTGCTTCTCTGCATACTTCGCACCGCCAACTCAAACATTGGGTGCGTGAAGTTAATGCGGCAGAACCATCGGTTGAGTCGCGCAAGCCTCTAAAGTGGTCCAGCACGCCCATCATCTTTGACGTTAAGGATCACCCTGATCGCATAACTACGGTCGGGTGCTTGCCGATGTTGGTTTCACCAACTATCCGCAACCTCATGGTCACGAAGATGCTGGTTGATAGCGGGGCCGGCTTGAATCTGATCTCCTCCGTAGTGCTCAAGAAGCTCCAGATCCCTGACAGCGAGCTCAAAGATACTGGTACCTTTCAAGGAATTAACCCGGGAAGGAGCAAGCCGAAGGGGAAGATTACACTGCCAGTGACATTTGGCAGTGAGCTGAACTTCAGGACAGAGAAGGTCACATTTGATGTTGCTGATTTCCCATTGCCCTACAATGGGATACTTGGCCGTCCAGCGCTCGCCAAGTTCATGGCAGCCTCTCACTACGCCTACAACGTGCTCAAGATGCCCGGTCCGATAAGTGTCATTTCTGTCCCTGGCGACAAGAAAGATGCCCTTATCTGTACCGACAAGATATACCGGGAAGCAGCAGCCGCAGCAGAACGCAAACCACTTGCCGCTGAAGCTCCCGGAGGGAAGAAGAAGACTAAGTCCGGCAAGAACAGCTCTGATGCCCACTCCGGCAAGCGCACCTCTTCGGAGTGCTGCGCTACCGTCGAGGACGCACCATCGAGCTCCACCGGCAAGTGCAAGAAGGCAAAGACAGCTTCACCAGAGACCAAGAAAGTGGCCGCCAAGGAGGACGGCACTGGTGGTACCTTCACCATCAGTGCCATGCTTGACCCTAAATAGGAAAGCGCGCTCGTTGCTTTCCTGCGGGCGAATGTCGATGTGTTTGCATGGCAACCATCTGACATCCCCGGTGTTCCCAGGAAAGTGATTGAGCACCACCTTGCCGTCTACCCTCACGCGCGGCCCGTCAAGCAGAGAGCTAGGAAGCAAGCAGTGGAGCGACAAGAATTCATTGCTGAGGAGATCAAGAAGTTGGAAGCAGCAGGCCTGGTCAGAGGAGTGCTCCATCCAACGTGGCTGGCCAATCCTGTAGTCGTGCGCAAAGCAAATGGGAAATGGAGGCTTTGTATTGACTTCACTGATGTTAATAAAGCTTGTCCCAAGGATCCATTTCCCTTGCCGCGCATAGACCAGATTGTTGACTCCACGGCAGGATGTGATTTGCTTTCATTTCTTGATGCATACTCAGGATATCATCAGATCTTCATGGCAGAAGAGGATGAAGAGAAAACCGCATTCATTACTCCATGTGGCACGTACTGCTTTGTACGGATGCCTTTCGGACTAAAGAATGCTGGTTCAACATTTGCAAGGGTAGTCAGTCATGCTTTTGAGCCACAGTTGCACAGAAATGTAGAAGCTTACATGGATGACATAGTGGTCAAGAGCAAGGACAAAGAAACTTTGATCCAAGACTTGGACGAAACCTTTGCAAATCTGCGCAGGATCAATCTCAAGTTGAACCCCGAGAAGTGTGTGTTTGTAGTCCCTTCCGGCAAGCTTCTCGGGTTCTTTGTATCCCAGAGGGGGATTGAAGCCAATCCCGACAAGATCAAGGCCATTGAGCAGATCGAAGCACCGAAGCGCGTCAAGGATGTACGAAGGCTTGCCGGCTGCGTTGCTGCTCTCAGCAGGTTCATTTCTAAGTCTGCTGAACGCGCCCTGCTATTTTTCAAAATTTTGAAAAAGGCAGGTCCAATGAAATGGACTCCAGAAGCGGAGGCTGCGCTGCAAGACTTGAAGAAATATCTGTCCTCGACTCCAATACTTGTCGCACCTAAGCCACAAGAGAAGTTGCTGCTATACCTAGCGGCAACCAATCAAGTGGTTAGTGATGCGTTAGTAGCAGAGAGGGAGGCAGATGATGAGCCAGCGACCACGGCAAGCACATCTAGTGACAAGCAGGGGGCTTCTCCGACAAGCTCTGGTCCCGACAAGGATAGATCTGTGCAGCCAGAGGAAGAGAAACAAAGGAAGATGGTGCAGCGCCCAGTTTACTTTGTCAGTTCCCTTCTGCAGGGGGCTAGATCAAGGTACTCTGGTGTGCAGAAGTTGCTTTTCGGCCTTCTCATGGCCTCGAGGAAGCTGCGCCATTACTTTCAAGCACATGAGATCACAGTTGTCACTCGCTTCCCGTTGAAGAGGATACTGCAGAATCCAGAAGCAACAGGTAGGATTGTCGAGTGGGCACTGGAATTGTCAAGCTTTGGCCTCAAGTTTGAGAGTACTTCAACTATCCAGAGCCGAGCATTGGCAGAATTCATAGCAGAGTGGACGCCAACACCTGATGAAGAAACTCCGGAGACGAGCATCCCCGTCAAGGAAGCAAACAAGGAATGGGTCCTGTACTTTGATGGTGCCTTCTCGCTGCAACGCGCCGGTGCGGGCGTAGTACTTGTCGCACCCACCGGAGAGCACCTCAAGTACGTGGTCCAGATGCACTTTCTCAAGGAGCAAGCGACAAACAATACTGCAGAGTATGAAGGCTTGCTTGCCGGACTCAGGATCGCGGCAGACCTTGGGATCAAGAAGCTTATTGTCAGGGGTGACTCGCAGCTTGTCGTCCGCCAAGTTAACAAAGATTATCAGAGTCCGTTGATGGAAGCCTACATTGATGAAGTGAGGAAGTTGGAAGAGCATTTTGACGGCCTGCAAATGGAACATGTTCCAAGAGCCCAGAACGACATTGCAGATGGCCTGTCAAAATGCGCCGCACTCAAGTTGCCTGTGGAACCAGGGATCTTTGTGCTCAAGCTAACTCAACCATCTGTAACACCATCAACTGGACAGAGCAAGAAGAGGAAATTGATTTTTGGTGACTATTTTCCGGCGGAGCTCCCCGAAGCCGCCGTCAAGAAGGTCCCCAAAATCAACACAAAGAGCGCTGAGGGGCAGTGTGCTCCAACAAGCCCTAGGGTTTGTTTCGTTGAAGCGGATGCCCCCGACAAGTTTTGCCCCGGCAATCTTGCCGGGGAACATCAAGCTCCGCCTGGGTCACAGATCCTTGCCGTAGAAGCTGATGTTCCCACAACAGCATTCATGTCTTTAGTCCTTGTCGTTGAGCCGCAAGCTCCGGCATGGGCGCAACAGATCGTCCGTTTCCTTCAAATAGGAGAACTTCCCGAAGAGCAAGAAGAAGCGGAGAGAGTAGCCCAGCAATCAAGTATGTACCAGTTTCTCGATGACATACTGTACAGAAGAAGATTCAACGGAGTGAAATTGAAGTGCATTTCCCGGGAAGAAGGACAGGAGCTGTTGGCGGAGATACATGGAGGCATATGTGGCCACCACATTGGTGCAAGAGCACTTGCCGGCAAAGCTTTCCGGCAAGGTTTCTTCTGGCCGACAGCCCTCCAGGATGCAACTACACAAGTAACCAAGTGTGAAGCGTGCCAGTTCCACTCCAAGCAGATACATCAACCAGCTCAAGCTCTCCAGCCAATCCCTTTGTCCTGGCCATTTTCGGTCTGGGGGCTCGACATCCTCGGCCCTTTTCCCCGAGCTGTCGGGGGCTTTGAGTACTTGTACGTAGCGATCGACAAGTTCACAAAGTGGCCGGAGGTGGAAGCAGTGAGGAAGGTGACAGCACAGTCAGCAGTCAAGTTCTTCAGGTCGATTGTCTGCCGTTTCGGAGTCCCTAACAGGATCATCACCGACAATGGCACACAATTCACGAGCCGCACCTTCATGCAGTACGTCCAAGATCTTGGCGCCAAGATCTGCTTCGCTTCTGTTGCTCATCCGAGAAGCAACGGTCAAGCGGAGAGGGCGAACGCTGAAGTGCTGCGCGGGCTCAAGACCAGAACTTTCGACAGGCTGCACAAGTGCGGAAGAAATTGGATCGAGGAGCTGCCAGTGGTTCTTTGGTCGATCAGGACGACACCAAATCGAGCCACTGGCCAGACACCTTTCGCTCTAGTCTATGGAGCAGAGGCAGTTCTCCCCACGGAACTCGTATACGGATCGCCTCGAGTGCTCGCTTATGATGAGCTTGAGCAAGAGCAGCTGCGGCAAGATGACGCGCTGCTCCTTGAGGAAGATCGTCTTCAGGCTGCTGTACGAGCTGCTCGATACCAGCAAGCTTTGCGTCGCTACCATAGCCGCAAAGTTAATGCCAGAAGTTTCGAGGAAGGCGACCTTGTTCTCCGGCGCGTTCAATCCCCCAAGAATTCCAACAAGTTGACGCCGAAGTGGGAAGGCCCTTATCGGGTGAAATGAGTCACTAGGCCTGGCGCTGTCCGCCTTGAGACCAAAGATGGCTTTCCGGTGAGCAACTCCTGGAACATAGAACATCTTCGTAAGTTTTACCCCTAAGGCGCGGCTGCCGGAACCCGTTCCAGCAACCACCTTTTGTACAAGCCTTGCCGCTGTTGCATGTAACCCTTTGTACAAAGCCGGGCGCAGATCCCGTGCATAAATAAAAACTCATGTGCTTCGCACATCTTATCAAATTTTATGCATTTTTCTTTCTTGCATTTATTATCTGACACTTTGTGCAAGCACTTAACCCCGGTAAGCAATAACGAGCCTTGAGGCTCCATATCTTTATTTTCTCTTCTTTCTTTTCCCCAAAAGGAAGGTTCCTTCGCCCACAAGTTCACCGGGGAGGAAGGAGAAGATAATGATGTGGATCAGGCGTCGTTCAAAAAAGTATAAAGCCTTGCCGGGACACGAACGACAGAAAAAGCTAAGTCGCCAAAGCCTGAGCATGATCAGTTTTTAAAATTTTAAGTTATCCTCCTTGAACAACCATGCTTTGTATGGAAAACCTGTGCGCGGAGGAACCTCCTCGTAGCTAGTTGCACCCTTACTTTGTTTCGAGTCCGCTCAACAACTTAAGTGTGCTGCAACTAGTTGCGGCAAGGTTTCTTGCCGGAGCCGGCACCGCCAGCAGGCTGCTGATGTTCCGCACTCAGCACTCGCGGCAAGCGTGCCTGCGCCGGCAAGTTCCCTAAAAGCGTAGGGTAAAAACATACAAAGAAAGGAATCAAGTAAAGGAGATAGCGTAGCAAGCATTGCCCAGAATAAAGTTATATTACAAAAGTAACTTGTTGTGGCACAGACTAAATTGTTCTCATAACCTAAATAGCAGCGACAAGGAAGGGAGAAGAAGGGTGGCCTAATCCACGCGCTCGCCGTCGATCCTCCTGACTTCATTCACCTTGTCCACAATGGGTGCGACAGTGGCTTTGAGCTCTTCAAGATCAGCACCCGCCGGCAGCTTCTTGAGGACGCGGGTGAGGTCGAGGCCCGGATTGCGGAAGAGTATCTTCACCAACACCTTCTCCAAGACCTTGGCGCAGATTGCGCGCGACACGTCAGCCAGCTTCTTTGGGATCCTTTCCCGGAGCTGCTGGAGAGCCGTCGCCACTCCCTTGAAGAAAAGAGTAAGCTTGGCGCTGGGCTGGAGGTTCTCGTCGGAGGAGTACCCAAAGCCCGCCAAGTCCAGTTCCGCCAGCTCTTCGTCGATGGCTGCAGCAATGTTGACAAGGCCCTCCGTCCAGAGCTCCACCGTAGCCTTGAAGGTGTTTTGAGTCTCGGTAGCCCTCGTTAACAACTCCTCATTGGCCTTGATCTCTTTCTTCAATTCCTCCTCTCGCTTCTTGGCGCCGCCCAGTGTCTCCGACAGCGTGGCCAGCTTCAGCTCCAGATCAGCATTTGAATCCTTGACGGCGTTCAGTTCCTTGCCCTTGTCGGCGAGTTGGACTTGCAGATCACCATGAGCGAGGGCATCCTCCTCGCGTTCGCGCTGGAGTGTGGCAAGCTCCTCATCCTTCCCTTTCAGATCAGCCTCTAGCTACGTCATCTTCATCTCTAATTCCTTCTTGGCGGCCTCGGCAGCTGCAACAGCGTCCTTCGCTTCCTTGAGTGCCCCGCCAAGTGATTGCTCGCGTGCGGCGAGCTCCTCCTCATAGCTGTCCAGATTGACTTTCCGCTGTGTCAGTTCACCTTCCCGGGTGGACAGCTCTTCAGCGGCAAGCCTCTGCTGCTCCTCGGCTTCAGCCTTTTCAAGGATGAACGCCTTCTTTGCCTCGACAAGCTGCACCCTCTCCTCCGCGATGGACCAGAGGGCCTCTTGGTTGCGGCTCTGGAGCTCCTCCGCATGCTTCTCTATGTCAACTCCCGCCCGTGCGACAAGCGCTTCCCGGGACTCCAGTTTCGCTTGTCGGGCGCGGTAGAGCGACACCAACTTCCGGAGCAGCTGCCCCTCTTCAGATTCGCCACCGCTGCTGCCCGGCGCGTCAACCACCGCCAGCCCAGCGGAGGCGAGTACTTCTCCATCGAAAGTCTCCCCCTCGACCGGCGCCCTGGAACTCGACACCCAGGGGAGCCTGATGAAGATACCTTCGCCGGCCTTCAAGTAGGCGCCGGGCTGGGGCTCTTCGGGGCCTGACGCTGTGTCAGCGGCGGAGGGATCGGCGTTCAGTGTAGCGCCCTGTGCTCCTACGGCCCCCAGGTCGTCAGTACGATCGCCGGATCCCTCGCCAGCCCCAGCACCAGCAGCCTTGGCGGCCTCTTTGTTGGCAGGGTCATCAGCGCCGGCCTCCTCCTCAGTAGCTGCGGCATCGCCAGTATCGCCATGCAAGTTCTCCTCGCCGGTGGCCTTGGTCTCCATTTGCTCCGCAGAGGGAGGATCTGAAGGCAGGAAAAGAGGGAGAAAAAGTCAAGAAAATATCCAAAAAGAAGACCAGAAGAAGAAGAACCCAAGGGAAAATTTCTGACAAGGAGGGTTACCTGTGCTGGGCTCTGTGACCATAGGTTCCACCACCGAAGGCTCGCCGGTCCCGTCCCTTGCCGGGGAACTGCCCCTTGCCGGGGACCGCTCCCTTGCCGGAGAGTGCTCCCTTGTCGGAGAATCGCCCCTTGGCGGCGTAGTTGAAGCAGATTGCACCTCCGGAGCGGCTTCTGGTTGCTCCTGATGGGCCTGTTCTGCTCCTACACAAGCAAGTCAACGATCAAGATATCAACAAGGAAAGGCACCCATGCGCGCCCCACAATGGCTAGTGAACAAGTACTTACGCTGGGGGCTGCGCTGGGGGCTGCTCCGAGGAGAAGGTGCCGGGTCCGTCAAGGTAGTCTCGGACGTGTCCTCTGCCATCACTGCAGGATCGTCCTCGATGACAACCACAAGGACCATGGCCCTCTTCGCCGCTCTCTCGGCTAGAGTCCTGAAATGGAACGAGGTTCAGAGGGAAGCAGATCAGATACAAGACAAGGAACAACAAAGAAAATCAAAGAAACATAAGTACAACAAGAAGAAAGTCTTACTCCTCCTCTTCTTCTTCCTCCTCGTCGGAGCTCAGCGCGGAGAGGTCGAAGTCCGGCACCCTTTCCGCGCAATGAGGTGGAGGAGTAGGCTCCCTTGAACGCTTGGCGGGAGCTGCGGCAGGATCAGGAGTAGCGGCTCGAGAAGATCCCGCCCCAGTTGCCGGCGCGGCATGAGACGCTCCCGCGTCAGCGGTGCTTGGCACGGTGGAGCGTGTCCCGCGGCGCGACGGCTGTTGGCCCGTCTGCCGCCCTGCTGTGTCTCCGGTCCTGCGAAGGCGCCTCCTCGGTTGAGCTGGGGGCTGCGCTGAAGGCCCCGTCTACGGCAAGCTGCTTGAAGACGGCTGGCCACTTGCGCCCCCGGCAGGCTCACTCGTTTCGGCTTCGGGCTCCCCCTCGCCAACGACCTCCCCGCCAAGGTCCTCTCTGTCGGCAAGGCTTGCCGCCTCGGCCGCCTCTGCCTCCTCCAGCATAAAACCAAACTCACCCGCGGCGGCGGCGGCCGCCGCCTCTTCCGCCCTGGTGGCGATGTACCGCATCTCGTCGTCAGTGGTGTCGCGGGTGAGGAGCCTTTGCTCGTCGAGACGGTTCGCCACCTCCACCAAGTTGTCGAAGAAGTTCCGCACGACGTCGTCGGCAGGCTCCTGCCACGTTGGGATAATCCCATGCGAGTCGCACTCCGGCATCATTGCGCGGATGCGATCGAGCTGGGAGTTATTGCACAACGGCACGACACCCCGCGGCAGCCTGAACCACTCCGGGTGGTTGGCGTCATGCTTGAACAGCTCTTTGAGCATCCCATCCAACTCCAAGACTGTGAAGTTAAAATTGAGGCCTGGGCGCAGCCTCATGATATCTGCCGGGCCCCCAAACAACCAGGCGGGCCTCTTCCTCTCCTGCAGAGGGGCGATGCGGCGGCGAAGGAAGTCCGCGCCAACGGCCCCGACAGTGAGCCCGGCAAGCCTGAGCCGCAGAATCCACGTGGTGGCGATCTTCAATCTGGCGTCGTCCGCCGCCAGGGCGCTCCAGTCGCCGCCGCGCACTACTCGAGCTTGACGCAGGTTGGTGAATGGCTGCGGATCCGCATCCACAATCCAGCACCACTCCGCCCTCCATTCATCCCACTTGCTGCGGAGCTCCCCTTCCAGATAGACCTCCTTCATGCCGACTCGTGAGATCCAGGCGATCCCGCCAGCTAAGGGCTCTCCCTTCTCGGCTTGGGGGATAAAATAATGGCGAAAAAGAGCAACATTTGGGTGGATTCCAACAAAGTTCTCGCAGAGGTGCGCGAAAACCGCCATTGTCAGAACGGCGTTGGGGGTGAAGTCAAGAAGATGAAACCCGTAGGTATTCATGATATCACAGAAGAAATCGGAAAAAGGTGGGCAAAGCCCGCAATAGAAGAACAGGGGGAAGAAATAGTATCCTCTGGGACACTTTTTTGAAGTAGAAGCTTCAACGGAGAGTACCTGCGTGCGCGGATGCGCCCGCGTCTCCGTCGACCAGAAGAGATAGAACTCCTCCCGCAGCGCCTTCAGGGTGAGCTCGGGGGGGGGGGGGGGGGAGTGCTCGTTCCTTGCGCAGTGCCTCAAGCCGCAGTGCCTCGGCCGACTTCACGCTCTTCCCGGTCTTCGGAGCCATGGCGGAAGCGGTGGAGGAGGTTGGCGGCAACGGCGGCGACGGCGGCGGCGAGGGCGGAGCGCTGCTCTCTTTCGGCTTGGGAAGCGGAGGGGAGCGGCGGAGCTTTCTGAGGAAGGAACCACGAGTGGCGAAGGTGGGGGAACGGCCCCTGTTTCCTCTGCTTATAAAGAGGAGAGGCGAACGTTACGCCTTTCCTGATTAAAGAATTGCCCACGATCTCTCCCACGACGCCGCGTTTGACGCGTGCCGTTACGGGAGGGCGCGGTGGATACGGAGTTAGATTTGGTATAGACCCAGGCCGCGTGTGCGCGTGCCCTGTTTTGGGCCTGGCCCAACAGCGCTCAGCACCGTGTGTGGCCCAGGCCCGGGGGCTCCTGTCGGTGTACTAAAGTAGGGGTACCTTAGTATCCCGAACTTGTGCACGGGCAGTCGCAGCACCTAGTGGCAGGGCTTGCCGGGCGTCCGCCAAGATCCTCCGTAGCTCATATTGATGCCATTCAAGAACAAAGTGTTTTGGCTGAGAAGAAAAGACTCCGGCAAGAGTAGCTCGCCGGGAAGGACAAGGCCCCGGCAAGAGGAGCTTGCCGGGAAGGCCAACCAAGGCACTGCAAAGACCTTGCCGCGACGCGCCGCGCGTCCCGGCAGGGCCCGACGAGCGGTAAGCTCCCGGATGCGGCAAGACAATGACCGCGGCAAGGCGTTTGCCGCGGCGAAGCCACCACTCTGCACCCACGCTCCAGCGCATTTGTCGACATGTCGCCGCGGGACCATCCCAGGAGCACGTGGCGGGGCGCTGTGTAGCCAAATGGTGCGAGGTGGCAAGTGGTGATGACGAGAAGGCCATCGTGGCGATCGGTGGCGCCCCTAACGGTCGTTTCCTACACTATTTGGGCGACCAGACGGGCATTTAATGCCTTTGTCCCCTGCCGTCAGAGTTAGGTAGGGGGCACTGTAGATAGCGGTTGTACCAACCCCTCTTTTTACTTTTATACCCCTCTCTGCGTTGCCACCTGTCGGTGACCCCTTTAGCCTATAAAAGGAGGCCCATGCGCAACGTAGAGGAGGTTCGACTCCTTCAAAAACACAGAACGCTCACGCCTTTGAGCAAGAACATAATACCACCACAAAGCAGCAGTAGGAGTTTTATCTCTCCGGAGAGCTCCGAAGCTAGGTAAAATCTCTCGCGTGCTTCACCTCGATCTGCTCTTCGTGCGCCCTCCGCTCCCTTGCCGGACCGAAAGGGGCCCTGCCCATAGGTGTTCGTTTCCCACGACAGCCTCCTAGAGCCAAGCGGAGTTGTCGGCGATGAAGGTGAGCGCGCCGAGACGGATCTCGCGGCCCTCGACCAGAACTCCACCAGAAACCATGATGAAGGTAATCGGAACAATTGCAACTTCTCCAAAAATCGCTAAGACACCTGCCCCACGGTGTGCGCCAACTGTCGTGGTACTAAGACTGACAGTAGAATGGGGGGTAGGTATGGAGAGGCAAGATCCTAGCTGTGGAGCAGTTGTACACACAAGGGATTTACGAGTTCAGGCCCTTGTCGGAGGAAGTAACAGCCCTACGTCTCGGAGCCAGAAGGCGGTCGACTGGATTATATGCGTATGAGTTACAGGGGTGCGAACCCTTTACACTAAGGAGGGGGGTGGCTTATATAGTGTCTGCTAGACCCCTCCGGCCCTCAGTTATGCAGGGTTTAAAGTACATAAAGGATTGGCGTTACTGGTAACGTCCTACATAAAGTGTCATCATGGCCATAAAGACTACTTAATTACAGACCGTTTGAATACAGAGTGGCTCTTGATCTCTTGGTGGTCGAGTGGGTCTTCATGGTCGAGTGCCTTCGAGTCTGTCGAGTGGATTCCCTCTTGGTCGACTGGGAGGCAGCTTCTTCTGAAGATGTCCTTTGGGAGGGTACTTTGGACAGGTTCGTGACCCTACCCTAGGTACATGACTTCATCAGCCGAGCCAGGGGTCTCGTGAGGAAGCATCACCCGAGGACGCAGCGCTGAGTCTCACGTCTCTAGATGCGGCACCTTCCCCCATCGCATAGGGAGGCATGCCCGGTGCCTCTCTCAGGCTGGGCTCGAGGGCTCTCCTTTGGAGGGCCTTATATCTAAACAACGCCGCGAGAGTGGCGCTCGGGCACCATCTGGAAGCGCTCTTCAGAGAACGCTTCCCAAGAGAAGGCAGCAGGTGCGAGGCACTAGGCATTCAGGAGTTCATCAGCGAGGCGATCGAAGAGATTCAGGAAGGAAGGGTTCTGCAAGGCGATCGTCACCTGCCGCGAGGCGGAGCTCACTGCCCTAGCGAGGGTGAGGAGTTCTGCGTCTGCATTGACATCCCTAGGCTCAACAGGGCCGCATCTCGGCAGCTCATGTGGCCATTTCGTGTCGACCGATGCGAGGGACCGACACACAGCTACGTCCGCATGCCTTTTGGCCTGACGGGCGTGGCTTAGGCATTCCAGCGTTGCATGAGGGATGCTCAGGCGGCCCGCGAAGCTAGGCACCAGGCAATCTTGGCGGAGATGGAGGAGCACCCTCACGAGCCTTCCGGTCCCCCCGAGCCTCCCGAGGTTCGGCACCGGAGCGGCTCACGAGGAACGGCTTCAGCAGCGCACGTTTTTTTGGCTACTTCAACAACTCTTCAGCAACGGTACCAAGTGACATCTTCCTAGTTCGTTCAGTTTGGGGGCGCCCCTCGGGCTGCATCATCCCCAGGTCGTGTGGGTCCGTCCCTATGACGTGTATCGTTTTGCACTCACCAGGATTCTGTAATCATTTCTGTAAACTTATCTATGATTGTCACCTCGTGACCTCCGCCTCACGGCCATGATGTTGTTAGCGTTCTGGGAACGGGGGTCCCCAGACTTGCCTGCCTGCGGCCTGCAGTGTGGCTCAAGTGGTGGCCCAGTACGGCCCATCTTCATCAACTCAAGCGCAAGACCCTCGCGAGGGGCCAAGCCTCGCGGGGCGGACAACGAAAGGCTTCCTCAGGAATGGCCTCACCAGGCAGGCTCGCGAGGAGGCGGAGAGATCAAGGCAAGGTTACCTCACGAGCCTGCCTGGTGAGGCCGAGGTGCTCGTGACGCAAGCCGTGACGATCGAGGCCAGGCGGGCACCAGCCGGGCGCCGACCTGTGCAGTGTCCTTGTTTCCTCTTTGGTGCAAAGGGGGCAAGCACAGGCGTGGAGTACCGAGGCATCAAGCAAAGGTTATCATTTTAGTGCAACAAGACCAAGACCTGCAGAGCGGCAGGACGAAGGTCACCGTGGAGCCCAAGACGGCGTCATCGCCAGTGCCTTTCGCTGCCGAAGACCAACTTTAGTCTGGATAACTTGTACTAGATGTTCCCCTTCAAAATGGCCGTTGTTGGCGCCCTTCCCGCTCAATATTTGGTAAGAGGACCAGGGCCTCTATTTATAGAGATAGCCACCACAGTCGAGGAGAGAGTTCTCATCTCATCCAGAGCCATCGAGAGCGGAGCGAATCCTTCTCAAGCAACCACCACCACAAGAAAACCTCACGCGAGGCTGTTCTTCCCTTGTACTGTTCATCATCAGCCCCTGAGGCAATCCACCACACCACACACTAGAGTAGGGTACTACACCACAACGGTGGCCCGAACTAGTATAAATCTTGTGTCCCTCGTGTTGTTCATCTTTTAGCTTAGATTCTAAGCGAGGCATTCGGACGTGGATTGGTAGGAGGAAGATCTTTGTGCGCACCCCAGAGTTCGAACCTTAAGGGTTTTGCCGGAACCCGATATCCGACATTTGGCGCGCCAGGTAGGGGTGCACCGGAATATTTCTTTCGCTGTTCCGCGTTCGATCGTTCGTCGTGTCCATGGCTGACGCTCGCCAAGCTCGCGCCGAGCATCGGGCTGCTCTCGCCGCCCACGTCGCCCAGACGACTCCCGTCGGTGGGCCTCCCCGTCATTCCCCGTCACCTGCCGCCCACGCCGCCATCATCGCTGCATCCCTCGGTGCGGTGGGAAGGCCGCCCCGCCACTTCGTCGCTGACTCCAGCTGGTTCGTCGTCGCACGCCCGTCGTGCTCCCATGGACGCGCACGCCGCATTGCTCCTGGCACGTGAGCTCCTGCACTACCGTCCCATCGACGACCTCTACGAGGAGTGGCTCGCTCGCATCACCGAGCTCGTCAGCGCCGCAGGGGGCTCCCCTGCACCGTCCCTCTCGCTGCCTCGCCCTCAATCCTGCGTGAGTGATGCAGCTCAGGAGGTGCCTCCGCCACCTCCTCCCCAAGAAGGCTCCCTGGCTCCAAGGCGCGCTGCCCCTGGACGAGACCCACCGCGTCCAGCGCCCGCGCGACAAGAAAGGAGCTGCCAAGAAATCCCTCGTCCCCAAGAAGGTGCTCGCGTACTCCCTGCGCCGGCACGCCATGACCGCATCCCTGCGCCGGCGCGTCAAGACCTTTATTGCCCTGGCGACGGCACGCGGCAACCCCCAGGAGCAAGCCCCGCGTTAGCAAAGAGCTCCGGTGGCCACCGCAGGCTGCCGTGCCTTCACCACCGAGCTACGCGGTGTCGCCTGGCCGGGCAAGTTCAAGCCGGATCTGACTCCTCGCTACGACGGCACTGCCGACCCCGTGGAGTTCCTGCAGCTCTACGAGCTGGGCATCGAAGCGGCCAACAGAGACGAAAAGGTCATGGCGAACTGGTTTCCCATGGTTCTCAAAGACGGTACCCGCACCTGGCTCCTAAACCTGCCTCCCGGCACGATCTCCTCCTGGGACGAGATGCGCACCCGCTTCATCGCCAACTTCCAGGGCACTCGCGACCGTCCTCCGGTCGTGGGTGACCTGCGCCGCATCAAGCAGCAACCCGGAGAGACCCTGCAGAAGTAAATCCAGCTCTTCAATAGCGCTCGCCTCAAGATTCCCAAGGTGACCGAGGAGGCCATCATCTCAGCGTTCTCCGACGGCGTCCGTGACGTCAAGATGAAGGAGGAGCTAGCCATTCACGAGGACCTGTGCACATCTCTGGAGTCGTTCAACCTGGCGACCAAGTGTGTGAGGGCTGAGGAGGGACGCCTCTCCCTTTTCGAGCTCCCAGCCACTGATCCTAAAGAGAAGAAAGCCAAGGCCAAGGACGTGAAGCGCAAAGGAGCAGCTGTGCTCATAGCAGAGCCAGACACGAAGCGTGGCAAGGACCAGCCAGAGTCGTCCAAGGGCATCCGGTACTGCGTGTACCATGAACTCCATACCCACAACACCAACGAATGCCAAGAGCTCAGGGCCGTGTGAGAAGGATGTGTCGGTCGATGCCCCGAGCGCAACGATCGGGGCTACGGTCGAGGTGGAGGACGATGGGACGACCGTGGCCCTCGCCAAGGGTGGCGTGACCGGCCTCGCGAGGATCGCTGGTAGGACCAGCCTCGCGAGGGGGCTTGGAGGGATCGGCCTCCTGAGGCTCGCCGCAAGGCAACGCAGGCCTTCCTCCTCTGCCACCACTGCCAAGAAGGAATGACGACCATCATCAGGACAAGAGGGCCGGGGGCTTCCTGGAGCCGCGTGCTATCGCTTGCATCTTGGGCGGTGCCCACGCCCCAGCCTCTCAGTGCATCTTCAAGCAGTTTTCTCACGAGGTGAATGCAGTCCTCCCCAAGCTCGAGGCCACGTGCCCTCTCAGGTGGTCCACGTGCGCCATCACGTTCAGCTCAGCGGATCAGCTCAAGTGTGCGACAATAGCCGGTGTCCTCCCAATGCTCTGTTCCCCAGTCATCAGTAATGCGCAAGTCACCAGGACCCTCATCGATGGTGGCGCGGGACTCAACGTTATGTCCGTCGAGACGTTCAACAATCTCCAAGTGCCATATGATCAGCTTCAGCCAACCAAGCCTTTCTCATGAGTCACTGATGGTTCCACCACCCCGATAGGGCAGGTCCGCCTCACTATCACCTTTGGACAGCGCAAGAACTACCGTACCGAGCTCATCGACTTCGACGTTGCCCACATTCGCCTGCCGTACAATGCCATCCTCGGGTATCGAGCCCTGGCCAAGTTCATGGCAGTGACTCACCATGGATACAATGTCCTCAAGATGCCGGGAAGCGGCGGAGTCATCACAGTTCCCTGTGAAGAGAAGGATGCGGTGTGCTCTCTCGAGCGTGCCTTCCAAGCCACATCAATTATGGACCCAGACAACAAGAGTGGGAACCTTCCCGAGGCAGCTCCCAAAAAGAAGATGACATCACCCAGCTCAAGGCCTCAGGAGGCAGGCACCTCTGGTGGCACCGCGCCAGGATCCGCGCATGTCCAAGGGGCACCTCCCTGCGCCGCGTAGGAAGGTGCCCTCGGCGCCCTCCTCGGGCAAGGCTCGGGGGCTCTCTCCTGGAGGGCCACTGACTTTGCTAAGATCACGAGGGAGGCGCTCGGGCACCACTTGGAGGCTTGCTTCTCGGCACGTTTCCCTCAGGAAGGCATGAGGCAAGGAGGGCCCAACCCTTGGGAGTTCATCACCAAGGTCTCTCTGGAGCTGCAGGAGTCGAGAGTCATGCGCGGCAACCGCCACCTGCCCAGCGTAGCTCCCCATCCAGGCGAGGATGGCGGGCTGCGCGTCTGCATCGACTACCCAGGGCTCAATCGAGTCGCGTCTCAGGAGCGCTTCTGGCCTTTGTGCGTGGGACGTTGTGAGGGTCCACCTCACAGCTACGTTCGCATGCCTTTCGGCCTGCCGAACGCGGCTGCTGCTCACCAGCGCCTAATGAGGAGCATTCTGGAGGCTCAGGTTGCCAGGCACCGCGCGTTTTTGGCGGGGATGGAGATGGACCTTGAGGAGCCGCCTGGACCTCCAGAGCCTCCCGACGCACAGGGTTCGAAGGCTCGTGAGGATTGGGTTCTTCACTGCGCGTCATTAGCTACTCCAACACTCGCTCTGCAATGATATCAGGTGACATCTTTCGAGTTTCATTTCAGCTGGGAGCCCCCTCAGGGCTGCATCATTCCTAGGTCGCGTGGATCTGTCCCCGCGACATGTGTCCGTTTTTCTTATGTCTTTAGCTTACCTTGTTGGGGGCGCCCCTCGGGCTACATCATCCCCATGCCGCTCGGGCCTGACCCAGTGGCATGTGTCTTTCCTGCATCTATCTAAGTTAGTTTGCTTTTTCATGCTTAACCTGCTTGTGATAATCGCATGCTCGATTGACACCTACCTTTGGAGCCGCTCGCTCTGGCACGGCGCTTGTGCATGGGTCCGTCCCTACAACGTCGACAAATCTGAGTGATCGAGCTCTGTCCGCGGCAGCACCGCAAGGCGCCACCTCACCAGGCCCTCAGTACCCTCATCACTCCCTCGGAGCAACCAATGGCTTGGCCGGCAATCGTAATGGCAGTCCCTGTTTTCCTCGTGTTGGTTTACAGGGTCCACCTAAGGAACAATGTGGGGGGAGGCCTTCACGAGCTCTCTCTCTCTCTCACCCGTGCGAACCACTTGCACGTTAAAAGGGGGCTCCTGAGCATCGTGATTCAGGAGCTCTTACTGGCTCTCCATCCCTCACCCCCTGGCCTTGTCCACGGCATCGCGACCTGGCATACCAGTGGCGGCTGAGCTCGCTCGAGGGCCGGGACCTGAGGACGTAGAGCACAAAGGAGAGTGCGGGGAAGAGAGGAGAAGCTCACGAAGGCCTGACCCAGCGACATCCCTTCTACCGACGTAGAACGACAGATCCACTCCTACACCCCTCCCTATTTGCTGTTTGCGCATGAAGGGGGACTCCTGAGCATCGCGACTTAGGAGCCTAACTTGCCACATAGCCCCTCACTCCCTAGTCCCGTCCTGGTGATCCGGTCGGGGCTAACGGCGGCTGAGGTATGTGCGGGGCCGGGCCCTGCCGACGTAGAACACAAAGCAAATAGGAAGGAAACCGCAAAATCTCGAAAATTCAGAAGCAAATATTACAGACCATAAATTGTTCTCACGATACCAAACACAAGTTTAAACGCCTCCACGAGGCACAGTACATGTTGCAGGAGTTGGAGTAGGAAAGAAGCCACCAGGAAAGAAGCCACAAGAAGATCACCCTTGGGCAGCGCCGCAGCTCGTGGTGGAGCTGCGCTTGTCAGCTCCAACCCCCGAGGCCGCGGAGCCAGCAGCACCTCGCTTGGGAGTAGTGTTGAAGGTGCGGAACTTCTCCAGAAATGCCTCCGATCGGCACTTCACGGCCTCAGCAGCAGCGGCGGAGCGCTCGGCATCCACAGGTTCCAGCAGGTCATCAAGGTTGGCGTCGGGGTTGTGGAGGTAGACGTGGCTGAGGATCCGCGTCAGCGCTGTGGAGGAAAGGACGCGAGCTTCAACATCGGCCATGGGGCCGATGCCGGTCACGACCTCCTCAAGTGCCTCGACCAAGAAGGGAAGCAGCTTGGCGGGGCCTTCCGTGGCTCCGGCCAGCGGCTTCTCCAGACCCTCTTCATAAAGCGCCTTCAGCGCCTTGCGAGACCCCACCTCATAGTCCGTGAAGGCCGCGCGGTCCTCGACCAAGACCTTCGCCTTGGCGTCCAGCTGAACCCTCTTCGCCTTCAGCTTCTGCTCCAGCGTCTTCAGCCGGCCGCGATCAGCTGAGAGTTCGGCGTCGCGGCCCCTGACGGCAGCCTCCCGAGCCTTCATCTCCTCCTCCTTCGCCTGACGGTCGCAAACCTCCTTGGCGAGCTCATCGCGCAAGCCTTGCAGCTCGTCCTCCAGCGCCTTGCAGTGGCCCTTGACAGTTGAAGCATCCTTCAATGCCGTGTCGCGAGCGGCTATGGCCTGGGAGGTGACTTGCTTCTCCTCCTTGGAAGCCGTCACAACCTGGCTCAGCGCCGCTCGGATGGAAGCGTCAGAGCGAACCCAGCCAGAGACCAGCTCCAGGCGCCTGGCCACCAGGCGGGGGTTGGCGCCCTGGAGATCTTCTCGCAGCCGACTCAGCTCATCAGCAACACGGTCCACGACGGCGAAGGAGGCAGAGGAGACGGGAACCGGCGAAGTAAGAGGAGAAGATGACAACATGATCACGACTTGAGAGGCCGGGACCTCCTGAGCCTTGGCAACCTTGGCGACAGCATGAAGCGCAGGTGCCTCTAAAGTCAGCGGGGCCACGGGGGCTGGCTCCCCGCTAGAGCATCCCTCCTGGCCTTGCGAGGACGATCGGGCAGGGGAGGTGCGAGCCCTGCTGCCTCCCTTTCCCGCAGGTGAAGGCACGTCCACAGTAGACGAGCCTGCCCCGAGTAGGGCCGTCGTGTCCCCCTTCAGCCTCTTCGCCGCAGGTGGCGGCCTACCCAAAAATGGAGGATGTCAGGCCTCGACAGCAAAAACAAGAGCAGAGCAGAGTTCGAGTACTTACTGGTCGGCTGCCGCGGGTTCTAACGTCCTCCGGCCGAGCTTAAAGCTGGAGAGCCTCCTGCGGGGCTCAGCCTCGGGAGGCCCAACAATAGAGGAAGGCACACCGGAATGGCTGGAGCCGGCTCCGGGCAGCACCGGTGGTGGAGTAGGCCCACGGGAGATCAGCCCCGACCTGTCCTTCTTCAGGATCATGGGCGGGTCCTCTCCCCCTCGCCTGGTGCAGACCTCGTCGTCGTCCGGCATGGAGCGGAGGGTGCTGGACCTGCGCCAGGGGGAAGTCTCCCCCGTCCCCTCGGTGGTCGCCTCCGAGTCGCGCTCCCCTCCTCCTCATCATCTTCCTCCTCTCCCCCGCCGGAATCATCGGAGGACAAGTCCACCGTCGCCGTCGCCGCCTGGCCCTCAGGAGCCTCCGCCGGCACCAAACCATCCCCATCAAAGGTGGGCATGGTGTCCACCACCCGCTCCCAGTCGTCGTGGATGAACAAGGGGACTGGAGTGCCCTCCGAGCTTGCCACGTCCTCTCCGACTAGGAAGCAGAGGGCTGCGGTCAGATCCTCGTCAGCCAGGGCCTCTGAGCTCAGGCGGAGGATGACGTCCACATCCTCGAGCCTCCACAGCGGGTGCGAGTGCGCCTGAAGTGGAGCCACCCGGTGCGCCAAGAACTCCCTCAGGAGCGTGGCCCCGGTCAGCTTCGCCGTCTTCAGGTTGCCCGGCCTCAGGTCAGCGTTCATCTTCTCCAGCACCTGCTTCGCCCGCCGGTCGTCAAGCTTCGCACGAGACCAAGCCTCGACGGTCTGGGGCTGCCCCATGGGCAGCGCTAGCCGAGAGTTGATGCATCCGGCATCCATCATGACCCACTTGCTCCGAAAGCCATCGGCCCTCTTCCCGGCCTTCGAGATCGCGTTGGCTTTGGAGTACACAACAAAGCGTGCGCACGCTGATATATTGCCGCCAGAGACTCAGAGGGAGAAGAAGTGGTGCAGCAAGGCCACGGAGGGCATCACCCTGATGTGCGCGTCGCAGTAGTAGGCGAAGATCAACAGAAGTAGAACAGAGTTGGGGTGGAGATGCAGAGCATGCGGCTTATACTGGCGGAGGACAGCAAAGAAGAACTCAGAGAAAGGAGGCACTAGGCCAGTGATGACGGCGCTCATGTAAAAGGGATAGAAGGTGCTCCCCTTGTCCTCGGGCTGGGTGGAGCCGGGCCGGAGCGCAGTCTCCCCCATCTCGCTGCCTGGCGCCGCTGTCATCAGGCGCGTGAGGGCGAGATTCTTCTCCGTTATGTTTGGGGGATCCAGAGCCGGCGAGTACCAGGCCGAGGGAGACCCGGTCGCGGTCTTGCGAGGCGCCATTGCTCGCTGGAGGTGAATGGTGGAGGCAGATCTGGAGATTTCAGAAGCAGGAAGGCAAGAGCAAGAAAGGGGATCTAAAGCCAGGCGAACAAGAGCAATGAAGGTAAGCCTAACCCGGACCAGCCTTTTGTCGGTCAGGCAGTTGCCGAGGCAGCATGGGGATGCGGAGACGCCCACGTCCAATCGACCACCACGCGGCGCCCAAGGCCGCAGGCTGTTGGGGCCCGCGGCACTCTGCACTTGCCCCTTCATTTCTCTGCTAAGCCAAGTCCGAGCGCGCCTTGGGCCCGGGGGCTACTGTCGGCATTCTGGGAATGGGGGTCCCCAGACTTGCCTGCCTGCGGCGTGGCTCAAGTGGTGGCCCAGTATGGCCCATCTTCATCAACTCAAGCTCAAGACCCTTGCGAGGGGCCAAGCCTCACGGAGCGGATGACGAAAGGCTTCCTCGGGAATGGCCTCACCAAGCAGGCTCGCGAGGAGGCGGAGAGATCAAGGCAAGGTTACCTCACGAGGTGATCGTGACGCAAGCCATGACGATCGAGGCTAGACGGGCGCCAGGCGGGTGCCGGCCTGTGCAGTGTCCTTGTTACCTCTTTGGTGCAAAGGGGGCAAGCACAGGCGTGGAGTACCAAGGCATCAAGCAAAGGTTACCATTTCAGTGCAACGAGACCAAGACCTGCAGAGCGGCAGGACGGAGGTCACCATGGAGCCCAAGACGGCGTCATCGCCAGTGCCTTTCGCACCCAAAGACCAACTTTAGTCAGGATAACTTGTACTAGATGTTCCCCTTCAAAATGGCCGTTGTTGGCGCCCTTCCCGCTCAATATTTGGTAAGAGGACCAGGGCCTCTATATATAGAGATAGCCACCATAGTAGAGGAGAGAGTTCTCATCTCATCCAGAGCCATCGAGAGCGGATCGAATCCTTCTCAAGCAACCACCACCACCGCGAGGTTGTTCTTCCCTTGTACTATTCATCATCAGCCCCTGAGGCAATCCACCACACCACACACTGGAGTAGGGTACTACACCACAACGGTGGCCCGAACTAGTATAAATCTTGTGTCCCTCATGTTGTTCATCGTTTAGCTTAGATTCTCAGCGAGGCGTTCGGACGTGGATCGGTAGGGGGAAGATCTTCGCGCGCACCCCAGAGTTCGAACTTTAAGGGTTTTGCTGGAACCCGATATCCGACAGATGTGTCTGACTAACGCCATTTCCGCACAACACACACATCGGCACATCGCTTGTTCTCGGGTCCGTCCCTGCAACGCTGATAAACCCGGGGATCGAGCTTTGGTTGCGGCCCGCTCTGCATACGCCACCTCGCAGGGTCCTCGGTGCCTCTGTCTCATGCCTGGGGCTCTCGGACTCCTTTGTCATCTAACTTGCAGGATCACTCTACAATGAGCCAAGGATCGGCCCGGATGACCACCGTCCAGTCTCGCGAGTCGCTTGCACATTAAAGGGGGGGCTCCCAAGCATCGCGTCTTGGGAGCTCCTATTGGCTCTCCAACCCTCACCCCCTGGCCTTGACCACGGCATCGCGACCTGGCATACCAGCGGTGGCTGAGCTCGCTCGAGGGCCGGGTCCCGAGGACATAAGCACCTTGGCAAGCGAGGCAGGAGGGTGGCCAAGACGGGCTGCGCCTGATGGCACCACAGGTGCGACGGCAAGCGTTGCCTCTCCGATGGGCTCAAACCGCAAAAGATAAGTCTCAACTCGCTACGGCACCAGTTTCACTCCACACGCCTCGCCCCGCAGTTCCACTTGGGCGGTTTAGCTCCCCTTTTCAACTCTCTGCACAGCTGCTTGCACACCAAGGGGGACCTCGTGAGCATCGCATCTCATGGGATCTTACCGGAAGTTGGGCCGCTCACCTCCTAGCCTTGACCACGGCATCGCGACCTGGCATACTAGCGATGGATGAAGCCTGCCTGGGGACCGGGTCCTGCCGGCGTAGAGTGTCACGCTGTCTAGGGAAGAGAAAAGGGAGGAACTCAGCTCGATTGGAATACGCACGTCCATTACAAAGTCAAAAGGAATAAACGATGCTATTGAATACATCTCGGTCCTTACAAGCCACACGGGGGCTGATTTCCATCTCGCGAAAGAGAAACAACTATAGGGCCTTGCGGCGTCGCTGACGACGCCGGGCGGCAGCCACAGTAGTGCTCCGACCCTTCGGGAGCTCGGGGGCACGTAGCTGTCGTCGCTCGACTCCGGAGAATCGCTGGGCTCAGGAGAGTCGCTGGATTCCCATGAGTCGTCGCTGCCACTGGACGAAGCTTGAAGGGGGCAGCGGCATATCCAGCGCCCATCATGGCGTCCCTTGAGCTGTCTCCTCCGGGGCAGCACTCCAGTCGCTCGCCTCGTTCATTGAAGACCTTGAAGAACAAGGTGGCCGTGCCGTGATACTCGAAGTGGATCGCCAGGGCTCCCTCCGCCCGGCAAGCCCGGGCGACCTCGCCCCATCCTCGCATCATAAAGACGTCTCCGGACGACACCACCTCGACCTCAGGCCCAGTAGCCAGGCTGCTGCACCCGTCGTGCTGCAGCCACAGCTCCACCGGTCCTGTAACGCCCTGGATACAACTTTCCATATTCGTAACTCCAACTCTTGCCTTTTCCGGAGATGCGATATGATATTTCCTTCGTGGTTGGGTTTTTGTCATTTGTTTTACATTTTGTTCATGTCTTGCATTTCATCTCATAGCATCATGCGCATTGCATCTGCATGTTTTCATAAAACGTGCATCCGTTGTTAGTTGCCGCTTCTTCCTCGTCTCTGTTGACCTTTCTCAAACCGACCCTTCTGTTGTTGCCCGACCGTTTGACCCTCTTTGCACAATACTCAAACCCCTCGCGCGCGTCCAAAAACTCCCCCAAACCCGACCCAGACAGTCATCGCCGTTGGGTCCGAATCATCCCCAAACATCTATAAAATATCCCGTTTTCTTAATTGGACTTCCTAACCTATTTTTTTCCTCAGCCGTCCGATTACGATCGTAGGGTCGTGATATTCCCTAAACTAAATTCATCTGATATAAATATCAGTCTAACCCTAGATCCTAGGGGCTTGTCCCATCCATTCCCCTCCTCGCGCCGCCACCCACTCCCTCAGGATCCTTCCCCGACCAGCCTCCATCTTCCTCGGGATCCATCCCGATCCAAATATCCACCGGGTCAACCACCTCCTCCTCTTGATCCATGGCCACCTCCTCCTCGGCTCCATCCCCACTGCCTGCGCCTCCCTCCCAAGCTCCTCCCGAAGGCCAGCAACAAGCACGCCGCCCCTCCGGGTCGACCTTCGCGCCCTACCTTCTCCTGGAGCCCCTCCCGTGCTCTGCTCCTGCAGCTCGCCTCGCCGGAGTTCGGCCCCACCGGAGCACCACCACCAGGCCACCCCGGCCAGTCTTCGGCCACCTGCAGGCCAACCCCGTCACCGCTCCTTCCCTGCTCCTCTTCCTTCCTTCTCCTCGCAACCTTACCTCGTTTTTCCCCTGTCTGTTTTCTCCATGGACAGGGAGCGCCAGACATCCGCTTCAAGCTTCCGCGCCGCCCGGAGCTCCTCGACGCCGGCCAGATCCGACGCCCTCGAGACCCGCGTCCCCGCCAGACCTCCCTCCTCTGCTTCGTGCGTCGCCCCGTTTGACCGCCAGCTTCAGTCCCTCGTCGCCACCGCTTCGCCGGAAGCCTCGTCATCGGTGAGCACCCCAGCAGTGCTGCCCTGCTCCTCTGCTTTCTTCTCTCCCGTCCTCTACCTTTCCCGTCGCTCTCCAAGCTTTCTGAACATCCTGTCCCTTCTTCAGTTAACAGAAGCCTGCCTCGACTCCTCGTTCGTGGATCCCTTTCGCCCTCGCTCTGTTCCCGCGGGATCCGGCGTGATCCGGCCGGAAAGGGCCCTCGCCGGCCTTCCCTGCATCGCCTCTGCCTCGAACGCCTACGTTGACCTCGTCCCTGCGTCGTCGCTGCCTTCTGTCCAGCACGAGCTCGATCCCCTGCTTCCCTGCATCGAAGAAACCAGGCGCGTTGACTTCGCCTGGGCCGGCCTCGCCTCAGCCTGCATCCGCCCCCCTGCCGGCCTCACCTCACCTCCGAACCGGGCCTTGGCCCATGGTGAGACCCCCAGCGCCTCTGCCCCTGTTGGCCCAGGCAGATTCGGCCTGTTGTCTGTTTTTTTTCCTGTCCAGCGATTTTAGTATTTATCCAGAGAGGGCAGCTTTTCAGAAAAGTCCCTAGTCTTCATGCATTTAATATCTCATAAACAGTGCATCGGTTTAAAATGATTTAAACATGTAAAATGCTTAGAATTTTGTGTAGATTAATAATATGCCACTTTAATCCATGTTTAAAATGCTCAAAATGCTGTTTGTTTAAATTTACTTAAATAGCATGTTAAAATGATTTATTTCATAACTAAATAACCGTAGCTCGGTTTTAAATAAACTTTATATGTAAATGGGGTGGAAAAATGCCTAGTTTAACATGGTGCACTTTATTTTCCTGTTTAACAACTTTAAAATATGTTTTAGGGCAGAACAGTAGCAAATTCATAAATTGCATATGAGGATTTTCCGGAAATGTTGTTTGTTGTTCCGGCCTCATTTAAACTTGCCTAAATAGTTAGTTTACTTTTGTTACACCCCTTGCCATGTTTAACAACATTTAACATTGTTGTGTACCTAAACAAGAGCGAACTAAATAACTCGGATGTGGTGTTTCGTCAATATGCAACTCGTTGCATATTGAGCTCCACTTAACTTGTACTATTGTTTGTTGCACTTTTCCATGCCATGCCTCATTAAACCGGACATGCATCATACTTGTTTGTGCATCATGCCATGTTTATGCTTGTGCATTTACCATGTTGTTTGTTTCTTTCCGGTGTTGCTTCTTAGTTCCGGTAATGTTGCAATTGTGAGGATTCGTTCGACTACTCCCGTTTGTCTTCTTCATGGACTCGTTCTTCTTCCTTGCGGGATTTCAGGCATGATGATCGTCACCTTGGATCTCATTACTATCATTGCTATGCTAGTTGCTTCGTTCTATCGCTATGCTGCGCTACCTATCTCTTGTTGATCAAGCCTCCCAAATTGTCATGCCAGCCTCTAACCTTTTCACCCTTCCTAGCAAACCGTTGTTTGGCTATGTTACCGCTTTGCTCAGCCCCTCTTATAGCGTTGTTAGTTGCAGGTGAAGTTGAAGATTGCTCCATGATGGATAGTTTATGTTGGGATATCACAATATCTCTTATTTAATTAATGCATCTATATACTTGGTAAAGGGTGGAAGGCTCGGCCTTATGCCTGGTGTTTTGTTCCACTCTTGCTGCCCTAGTTTCCATCATACCGGTGTTATGTTCCCGGATTTTGCGTCCCTAACGTGGTTGGGTGATTTATGGGACCCCCTTGACAGTTCGCTTTGAATAAAACTCCTCCAGCAAGGCCCAACCTTGGTTTTACCATTTGCCTCACCACCACCTATACCCTTCCCTTGGGTCGGCCAACCCGAGGGTCATCTTTATTTTAGCCCCCCTGGGCCAGTGCTTGTCTAAGTGCTGGTCTGAACCGAGCCTCCTGCGGGGCCCCCTCGGGGAAACTCGAGCTCTGGTTTTACTCGTAGCCTGTCTCATCCAGTGTTGCCCTGAGAACGAGATATGTGCAGCTCCTATCGGGATTGTCGGCGCATCGGGCGGTCTTGCTGGTCTTGTTTTACCATTGTCGAAATGTCTTGTAAACCGGGATTCCGAGACTGATCGGGTCTTCCTGGGAGAAGGTATATCCTTCGTTAATCGCGAGAGCTTATCATGAGATAAGTTGGGACACCCCTGTAGGGTATAAACTTTTGAAAGTCGTGCCCGCGGTTATGGGCAGATGGGAATTTGTTAATGTCCGGTTGTAGATAACTTGACACCAGATTTGAATTAAAACGCATCAACCGCGTGTGTAGCCGTGATGGTCTCTTTTCGGCAGAGTCCGGGAAGTGAACACGGTTTTGGGTTATGTTTGACGTAAGTAGGAGTTCAGGATCACCTCTTGATCATTACTAGTTGGCGATCGTTCCGTTGCTTCTCTTCTCACTCTCATTTGCGTATGTTAGCCACCATATCATGCTTAGTCGCTGCTGCAACCTCACCACTTTACCCCTTCCTTACCCGTTAAGCTTTGCTAGTCTTGATACCCATGGTTATGGGATTGCTGAGTCCTCGTGGCTCACAGATTACTACAACAACAGTTGCAGGTACAGGTTATACGATGATCATGATGCGAGAGCGATGTTACTTGTTTTGGAGTTTCTTCTTCTGCTTCTTCTTCGATCAGGGGATAGGTTCCAGGGCGGCAGCCTGGGCTAGTAGGGTGGATGTCGTTTGAGTTTCTGTTTGTGTTTTCATCCATAGGTGGATGGTTCTCTTATGTAAGATGATGTTGTATTTGTGTGGCATTGTATGCCTTATGTATGTATCCCTATCTATTATGTAATGTTGATGTAATGATATCCACCTTGTCAAAGCATCTTCAAGATGCGCTTCTATCCTTGGTGGGACCTTCGAGTTCCTTTAGGATAGGGTCGCATCTTGGGCGTGACACTCGGAGGCAGTTCGCTGTAAAAGAACCGCGGGAATCGGATCCAAGTATCGGGAGGCACCGCCGCCCACACCACAAACTCGCATGAGCTATCCTCAGCGTGGGTCTGTGGCGCGGCCGACAGGGCAATGGCGGCCCTGCCATCTTCATGAGGTGCCACTCGACCGCGCACTCCTTCACCATGCACCCGGGCGTACAAGGGGAGGGGGAAGCCAGGCGGAGGCCTCGATTGCCAAGGCCTGGCCACCTCTTGCCTCGCGCCAGCATAGTCATGGAGGTGGAGTCGTTTCTTAGGCAGGAGAGGGTCCGGCCCCTCCCTAGGAGCCTTCCTCTTCTCTGCCGCAGAGAACCTCCTGATCGGCGCCATGAGAGCAAGAGAGAGAGGAGGAGAAGCTAGCAGGAGCAAGACGAAAGAGAAATGGGCAGAGGCTCCACCCACTCGCACGTTTATAGCCGGGAGAAGGTAAATCGTCGGCCTCCCACGATTCCTAGTAATGATGATCCTTTCTGCATGCAACATGTAGTTGTCAAGTCGAGCAATTGCCGAGGCTGCGTGGGGAAACGGAGTCACCCACGTCCAATCAATCTCCACGCATCATCAAGGCCGCAGGCTGTTAGGGCCCGCGGCGCTCCGCACTTGCCCTTTGGCTTTGCCTGGAAGCCAAGTCCGAGCGCTCCTTGGGCCCGGGGGCTATTGTCGGCGTCCTGGACTTGGAGGTATCCAGTCCTGCCTGCCTGCGGCCCACCACGTGGCTCCATCGATGGCCTGGTACGGCCCAGCTTCGACACCAACATAGCAAGAACCTCGCGAGGGGCCAAGCCTCGCGAGGCGGATGGCATCAAGACCCCGGAAGGAGTTAGCCTACTCAGGAGGGCTCCTGAGGGGCGCAGAGTTCTATGTAGCTACCTCATGAGGCTCAGCCTACGTGAGCCATGACGACCAAGGCCAGGCGGGCGCCAGGCGGGTGCAGAGCACAGGTTTCCTCTTCGGTGCAAGGGAGGCAAGCCACATGCATGGAGTCCCGAGGAATCGTCCAAAGGTTTCCATTCTGGTGCAACGAGACCAAGGCCGCCAGGACGACAGGACGGAGGTCATCACCGAGCCCACCGCAGCGTCACGACCAGAGGCTTTTCGTAGGCGAAGACTACTTTTGTCAGGATAGACTGTACTACTTGTCCCCTTTCAAATCCTGCCGTTGTGGAATCCCTTCCCGCTCATATTTGGGAGGAGGACTAAGGGAGCCCTGGACTAGGGGGTGTCCGGATAGCAGAACTATCATCATTGGCCGGACTCCAAGACTATGAAGATACAAGATTGAAGGCTTCGTCCCGTGTCCGGATGGGACTTTCATTGGGGTGGAAGGCAAGCTTGGCAATACGGATATGTAGATCTCCTACCATTGTAACCGACTATGTGTAACCCTAGCCCTCTCCGGTGTCTATATAAACCGGAGGGTTTTAGTCCGTAGGACGAACAACAATCATACCATAGGCTAGCTTCTAGGGTGTAGCCTCCTTGATCTCGTGGTAGATCTACTCTTGTACTACCCATATCATCAATATCAATCAAGCAGGAGTAGGGTTTTACCTCCATCGAGAGGTCCCGAACCTGGGTAAGAACATCGTGTCCCTTGTCTCCTGTTACCATCCGCCTAGACGCACAGTTCAGGACCCCCTACCCGAGATCCGCCGGTTTTGACACCGACATTGGTGCTTTCATTGAGAGTTCCTCTGTGTCGTCACCTATAGGCCCGATGGCTCCTTCGATCATCAACAACAACGCGGTCCAGGGTGAGACTTTTCTCACCGGACAGATCTTTGTATTCGGCGGCTTCGCACTGCGGGCCAATGCACTTGGCCATCTGGAGCAGATCGAAAGCTACGCCCCTGGCCATCAGGTCAGATTTGGAAGTTTGAACTATATGTCCGACATCTGCGGAGACTTGATCTTCGACGGATTTGAGCCACAGCCAGGCATGCCGCACTGTCTCAATGGGCATGATTTAGCTATGCAGCCGGACAGTGCCCCGGAGGCCGCACAAGATTCCGCTCCGACCCTTGGTTCGGAGCAGACGACGCCAATCGAGGATGGGCGGTTGGACACCACCTCGAGGGCCGCTACCTCTACGGAGATGGAGCCGAATACCGACCCTGTCCCTCATGAAGCTCGTGACTCCAAGGTGCCGGACTATTATCCGGACCCTGAACCTTCCGCGCCCCTGCCAATCGAATCCGATTGGGCGGCGATCATGGAGTTCACCGCTACGGACATCTTTCAGCACTCGCCTTTTGGCGACATCCTGAATTCGCTAAAGTGTCTCTATTTGTCAGGAGAGCCTTGGCCAGATTATGGCCAGGACGGTTGGGATGCGGACGACGATGAAATTCAAAGCCCACCCACCACCCACTTCATAGCCACTGTCGATGACTTAACCGACATGCTAGACTTCGACTCCGAAGACATCGACGGTATGGACGACGATGCCGGAGACGACCAGGAACCAGCGCCTACTGGGCACTGGAAAGCCACCTCGTCATACGACATATACATGGTGGACATCCCAAAGAATGGGAATGGCGATGGAACAGCGGAGGATGACCCCTCCAAAAAGCAGCCTAAGCTCCGGCGTCAGCGGCGCCACTCCAAATCCCGCCACAGCAAGAATGGAGATCCCGGCACCGGAGATAATAACACCCCGGATACTGCCGAAGACAACCCCCTCTAGCAAGATTTAGCACAGGAGGACGGAGAAGCCAGCCCTCACGAGAGAGCGGCAGACGAAGAGGTAGAGGACGATAATTACATGCCTCCCTCCGGAGACGAGGCAAGCCTCGACGACGACGAATTCGTCATTCCTGAGGATCCTGTCAAACAAGAGCGTTTTAAACGCAGGCTCATGGCCACGGCAAGCAGCCTCAAGAAAAAGCAGCAACAGCTTAGAGCTGATCAAGATTTGCTAGCCGACAAATGGACCGAAGTCCTCGCGGCCGAAGAGTACGAACTCGAACGCCCCTCCAAAAGCTACCCCAAACGCAAGCTGCTGCCCCGATTAGAGGAGGAAGCATATAAACCTACATCACCAGCACACAATACGGCCGACCGGCCACCTCGTGGCCGCAACAGAGAGGCCTCTAGGCCTTCCACTAAAGCCGTACCCCGGCAACGCTCGAAAAGTACATAGCCACGAGGGAATGCGCCGGACTTGCGAGACATATTGGAGGATAAGGCAAGACAATCAAGATTGATCTACGGATCGCGTGGGCGCCCCACAATACGCGACGACAACCCTCGCGCTGGATACAGCAATTCCGGCCGGGCCGAACACAGTAGACAAAGCTCGCTTGAGCTACGTCGTGATATAGCCCAATACAGAGGCGCCGCACACCCACTATGCTTCACAGATGAAGTAATGGATCATCAAATCCCCGAAGGGTTCAAACCCGTGAACATTGAATCCTACGATGGGACAATAGACCCCGCGGTCTGGATCAAAGACTATCTCCTTCATATCCACATGGCCCGCGGTGATGATCTTCACGCCATCAAATACGTCTCACTCAAGCTTAGAGGACCAGCTCGGCATTGGCTCAACAGCTTGCCAGCAAAATCAATTGGGTGTTGGGAAGACCTGGAAGCCGCATTCCTTGATAACTTCCAGGGCACATATGTGCGACCGCCAGACGCCGATGACCTAAGCCACATAGTTCAGCAGCCAGACAAATCGACCAGACAATTCTGAACTCGGTTCTTAACCAAGAAAACTCAAATCTTCGACTGTCCGGATGCAGAGGCCCTTGCAGCCTTTAAACACAACATCCGCGACGAATGGCTAGCCCGGCACCTAGGACAGGAAAAGCTGAAATCAATGGCAGCCCTCACATCACTCATGACCCGCTTCTGTGCGGGAGAAGACAGCTGGCTAGCCCGTAGTAACAACCTAACCAAAAAATCTGGTAGTTCGGATACCAAAGACAGCAGTGGCAGGTCGAGTCGCAATAAGCACAAATGCCGCATTAACGGCGATAATACTGAAGATACGGCAGTCAATGCCGGATTCAGAGCCTCTAAACCCGGTCAGCGGAAAAAGCCATTCAAAAGAACTACTCCAGGCCCGTCCAATTTGGACCGGATACTCGATCGCTCGTGCCAGATACACGGCACCCCTGAAAAGCCAGCTAATCACACCAACAGAGATTGTTGGGTGTTCAAACAGGCAGGCCAGTTAATCGCCGAAGGCAATGACAAGGGGCTGCATAGCGACGACGAGGAGGAGACACGGCCACCGAACAATAAAGGACTGTCGGGGCCGTATCTCTCTGTGGACACGAGCACCTATGGGGCACGGGGGGCCCCTTCTAGTCCGGCAAGGGGGGCGGAGGCCGCGCGCAGAGCAGATCGAGGCCGAGCGCGCGGGGGAGACGGGCGATTTTTACCCAGCTTCGGAGCTCTCCGGAGAGATAAAACTCCTACTGCTGCTTTGTGTTCGTATTCGATCTTGCTCGAGGGTGCGAGTGTATGGTGGTGTTGCCTGTGTCCAAATGGACCGAACCCCTTCTACGTGCGCATGGGCCTCCCTTTTATAGTCTGAACGGGGCACCAACAGGTGGCAGCGTAAGAAGAGGGGGTAGAAAGGTAAAAACACAGGTTGGTGTAACCGTGACCAACAGCGTCCCCTACCTAACTCTGACGGCAGGGGACAAGGGCATTTAATGCCCGTCCGGTCGCCCCAACAGTGCAGAGAAGCGACCGTTAAGTGAGCCACCGGTTGCCACGATGGCGTCTCTGTCAGCTCCGCTTGCCACCTCGCCCCGCATGGCTGCGTAGTGTATCGCCACGTGCCTTTGGGATGGCCCTGTGATGACATGTCGCCGGATGCGCTGGAGTTTGGGTGGCAGTCTTGCCGCGGCAAGTGCCTTGCCGCGGCCCTTCTCTTGTTGTGCCGGCAAGCTTGCCGGCCGTCGGGCCTTGCCGGGACGCGCGGGGCGCCGCGGCAAGTCTTCCGGTGATGCCTTGGTTGGCCTTCCCGGCGAGCTCCTCTTGTCGGGGCCTTTGTTTTCTTCCAAGCCATCTTCTCTTGCCGGGACCTTGTACTCTTCCCGGCCAGCTTCTCTTGCCGGGGCCTCGGTATGAGTACTTTGATCTTGAATGGTGTCAAAGTAGCCATGGAGGATCTTGGCGGACGCCCGGCAAGCCTTGCCGCGGGGGGCTACGACTGCCCGTGCACAAGTTCGGGGTGCTAAGGTACCCCCCTACTTTAGTACACCGACAGGAGCCCCCGGGCCTGGGCCATACACGGTACCGAGCGTTGTTGGGCCAGGCCCAAAACAATGCACGGGCACGCGTGGCCTGGGTCCACACAGAATCGGACTCCGTGTCCACCGCGTCCTCCCGCAATGGCACGCGTCGATTGCGGCGTCGTGGGAGACGTGGTTAATACTTAATTCCAGGAAATGCGTAACGTTCGCATCCCCTGTTTATAAGCGGAGGGAACGGGGCTGTTCCCCCACTTTCGCCACTTGCGGTTCCTTCCTCCGAAAGCTCCGACGCTCTCCCCCGTCTCCTGAATCGAGAACAAAACAGCGTCCCGCCGCCCGTCGCCGCCGTCGCCGCTGTTGCTTTTGCCTCCCCCCGCTGCCCCCGCCATGGCTCCGAAGGCCGGCAAGGCTACGAAGGCTGCGAAGGCCGCGAAGGCCGCGAAGTCGGCCGAGGCACTAGAGCTCGAGGCGCTGCGTAAGAAACAGGTGCTCTTCTCCCCTGAGCTCACCCCGGAGGCGTTGCGGTCGGGGTTCTACCTCTTTTGGTCAACGGAAACGCGGGCGCACCCGCGCACGCCGGTGCTTTCCGCGGAGGCTTCCAAATCGAAGAAGTGCCCCAGAGGGTACCACTTCTTCCCTGTGTTCTTCTATTGCGGGCTCTGCCCACCTTTTTCCGATTTCTTTTGCGACATCATGAACACCTATGGGTTCCATCTGCTTGATTTCACCCCCAATGCCGTTCTGACAATGGCGGTTTTCGCGCACCTTTGTGAGAACTTCGTTGGTATCCTCCCCAATGTCGCTCTTTTTCGCCATTATTTTTCCCCTCGGGCTGAGAAAGGGGAGCCACTGGCTGGCGGAATCGCCTGGACCTCCCGGATGGGCATGAAGGAGGCGTACTTGACGGGCGAGCTCCGCAGCAAGTGGGGTGAGTGGAGGGCGGAGTGGTGTTGGATCTGCGATGCAGATCCGCCGTCGTTCACCAAGCTGCGCAAGACTCGGGTGGTGCGTGGAAATGACTGGAGCGCTCTCTCGCCGGAAGACGCCAAGCTGACGATCGCCACCACCCGAATCCTCCGGCTCAGGCACGCCGGACTCACGACAGGGACGGTCGGCGCCCCTGTCGGTGTACTAAAGTAGGGGGGTACCTTAGCACCCCGAACTTTTGCACGGGCAGTCGTAGCCCCCCGCGGCAAGGCTTGCCGGGCGTCCGCCAAGATCCTCCACGGCTACTTTGACACCATTCAAGATCGAAGTACTCATACCGAGGCCCCGGCAAGAGAAGCTGGCCGGGAAGAGTACAAGGTCCCGGCAAGAGAAGATGGCCGGGAAGAAAACAAAGGCCCCGGCAAGAGGAGCTCGCCGGGAAGGCCAACCAAGGCATCACCGGAAGACTTGCCGCGGCGCCCCGCGCGTCTCGGCAAGGCCCGACGGCCGGCAAGCTTGCCGGCACAACAAGAGAAGGGCCGCGGCAAGGCGCTTGCCGCGGCAAGACTGCCACCCAAACTCCAGCGCATCCGGCGACGTGTCATCACAGGGCCATCCCAAAGGCACGTGGCGAGGCACTACGCAGCCATGTGGGGCGAGGTGGCAAGCGGAGCTGACAGAGACGCCATCGTGGCAACCGGTGGCTCACTTAACGGTCGCTTCTCTGCACTGTTGGGGCGACCGGACGGGCATTAAATGCCCTCATCCCCTGCCGTCAGAGTTAGGTAGGGGACGCTGTTGGTCACTATTACACCAACCTGCGTTTTTACCTTTCTACCCCCTCTTCTTATGCTGCCACCTCTTGGTGCCCCCTTCAGACTATAAAAGGGAGGCCCATGCGCACGTAGAAGGGGTTCGGTCCATTTGGACACAGGCAACACCACCATACGCTCGCACCCTCGAGCAAGATCGAATACGAACACAAAGCAGCAGTAGGAGTTTTATCTCTCCGGAGAGCTCCGAAGCTGGGTAAAAATCGCCCGTCTCCCCCGCGCGCTCGACCTCGATCTGCTCTACGCGCGGCCTCCACCCCCCTTGCCGGACTAGAAGGGGCCCCCCGTGCCCCATAGGTGCTCGTGGCCATGGAGAGATACGGCCCCGACATCTTTGGCGCGCCAGGTAGGGGCGCGTCGAGGTCGTGAGCATCTGATCTGGTCTCCGCGCGCGCTGCACCAACGCCTTCATCAACATGCCACCGAAGAAGAAGCCTTCGGAGGCCGCTCCGTCTACATCGATTCCGCCACCACCGCCGGAGCAAACGAGCGGTGGAGTGGACACCGGCGGAGGAATGGGCGCCGACGGTGGGACTCACGTCGTCACCAGATCCAAAAACAAGGCCCCGCAAGCGTCGGCGACCATGCAGACACCGCACCCTTCCCAGGAAGTGCAAGGTCGACAACGCACCGGTGCTCCTGGCACCGTGCTCGCGTTGGAACAAGGCCAAGATGGTGGGTCGCGAGACGCTCGAGGTCAGCATGCATGCCCGCATGCTGGCGCGAGCGAGGTACGGTCGCCAGGGCGGGGTGTTGCACCTCCCAATCCAGTTGGGAGTCCGAGCACATCCCGCTCCTCGCGCCGCTCGTCGCCACCACCACCCAAGACAGCAGAGGAAGCGCTGGCCCGAGCCCAGCTGCTTCTAGACTACCCTCCGGCACCGCACAAGATCGACGACTGGAGGATGACCATATACAGTCCCATCAGCTTCGCCAACGGCGACAAGCCCCGGCAAACGAGCGCATCGAGGCCCCGACAAGGCGCCCAGGCACAAGCCGACGCCGACAAGACCGCTGGGGGTGCCACCTCCGTACACTCCCAGCCCCGAAGGCCAAGATCGCCGGCTTGTTGGGCCAACCCCGGCGGCGACTCCACCGCGTCGTCGGACCCGCGAACCCGACGCGATCAACGCCACGTTCTCCAAGAACGGCGGCATGAAGACACTCGCACTCGCATCGAGTGCAGAAGGGAAGCGCGACATCAATCCGCGCGCTAGGCCCACTGTCGACATGCACGCACCCGGGGAACCAAGCGACTTGCCGTACGCGGCAGGTTGCCCTGCGTTCACCCGCGAGCTGTGGCAAGTCCAGTGGCCCAGAACCAAGAACTTCAAGCCAGACGTGCCCGAGAAGTACGATGGCAGGATACATCCATCGGAGTTCCTCAGCATCTACACCATCGCGGTGCAGGCTGCCGGAGGGCGCGATGAGAAGATCCTCGCCAACTACTTCCCGCTGGTGCTCAAGCCCAATGTCAGGTCTTGGCTCATGCACTTGCCGGACGGTTCCATCTCTTCATGGGAGGACCTGTGTCATCAGTTTGTCGGCGCCTTCACGGGTGGCCTCAAGCCTCATGGCCAGGAGAGTGACCCCCACTTGCTCGTCCAGAAGGAGGGAGAACCCCTGCGCAAGTACATACAGAGATTCAGTTCAGTGCAGCGCAACATCCCAGACGTCCACCCCGCCGCAGTTATCAGTGCGTTTCATCAGAATGTGCGCAACCGCAGGATGAGGGAGGAGATGGCGATGTGCAAGATCCGAGACGTCAGCGAGCTCTATGCTCTGGCCAACAAGTGTGCACGGGCTGAGGAGGGGAGAAAAATCCCTGGAGAGGTTGCAGGAGCAGAAGGATCTGACAGTGAGGATGCCGCCCCGGCAAGGAAGAACCGGAGACGGAACAACAGGAAGAGAAAGGCTAAGGATGTGCTAGCTGTTGAGCATTCCGGCAACGGAGGCGGCTCCGACAAGGCCAAGGCCGATGACTCCGGCGAGGCTGTGGTAGCCGCCGACAAGCAGGATGGCTCCGGCAAGCGGTATTGCAAGATCCACCGCACCAAGGGCCACGATCTCCAAACCTGCAAGAAAGTGGAGCAGATGGCAGAGCTACAGAAAGCCGAATATGAGCGCCGCGATAAGGAGAGAGCCCAGGGAGGTGGCGGAGGATCCGGCAAGAAGCTTCCCGCCCGGGGAGGACACCACGGCAAGGCAAAGCCGCGGCAAGGAGATAGGCCTCCCCGCGGCCGCGACAAGGACGGAGATGAGGATGAGGATGATGAGATGGAGGAGGATGAGACCAATGACCAAGAGTTTCAGAAGGCAACAGAGGTGTTGTGCATCGACAGCGGTGCCTCTCTGCACGCCTCGCACCGCCAACTCAAGCAGTGGGAGCGAGAGGTGAATGCAGCGGACCCGCCGTCCTCGTCGTCGCTATCGCTCCCCTCCTCGTTACTCTCGCTCGAGGAGGGGCCTTCGCTATCGGAGGAGCTGTCCACGCAGCATCTCACCCGGATGCCGGAGTCCCCGAAGACCTTGACGGCGAGAAGGTCGCCCTCCATTAACTTAAAATGGAGGGTAAACCCCGCCGTCAAGCTGTGGATGCGGGCGAACGTCTTCCACCCTCGATCGAAGTACATCACGCCGGGGGCTGGGGATACGACACTGACTCGAGTGCCACTGATCCCGCAGCCCCTCATGCGCAGCTCCAGCATCTCGGGCGGGTCCGGTTCCATCGCGCTCGCAAACGGAGCTGGAAGCCGGAGGCGTCGACGAGGTGCCCGGCGCAGCTTGACGAAGAACTCCCAGGGGTCGTCCCCGATGTGGACCGCCTCGAGGAGAGGAGCCGCCGGCAGAGACGGGGGTGGCGCACCACCCCGGCCGCCTCTTCCCCGAGCGCCTCGGCCACGCCCTCGACCTCGTCCACGGCCTCGCCCCCTCCCTCTTCCCCTCGCGGCCGGCTCCGCCAACGCAGGCGCGAGAGAGGGAGAGGTGCGCTGTCTGGCGGCAACCCTTGCCGCCACCGACGAAGGGCCAGGGTTCCCTTTCTCCATGGCAAATGGGAGAAAGGGTAGCAGAAGTTGAAGAAAGAAGGAGATGAGAGAGTGCGGGCTTTCGTGCCCCCCTCCCGCTCTTTATAAAGGAGCGAGGTGGGAGCCCGGCCGCCCAGCTCAGCGAATCAAGGCACGGGAAGAGCAGGGAATCAGGACCGACCCGCTGCCTCTGCTCGCGACGGCCCGGATTCCCACTCCCACCGTCCGTGACCCCAAGTGCATGGGAGCTACGTGGCGGGGATGCAGGGCCGGGGTGACGGGTGAGGCGGCCTCGCCCCACCCCGTGATCGTGGGGTTGGACGCCTCGAAAACCGCGCACCGGCCCCATTCAGTAACTGCACCACGCCCCCACGCCTACCTCTGTTTAGGTAGGGGGGGCGTGAGCCGTCCCCTTCATCATGGCTTGATGCATTCTCGCGAGGCTCAGCCCCGCACGCGCCACCCACGTCACCCACGACGCCGCGTTTGACGCGTGCCGCTCTAGGCGTGCGCGGTGGAAGCGGAGAGATATGCGGTGTGACCTAGGCCGCGCGTGCCCGTGCACTGTTTTGGGCCTGGCCCAACAGCGTTCGGCACCGTGTATGGCCCAGGCCCGGGGGCTCCTGTCGGTGTACTAAAGTAGGGGGGTACCTTAGCACCCCGAACTTGTGCACGGGCAGTCGTAGCCCCCCGCGGCAAGGCTTGCCGGGCGTCCGCCAAGATCCTCCACGGCTACTTTGACACCATTCAAGATCGAAGTACTCATACCGAGGCCCCGGCAAGAGAAGATGGCCGGGAAGAGTACAAGGTCCCGGCAAGAGAAGACGGCCGGGAAGAAAACAAAGGCCCCGGCAAGAGGAGCTCGCCGGGAAGGCCAACCAAGGCATCACCGGAAGACTTGCCGCGGCGCCCCGCGCGTCCCGGCAAGGCCCGACGGCCGGCAAGCTTGCCGGCACAACAAGAGAAGGGCCGCGGCAAGGCACTTGCCGCGGCAAGACTACCACCCAAACTCCAGCGCATCCGGCGACGTGTCATCACAGGGCCATCCCAAAGGCACGTGGCGAGGCACTACGCAGCCATGCGGGGCGAGGTGGCAAGTGGAGCTGACAGGGACGCCATCGTGGCAACTGGTGGCTCACTTGACGGTCGCTTCTCTGCACTGTTGGGGCGACCGGACGGGCATTAAATGCCCTTGTCCCCTGCCGTCAGAGTTAGGTAGGGGACGCTGTTGGTCACTGTTACACCAACCTGCGTTTTTACCTTTCTACCCCCTCTTCTTACGCTGCCACCTGTTGGAGCCCCCTTCAGACTATAAAAGGGAGGCCCATGCGCACGTAGAAGGGGTTCGGTCCATTTGGACACAGGCAACACCACCATACGCTCGCACCCTCGAGCAAGATCGAATACGAACACAAAGCAGCAGAAGGAGTTTTATCTCTCCGGAGAGCTCCGAAGCTGGGTAAAAATCGCCCGTCTCCCCCGCGCGCTCGGCCTCGATCTGCTCTGCGCGCGGCCTCCGCCCCCCTTGCCGGACTAGAAGGGGCATCCAGTGCCCCATAGGTGCTCGTGGCCACAGAGAGATACGGCCCCGACAGTTATCAGTGCGTTTCATCAGAACTTGCGCAACCGCAGGATGAGGGAGGAGATGGCGATGTGCAAGATCCGAGACGTCAGCGAGCTCTATGCTCTGGCCGACAAGTGTGCACGGGCTGAGGAGGGGAGAAAAATCCCCGGAGAGGTTGCAGGAGCAGAAGGATCTGACAGTGAGGATGCCGCCCCGGCAAGGAAGAACCGGAGACGGAACAACAGGAAGAGAAAGGCTAAGGATGTGCTAGCTGTTGAGCATTCCGGCAACGGAGGCGGCTCCGACAAGGCCAAGGCCGATGACTCCGGTGAGGCTGTGGTAGCCGCCGACAAGCAGGATGGCTCCGGCAAGCGGTATTGCAAGATCCACCGCACCAAGGGCCACGATCTCCAAACCTGCAAGAAAGTGGAGCAGATGGCGGAGCTACAGGAAGCCGAATACGAGCGCCGCGATAAGGAGAGAGCCCAGGGAGGTGGCGGAGGATCCGGCAAGAAGCTTCCCGCCCGGGGAGGACACCACGGCAAGGCAAAGCCGCGGCAAGGAGATAGGCCTCCCCGCGGCCGCGACAAGGACGGAGATGAGGATGAGGATGATGAGATGGAGGAGGATGAGACCAATGACCAAGAGTTTCAGAAGGCAACAGAGGTGCTGTGCATCGATAGCGGTGCCTCTCTGCACGCCTCGCACCGCCAACTCAAGCAGTGGGAGCGAGAGGTGAATGCAGCGGAGCCGTCCGTCGAGGCGCGCAAGCCTCTGAGATGGTCCGGCACGCCCATCATCTTCGATGTCGAGGACCACCCTGATCGCATCACTGCGGTCGGGTGCTTGCCGATGTTGGTCTCACCAACAATCCGCAACCTCAAGGTCACGAAGATGTTGGTTGACGGCGGGGCCGGCCTGAACCTGATTTCCTCCGCAGTACTCAAGAAGCTCCAGATCCCCGACAGTGAGCTCGAAGAAACTGGTACCTTTCAAGGGACAAATGCGGGAAGGAGCAAGCCCAAGGGGAAGATCATGCTGCCAGTGACGTTTGGCAGCGAGCTGAACTTCAGGACAGAGAGGGTCACCTTCGATGTTGTTGATATCCCATTACCCTACAATGGGATACTCGGCCGTCCAGCGCTTGCCAAGTTCATGGCAGCCTCTCACTACGCATACAACGTGCTCAAGATGCCTGGTCCGACAAGTGTCATCTCTGTCCAAGGCGACAAGAAGGATGCACTCATCTGCACCGACAAGATCTACCGGGAAGCAGTAGCCGCGGCAGAGTGCAAGCCACTCGCCGCTGAAGCTCCCCGGGGGAAGAAGAAAGTCAAGTCCGGCAAGAGCAGCTCTGATGCCCACTCCGGCAAGCGCACCTCCCGGAGTGCTGCGCTGCCGTCGAGGACGCACCATCAAGCCCCTCCGGCAAGTGCAAGAAGGCAAAGACAGATCCACCAAAGTCTAAGCCCGGCAAGAACAGCTCTGGTGCCTGCTCTGGCAAGCACGCCTCCCCGGAGTGCCGCGCTGCCGTCGAGGATGCGCCATCGAGCTCCACCGGCCAGTAGGGCGAAGAAAGCATCCAGTTTCGAGCTTTTGAATTGTATTCCCTGAGACTCCGTACCTTGTATGAAGAACCTGTGCGCAGAAGGGTCGAATTGTGGCTAAGTTGTGCCCTTGATCTGTTTCGAGTCCGCTCAACGATGAAAGCGCGCCGCAACTAGCCCGACAAGTTTTTCCTGCCGGAGGCAACACCGCCAGCGGGCTGCTGATGTTCCGCACTCAGCAAGCGTGCTTGCACCGGCGGGTTCCCCGAAAGCGTGAGGGTGAAAGCATACAAGGAAGGGAATCAAGGGGGAAGTGCGGCCTTACCGGAGCACGGAAGACAGAAAAGCTAAGTTGCCCAAGTTTGAATATAGAATACGTTCAGTTTTAAATTTCTATGTTGCATTCCTTGAACGTTCGTGCCTTGTATGAAAAACCCGTGCGCAGAGGAACCAACTCGCGGTTAAGTTGCGCCCTTGCTTTGTTTCGAGCCTGCTCAACAATGAAGGTGCGCTGCAACTGGCCGACAAGGTTTCTTGCCGGAGACAACACCGCCAGCGGGCTGCTGATGTTCTGCACTCATCAAGTGTGTTAGCGCCGGCAAGTTCCCTGAAGGCGTAGGGTAAAAACATACAAGGGATGTGATGGAATAAAGGATGTAACATAGTAAGCCTTGCCATGGGACGTCCTTTGTATGAGAAGCTTGTGCGCGGAGGAGCCGACTCGCGGCTAAGTTGCGCCCTTGACTTGTTTCCGAGTCCGCTCAACAATGAAAGCGCGCTGCAACTAGCCCGACGAGGTTTCTTGCCGGGGGCAACACCGCCAGCAGGCTACTGAGGTTCCGCACTCAGCAAGCGTGTATGCACCGGCAGGTCCCCTAAAAGCGTAGAGCGTAAACATACAAAGGGCGAAACACAGCGTTGCATTGCCCAACTTGAAGTTACGTTGCAAAAAGTAACTTATTGCGGCGCCGTCTAAATTTTTTCTCATGACTAAAATGACAGCAACAAGGAATGAATAGAAGGGAGCACTGGCCCCTGGGCCCCGGCAAACCAGCATCGCTGGGGGCTGCGAGTACCAAGATTCCTCCGCGGCAAGTCAGGGTCCCCGGGGGCTGCGACGCCGGCGGCAAGGACGAAGCAAGGCGCACCGGCACCTGGGTCTCGGCGAGCCAAAGTTACCGGGAGCTGCGGATACCAAGGTTCACCCCCGGCAAGCCAGAGTCGCTGGGGGCTGTGATATCAGATAAGCTTTTCGTCCCTCGTCATGCATCCTCTTATGGACTGGGGAATGTGAGGCCGCGTCCTTGAACGAATGTGTCTTGTAAAAAAACCTGTGCGCGGAGGAACCGGCTCGTAGCTAGTCGCGCACCGACTGTTGTTTCGAGTCTGCTCGACAACGTAGGTGAACTGCGGCTAGCTCAACGACAAGGTTTCTTGTCGGTCGCGGCACCGCCGGCAGAGAACCAACTCGTAGCTAGTTGCCTTACTATCGTTTCGAGTCTGCTCAACGACATAAGTGAGCCGCGACTAGCTCCGCGACAAGGTTTCCTATCGGTTGCAGTTCCGTTGCCGACGTTCCGCACTCGACGCTCACGGCAAGGTGCCCGCACCGGCAAGTTCCCTAAAAGCGTAGGGTAAAAACTTACAAGGCACAAAATCAAGTAAAGGGCATAATCCGGCAAGCATTCCCCTCTTTTCATTAAAAAAACATCCCAATCTAGTACAAGTCCATAGAGGATGAAAAACATGATAGAGAGGATTACAAATTTTAAATGCAGCTAAGGCCCGAAGGCTTACAAATTAAAAGATAAGATGCCCGTAATCCCTCTCCTATTTCTCTCTTCAGGAAGTAGGTCAAGGAGGCCCCGGCAAGAGAAGCTTGCCGGGGAAGGCAAAAGGGGCGCCTAGGTGAGCTCCGGGTGCCAGAAGACACCAAGAGAACTTCCCGGGGCCGGCCAGGAGCTTGGAGGAGACGGAGGCGCCGGAGGCAGAGCTCGAAGACGGGGCGGCAGGACGTCAGCACGCTGTCAAGGGAACCTCGCCCTCGTACTCCGACTTGACGGCCTTGCCGCCACCCCTCTTCCTCTTCCGCAGCCTCCCTACGCCAGCCGCCCAAGGAGACGGCCCCGGGGAGTTCAGAAGGCCGGCGACCCGGATGATGGGGTCGCCGGTGGCGCGCGCGAGGCGGCGTCCGGCCCCTAGTCGGACCCGCCGTCCTCGTCGTCGCTATCGCTCCCCTCCTCGTTACTCTCGCTCGAGGAGGGGCCTTCGCTATTGGAGGAGCTGTCCACGCAGCATCTCGCCCGGATGCCGGAGTCCCCGAAGACCTTGACGGCGAGAAGGTCGCCCTCCATTAACTTAAAATGGAGGGTAAACCCCGCCGTCAAGCTGTGGATGCGGGCGAACGTCTTCCACCCTCGATCGAAGTACATCACGCCGGGGGCTGGGGATACGACACTGACTCGAGTGCCGCTGATCCTGCAGCCCCTCATGCGCAGCTCCAGCATCTCGGGCGGGTCCGGTTCCATCGCGCTCGCAAACGGAGCCGGAAGCCGGAGGCGTCGACGAGGTGCCCGGCGCAGCTTGACGAAGAACTCCCAGGGGTCGTCCCCGATGTGGACCGCCTCGAGGAGACGGGGGTGGCGCCCCTTTTGACATCTTTGGCGCGCCAGGTATGTCGGGGCCGTATCTCTCTGTGGCCACGAGCACCTATGGGGCACGGGGTGCCCCTTCTAGTCCGGCAAGGGGGGCAGAGGCCGCGCGCAGAGAAGATCGAGGCCGAGCGCGCGGGGGAGACGGGCGATTTTTACCCAGCTTCGGAGCTCTCCAGAGAGATAAAACTCCTTCTGCTGCTTTGTGTTCGTATTCGATCTTGCTCGAGGGTGCGAGCGTATGGTGGTGTTGCCTGTGTCCAAATGGACCGAACCCCTTCTACGTGCGCATGGGCCTCCCTTTTATAGTCTGAAGGGGGCACCAACAGGTGGCAGCGTAAGAAGAGGGGGTAGAAAGGTAAAAAAGCAGGTTGGTGTAACAGTGACCAACAGCGTCCCCTACCTAACTCTGACGGCAGGGGACAAGGGCATTTAATGCCCGTCCGGTCGCCCCAACAGTGCAGAGAAGCGACCGTTAAGTGAGCCACCGGTTGCCACGATGGCGTCTCTGTCAGCTGCGCTTGCCACCTCGCCCCGCATGGCTACGTAGTGCCTCGCCACGTGCCTTTGGGATGGCCCTGTGATGACACGTCGCCGGATGCGCTGGAGTTTGGATGGCAGTCTTGCCGCCGCAAGTGCCTTGCCGCGGCCCTTCTCTTGTTGTGCCGGCAAGCTTGCCGGCCGTCGGGCCTTGCCGGGACGCGCGGGGCGCCGCGGCAAGTCTTCCGGTGATGCCTTGGTTGGCCTTCCCGGCGAGCTCCTCTTACCGGGGCCTTTGTTTTCTTCCCGGCCCTCTTCTCTTGCCGGGACCTTGTACTCTTCCCGGCCAGCTTCTCTTGCCGGGGCCTCGGTATGAGTACTTCGATCTTGAATGGTGTCAAAGTAGTCGTGGAGGATCTTGGCGGACGCCCGGCAAGCCTTGCCGCGGGGGGCTACGACTGCCCGTGCACAAGTTCGGGGTGCTAAGGTACCCCCCTACTTTAGTACACCGACAAGGACAGAAGGGATTCCCCCCCACAGGTGCGGACGGTGAACATGATATACGCAACCCACATACCCAAAAGAGAGCGGAAGCGTGCTCTCTGGGACGTATACGCAATGGAGCCAGTCGCCCCAAAGTTCAATCCGTGGTCCTCCTGCCCGATCACTTTTGATCGAAGGGACCATCCCACTAGCATCCACCACGGTGGATTCGCCGCATTGGTTTTAGACCCAATCGTCGATGGGTTTCACCTCACTAGAGTCCTGATGGACGGGGGCAGCAGCCTGAACCTGCTTTATCAGGATACAGTGCGCAAGATGGGCATAGACCCCTCAAGGATTAAACCCACAAAGACGACCTTCAAAGGCATCATACCAGGTGTAGAGGCCAATTGTACAGGCTCAGTCACACTTGAAGTGGTCTTCGGATCCCCGGATAACTTCCGAAGCAAGGAGTTAATCTTCGACATAGTCCTGTTCCGAAGCGGCTATCATGCACTGCTTGGCGTTTGCAAAATTCAATGAGGTGCTGCACTACGCATACCTTAAGCTCAAGATGCCAGGCCCTCGAGGAGTCATCACGGTCAACAGAAACACCGAACGCTCTCTCTGAACGGAGGAGCATACAGCGGCCCTCGCGGCGGAGGTTCAGAGTAGCCTCTTAAGGCAATTCTCGAGTCCGGCTGCTAAGCGACCGGACACCGTCAAGCGCGCCCGGAGTAACCTACAACAAGACCACCTGGCACGTTCCGAGCACGCGTAGCAATGCGGCCCCAACCCCAGCCCTCGCAAAATTGCAAAACCAGTACTCCGCGTACATCACTACGCTCTGGAAATACCATGGGCAAAGGGGGAGGGGCACGACCACGGCAGGCCCAGAGTGCGGCTTAACCACACCAGGGGCTCCCAATTGGGTCATCATCTTTCCTTTTTTCCTCAGGACTCCGTTTACCAGAAGCCCTGTCCGGCACCAGACCCGCCGAACTCATGATACAACAGCCAGGGAAGCAGAAAAGCTACGACGAGCATCCATGTGGTCTCCATTACGAGCATTATACCAGTTTTATACGCCATTCCGCAGCCTACCCCTAAAGGGGAACATGTTAAATAGTACCACCCCTTGCTTATCGCACTATTTGTATCGTTCCACATTCATGGCAGTATTTTTTGAATAAACAATGCATAACTTTTTGCCTATAATTGCACTCCTTTCTTACACATATGTTCACTTATGACATGTTGCATCCATACACTTTTGGTACGGCTAAATACACCAGGGGCTTAAGTTCCCCATATTATGGTGTGATAAGTCCGAACACTTTCACAAGTGCGGCACCCCAAACTTATAGCATTATATGCATTGGCTCCGAATCATGTCTTGGGTCAATAGTTGGGTTTGCTCGGCTCCCATGTTTTGGTACCTTACGTTCCGTTATATCGGCTACGGTAGCGCTGGGAGAACCACTGCGATTGTGCCCCAGTTAAGCTGGGTGAGCACCTTAGTGGAGAAAGCTAAAACTGACCGTCATGATAAGGCGAGAGCCGGTCGCTGTTCGAGAGGTTTTTTTCGAGTCCCTAAAGACTTATGCCGCTTAGAGCGAAGAACCGGCTTTGTCCGGCCCAGGCGTGGATAGCGCCCCGAATTCGGCCTTCCGAAAACTAGGGGCTTCGCCGAAATTTAAAATTATAGAATTCTATTATAGAATTCTACGGCTAAGTGAGAGTGTTCAAGCATTATAAGTCCGGTTGCCTCGTTCGCTGTGTTGAGTGCCTCCCTAGAAGGACCCAAAAATGGGAACAAGAGCGCTCAAGTTTATCCCGAACACCCCAGCACTCGTGGCATGGGGGCTGAAGCCAACGACTTGCCATCTCTCAGATTTGATAAACGGCCACACAAAAGGTAATATTTTAAATTAACAAAAGTTCCTTAGCGCATATGAACAAAGTTTTCAGCGCACAGGATAACAAAACGCGAGTCTAATCAAAGATTACATCTTTGGAGCACTCACCCGCAATAATGCGGGCACCCTTCAGGACACCCTTGTAATACATCTCGGTCGTGTGATACTCCTTGCCCGACGGTGGCGCGTCCGTCACAAGCTTCTCGGCGTCCATCCTGCCCTAGTGCACCTTAGCGCGGGCAAGGGCCCGACGGGCACCTTCAATACAGGCGGAGTGCTTGATGACGTCAACCCATGGACAAGCGTCCACCAGCCGCTGCACCAGACTGAAGTAGCTCCCAGGCATGGCTTCCTTGGGCCATAGCCGAACTATGAGGCCCTTCATGGCCTGTTCGGCCACCTTGTGGAGCTCGACCAGCTGCTTCAGCTGGTCGCTCAGGTGCACCGGATGTCCGGCCTCAGCATACTGGGACCAGAACACCTTCTCCATCGAGCTCCCCTCCTCGGCTCTGTAGAATGCGGCAGCATCGGACACGATGCGGGGCAGATCTGCGAACGCTCCTGGAGAGCTCCCAATTCGGGTAAGTAACAGGTAATTCACTTTTACATGCTTGCTTTGCATGAAGAATGCCTTACCCGCCGCTATCTTCTTCACCGCCTCGATTTCCTGGAGGGCCTTTTGGGCTTCGGCCTTAGCGGCTTTGGCACTGTCAAGAGCGGACGCAAGCTCGGACTCTCGAGTCTTCGAGTCACGCTCCAAATCCTCGTGTTTTTCCACGAGAGCCTAGAGCTCTTGCTGAACCTCCGCCACCCGCGCCTCCTGCTTCTCTTGTTCTGTGCGTTCCGCGGCCGCATTGCGCTCGGCCACGGACACCGCCTCCTTCAGGGTTGCCACCTCGTTTGTGGCCCCTGCAATACCCACGTTATTCCTGTCATTTTTTGCAACCAAATCCTTCTTTTATAAGGTACAACTTTAATAAGGTGTTACTTACCTTCCTTGTCCTCGAGCTGCTTCTTGGCACGGCCAAGCTCGCTCTCGGACCGCTTGAGGCTCTTCTTTAAGGCATTGACCTCCGTAGTTAGTGCGGCAGAGGTCAGCAGCGCAGCCTGCATTCCCATATTGACATATTTTTGTTCGACTCCTGCGTATATCTTTTTAGATCCTCAGTTCGGCTTTTCTTTCTGAATACCGAACCGAGCATCAGGGGCTACTGTCTATACGGTGCTATCTTACGTATCTTAAAAATTCTTACCTCAAAGCCTGTTAGAAGGCTGCTGCAGGCTTCGGTCAGCCCGCTTTTGGCGAGCTGAACTTTCTGAATCACCGCACTCATGACAGTGCGGTGTTCCTCGTCAATGGAAGCGCCGTTGAGCGCCTCCAGCAAGTTATTCGGCACCTCCGGTTGGACGGAGGCCACCGGCGTCACAGTCTTGCCCTTCTTATGAAGGGGCCGCCTGCCAGACTCCGGAACCACTGAAGGTTCCGGTGCGGAGTCCGCTCCAAAGTCCGGGAGGTTGCCCTGCAGCACCTTCGGGGCTTCCTCCCCCGGTGGGTCCCCTTCTGGGATCCCACCTCGGCGTCGTCGGCGTCACGGGGGGAGGAGGCGGTCGAAAGTGAAGCACTTTTCACATCCGACGAACCCAAGGACCCGCTCAACGAAGCGGGGAGATCATCCTTGGGCAGACTACAGGGTTGTATGCGGCGTTAGAAGACGCTATGCGACAAAAAGAAAATTATGAGTTATTCAGGGGTCCGGACACTTACGATCTCGCCAGGGGCTTGGCCCTTGAGGGCCACTCTTCGTCGCCGTCATCGGCGTTGGTGGAACAGTCCGGGGGAAGGGTCCTTACCTTCTTGGACCCTTCGGCCTCCCCCGTTGGGGAGGCCTTCCTCTTCTTCTCTCCCCCCGCTGGGGGAGAGGCCTCTTTCTTCTCCTCCTCGTCCTCGTGGGAGGAGTCCGCCTCGGAGTCATCGGACGATGAATCCGATAACACCTGACACCGGGAACTCCTCCGGGTTCCCGTGGCCTTCTTCTTGGCCTTCTTCTCTGGCAGCACGTAAGGCGCCGGGACCAGCAGCCCTGTCAAATGGGCATCCGCTGGGTCTTCTGGAAGGGGAGCCGGACAGTTAACCTGTCTGGACGTCTTCTGCCAGGCCTGTTAAAGGTATTGGGAGTTTAGATCCCGCATAAAGTCAAACTATGAAAAGCAAGTGTCCCATAAAGGATAACATAGCTTACCTCGCCAGCCGGACTCTGCGAGCTGAATCAGCGATCTTCGGTAGCGGATGCGGGAGCCTCGGCGCCCTTGAACAGCACCCTCCAGGCCTCTTCGTACGTAGTGTCGAAGAGCCCGCTCAAATTCTGGTGCTGTGCCGGACCGAACTCCCACAAGTTGAAGTCCCGCTGTTGGCAGGGGAGAATCCGGCGGATGAGCATGACCTGGATTACGTTGACAAGCTTGAGCTTCTTGTTCACCAGGGTTTGGAGACAGGATTGGAGTCCGGTCAGCTCTTTCGAATCGCCCCACGGCAGGCCCTTCTCTTTCTAGGAGGTGAGCCGCGTGGGGATGCCAGATCTGAATTCGGGGGCAGCTACCCATTCAGGGTCACGTGGCTCGGTGATGTAGAACCACCCCGATTGCCACCCTTTGATGGTTTCCATGAAGGCGCCCTCGAGCCAGGTGACGTTGGGCATCTTGCCCACCATGGCGCCTCCGCACTCCGCTTGGCTGCCCCTCATAACCTTCGGCTTGACATTAAAGGTCTTTAGCCATAAGCCGAAGTGGGGCTGGATGCAGAGGAAGGCCTTGCACATGACGATAAACGCCGAGATGTTGAGGATAAAATTCGGGGCCAGATCATGGAAATCCAAGCCATAGTAGAACATGAGCCCCCGGACAAAGGGGTGGAGTGGGAAGCCCAGTCCGCGGAGGAAATGGGGAACGAATACCACCCTCTCATGGGGCCCGAGGGTGGGGATGAGCTGCCCCTCGTCGGGGAGCCGGTGCGCGATATCGCTAGACAAATATCCGGCCTTGCGCAGCTTCTTGATGTGCCCCTCCGTAACGGAGGAGGCCATCCACTTGCCTCCCGCTCCGGACATGGTTGGAGAAGGTTGAGGTGAGATATGCGAACTTGGGCACTGGAGCTCGAGTGCGTGGAGATGGATAAGCTAAGGAGGAAGAAGGCGTAGGTGAAAAAGGTGGATCCTTATCCCTTTATATATGGGCGGACGAAACTGCGCGCCCCCACCAGCCCGGTAAAACTCGCTTATCTCCCAAGCGCTGCAATCAATGGCGCGGTTGGGTTACCCACGTCCGTATTGATGAGAATCCCGGAATAAGGGAACACGATCTCTGCTTTGACAAGACGTGCCAAGGAAACCGCTTCGCTAAACGCGCTGAGGTGGAACAATAAAAACGATTCGAGTAAAGGCTTGGCCGTGGTGTGATGTCACGCCACGAAGTACATCAGTAGATTGAACTTGTGTGTATATTATTCTCTCTACGGTGGTACGTGGAATTTATTTTGCAGAGCCAGACACTATCCTGGTGTTCACAAATCTTCTATAAATTATTCGGAGGAGGAACCCGCCTTGCAATGCCGAAGACAATATGCGCGCCAGACTCGTCGTCAATGAAGCCTGGTTCAGGGGCTACCGAGGGAGTCCTGGACTAGGGGGTGTCCGAATAGCCGAACTATCATCATTGGCCGGAGTCCAAGACTATGAAGATACAAGATTGAAGACTTCGTCCCGTGTCCGGATGGGACTTTCCTTGGCGTGGAAGGCAAGCTTGGCAATACGGATATGTAGATCTCCTACCATTGTAACCGACTCTGTGTAACCCTAGCCCTCTCCGGTGTCTATATAAACCGGAGGGTTTTAGTCCGTAGGACGAACAACAATCATACCATAGGCTAGCTTCTAGGGTGTAGCCTCCTTGATCTCATGGTAGATCTACTCTTGTACTACCCATATCATCAATATCAATCAAGCAGGAGTAGGGTTTTACCTCCATCGAGAGGGCCCGAACCTGGGTAAAAACATCGTGTCCCTTGTCTCCTGTTACCATCCGCCTAGACGCACAGTTCGGGACGCCCTACCCGAGATCCGCCGGTTTTGACACCGACAAGGACCAAGGCCACTATATATAGGACTTAGCCACCACCATAGAAGGGATAGATCCAATCTATCCCGAGCACCACACCAGCTCAAGAACACCTCACCTCCTGAGGCTTGTTCATCCTTTGTACAAGTTCTTCCATAGCACCTCGAGGCAATCCACCACACCACACTAGAGTAGGGTATTACACCACAACGATGGCCCAAACCAGTATAAATCTCTGTGTCTTTGTGTCTCTATGAGCTCTACGCGCTAGCCTAGGGGGGATCGCGAGTAGGCAGGCTGGGCAGGTCGAGACCTCTGCATGCACCCCAGTGTTCGAACCTCTCACGGGTTGCCGGACCCCGAAATCTGACATGTTGCATGCTATAATTAAGGATAGACATGTAGCCTATACCTAGAGCACAATGATGACCCACAAGTATAGGGGATCTATCGTAGTCCTTTCGATAAGTAAGAGTGTCGAACCCAACGAGGAGCAGAAGGAAATGATAAGCAGTTTTCAGTAAGGTATTCTCTGCAAGCACTGAAATTGTAGGTAACAAATAGTTTCGTGATAAGATAATTTGTAACGGGTAACAAGCAATAAAAGTAAATTAGGTGCAGAAAGGTGGCCCAATCCTTTTTGTAGCAAAGCACAAGCCTGGACAAGTTCTTATAATGAGAAAAGCGCTCCCGAGGACACATGGGAACTATCGTCAAGCTAGTTTCATCACGTTCATATGATTCGCGTTCGTTACTTTGATAATTTGATATGTGGGTGGACCGGTGCTTGGGTACTGCCCTTTCTTGGACAAGCATCCCACTTATGATTAAACCCTATTACAAGCATCCGCAACTACAAAAGAAGTATTAAGGTAAACCTAACCATAGCATGAAACAAGTGGATCTAAATCAGCCCTTTATGAAGCAACGCATAAACTAGGGTTTAAGCTTCTGTCACTCTAGCAACCCATCATCTACTTATTACCCCCCAATGCCTTCCTCTAGGCCCAAATAATGGTGAAGTGTCATGTAGTCGACGTTCACATAACACCACTAGAGGAGAGACAACATAAATCTCATGAAAATATCGAACAAATACCAAATTCACATGACTACCAATAGCAAGACTTCACCCATGTCCTCAGGAACAAACGTAACTACTCACAAAGCATATTCATGTTCATAATCAGAGGGGTATTAATATGCATTAAGGATCTGAATATATGATCTTCCACAAAATAAACCAACTAGCATCAACTACAAGGAGTAATCAACACTACTAGCAACCCACAGGTACCAATCTGAGGTTTTGGTACAAAGATTGGATGCAAGATGTTGATGGAGATTGACCCCCTCTTGATGAGAGGATCGTTGGTGATGACGATGGTGATGATTTCCCCCTTCCGGAGGAAAGTTTCCCCGACAGAACAGCTCCGCCAGAGCCCTAGATTGGTTCCGCCAAGGTTCCGCCTCGTGGCGGCGGAGTTTCGTCCCATAAGCTTGCTTATGATTTTTTCCAGGGTAAAAGACTTCATATAGCAGAAGATGGGCACCGGAGGGCCACCAGAGGGCCCACGAGGCAGGGGGCACACCCAGTAGGGGTGGGCGCGCCGCCCACCCTTGTGGCCAGGGTGTGGGCCCCCTCTAGTACTTCTTTCCCTCAATAATTCTTATTAATTCCAAAATGACTTTCGTGGAGTTTCAGGACTTTTGGAGCTGTGCAGAATAGGTTTCCAATATTTTCTCCTTTTCCAGCCCAGAATTCCAACTGTCGGCATTCTCCCTCTTCATGTTAAACCTTGTAAAACAAGAGAGAGTAGCCATAAGTATTGTGACATAACGTGTAATAACAGCCCATAATGCAATAAATATCAATATAAAAGCATGATGCAAAATGGACGTATCAACTCCCCGAAGCTTAGACCTCGCTTGTCCTTAAGCGGAAGCCGAAATCGAAAAATATGTCCACATGTTTAGAGATAGAGGTGTCGATAAAAATAAAATACGTACACGAGGGCATCACGATCATTCTTATAACAGAAACATATATATATATATATATATATATATATATATATTATTATTATATGATTTCTTATGCTCAAGTAACAATCCATTGACAATGTCAAGTATTGTTCAGAAACTTCATTAAGAGTTAACAAACTATAATCTTAGTCATTGAAGAAATTGCAATTTATCCTAACATCGGAAAGAGTCAAGAATAGAGCTTTTCAGAATGTCCAGATACTCAACTATCATTTAGTCTTCTACAATTGCTGACACTCACGCAATACTTATGGTTATGGAGTTTTAATCGGACACAGAGAAAGATAGGGGCTCATAGTGTTGGCTCCCAACATCTTACCTCAAGGGTAATGTCAACAATATAGTTCATGCTAACTTACATCCAATTGGATATATATATATATATATATATATATATATATATATATATATATATATATATATATATATATATATATATATATCAGGATCTTTCCAACACGAGGTGCTTGCCAAATGATAAAATGAAAAAGGGAAAGGTGAGGTTCACCTTGACTCTTGCATAATGTAAAAGATAGGCCCTTCACAGAGGGAAGCAGAGGTTGTCTTGTGCTTTTAGGGTTAGATGCACAAAATTTTAATGCAAGAGAACGTCACTTTATATTGCCACTTGTGATATGAACCTTTATTATGCAGTCCGTCGCTTTTATTACTTCCATATCACACGATCGTGTAAAGCTTATTTTCTCCGCATTAATAAGTCATACATATTTAGAGAGCAATTTTTATTGCTTGCAACATGACAACTTACTTGAAGGATCTTACTCAATCCATAGGTAGGTATGGTGGAGGCTCATGGCAAAACTAGGTTTAAGGATATTTGGAAGCACAAGTAGTATCTCTACTTGGTGCAAGGAATTTGGCTAGCATGAGGGGGAAAGGCAAGCTCAACATGTTGTACGATCCATGACAATATACTTTAACTAAGATGTGAGAAAACATAACCCATTACGTTGTTTTCCTTGTCCAACACCAACTCTTTAGCATGTCATACTTTAATGAGTGCTCACAATCATAAAAGTGTCCAAGATAGTATATTTATATGTGAAAACCTCTCTTTCTTTATTACTTCCTATTAATTGCAACAATGACCAAAACTACGTTTGCCAACTCTCAACAACTTTTGAGCCTCATACTCTTCATGTGTGAAGTCATTACTATCCATAAGATCAATATGAACTCTTTTATTCTTTTTATTCTCTTTTATGCACTTAAGATCATAGGAAGATAGCAAAGCCCTTGACTCAACAGTAATCTTTAAAATATATAGCTCACAGACTCGATTACATAAAGGGATCACAAAGCAAAACTCAAAACTAATTCATACCAAAATTTTATTCTACTAGATCAAGATATTACCAAAAGGATCGAACTAAGTAAAAAGGTAAAGATAGGAGTGTGGTGGTGATACGATACCGGGGCACCTCCCCCAAGCTTGGCAGTTGCCAAGGGGAGTGCCCATACCCATGTGATTATGTCTCCTTCTTCAGAGTTGGTGTTGTGATCTTCTTGGCGATGATGCCCCTCAGGATACGATACTCCTCCTCGAGCTTATTAACTTGTTTCTTGAGGTCCATATTTTCCTTGCGGAGCTTGCCCATGACGGCTAAAGCTCCTTTTACCCAAGGATGCTGCATAGCTTCTTGAGAACAAGTGACACTCTTTTTCATATTTTCATAAGAAAGAAATTTAACATTAGAAGGGATGACCGAGTTTGGGATAGCTGAGCTCTGTAGTTCCCCCATCATGAATCCTGCTTGGAAGCGAGAGGTAACTTCTTGATCCTCCTCCATGGCATCTATCCTTTTCAAGTCGGCCTCCATCTCATCCTCCGTTGATGGCCCAAAGTGATAAGCATCGCTGTTTGCTCCTGGACCTGGTGTCGGGTGAGACACCCGACTCTCCCCGACTGACTCTTGAGAAGACATCTTGCTCTAAATCTGCGACAGAAACAACTCAAAACAAAGGTAGAAGATATTTGCGCGATACGGTGGTCAAAACCTTCAGGAGATTATATAATGAATTTTTACCTACCAAAAGAAGTAACGTGCAAGAAAACGGAGTCCGGAAGGCACACGAGGTGCCCATGAGGCAGGGGGGCGCGCCCAGTAAGGGGGGTGCGCCCTCCACCCTCGTGGAGGCCTCGTGTCCTTCCCGGACTACTTATTTTCCTATTTTCTTAAATATTCCAAAACAAAGAAAAATCGCTATTAGAACTGTTTTGGAGTCGATTTACTTACCGTACCACATACCTATTCCTTTTAGGAGTCTGAAACATTCTGGAAAGTGTCCCTTATGTATTCCTCCGGGGTTACGGTTTCAATAATATTAGTTTCAACATTTATGGGATTACCTGAGATATAATGTTTGATTCTTTGACCGTTCACCACCCTCGGACTTGTGCCTTCGAAGTTGTTGATTTTTATGGCACTGGAACGATAGACCTCCTTGATAACGTAAGGACCTTCCCATTTAGAGAGGAATTTTCCTGCAAAAAATCTTAAACGAGAGTTGAAAAGCAAAACATAATCACCTACGTTAAACTCACGCTTTTGTATTCTTTTGTCATGCCATCTTTTAACTTTTTCTTTAAACAGTTTGGCATTCTCGTAAGCCTGGGTTCTCCATTCATCAAGTGAGCTAATATCAAATAACCTCTTCTCACCGGCAAGTTTGAAATCATAATTGAGCTCTTTAATGGCCCAATATGCCTTATGTTCTAGTTCGAAAGGTAAGTGACATGCTTTTCCATAAACCATTTTATATGGAGACATACCCATAGGATTCTTATATGCAGTTCTATAAGCCCATAATGCATCATCAAGTTTCTTGGACCAATTCTTTCTAGATCTACTAACAGTCTTTTGCAAAATTAATTTGAGCTCTCTATTACTCAATTCTATTTGACCACTAGACTGTGGGTGATATGGAGATGCAATTCTATGATTAACATCATACTTAGCAAGCATTTTACGAAAAGCACCATGAATAAAATGTGAACCATCATCAGTCATGAGATATCTAGGGACTCCAAACCTCGGAAAAATAACTTGTTTAAGCCTCTTAATAGAGGTGTTATGATCAGCACTACTAGTTGGAATAGCTTCTACCCACTTAGTAACATAATCAACAACAACTAAAATATGTGTGTATCCATTAGAGGCAGGAAAAGGTCCCATATAATCAAAGCCCCAAACATCAAATGGTTCAATAAACAAGAGAATAATTCATAGGCATTTCTTGACATCTACTAATATTACCAATTCTTTGACATTCATCACAAGACAAGACAAACTTCCATGCATCTTTGAAGAGAGTAGGTCAATAAAAACCGGACTGCAATACCTTATGTGCAGTTCTATCTCCAGCATGGTGTCCTCCATATGTTTCGGAGTGACACTTGCATAGGATCTGTTCCTGTTCATGCTCAGGTACACAACGTCTAATAACACCATCTACTCCTTCTTTATAAAGGTGTGGGTCATCCCAGAAGTAATGTCTTAAATCATAAAAGAACTTTTTCTTTTGCTGGTATGTGAAACTAGGTGGTATAAATTTAGCAACAATGTAATTAGCATAATCAGCATACCATGGAGCAGTACAAGAAGCATTTATGACATCTAATTGTTCATCAGGAAAGCTATCATCTATAGGTAGTGGGTCATCAAGAACATTCTCTAACCTAGACAAGTTGTCTGCAACGGGGTTCTCAGCTCCCTTTCTATCAATAATATGCAAATCAAATTCTTGTAGCAAGAGAACCCATCTAATAAGTCTAGGTTTAGCATCTTTCTTTCCCATAAGATATTTAATAGCAGCATGATCAGTGTGAATAGTTACTTTAGAATAAAAAATATAAGGTCTGAACTTATCACATGCAAATACAACTGCTAAGAATTCTTTTTAAGTGGTAGCATAATTCCTCTAGGCAGTGTCAATAGTTTTTCTAGCATATTGGATAACATTTAATTTCTTATCAACTCTTTGCCCTAGAACAACACCTACAGCATAATCGCTAGCATCGCACATATTTCCAAAGAGTAAATTCCAATCTGGTGGCTGAACAATAGGTGCAGTGATCAAAGCTTTCTTAAGTATTTCAAATGCTTCTACACAATCATCATCGAAAACAAAAGGAATATCTTTTTGTAATAGATTAGTCAGAGGCCTAGAGATTTTAGAAAAGTCCTTAATGAACCTCCTATAAAAACTGGCATGACCAAGGAAACTTCGTATACCATTTATGTCCTTGGGACACGGCATCTTTTCAATAGCATCAACTTTAGCTTTATCAACTTCAATACCTCTTTCAGAAATTTTATGGCCCAAGACAATGCCTTCATTAACCATAAAGTGGCACTTCTCCCAATTCAAGACGAGACTAGTGTCTTCACATCTCTGCAAAACTCGATCAAGGTTGCTCAAGCAATCATCAAAAGAGGATCCATAAACAGAGAAATCATCCATGAATACCTCACAAATCTTTTCACAAAAGTCAGAGAATATAGCCATCATGCATCCTTGAAAGGTAGCAGGTGCATTACATAAACCAAAAGTCATTCGTCTATAAGCAAAAGTACCAAAAGGGCAAGTAAAAGTAGTCTTCGCTTGATCGTCCGCTGACACATGTATTTGAGAGAAACCAGAATAACCATCTAGAAAGCAGAAATGTGTATGTTTGGATAGTCTTTCTAGGATTTGATCAATAAAAGGTAAAGGGTAATGATCTTTCTTAGTAGCTTTATTTAATTTGGAGAAATCAATTACCATCCTGTAACCTGTAATAATTCTTTGCGGGATCAATTTATCTTTATCATTAGGGACTACAGTAATACCTCCCTTCTTAGGGACACAATGGACAGGACTTACCCACTGACTATCAGCAACGGGATAAATTATACCTACCTCAAGGAGCTTTAGTATTTCCTTTCTTACCACTTCTTTCATCTTAGGATTTAATCATTGTTGATGATCTCTAACTAGTTTGGCGTCTTCATCCAATTTTATTTTGTGTTGGCATAAAGTCGGGCTAATGCCCTTAAGATCATCAAGAGTATATCCAATAGCAGCACGGTGCTTCTTCAGAGTTTTCAATAATCTTTCCTCTTCCTGCTCTGAAAGGTTAGCACTAATAATAACAGGATATATCTTCTTTTCATCAAGATAAGCATATTTAAGAGTATCAGGTAATGGTTTAAGCTCAAACACGGGATTACCCTTGGGTGGAGGAGGATCCCCTAGGATTTCAACAGGTAAGTTGTGTTTCAGAATAGGACCCTGTTTAAGGAATATTTCATCTATCTCCATTCTTTCATTCATAAACATATCATTCTCATGGTGTAGCAAATATTGTTCTAAAGGATCAGTAGGAGGTACAACAATAGAAGCAAGACCAATAATTTCATCCTTAATAGGCAATTCTTTATCATGGGGTTGTCTACGAAATTTAGCAAAATTAAACTAATGTTTCATATCCCCCAAACCAATTGTAACAACATCCTTTTCACGATCAATCTTAGCATTGACAGTATCCAAGAAGGGTCTACCAAATATAATGGGACAAAAGCTATCTTGTGGGGAACCAAGAACAAGAAAATCAGCAGGATATTTAACTTTCCCACACAAGACTTCAACATCTCTAACAATCCCAAATGGTGAAATAGTATCTCTATTGGCAAGCTTAATTATAACATCAATATCTTCTAACTCAGCGGGTGTAATATCATGCATAATTTCATTATATAAGGAAATAGGTATTGCACTGGCGCACCCATATCACATAAGCCATGATAACAATGATCCCCTATTTTAATAGAAATAACAGGCATGCCTACAACAAGTCTATGTATCTTAGTATCGGGTTTAGCAATATTAGTAGCTTCATCACAGAAATAAATAACATGCCCATCAATATTATCAGCCAAGAGATCTTTAACCATAGCAATACTAGGTTCAACTTTAATTTTCTCAGGAGGTGTATATGTTCTAGTATTACTCTTACAAACCATAGTTGAAGCTTTAGCATGCTCCTTCATCCTAACATGAAAAGGTGGTTTCTCAACATAAGTGGTAGGAACAATAGGATCATTATAAGTGATAATCTTTTCTTCAACTGTAACAGGTGCAACTACTTTTACTTCAACTAGCAGAGTGGCCCGCCCGATGTGCGGGCTAGATTTTTTTCAAGTTTTATCATGAGTAATTGAGTATGCATTATTTGATTTATCTAAAGAAAGTTGGAACCAAATGTGATCACATTCACAAATATGATCCTTTCGTAGGATATATAATTTTTCTAAGGTGTGTTTGATTTTCTCGTAGATACATAAATATATGTGTGATCAAGTAATCATGTATCTTCTTGTGATGCATATTACACTAACTTTTCATAATCATTCCTACTGTGCAATTCTTATTTGCATTATTTTCTTGTTTTTTACTGCGTTGGCTTATTTAAAGGTTTTTATATTTAAACAAAGATAGACATATGTATATTTGCTAATATTGTGTAACATTGGCATCCTAACCTATTTGTTGTGTATGCATGTACCTGTAATATTCATCAACTATGTTTGACGTTGTCTTTAAATTTGATAAATCCAAAAAAACCTATTTTTATCAAAGGAGGGAGTAAGAATAGGTGGAGAAGAAAAATATGTAAAACTTCGACGTGCAAGACAATGACTAAGTAAGGATAGTCATTTTCTTACAAGTGAAAATTCCTAAATTGAAACAATAAAACATTTATACTAAGTAACTGAATATTTCATTCATGGGTAATAGAATAAAAAGACAGTAATGTGTATAATGAGAAATGTATTCATAAAGAATTTCATAACTCTCAAGTGGAAAATAATTTCTTAATTCAATAAATAGGGAAGAAAAGCTCATAAACTTGAGCTAAGCTCGACCATAAAGAAAAGAGTATTATAGTTCCTAAATTTTTTGTTAAATTATAAAATAATTGATGATGAAAAAAACACTTATTTTGCCTCATAAAGCAATTATCAGAATATATATTTCGTCCATAGAACTGAAGTACACATCAAGCATAAGAAAATAAGCTGGTGAAGGCACTGTATTGCTGACTTGTACCAAAGCGTAGACAAAAGGATATATGTGCAAAGAAATGAGAATGTAGAACTAAATTGTCAAACAATAATGCATGGTAATGTATACTTTCCTTAAAGAGCAAATGAATTTTAGTGTGATTCCCTGATTGCTTAGGGATGAGATCAACCAGAACTCCTACTGAATATTGTGTCAACATGATACCATGAACTACCAAAAAAATCACAAAGAACATGAGAAGGCAAGTAATAGATACGCACATTACTTTTATGACAGGACATGTGTATGAGACGAAAAAATTGTGCCTTAAAAAACGAACTACATGTGTCACAAATTTGTACCGATTGTTGCTCTTCATCACATATCACCAGGATGAACCAAAATAACTCTTCCATCCTTGCAAGCACTTCCTTGGTACTCTCCTAACACGGCAGCATGCTTGTAGATGATCAGAAATAATAAATGTATAAGTTTGGAACTTTGGATTCATGGGTGCTAATCCAATAAAATTGACTAATTAAATAACTATGTTTATTATTTAGGGCATATTCAAAACGAAATCTTAATTTGAACATTTAAAGAAAATCAGGATTTGTAGCACTATACTGTACTTTTGGCCAGTTCATATGCTGATTCTAGAAAACTGTGTGATATTTTTCGACCTTCAAATTCAAATGCAGAATTAAAACGATATGCATAGTTCATGTGTGTTCCATGCACCCATGCATATACAATAATATCAGAGTTGAGTTAAAAAACAACAATGGCATAAACCATAAGAGAACATGTTGTTGAACTTTTTGCGCCATATCCAAATAAGAAATATTCTGCATATACAATATTAACTTACTGTTACTGTCAGCCATATGCATGTATGTCTAATGCATCTGACTCTGATTCTGGGCCTTTTATCATTGCCATGGAGGTTACATTGTTCAATTTTGTATCAGGTTATCTCTCTTCGGTAGTAAGTCTCCACAAACTGACCGACAAAATTACCACACATAGGTGTTTTGCTTAAACATTGCATCAAGCACATGGTGAGCATCTCCTAACTTACTCAATCTCACATGGAAATCTGGATTAGCGAGCCACTACTCTTCTAATCCGAATTTTCAGTACTGGATTAGTGACTCCTTCGGCAATGCGTCGCATGTGCCTTCTCAAGGGTAAAGAATTGCCATGAAAACTTGCCAAATCAGTGGATAAATTTAGTCAACTGCTTTTCACCAAACGACAGAGCTTGCTTGTCAATTTTTCAAACCAATGCAAAAAGAAATAGGCCAAACACCACCAGAGGAGCAATACACCACTAACTAAACGTAAAAAAGATGCAAGCCAAGGGGACTTCAATCTGTAAGAAGCCGTGCATTGAATAACAACATATACCTTTTCCTCAACAGACAATACACCAGATTCACCTCTACTTCAGTTGGGTGCACGTTGAGGTGGATGCGAGGAGCACCAGCAATGCCTGATAGGTAGGGAGGCTCCGTATATGATGGATATGGTGTCAAGAAGCAATGTTGGAAGATAAAATGCGAGGAACAAAGAGCAAAGTGGCAACACCCTTGATCTGCACAAATAGTCCTATATGTGAAATATAAATTATGTTAATGTACTTGCTCTAAAATAAGACATGCTAATTGCCAGTAAACGGCTGTGCGTGCTAATTGCAGACGGAATTGCCAGTAATCGCTCAACTCCATGTTGCCTCGGGAAACATATTGTTGCATCCCAATATTGCGTGTGCAAATATCAATCTTTGTAGTTTGTACTATCCAATACGTACGTAATAAAGGTACATGTTACTCATGCAGAAAATCAAGAGTATGATATAGGACGCAGTGGCAAGGACATGCATATGTCGACTACATGAACCATGTTGCAAACTAATGAATAGTCGAGTATTGCTTAATAGTAGTAAGGAAAGAAATTAGAATAATCTAATTATGATTGATTTTGTGATTATTTAGTTTATTTGCTCAGCTCTACAGATCAAATCCTATGGGCCTTTGAAGGAAAGAAAAAGGACATGCTTATGTGATTTATGAATCACTCACACTTGTCCATCGTGATCAGAAATTTGCTGATCGCCTGAACTTCACCTCTCCATATGTCGTGCTTGTTCATGACGGCCCAATTTCTATGTACCCAAGTATGGCCTCGTACAGTCCATCTGTTCAATCAGCCCAAATTAAAATAAAATAAAGAAGTACATCGAACATGCATGCTTATCTCCACGGACGCCTGCATTACGGCTTCTTTCCTGAAAGGCAATGGATTGCTACTGCTGCTGCTATACGTCTCACCAGGACCTGCCTACAAACTCGCATGCTTTGCTCACCTTTCACAAAGAGATGGACGACAGATCGAGGCCAAATCTGTAGGCAATCCTGCATCGCGTACGATCAAGGCCGACGCGCATCCGGGGGATGCGAGGAAGGCAACAAAAAGAAAATAATCAGACATGTGCAATCCTTGGATATTGATTTTTATCAACCTGTAGCATGTACATCGCCATCCGGTACTGTAGGTCACCGTCGAAAGGCTTGGGATCTTGGCAAGTTCGCTGACTGCGGAAGGTTGGGGATCTGGTGAGGTCGAAAACAGAGTGTGACTGAAACTTTCGAAATCTTCAACTACATAAGCCATATATATGGGGAAAAAAATGCTCCATTACTGAACGTTATAACAAAGCAAGACGTGCACAAAAAGGAAAACCTCTATCCGTCTCTCTCCTAACAAAAAGAAGCTAATTTGATGATCTAACCTGTAAAAGGAGGCCCAATCACAGACCTGACCTCCATCAAAAGTAGCATGGTCTTGCTGAAATCATCCAACTTGCATATTGGTTATGGTACTATTAATTAATCCCCAATTGTACGTACACTGATTATATTAAGCAGGAAATTGCTCTTGCAATGGAAGGACTCTTCTAATCCCATTCTGACTACTACCACGGCTAGGCAGCACATTTGATCCTAACTTACTCAATCTCACATGGAAATCTGGATTAGCGAGCCACTACTCTTCTAATCCGAATTTTCAGTAATGGATTAGTGAGCGACTCCTTCGGCAATGCGTCGCATGTGCCTTCTCAAGGGTAAAGAATCGCCATGAAAACTTGCCAAAAAATCTCCAAAGGGGATCCACCACCGGTGCACCAGCTTGTTGCCAGCTCCCATCATCCCCCGATTTGCTGATCCCCCTGTTTATATCTACGAACCACCTGCAGCTGCATATGAAACAAAGAGCTGGAGGCTGGCACGCTTCAGACATCTAGAGCTGAATAAGAGACGGCGACGCTTCTGATCTAGAGTACCTTGTATACTTGTAGTACCACATAGGGCAACATGTAGTTGTAGTATGTGTTGATCGATGGAGTGATGGCTTCGTGTACGGCTCAATGAACCGAGGTTGTAGTCGTCTTTTTCTTCGATCACCTGCCACGAACGGAGGCTCTCGTCATCCTGTTCTTCGATCCACCTGCTCTAGATTGATGAAGGAAGGATATCGGCCACGGATTGAAGACGTAGGCTGCTAAGGCTGGGCCTAGCCGCCTAGGGCATGATGGAGAGGGCCGGTGCAGATAAAGATTTAGGGAAGACGGATGATGAAGAGGAAATGTGACTTTTTTTATTTCCTTCTTGTATGTATCGTTAGCTATTGGCTAGATAAACGGAGGCGTTCGTGAGAGAAGCGGTGGAAAATCCTTAGGACAGAGAGATATAACGTGAAAGGTAACATCTTTTTCTATTAATAGAAGTTTTTTTTTATATGTAATAATTAGGCTAAAAGGAGCGAAACGTTTTCTTCCACTACAATTGTAATGGCATTGGTGGGTAATTTTCTAAACGTCAATCTTATCTAATGGCTATAAAAATTTATTATATTAAATTAACGGTCAGATGTTTCTAATTTTTGTGGTAATTTCTAGTCTATTTATCTATTTCTGGTTAACCCGTCAAGTACTTTTTATATATAATAGATGGGAGGATTATATTTAAACCACTTCTCCTTAGGAAGATCAATGTGAGTAGCAAAAGATTCACAGAAAGAAGCTACTATCTCAGAGTCAAGTCCATATTTAGTGCTAAATCCACGAAAAGTATCGGTATCCATAAAAGACTTAACACAATCAAATTTAGGCGTCATACCTGACTCCTTACCATAGTCGGAACCCCAATCTTCAGAGTTGCGTTTAATTCTATACAATAAGTCCCACTTGAATTCAATAGTCTTCAGCATATGAGAACCAGCATAAGAGGTATCGAGCATGGTGCGATCATTGAGAGAAAGCCGAGCATAAATTTTTTGAATAATCATTTCCCTTGAGAGCTCATGATTGGGGCATGAATATAACATTGACTTAAGCCTCCCCCAAGCTTGAGCGATGCTTTCTCCTTCGCAAGGCCAAAAATTATATATATAATTACGATCACGATGAACAAGATGCATAGGATAGAACTTCTGGTGAAATTCCAATTTCAATCATTTATAGTTCCAAGATCCCGTATCATCACATAGCCTATACTATGTCAATGCATCTCCCTTCAAAGATAAAGGGAAGACCTTCCTCTTAACAACATCATTGGGCATACCTGCAAGCTTAAATAATCCACAAACTTCATTCAGATAGATAAGGTGTAAATCGGGATGCAATGTTCCATCTCCTGCAAAGGGATTAGCTAGCAGTTTCTCTATCATACCCGAAGGAATCTCAAAGTAAACATTTTCAGGAGGTTCAGTAGGTTGAGGAGCAACTCTTTGTTCTACTGGTCGGGGCGAAGACGCCCCGAACAAGCCCCTCAAAGGATTAGTTTCCATAGTAACAAGTGACAGTAAATTTCAGCACACTATATAAATGTTTCCTTACCAAGTTCCACTCACCAAAGGTGCTTCACTACCTGGCAACGGCGCCAGAAAAGAGTCTTGATGACCCACAAGTATAGGGGATATATCATAGTCCTTTCAATAAGAGTGTCGAACCCAACGAGGAGCAGAAGGAAATGATAAGCAGTTTTCAGTAAGGTATTCTCTGCAAGCACTGAAATTGTAGGTAACAAATAGTTTTGTGATAAGATAATTTGTAACGGGTAACAAGCAATAAAAGTAAATATGGTGCAGCACGGTGGCCCAATCCTTTTTGTAGCAAAGGACAAGCATGGTCAAGGTCTTATAATGAGAAAAGCGCTCCCAAGGACACATGGGAATTATCGTCAAGCTAGTTTCATCACGCTCATATGATTCGCGTTCGTTACTTTGATAATTTGATATGTGGGTGGACCGGTGCTTGGATATTGCCCTTTCTTGAACAAGCATCCCACTTATGATTAGCCCCTATTGCAAGCATCCGCAACTACAAAAGAAGTATTAAGGTAAACCTAACCATAGCATGAAACAAGTGGATACAAATCAGCCCCTTACGAAGCAACGCATAAACTAGGGTTTAAGCTTCTGTCACTCTAGCAACCCATCATCTACTTATTACCTCCCAATGCCTTCCTCTGGCCCAAAAAATGGTGAAGTGTCATGTAGTCGACGTTTACATAACACCACTAGAGGATAGACAACATACATCTCATCAAAATGTCGAACGAATACCAAATTCACATGACTACTAATAGCAAGACTTCACCTGTGTCCTCAGGAACAAACATAACTACTCACAAAGCATATTCATGTTCATAATCATAGGGGTATTAATATGCATTAAGGATCTAAACATATGATCTTCCACCAAATAAACCAACTAGCATCAACTACAAGGAGTAATCAACACTACTAGCAACCCACAGGTACCAATCTGAGGTTTTGGTACAAAGATTGGATACAAGAGATGAACTAGGGTTTGAGAGGAGATGGTGCTGGTGAAGATGTTGATGGAGATTGACCCCCTCCCGATGAGAGGATCGTTGGTGATGACGATGGTGATGATTTCCCCCTCCCAGAGGGAAGTTTCCCCGGCAGAACAGCTCCGCCAGAGCCCTAGATTGGTTCCGCCTCGTGGCGGCGGAGTTTCGCCCCGTAAGCTTGCTTATGATTTTTTCCTGGGTAAAAGACTTCATATAGCAGAAGATGGGCACCGGAGGGCCACCAGGGGCCCACGAGGCAGGGAGGCGCACCCAGTAGGGGTGGGCGCATCCCCCACCCTCGTGGCCAGGGTGTGGGCCCCCTCTGGTACTTCTTTCGCTCAATAATTCTTTTTAATTCCAAAAAATGACTTTTGTGGAGTTTCAGGACTTTTGGAGCTGTGCAGAATAGGTTTCCAATATTTGCTCCTTTTCCAGCCCAGAATTCCAGCTGGCGGCATTCTCCCTCTTCATGTTAAAGCTTGTAAAACCAGAGAGAATAGCCATAAGTATTGTGACATAACGTGTAATAGCAGCCCATAATGCAATAAATATCAATATAAAAGCATGATGCAAAATGGACGTATCACACAAGTTGGTGCATTAGTCAATCAATATCGATTTAGATTAAAGGCTAAATGCATTGGAAGTGTAGATGTACTAAACTCTTTGTTTTTTTAGCCGATGTATACTCTTTTTTGGAAGACCGAGGGAGTACACGTGCATGCACTCACATACACAGCCAGGGTGGTTCACGTGCAAGGGTTGGACTCCTGTCGTGCCTGCGTAATGTTTTGTTTAACTGATTTTTTTGCTCTGCCAACTGACAGGTGGGACCCAGAAACCAGGTGACAATTTAACCAATCAACAAAGTGCCACGTCGACTATGTGGCCGGTCAGTAGGGTGCAATACGGTGCTCTACGATGAGCTAGTGATCGTATAATCACCGCAAAACTATATATAATGACCGTAAAGAGCGTGTTGTTACATACGTTGACCGCCAGTGTATTTTTCCCATTTCAAATTAAGCCGTATTAACCGGAAAGGACACAGTATGGACTAGTACTAGTACTGCTTTGATGTGTCCCGTCAACTCGCCGAACGAGGAGAAGCTTGCTTAGTATGCCTGTCCCTCGCCCACGCGCGCGGTGGCTCGCAGGACAAGGAGAGGGTTTTGACTATAGCGCCCTCTCCCTCTCCCTCTCCCTCTCCCTCGCTCTCGCTCTCGCCCTCACGACGGACGTGCATCAGTTCAATCAATGTCAGATTGCCAGAAGCATATTGTACTGTAGTATCATCATTGTTGGACCTTCCGAAGAGGCGAAGAGCCAAGTGGAAGGTTCACACGAGTATGAACTGTTGAACCTCCCGAAGAGGCAAAGAGCCAAGCGCAAGGTTTTATAGGAGTTGTCGTCCTAGTAGGCGTATACTACAACTACAACGAACGATGCTACTGTATGATGCCGCCACGTCACCTATATCCAAAGCTGTGCCACCTTTTTTCTCAAAGAGCATGCTGGAGCCCGTGCAACAACCACACAAGTTGCACGTACACATAACACATTTACTAGTAATAAATTCTAAAGGACAAATGCCAGTATGCCGCACAAGTTCATCTCCAATTCATGTGATAAATTTGTGCACGACTAGTCTACATATATTCACAGTGCTACCTTTCACAATTTACCGTACTCCACTTACACGTTATAGATGGGCTACATGTCCTCCTCTAGGTTCCAGTCCCAGGTGTTCTTCATGGATGGCACGATCCATAGCGGTGGGCAACAGGAATCATTGTCGCAACTTTCTAGTCCGGTTCCACACGATGGAGACTCATCCAAGCTGAAGCGGCATAAATCAGGGATAGTGTGTCCCAGCATGTCGTTCATCCAGCGGTGCACACTGAAGACACAACCATGCTTCATGAACGGCAGGCCTTCGATGTCGTGCACAGAAGGTGGCATCCGCTTCACAATGGGGTAGCTGTTCCCAATGAAAAGCGAGTACTCTCCAAGAGTGTTCCTCGGCACCCACGTAGCATCACGGGGGTCGAACTTGGCGCCGTTCATCTGGTACACGCGGCATCTCAGATCTGGACACATGGTGACATACATAGTCAAGGTCCATGCATAATAATGTTGTCCTCAAATATGGCGGTCAGTAATACTGTGCAGCAAATATTACTACTCCTATATAGAGGAAATAAAATAACCGGCTTATTATATATAGCCACTCTTGGCTACATGGATGAGATAGTAAGACATGGAAAAACAAAAATGGTGGCAGCTAGTGGGTTCAAGTCTTCAAGGGCCTAGCTAGCTATACGCATCCTCCAAGGTAAAAAGTACTCCTACTAGTACTAGTAAGTAGTAACCCAATGAAAGAGAAGGCGGGAGGGTTAAAAAAAATGGAATACCTGGGTAGATGGTGACGGTCCGATCGTGGTAGATTGTGTGACCATGTTGCACATCAGTGGTACCATGGGTAACGACTGCTAAGATAGTTGATCCCAATATGCCAAAGTCAGCTACAAGGTTCTAGGTTATACCGAATCGTGGATGCAAATGCACATCCAGGATCGGCGATCTTATTTTGATCGGGGGATCAGTGGTCCCTGAAAAATGATGGAGTATCGTTAGGGATGCAAATGATGGTTTGTGCATTCTGTTTGTAATCTCCCGTGTCGTAGGATGGCAACCAGATGAAACAAGTCCCCTGGATTGTCACCGCGAAGATGTGGCCTAGATGGCGCACGGCGTCTTGGAACGTGTAAGGGTACAAATCTGCCACTGCCAACATGCGCCAGCCTCTGCCATTACCGCCTCTTGCATTGATGGCAATCCTTATGTCGAACACCACAATAAGATAGTAATCGTCGTAGCCACGTCGCTTTGTCGGCGGGTCCGCAATTGCTATCTTCTTCAATCTCATGTAGGCATCATCATACGTATTCAAGCCCAGCCAGTCTGGAAGGCCAATCCCAATGGTGGAGAAGGGGTCTACGGGAATGGCCGCACTACTGTGGATGTTGTGCAAAATGATGGTGGTATCCGGCCAGAGGTATACAAGACAATCTTTGTTGGCACCTACCCAGACCAATATATAAGACGGTGGGCAGCGGAGAAATTACGGGATGGAAATGGAACAACTAAGTACTACATGATCAAACTCCATTACTGACCTGCTCATCGGACAAAATCCGACTACCTCTCAATGTCGGCAACTCTAGCGGAGTCAACGTGCAACCATGGCTAGGGAGCGGTGGACTGTTCGAAGGATTGTCCCATAGAAGAACCTTCTCCTCGAGGACGCATGGAAGACCAACAAGCATGGCCTTTTCCCAAGCCTATTTAAGCACCGTCTTTAAAAAGTTGGTGCAGGAAACACCGATTCTTGCGGTGGTGAGGACGTCGGAGCGGCGTGCGATTTCTCCTAGAGGATCATCGTCCAAGGTCTCCCAGCCTCGACGAGGAGGAGAACCGCCTGGCAAATCCATGGGAGCAGCGATGAACTGCCTTCTCTTCGGGGGGAGGGGAACTGGCGAGGAGTAGATAAGAGCGTAGGAACTGCAGGTCTTCGTCCCTTCCAACTTTAGATTGTTCCTTAGTGAAGGGGTGAGGCTATTATTTACTACTAGTACTAGCATTACGGGACGTTATGGGATTGCATTATACTGCAAATAATAGCACTAGTAAGAGGTTTTTAGCACTAGGTAGTAGTTTTTGGCATGGATTAAGAATTTTTTGGTATGTTTTTGCTATTTTAGTACACGCCAACTAGTCTCAAAAAACGTCTTACATTATGGGATGGAGGAGTACGTACTCATACTGTAGCAGTACTAGTACTACTTTCTCAACTAGTAGTGCGATGCACTGTACTTCTAGTATAGTGCACCAGTTCTGAAATCTTGAATCTCAGGGCCAAGGAGTTACAGTTGGAAGTGGAGGGTACTACTGTTCTCTAGAACCATTGTTGTACTATCAATGCAGGGAAAGTACAGCTGCGTAGTGGCCTAGTGGGTACTCTCGGTGCTCTAGCCGCTCCTCTCATGTAGCTGGCCTACTCAGCCGCTCCTCTCACGCACACACTAGCAGCCTGTTTATCAACGATGGTTACTGCGGGGGCAGAACATTTGATTTATTTGATACAGCAAGACTAGGCTTTTCGCTTCCATTTGTGGAGGTGTAATGGATCTCGTCTAACTTTGTTAGTAGTTCCTTCTTTATGAATGAGATGAGGCAAAGCTTTTGCCTCCGTTTAAAAAAACACGTCAAGAGGAATTTCTTTTATAGAGCAGATAATTGAGTGAAGTCCATGCGTGCAACGCCACAAGCTACAGATTAGTAGTAGAGCACTTTACGTACAGAGCCATATTGCATAGTTCCCAATGCCCCGCCAGGCTTTTCCGGCTCCTCGGGCTTAATTGGGATGCGCTAGTTTAAATATGCTACTAGCTGATGAGGAAGCTGCAAGCGAGGTGCGGCTGGGGCGAGCACACGAGCCATGATATGATGGGAAGGAAAACCCGTTCACGTGGCTAGGCTATCCAGTGCACCCAGATTGTGCTGCCGCACATGCGTTGGACTTCAAAACTCAAACTACCCGTGTACAATATTGGCTCGCAGCAAAGTTACTATTTAAAAAAAAGGCCGCCGTGTGTTCGACCGGGATCGAACCCACAAAACGAGGTATACACTCCCGTGACCACTAGTAGTACTCGTTGGAGTACAACGCAACCTAGAATCGCCTTTTGTCGCTAGTAGTACATTGTCCCTTACAAGAAACCACTAATAATGCCAAGAGACTACTACCACTTGCATACGTGGCAGACTTAAGATAATACTACCTTATCAACCATTGTACATGCCCTTACCAACCAGCCCTACCAAGAAACGACTACTCTACAAAGTGTCGTTATAGGCACATTTCAACCCATGTCGCCCATTAAGTCAACGCCTTCTATTCGACCGAGAGGGTGTGTTTGGTTGCGTTCTCGTCTTAGCATTGTTGTTCCCTCTTCATGCATTCTCAACTCAACACCCCTCCTAATGCATGCTCTCTTCATGCATGCTTCTAGTGTATTTGTGCTATGCTGGTGTGGACTCATGCACCCTCCATACACTCTACCAAACACCCAAAAGTGGGTTGAGAAGGGAACTCTTGGGCTCATGCACCCTTCATACACCCTACCAAACACACCCAGGCGTTATGACTTGTGGGACCTACATGTCAGTCTGCACAAAAACCCCGAGTGACCTCCTACCTCTGGCCCGTCCACCTAGTCATCCTCGGCCATGGGACGCAGCTACCGCCGCCGGCAGAAGGCGAGGTCAAAACCGCCGGTGGTGCGGAGCCCATCTTGCGGCAGCCCGGATGCCAGCTCCGTCCGGTGCTCGCGGCCGCTAGCTAGCCAAGATAGCTCCGTCCAGCTGCTTGTCTGCAAGGTTTGCTAGCTAGGTTGGCACGGCGGCGCGGCGGCTTGCTCACGCGTGCCGCGCTATGGCCAGCCATCTGGCTCAAGCGAAGGCCAGCGCGGTGGCTTGCTCGCTCGATAGTCACGCTCGAGCCAGCCTGCCAACCCGTGCGGAGGCCAGCGTGGCATCCGGCCCATTCGGCGGTGCAGCGGCCAACTCGCTCATCACCAGTGCCACCGACAAACATGCATCAGTATTGTTTGAAGTAAAGTTCAGGAAAAATAATGATTTGAGGGGGAATAATAGGATAGAAGGTCAGATGTGGGTCCCTCGTGTCAATAATCAAACAAAATGTGTTGGTTTAAGCTGCCTCGACAGCACGGACGTGTGGGCCAACCCTGTCATAAATGGGTTTAAACAAGCCTAATCGGCACTAGGTAGTAGTTTTTGGCATGGATTAAGAAATGTTGGGTATGTTTTTGCTATTTTTTGTACAATAGATTCTTCCTAGAGCTGGTTGAAAGTGGTAGTTTTTTGTTAAATACTCTACATATTGTAAGTAGGAGTGGAAGTTAAGCTTTGGAAGCCAATAAGCAAGGCTATTTACATAGTGCATATGTGTACATGATTGAAAGTAAATATCAACCATCAGTGACTAATATCTTGATGGAAAACTCGAAACTATGGAAATACTAGGATTTTTTTGCATGGTTGGAAATACTAGCAATGTTCATGTGCGTTGCAACGGATCATAATTAGAATAATACTTATTCACAAACTTGATACAAAACACTCTAATTTTGATATACATATATCACCAGAGATATAGTATGTTTCAATTAGAATATATTCCTTGGGATGTTTTGGCGAGGTCAGGGAGGGATGTGGTTGGTTTTTAAGATACTAATTATGGGTTTTTCTGCAAATTGGTAGACAAGTGGGATGTTGGTGAGAATAGGCAACAACTTACCTCACAGTCGTTAGATGTAGATCTAATGGTCAGAAATGACGGATGGCAGACACACCATCATCACCAACTTAGTATTGTGTAGGAGTACTAGCAAGATCTGTGCATTGCACGGAACATCAAGATGCATTTTTTATAAAATACTTGTTGTCATTGACCCATGCGGGGGTAATCACATGTGTAAAAACTAATGATATCTCGAGAAATAGGAGATAAGGTGAAGAGGAGTGGGGCGTGGTGGTGATTGGTGGTCGGACTAAGCGGAGGCATGGGGATTGATGACGCTGGCAGCGGCCACCAGGCCAGCTTGTTCCAGAGGCTTCCTTTCTTAATTTCTCAACAATGAGGTTGTTGGAGATAAGGATGAACGAGGGAAGGCCTTGTCTGCAAATGTGGAGAGGGGTGCGGGTATCTTTTAGTTTAATTTCCATCCGTCAGATATAGATCAGATGGTCTATGTTGCAAGATGGCACGCATACCATCATCACCAAGTTGGTTTTTTATAAGAGAAGAAATATAAGTATGGAGATGCAAACGTATTATCGATACTTTTTCGTAAACTAGCATCTACATTCTATTCAACGCCTCAGCATGTGGGGCCTTAGCACAATGACTTCTCGACTGTGTAAAACAAAGGTTTTCCCGTCGCCGAAAAGGTGGGGGTGACGGCGGCACACTTTTTGGCTTGCTCTAGTCCTAGTAGTCATACTAGGTGCTCTAAACACATGTAGATTTATGCTTTTTCATGTCTCGTGTTCGCCATACTGCCACGACTGTTGATGAATAGAGGTAAGTTATTCATGGGGAAACCCTTGTTGAGCGTGTTTGCGAGAGAGAGAGAGAGAGAGAGAGAGTGCATGTGTGATATGTCTAGAGACTGAGGCAATGAGAACAGATTCTTTGTGTCTATGTGTGTCGAGGATAGAGAGAGACATGTACATGGGGCTTTGTGTTGTGTAACGTGGAGACACATATACATAATTAGAGAGTGAATGTGTGAGATACACATGCGGACATGGGGAGAAATGAGGATCTAGATAAATGGGTGTTTGTGCTTGTCTATGTGCATGTGGAGTAGAGAGACCACTAATGATGTAAACCTAGTATAAGGGAAGGGGGAATGGTCTGACATGTGTAGTAGCGGGATAGCATGGGTGCGGGCGGGGGGAGCAGACTATTTGGAAGAGACCTCGAGTGTGTGTGTGGGAGAGGGGTGTGAGAGCGAGAGAGAGAGAGAGCTAGCGACGGAGACAGAGAGAGAGAGAGAGGAAGAGAGGGGGCGAGAGAGGGGGCGTTTGTGTCCATAAATGGCATATAGATAGGAAGACAATGTTGATGTTGTTCGAAATTGGCCTATGTACGGAGACGCAAGGGAAGCGAGTCATCGTGTGTGTGATAGGGACTTCATGAGAGATCTAGAATAGATGGTGTAGAGAACAATGTGCGAGATTGAGATCGATGATACATTAGGGAGCTATGGAAAGAGTCACGACATATATGTATACAGGGAAGGAGCTGGGGCGGGTCCGCATGTGGGAGAGATAGAAAGAGGAGAGTGGTGCACAAGGAGACAAAGTGTGCTTGTTTGCAGTGGGGGTGGTGTGTGAGATGAGTCTGCGAGAACCACATAACTAGGGAGATAGACGTTTGGGGGCGACATTTTGTGTGTATGGGAAAGATACACTCTACATAGTGCGTGTGCTTGGGAAAGAGAGATGCCGGGAGACCTAGAGAGTGGGGAAGAGATGTGTGCATGCCCGAGAGACAACGTGATAGAGACCTATATTGCGGTCCGGACTTTAGAAGAGAGAGGGGTGTTGAGGTGCTCGTGTGTTGGTGTTTGGGGGAGAGAACGACTTCTGTGTGTGTGTGTGGGGGGGGGGGGGGGCGACTAGGGGGGGGGGGGGTGTTGGCTTCAGATAAAGATTGAGGTGTCTATATTTGAGGGACTTTAGCGTAATTGAGATATATATGGTCAATAGTGTGTGCACTCATGGTTGATCAATTTGTTTCATAGTTTGGACTATGAGATAACGATACTTTTGAACATGCGTGATATGCCTTGATGTACCAGAATTACAAACCTAAGATTGGAATTTTGGAATTCGACTCCATCAATAGCTTTTTTTAATTCATTTAAATGGAGGTACATTTTTTAAGCCGGGATTTCGTGATTTCAAATTCATATATCAAACCTAGAGATATACACATACGGGCATGTTCAAACTTTATAATCATCCACTTTATTCATACACATACACATTTTTTGCTTTTGTCATCATATTTAGGATAAACACATTCGGAATTTCATTTGAATTGGACCGTATGATGGTATTTGCTTGTACTAGCTCAATGATCCATATTTGAATTGAATGGACAATCTAAGTTTCGAGTTGGAGACATTGATTTTCAAAAGTTGTACTTTTTCTTGCGTGCAAAACAAACAAATTCTCGGCCATGATATCATAGTCGGCCGTACAAGAGAAGAATATAATATCGGGCGACAAAAGCTTTCAAACTTTCCGCTCACATCAAAATATCTCGCGTCCGAAAGTTTAGCCCTGCGATATTCCTGTTTTACCCCTGCCACATGAACGGAAAAGGGCTGCTTTGGTAACTCCATTGTTTCCCCCTCTTTGACCCCAACATTCTTCCAAGAGCCCCTCCCCTTCACCTCCCCGACCCCCCCAACCACGGCAAGCCGCCGAATCTAGTCTTCCGCCGCAGCGGTGGACCTCACACCCCGCCGGATCTACCTTCCACACCTTGGAACCCCCAACCGCCAACTCACCACTTCACCGGAGCCGCTTCAGCGACTGGCTTGTCCACCGCTCCAGATCTCCTTGACCGCCATCATGGTCCACCGCACCAGATCTCCTTAACCGGCGCCCTTGTCCACCACAGTGTAGGCCCTTCACTGAGTCCCTCGTCCGCCCCATCGCTGGCCCTTCATACAAGCCCTCGCCACCGCAATAGATCCGCCTCACCGAAAGCACTGTATGACGTGCCCGCTGAAGCCTTCGTCCACTGCACCGGACCCGCTCCACGGACGCCATATTCAACTCCACCAGCCCTACTTTACCGACGCCGCAGCCTCATCAGGTTATTTCGATTTGTACTCCTTTGGTTTTTTTCTTTATCGTGCAACTGTTCACTTACCAAAGATGAGCTTTCTTGTATGTCGACAGGCGCCGCAACCGTAGCACCAGAGCCGCTTCAGTGACGGCGACAGCCGGCCCAAACTCAACCGCAACACGAGCATCATCGACGATCCTTAGCTATCAAGTATGACGACGATACCCATACGCCGCCGAGAATCAGGTACTATTATCCAACGGCCAGCGCCTACATTCACTTTCTTAGCATAAGCACCGCACCTTTGAATTTCTTCAGGGAATCATTCAATTTTTCATGAGATGCGTTATTCTGCTTGCACCTATAGGGCCATACTTCTCACAGTGAACATGTTACATGTGCTAAATTACATACCAGTGCACATATAGTTAATATGCTTTAGTTTTGTCCTAAGTATTACTGTACTTCCTAGGTATCACTGCTTACTATTTTACTTCTTGCATGCTATATTTATGATAATGGTGTTGTTCTAATGCCACCTGTTGGTTCCATCAGACTGCTTAATGTTCTCTATGCTTAATTACACATCAACAAACTAGCATGTGGTTCCACTGCTTTTTGTTTGTTTTAGCCTACATTTTCTGATGCTAGCTAGTACATCACTGCTCCGAGCCTCTGTTCATTACTTGTTTGTGTGTTCTTGATCTTCCCAAGTTGCACGACTAATTTTATGCATTTATTAATCATGGAGCTACCAAACCCATCAAGCAAAATATTAGTTCTTTTGGGGCTGGCACCTCGAACAAGCATAAAAATAGAGGGAAGCAGATATAGTGTCGTCTATGCACACACCCTTCTTTCATTAGTTTAGATGAACCATTGATTATCAATTCGGACTAGTGCATGCGATTAAAATTAATTTTACCTAAATAGAGGGTGCAGAATAAACTACAATAACTAGATTTGCAACCACGGGATGTTGACGATATCTTCAAAGAACATTGCAACAATAGCGAGGCTTCACAGCAACATATGGTAAGCCAGTGTATTTTAGTACATGTGAAATGTAATGCGAGTGGGCTGCTTTCTTGGCTTGTGCCCTCAACCCGTAATCCTACAGAATTACAAATAGTTCAGTTGTCTGCTTTGCTGTATTGCTTGATTCTAATACTTGTTTGTTACTTGTAATGCTATACCTGAGTTGGCCAATATGTCAGTCGTGCCTGCTGTACTATCGTAAAGAAATGCATGCCTAGTTCATTTGAGTCCTTAACTTTTCCTCTGAACTTCATCACAAGACCGTCTTCGTAGTTTATATGAGGCCACACTGTTAAGTGCTTTCTCAGATTATTTCAACTGTTTAGATGCCTTGGAAACTTAAATATAGCGGTGGTACACTCCCTCTCAACTAGGGATGTCAACTGGGTCCCATTTAATCCCGATTAGGGTCCACTAGTTGTATGATAGTTCAAAAGAGTTTTTGTTTTTTGAGGAAAATGAACTAGGGAGCTAGCAAAAACTAACTAGATGGGACTGGCGAATGTCGTTTATTTGCCACTCACATCCCTAGTTTCATCTTACCTTTTTAATTTCTTTTCGGCTGATGCTGCTTCGAACCATTTAAATATAGCTTGCCATGCTCGGCAATAATTCGTATGTCATTTACCATGTAAGCTTACTGCCTGGATCATGCGATAACTATCTCTTACTTATGTCCAACGGAAACCTTTCAGGATGCCGTTCACACTAGGACACAATGTACAACCCCAGAATCTATTAGTCGAAGCAGTGCACCATCCATGTTACCAGATGGTAGCAGTTTAGAGGAAACACCGCCGGAGAGCAGTCTGAGCATAGATATTATAGTTCTTGAGGCTCTACTAGAGGCAGAAAGAGATGGTGTGGCTGCCATGAATGAGGTAATCTGATGCGGAGCATCCCACGTTCATCCCCATGTACACTCCGACTACTCTCCAAGCCCCAAGGATACATAAGATGAGACCTCGACTATGCGCCATTGGACACAAGGTGAATTCACTCCTCTTCGAACCGTCACTTCCCGCGTATGAGACACGGCTACTACCTCATGCATGGACCTTGCATACACTCAGGTACAACCAAGATGACCATGGAGAATCCAAGGATCAAGGCCAAGCATGGAAGAGGAGAAGGAAGAAGAAGATGGAGCGGCTGCTGGAGCCAGGCCGGACATCCGGGCCGCCGTCCGGATCATCCGGGCTCAGCCGGATCATCCGGACCCTCCCCCGGATCGTCCGGGTAAATGCACCAAAGACACCCGAAGCTGCCCGACGAAGCCGGATCATCTGGACGGTCACCCGGATCATCCGGACCCCCGACACCTGGATCATCCGGGCCACCATCCGGATCATCCGGACCCCGCCTGTGTGCGCGACTTGGGCTGAGCCCATGTACCCCTTCGCCCCCAACTCTATAAATAGGACCCCCTCTCCTCACTTTGGGACTTAGCGTTGATTTAGCTAAAGTTAGAGATAGAGCTACGCTCATCTATCAGATCTCCTCCTCGTGAGAGACCGCGACCTCTTCGGAGAAGATCCTCTCGGATACAAGACCCCTTTACGGGAAGATCCCCTCGTGGATTCAAGACCTCCTCTCGGAGAAGAACGGTTACCTTTGTATCTTTCCTTTGTTGATTTTGGACCATGTGTTACTCATGCTTCGATGATCTAGACCTTGTGTGATTGATCTCTTGTCGTTTGAGTGTCTCTCTCGTTCTTCCCCGTGATTTCCTCGTGTTCTTCCGCGCGTTCTTCGTGTTCCCTCCGTAGGATCCCCTCCAAACATGAAAGATCGACGAATTAGGGTTCCACCCTACATCATATGGTATCATGAGCCACGTTGATCACGTTTTTGGAGCCCCTACCCCTCTTTTTCTAGCTTGATTTTGTTGTTTTTGTCCTAAATCCGAAAATCCCCACCAAAAATAGCCCCAAATTTTTTTGTGATTTGTTGGTTTGATGATGTTTTGTTGATTTTGATCCATGGATTTGCTTGGTTTCAAGTGGATCTAGCATTTCCCCAAGTTTCCCCACCTTCCATCCACGAAATCTCGTCAATTTTGACCCCAAAATCCCCAAATTCCGCCCAAAAATTCGTCTCCACGAGCAAATCCCGAGCGGATTGACTTGCCCGGATCATCCGGACCTTCTCCCGGATCATCCGGACCAAGCCCGGATCAGCTGGACGCCCCCCGGACGTCCGGATAACCCACGCGCCCGAAAAACAGAACCGGGGCTGACGAACCCGGATCATCCGGATTTCCTCCCGGATCATCCGGACCTAGCCCGGATCATCCGGACCTCCTCCCGGATGTCCGGTTAACCCTGAAACTGACACGGACAGATTTTTGTTTTGGTCATAACTAATTCATCCGGAGTCCGATTTTGACGTTCTTTAGCTCGTTTTGAAGCTATTGACATCCCCTATCCCACAAAAATACCACCAACATCATTTGACTCCATCATATTTTCTGAAATTTGGCAAGTTTGCCTAGGCCCTCCACCATACTATCCGCATTACCACCACCGACTTCCGCAACCTAACCCATTTTGTGCCCCATTGCATATGTGGTTGTTTGAGTTGTGATTAGAGTCTCCTAAGGTGTTTCGGCTACTTAGGGACGGTTGCTTCTTCATCAACCACCACCACCATTTCCACATAGGCGTGCCCACCATACACTTCCGCCACCCCCAACTTAACCCAATTTTGTTTGAGCTTGTTTGAGTTGTGGCTTGTGTCTCCTAAGGTGTTTCGGCTACTTAGGGACGGCAACTTCAACTCCGACTCGTGTATAGCCCATCATCCCACTTCCGCATTGCCAAGAGCAAACCACCACCGCTTTCCGCTACCACCATTTGACATTTGTCATTTGAGATTTTGAGTTTGCGGTTTTTCCGTTTCCTAAGGTGTTTCGGCTACTTAGGGATGAGTCTCCATCATCTTGGTATCTACACCAAGAACACCGCCACTCATCATCGCAAAGGACGGTAACCTCGACGACACCATTGTATATCCCCTTGCAAATTACATTGTTAACCCCTAGCCCATTTTGTGTAACTTACCTATCGAGACTAGCCATTTGAGTATTGCCGGCAACGTTACTTGTGCACAGTAGTGATTCACCATCCATTCCATACATACCATATCATCTTGGTATCATATCATCCATTGTGCCTCAAGTTTGTTCCCGCATATACACAATTTCTATCTTGGTTTGTGCATTGTGCAAAAGTGACCATAGAAAAAAAAGCTTTTAAGCAAAAAGAGAGCAAAGAGCTCGTGAGCAAGTGCCATAGCATCATACCCAATTGCACATAAGATTGTCAAATCTACATCATATGATATCATGCTTGAGATAAACACCGGGAACCATACATACATAGCATACTTGGGATAGAAAGTTTGCCCATCTTGCATCTATAGGTTGTGCACAAGTGTCGTATCCGCCTATTGAGCAATCGTGCTAGCGTCTCTCTTGAGTTGTGCAACACGAGCGTTTTCCGTGGATTCCACATTTTGTGCTCATTCCTTGGTTGCACGACCCCATTTATCTATCCGTGTGTGTGTTTCCGTGTGCCACTATTTGCTATTGGTCCATTTGTTTCACTTGCGAATTTGTGAATCTCTTTCAACATTATTGACTCTTGCTAACATTTTGCATTAAATTTTTGAGCCACTATCCTCATCGAGCTCCACTATAAGCCTTACTTGTGTAGGTGTGAGAATCGACAAGGATCGGTACCAATAGTGCTATTTCATTGTCCACATTTGAGTGAACTTGATTCATCTTCAACTTTGGTCAAAGGTACATTGGTATAAGTTCTTCTCTTTCTCCGACTCATATTTGCTCAAGTCTTGTGATGGATAGGCAAGGCATTTCCTCTCCGGTCTACGACAACAACGACGGCGTGAACAACTACATCACCAAAGCGTCTATCTTCGATCTACAACGACAAGTGCAAGGCACACAATCAAGATTGCGAGAGCGCATCGAGGACATCTCCATTGACATTCGTCACTCCGAAGCAAGGAGAAGGGACTACATCGACAAGAAGCTTGCCGCACATAAAGAAGAGCAAGATGCGAGGATGGAAGAGATTCGGGCCTTGATCAAGTCTTCTTCCACTTCATCATCCTCAAGACGACGACGGTCAAGCCACAAGTCTTCGGAGCGCGAAAAAGATGCAAGTGCAAATCGTCCTCGTCCACATCTACATGGCGATTACCATCACGTTCATGATCATCACTGCCATGAAGGGCAAGTCACCTCCAAGCATCATGTGCACGACGACGAAGAACGACATCTACTACGAGCTCAAGCATGACAACGACATCATCATCATGACCTACTTCACGCCAAGTTCAAGCTTCAAGAGCACAAAAGAAGACCGCGAGATGACCACCACCAAGACGGCGCTACGGCTACACCAACCACTTTGGCATCTTCGCCAAGTGCTATCAAGGCATCTTCGCCTTTGGATGTACGACATCTTCGCCTACTTCCCACGAGTACGCCTACATCAACTTCATCAAGTCCAAGGCGACCACCTACGAGTGAGGGCGACACTTCCATCTTCGGAAGCCCCTGAAGGAAGATGGCCGAGCATGGGAAACTCCCTTCGGTCATGGAGACGAGCTATGAGGTGCCACATCATATGGGCCTCCAACAACAAGACGATGACGAGAAGGTCGAGCAAGGGCCATCCCCTTCGACCACGACGATAGGAGTTGAGCATGGAGACATTTGCACCTACATCTCTCCGACACCCACATATGTTGAGATGCCCCATTTGTCATGTGAGGAGAGCCACCACCACATGAGAGACATGAGTGACTCCACCATATGTGACATTGAGAGCATTTCCTTTGAGAGGATGAGTGTGACCACCACTAGCCCCACACATGAGAGTATGCCACACACCCTATGTGAGGTTGAGCGCCATTTGAGTGACTCCACCAACAATACGAGTGAGAGCACCCAAGAGGGAGTGAGTGAGCCACTACACTTAGTGAGTGAGGTAGTTGACACGGCATGTGAGGCCACTATGATTTCTAATGACTTAACCTCTACTCCTAGTGTGTTTTCTTCTTTGGTGCTAGGTCTCCTACATGATGACACGCCTACCATTGAGGAGTCCATACCTCCTATGGAGACGACGATGGGCATGATGGACGATGATGCACCCCCCACATGGTTCCATCAAGATGAAGATGACAACGAGACGATCTTCAACACCTCACCTACAACGCATGAGCGACACTCCAAAGGTAACATAGTTGATGGTGCTTCTCTCGTCCCACTAGTGGACGCTCTTGACAATGATTGCTCCCATGATGTTGACCCACCTATTTCCATGCTTCATGCTAGTGAGACTTCTTCATGCCTTGACTTACCTATTTATGATGAATATGATGATGAGCATGTTGAGTTGACTAGTTGTGATGCTATGCTTCATAGGATATCATGTGAAAATTCTATTGGTCACTTCATGTTTGACAATCCATTGAACTTGTCATATGCTATGAGTGAGATCTCCCATATTGCATCCCTACAATCTCAACATAGTAACTATGCATGCCCCATTAAAATCAATCCCATTTGCACTTATGGCATAGATGACGAGATGATGGTCATTCACTTTTGTTTTTCATGTGATGATATTGCCATGCTTCCTTTACATGATTTGCGCAATTCATCCAATATGTCATGCCATGATCACATTGTTCCAAATATGCATTGTTTTGGATGTTGTCAATATTCTCCACGTGATGTTGCTACTCATGCTCATGAGGAGACCCCCATAGTTTCCTCATACATATTAGGAGATCTTGATGCATTTCATACTTTGCATGATTCCCATGATACTATGCACCCGATGCATTCCATGAATAACAATGATTTAGATATTGCTCATGATGCATTACATCCTTTGAGTCCCATTATGCGATACATAATAACAAACCTCTCATGATGGATGACATGTTTCTATATCACGCATCTCATTTATTTGAGCATTGGCTATTTTGTTCTAACCGACACATGCATGTGCGCATCATGATGGATGATGTGTACATCTACCACGCACACACAATTTTCCCTTTGTCTTTGTTTTGTGTAGGTACTCACGTATACTCCTCAACCTCTCAATCCCAAGAGTTGACGAAACGAGCTCTTGAGAGCAACGATGACTTGGGATCCCGTGGACTATCTTTACCATCGTTCCCTTCGCGCAAGGACTACGCGCATCTACTCTACTTGGCTCTCACACGACTATGGGCTATTTACCACTTGTCACCTTATGCCCATACTATTGTGTTCACTTTGCATGTTATCCTTGCTTCTATGCCTTTGCCATGCAATTGTGACCCTTGCTTGCATCTACCCATGATTCACCATTATGCTACTTCTATGTGTATTTGCATGCTTGGTGGAGATCATTGTTGCTATTGCCATGTTTATCATGTGCCCCATGCTATTGATGCTTGTTGTGTTGGGAGAGTCATGATGCCACATTGCTATTTACATATGGTCTCTCGCCAATACATTGATGATATTTTGCTCATACCTTGCTTTCATGCTTGTGCTATGACATGTGAATTATCCATGCCCACTATTTGCACACATGACATGCTTGCCATGATTCCTTCTAGTACGTTGCATCTTCGCACTACTAGCTTGCTTGACTTGATCGCTATGATTGCTTGCTATGTTGCATCACCCATGTTCCACTATTACTTGCTTTCTTGGGTTGATGACATAGATGTTGATGCCTCTCACTTGATTTGTCATGATCATTGCCTCTTGTCTACATTAGTTGCATCTCTCATATCACCTTGTATTGAGTGCCAACTTGCTATCCTTATTGATCTTGGAGACTTGGACACTTTACTTGTGATGCATGTTTGTTTGATTGAGCCTATTGCATTTGCTTGTTCTCGCATCATATGCCTACATACTATGCAATACTCCCTTGTCATTTCTTATGATGAGCATGATACATACACTTGTTGGGTATCTTACCACACGAATGATCGGTTTTGCCATTTTGCTACCCTCATTTGTTTTTCCAAGTGTTTGTCATGTTCTTTCATTTTGAAGGATTTACAAGGCGGGACCACCACGAGACATCTTGGTTATGTGAAGGCATACAAGATGCACGACTCCATCATCCTTGAGACACTCCTAAAGGTGAACTCCTTCTCTTTGAGCCATCCTCAAATACGCCTATTGGATGGGTCACTCTTTCATTGTTGTTTCCTTCTTGTTGTCTACATGATACATCTCGTGATCGGAGGAGCGACATTGGAGATTGCCTACATGGACCTTCAAATTGAGGAGCGCTCACACTTATTGGATGCACCTTCGAAATTCCACTCATGCCACGACATCGAGCATTGGTACATCAAAACTCCTTTCACACCTTGCACTCCCACATCCATATTTGTTGATTGTGCTCATATATGTCATGCTCGATGGACATATCATACTCACCACAAGTTTGCACCCTATGCATGGATTGACTCACATTATGATTGCCTTGTTGCATCTTGTATTACCATGTCATCCATGATATATGAGATTGTTCACTTCCTTAGCAAATTTATTGTGATCTTTCTTGATGGCATATTCATACATCATGATCATATTGTCCATCATCAATTGCATGATAACATATACATATTGAGCATCCATTGCCATATTCATGCTATTGATAAACCCTCTCACTATGACATCATTTTGCACCGTGGTTGCATTGATCATATTTACAACACATTTGTGTGCACAATGATTCCATTTCCTCCCATGAATGATTTGCATCTCATTCTAGATCATCTTGATAAGCTTCATGCGCTTTGTCACAACCAATCTTGTCGCACGGACTCATTCTTACATGATGGACACTTTGTGTGCGCTAACCATTATTTCCGAGTGTTGCTTGTGTTTGCTCTTTTTGCATGTCTATCACTCCGGCGACACCTTGGACTACGCGGATTGCACCATGTCTTCAACTTCGTCCAACTACAAGTCCGTCTACGACAACCATTTCCATGGTGATGAGGATCACGATCCGAGGTCGGATCTTTCCCAAGGGGGGGGGGATATGATGCGGAGCATCCCACGTTCATCCCCATGTACACTCCGACTACTCTCCAAGCCCCAAGGATACATAAGATGAGACCTCGACTATGCGCCATTGGACACAAGGTGAATTCACTCCTCTTCGAACCGTCACTTCCCGCGTATGAGACATGGCTACTACCTCATGCATGGACCTTGCATACACTCAGGTACAACCAAGATGACCATGGAGAATCCAAGGATCAAGGCCAAGCATGGAAGAGGAGAAGGAAGAAGAAGACGGAGCGGCTACTGGAGCCAGGCCGAACATCCAGGCCGCCGTCCGGATCATCCGGGCTTAGCCGGATCATCCAGACCCTCCCCCGGATCGTCCGGGTAAATGCACCGAAGACACCCGAAGCTGCCCGACGAAGCCGGATCATCCGGACGGTCACTCGGATCATCCGGACCCCCGACACCCGGATCATCCGGGCCACCATCCGGATCATCCGGACCCCGCCTGTGTGCGCGACTTGGGCTGAGCCCATGTACCCCTTCGCCCCCAACTCTATAAATAGGACCCCCTCTCCTCACTTTGGGACTTAGCGTTGATTTAGCTCAAGTTAGAGATAGAGCTACGCTCATCTATCGGATCTCCTCCTCGTGAGAGACCGCGGCCTCTTCGGAGAAGATCCTCTCGGATACAAGACCCCTTTACGGGAAGATCCCCTCGTGGATTCAAGACCTCCTCTCGGAGAAGAACGGTTACCTTTGTATCTTTCCTTTGTTGATTTTGGTCCATGTGTTACTCGTGCTTCGATGATCTAGACCTTGTGTGATTGATCTCTTGTCGGTTGAGTGTCTCTCTCGTTCTTCCCCGTGATTTCCTCGTGTTCTTCCACGCGTTCTTCGTGTTCCCTCCGTAGGATCCCCTCCAAATGTGAAAGATCGACGAATTAGGGTTCCACCCTACATCATAATCTTTATCTTGAGGATGGAAATTATGCAATTAGCGGCATGCATTATGCAAGCAACCCAAGAATTGGAGGAAGTAAGAATGTTGCATTTGAAGACAGGGGAGGTCCTGCTGTTTCTACTATCTGAAGCCCAGGGCAATCCCGGTTCTTATTTAGATACCAGTTGAAACTGTCATTAGATAATTGTACTTGCATGTTGTGTCATGTCTCTGAATGGATTATGTTGTAAGACCCCCTATGTTGTCCACGTGTTGTAATGATCCAAATATTTTAGGCGAGGTAATCCTTAGTACTTGTATGATTGACATAAGGTGAATTGTTTTTCGTGTGAGCATATTGTATTGGATGAAATAACTGTTTGACTCAAAGTGTATCCAACCTACTGAATTCGAAGATCACGACATTCCTAAATCATAATCATATATAAAGGTGGAATAAATATTTTTTGTGGTTTTGAAGAAATAAATAACAAAATGTAGAATTAGATGTGGATATTCGTAATCGAACACAAATTGGATTTGAATTTAGTTTGCCAGGGCCCAAGGAAAACGTGAATGCTAATTCTCCCAAGTTTTGAACGAAGCGGCTAAACACCCACTATAATTTGTGGGATGCCCGAAGCAAGTGTTTTCGAGATGGAAATTACTGTCTATCCCTGACACTTGTCATCCTATCGATCGGATTTACACTGCCGACGATAGGGGTAGACTAGTAACTTCAATCAGTTGTGACACTACGGCCTCTGAGCCCATTCAAACACGGTGGGCGCCAAACGTGGGCGGCAAAACACATTTGATTCAAGCTCGTCCGAAAGACATGTGTCTCTCCCACCATTTCCCCATTCATACGCGGTGGGCGATAAAACAAACTCTCCTCGTCCGGAATCGATGTAGGCTAATATTTTAAATAGGGGCAGATGTGTAACTTCCCTCAGACGTGACACAACCGCCCTACCTGTCAGCCCCATTCATACACCGTGGGCTCCAACCATGTGCGGCAAAACACCCTCTCCTCACCCGAAATAGTTAGCGGCAAATATTTGGGAGATGCGAGATTACCTTCCTATCCCCAACCGACGTGATGCCTGAAATTTTAAACGGGGGATAAGTTCATAACTTCCCCACATTTCAGAGAAGCGCGTCCCAAAGTTTTAGATCCCCCACCCCTCCATTTCCCCATTCATACATCGTCAGCGCCATGACAACCTCCCCACTGTGGCCAGCCTCCTCCGTCCGCCACCCCATCCTCCACCTTGCCGGAGCCGCTACCCCTACCCCGTCGTCCACTGCAAGAGATGGACGTATCTCATCCACGGCGCTGGACCAGGATCCTTTCATCGCATCCTCTCGCTTCATCGGTGCCATCGTCCACCTTGCCGTTGCCGCTCCTACGGCCGCCTCGTCCACGGCAACTGGATTTATCCCCCGACTCGGCCATTTGCCGTCTAAAGTCTTCTTCCCCGCCGCCGATAGCCAACGCACCTGCAGCAGCCTCAACATATCAGCAGAGGCCTACACGATGTCACAAGAGAGGCGGTACTCTTCCATATGTGCTTAAGTTATTGATCTCACTCGAAAAATAGATCGTAATTTGTTACTGTACTTTTCTTGTCCGTACCAAATCGTAGTGGCTAGTTGAAAGCAAACATTGGTTGCGAAGTAGCTTTGTCTGGTTTGCACCTTCGGATCCACAATGGCATGGGCACTATACTCATAAAGCTTATGGTTTCCCCCCTTTATATTCACTACCATCATTATAGGTGCTTCGTGTCGTGCTAGCACTGCTCCTCAAGACCTCAACCCAAAGCTTACGTGTTGAAATACGAATCTGATATGATGCTCATATCAGTAAAACAGAGAACATTTAATTGGTCACCTAATGTTCCTATATTCGTTTCGTAAAGCATGTGCACGTCCAGCTAGTTCCACTTTCCTGATTTTACTCTTGATGCTTAGGGTTTTCCCCTTTTATCTACTCTACTATGATCTGCGCAGGTGCTTTCTATCGTACTAGCATTACTCCACCCTTCAAGCTAAACAACACAACACTCAAAATTTCAAAGCTTAGTTGTTCAAATATGATTGTGATATGATACTAATATTAGTTAACAGACACATTTAATTGGTTAGCTAAAGGTCCCACTTGAGTTTCCAAATGCATGTCACGACATATAGAGAGACATCAGAATGGCATTTCTTTGTCACATTTTGACTGTACTTTCTTATCCATACCAAATATTAGTTGTTATTCAAAGCAAACATCGGTTGCTAACTACCCTTTGCGTGGTTTGCAGCTTCAGATCTGCCATCCCACTGCCACGGTCAACACTATACTCATCATGCTTACGATTTCCCCATTTTATGATGACCACGATCAGCCTACGTGGTTCGTGTCGTAATAGCACTGCTCCACCCATCGAGCTAAACAAGCTTAGTTGTACAAATTCATATATGATATTATGCTGATATTAGTAAAACTGAGAGATGTTTAATTGGTCAGCTAAATGTTCCTACTTTAGTTTCGAAATGCATGTGAGCTACATATGGATAGACCGGAAGGAATAGTATTTCTCTGTGCCCTCTGGTTCATTATGGCTGGCTAACCGACATTGTATTGAAAGACTTGTAATATGTTCAATCTGCTTGCTCTTCTGCTCTTCTTTAAGATGATCCTCTTCTCTTGTGATCGACTGGTCAGGTCGAGTTGTTCTCCCATAGTATATTTTGAATCTGCCAGGTCAGGTCGACTTGTTCTTCTTTACTATATGTTGAAGTTGTCATCTGCGAAGTGTCATCACTTCTGGTGGTCTCATATTTTGAGTAGTAGGCCACATTATATTAATGCACACACCAAATTACAGCATGCATTGCATCTCTTAAAAGAAATGTAGAGATAGCACGAAGGGGTTTACAGGGAGGCAGTATTGGATTAGAATCACTTCTGCATTACAAAGATAATCTTACTTGTTTTTATGTTTTCATACATGTCAGATATTGAACATTGTCAAAATGAATATGAGAATGGGCACACGAGAGGAATATTGCGGAACAATCCACTGGCTAACAAACTTGGCATGGTGGAGGATGGCCTATCTTATTCACCCATCAAGATGCTTGCTCTAACTTGGGAAGGTTGTATTGGTCGCACATATTTTGCATCTGACCTCTTGCATTACTTCTACTTTGTTACACCATCTGCTTAGTTTAAGCATCATATATGAGTATATGCCATACCTATCCATTTTCTGTACCTATTCCATGTATTGTCATACTATGTTTTTCCAGGCAAATGTTGTTCTTTCATAATAGATGTCCAAAAGGAAGAGGGTGAGTGCAGATCCTCAAGGAGTACAAACTAGGTATTTGGAAAAGGTAGTGATACATGTTAAATCAGATAGATCAGCAGCCACAGAAAACACAGGCCCAACTGTACCACACTTTACCCCTACTCTAGTGGCCAAACCCCTATTAGAACTGCTGAGAGCCCAGTGTCAGGTACTGTCTATGATATCAATTTAAAACTTGAACTCCTAAATTTCTACATGTGCCTTACCTTTTCTCTTGTATGAAAACTAATTTAAGATGAATCTCCTTGCTCAAAGGATCATATGATCTTACAAAAATACTAGGCTCTGCATTGCTCTTGTCAGTACCTCTCTCCCTTTTGCCTTGTAACGCTGTACTTAATTAATTACCATTTGATTATGTATCATCAGTCTGCACCTAAGCTTCATCATCCTCTATTTCTTCCAGTATTATTTGATCTATATTTACTCTTTGCAAAATGTAGAATAATGGCAACGCTTACAAAGAATTTTCTTTGGGGAATTTATTGAATTATCCTTCCATCAACATGGAGAAGGGGTTTGTCCAGCCCGTGTTAACATGTAATGTAAGTTCATCCTTCTCAAGCCTTCAAACTTTGTTCTAGTATAGATTTGGATAGGCATCATTTCCTCCACTGCTGTTTACATCTGATTGGATGTTTGCAACAACTACCAGTTTTAAATTGTAGTTGTAAAAACATGTTCCTTATGAAGAACAAATCCATTTATTTGCTTACATAATTGTGAAACCTGTTACATGTCTCCTTGTTTCTCTTTCAGATTCATATCTCTTATGCCAGGCAGAACTTTAGGGAAGATAATGAGCCAAACCATCTTGAGGACAGCGAGATGACTCCAAGGTCTTGTCTTGATGAAGACAGTGAGTTGAAGCTACTCACCAGCAGGTGTGAGACAACCTCTATGCAGTCGCTGCCTCAATCAGTTCGACTTCTTTAGTCTCAACTTAAAGCGGAAAGGCTTGCTTCAGCTCAGCTCTGACTTCAAGTCAAAGATGTAATGAAGATGTCAGAGGACTGCCTTATGCACTATCATGCCATACAGCTAGGGATGAAGCATCTATCGTTGACACAACTGAGGTCTAATTAGCTTCTTCGGCTGTTTGCGGGCCCGACCTGGCCAGGCCTAGTGCCTTCTGAAGTGCTCTCAGTTTTGTATATGCTTTTGTCGGCGCATTTATTTGCGCTGGTGGCGAACTTTGATGCCCAGTGGATGTAATGTGTAATAGCCGTGATAGCCTAGCATAAGTTGCTTGCTTATTTATTTCCTTCTTGTCTTGTTTATTTGTTTCCTTGTAGTCAGTGCAGTTCTTTTTCCGGAGTTTGCTAGTGGCCAGAATAACTATTTTTTAAAACTAGGCCACAATAACCATGGGCTACATATTTACTGTAGTGACACTGGGCCACCTACACCGTAGAAATGCCTTCTATGGGCCGTAGAAACAATGGGCCTTCTACGGGCCGTATCATCAATGGGCCTTATACGGGCCGTACGATCGATTGGCCAAACATGGGCCAATAACAGACCGCATTATTAGGCGTAAACGGGCTAGAGTTGGAATCGTCTGTTTATGGGCTAACCATAACAGGCCATCGTTAATAGGCTGTATTTGATGACACTATGAAAACGGCCCAACGTATTAACGGGCCACAAACGGGCCGAATATGACCACAGGCTGAATTTGGCCCACAAGCAGAAAATGACAGTAATGGGCCGTAAGTAACTGAATGCTGGAAATGAGCCCAAGAATAAATGGGCCCTGAGAAGGCCGAAACATAACATGGGATGCAAACGGCCCAATGGATTAATGGGCCGTTAATGGGTATAAAGTGATACAATCTTCATTACGGGCTAGTTTTACCACGGGCCATTAATGGGCCAAGAGTTACAAAGGGCCTCATATGGGCCGAAAGACTTCATGGGCCATACATGGGCCAGAACTTAAAACGGGCTAGACTCATATTGGACGGCCCAGATGATGCTACTTGGCCTAATTCGGATAGGTCGTAACGGGCCCTGGGTTAGCGGGCTGTAAATAGGCTATATGCGAATAGGCCGTGAACATGCTTTCCGTGGGTCAGCCCGCCACCGTTTGATCAAGTCAAACGGGCCGACCTTTTCACAGGAATGGGCCTCTGTTGGGTCGTGCCACGTGTCGACGTATCATAGGCACCTTGGGTCCAATGAGTGGATGACATCTGTCCCAACGGTGAGCCGACACGTGTTTCCTCTAGCCAATGATGATTTTACACGTGGAAAAACCCCATTGGCCGGGGCTGTTAACGGGTTATCGGATCCAAAACCGGACCCGATAGCTTAACGGCGTTCTGTTATGGTGGATGCCACGTGTCGGTCACCCTTGATGAAAGCACTTCTGTGACACGTGATTTATCGTCATGGAAGTAGACACTTCCGTGATGATAATTTTGGTAATTTTATGGAACACTTCTACGATAGCACAAGTATGACTATCTTGATTCTGTCATAAAATCGTCATGGATGTACATGCATGACAAAAAACGTGACCTACTGTGACAAACACGTATCATCACGGAAGTGTATTTTTTTGTAGTGATTGTATATGGCACACGGTTAGTACATATCGTTTGTGTTCGATATTACAACTTCACACACGATTTCCACACCAAACCGTCTGAGAAGACAACGTAGGTGAGACACGATTCCCATTGCATAACCGTATCTGATGTACTACCCGGTAGATATTGGGATGCAATAATTGAGTTAATACTTAGGGTAAACAACCGCTCTGCGGATACCCGTCAAAAAATAAAAACAGCGGCTCGGCAGATAGAGATGGCGGTGGCGGCTGAGGTAGCGGTTACTAGATAGGAGGTCAACCCTTGGTCGGTCGGCGGTGGTGGCATGATACGAGATAAATCCTCGGTCAGTGGAGGGAGATATGAGAACTCAATCCTGGAGGTCGGCGGCAGCGTGATTGGAGCACATCCCTCGTTGTCGATGGAGACATAGTGGAGCTTGAACTTCAGGCCGTTGCCCCACTAAGCTTTGCTCCTCGACCTTGATGTGTCGGTGTGCCGCGACATCGCGCTTCTCTATCTGCTGGTTGGTGGTCGCTATGTGGCTAATTAATTAAGGTATTCTTTTCGTTGAGTGGTTTAATTAAGGTATTCAATTCATAAGGGTAGTACTGTACTCTGTGTGTAAATTGATAACACGTCTCCGTCGTATCTACTTTTCCTAACGCTTTTCCTCTTGTTTTGGACTCTAATTTGGATGACTTGATTGAAACTAACCCAGACTGACAATGTTTTCAGCAGAACTACCATGGTGTTGTTTTTGTGCAAAAAATAAAAGTTCTCGGATTGGAATGAAACTTTGCGAGGATTTTTATTCAATAAATAAGAATTTCTGGAGCCAAGAACCACCGGAGGGGGGCACCTGGGTGGGCACAACCCACCAGGGCGCGCCCCCCTCCAGACGCACCCAGGTGGGTTGTCCCCACCTGGTGGCCCCTCAGAATCCAACCCTGATACTATAAAATCACATATTTGGAGAAAAACAATTAGGCAGAAAGAATTATTGCGTTTCACGAGACGTAACCGCCGCCACCTCCTGTTCTTCATCAGGAGGTCAGATTTGGAGTCCGTTTGGGGTTCCGGAGAGGGGGATCTTCAATCTTCGTCATCACCAACCCTTCTCCATCGCCAATTCCATGATGCTCCCCACCGGGAGTGAGTAATTCCTTCGTAGGCTCGCTGGTCGGTGAGGAGTTGGATGAGATTCATCATGTAATCGAGTTAGTTTTGTTAGGGCTTGATCCGTAGTCTCCATTATGTTCTGAGATTGATGTTGCTATGACTTTTCCATGCTTAATGCTTGTCACTTTGGGCCCGGGTGCCATGACTTCAAATCTGAACCGTTTATGTTATCACCATTATATCTATGTTCTAGATCTAATGTTGCAAGTTATAGTCACCTTCTACGTGTTATGATCCGGCAACCCCGGAGTGATATTAGTCGGGACACTTCCCGGTGATGACCGTAGTTTGAGGAGTTCATGTATTCACTATGAGTTAATGCTTTGTTCCAGTTCTCTATTAAAAGGAGGCCTTAATATCCCTTAGTTTCCAATAGGACCCTGCTGCCACAAGAGGGTAAGACAAAAGATGGCATGCGAGTTCTTTCCATAAGCACGTATGACTATTTATGGAATACATGCCTACATTATATTTATGAACTGGAGCTAGTGCCATATCCCCCTAGGTTTATATGATGAATATCATCCAATGAATTCACCGATCCAATGCCTACGAATTTCCCTTATATTGTTTCTGCAAAGTTACTACTGCTACTGTTACTGTTGCACTTGCTACATAATCATTGCCATCACTGTTACCGTTAATATTGCTATTGCTACTACTATCAAAACTATCATACTACTTTGCTACTGATCGCTTTGCAACAGATAATTAATCTCCAGGTGTGGTTGAGTTGACAACTCAGCTGCTAATACTTGCAAATATTCTTTGGCTCACCTTGTGTCAAAACAATAAATTTGGGCTGAATACTCTACCCTCAAAAATTGTTGTGATCCCCTATACTTGTGGGTTATCAAGACCTTTTTCTGGCGCCGTTGCCAGGGAGCATAGCTATATTTGTGGAGTCACTTGGGATTATTATCAAATTATCACTATGAAGAATCCGAACGATGCTAAGACTAAGATTTTCCTTCCAAGATGAGGGGAGGTAAGGACTTGCCATCTAGCTCTGCACTTGATTCACCTTCTATTATAAGTAAACTTGCAACACCACCACATGCTGTTAATCATGATATGTCACAAGTCATTGATGATGCCACTTCTGCTATGAATGATATTTATTCTGATACTAGTACCTTGCTTGATGATAATGTGCCACTAGGTGAATTTCTTGATGAACAACTTGCTAGAACTAAAGCTTTTGAGAATGCTGAAACTGATGAAATTGTTGAAACTGATGAAGAGCTTGAAACTGGAAATCTTGAAACACCTATTACAACTAGTTCTCCTAGATATGAATTGCCAAAGGTACCGAAAGGTTATGTTATGGATGAGGAGACAACTAGAGACGTTCTTGCTTGCAAAGATAGAGATGACCTTAAGAAATTATTATGCAAACTAAAAGAAAAATCATTTAATGCTAGAATGAAATGTGATCCTAAGTTTGCTACTTCACCTATCTTTGTTGATGATAAGGATTATGAATTCTCTATCGACCCAGAGTTAATTACTTTGGTTGAATCTGATCCTTTCCATGGTTATGAAACTGAAACTGTTGTGGCACATCTTACTAAGTTGAATGACATAGCCACTCTTTTTGCTCAGGATGAGAAAATTTGCTACTATTGTATTCTAAAATCATTTCCATTCTCATTAAAGGGTGATGCTAAGAATTGGTATAATACTCTTGCTCCTGGGTGTGTGCGTAGTCCCCAGGATATGATTTCATACTTCTCTAAAAAATATTTTCCTGCTCATAAGAAACAAGCTGCCTTACAGGAAATATTTAAATTTGTTCAAATTATAAGAGAGTCTCCCACAATCTTGGGGGAGGCTTCTCCAATTGCTTAATGCTTTGCCTTATCATCCTCTTAAGAAAAATGAAATACTTGATATCTTCTATAATGGACTAGCCGATACTTCTAGGGATTTCCTAGATAGTTGTCCTGGTTGTGTTTTCAGGGAACAAACTATTGGACAAGCTTAAGAATTATTGAATAACATATTGAAAAATTATGATGATTGGGCTCTTCCTGAACGACCACTTAAAACCTACTCCGAAGAAGAGGGGTATCTTATATCTCAGTCCTGAAGATATGCAAGAGGCAAAGAAATCTATGAAGGAAAAAGGTATTAAGGCTCAGGATGTCGAAAATCTACCTCCTATTGAAGAAATACATGGTCTTGATACACCACCACCACCTAAGGTGGTAGGGGTAAATTCTTTAATGAAATTCAATGACAATGACAATCCTCACAATATGCATCCTAGTTAATGCCTTTATGAGTTTGAAAATTACATTAGAAAGCAAGATCACTTCAATGGAAATGTTATGAAACAATTGAAATACAATTCTGATATGATTGCTCGCCTGAGTGACTTGTTATTTAGAATCTAGAATGATGTTTGAGGTGTGGGAAAACATGCCTCTATGGTTCAAACTCAACTAGAACAAGTTGCTAAATCTCAAAGAGAATTGCTTGAGGAAATGAACAATAATATAAGTGACTTTGCTGTTAGAGTACAAACTAGAGGAGGTAAAATGACCCAGGAACCACTTTATCTTGAGGCACACCCAAAAATAATTGAATAAGACTCTCAAAGAGTTAACACCGGTGCACCTAGTCCTTCTAAAAAGAAAAACAAGAAGAAAAATGATAGGACTTTGCATGCCTCTAGTGAACCTGAAGTAGAAAAACCTCCCAATAATGATAATGAAGTTTATATCTCTGATGTTGAAACTCAATCTGGTAGTGAGCACTACCTTCTGTCCCTACCTTTTGTTTTCTGTTTTTATTAGTTAAATAAAATAAAATTCTATCTTTTGTCTGTTTTCTGAATTTCCTGTGCAATAAAAAAATGACCCAAAAATAAAAGTTCTCTGAATGCTCTGAAAATTTAATACATTTTTTTTAATATTTAAGAATTTTTGATGCAAACAACATCAGGGGGTGCACCAGGTGGGCACAACCCACCTGGGCGCGCCAGCACCCCCAGGCGTGCCCTGGTGGGTTGTGGTCCCCACATGGGCGCCCTCACTTATCTCTTCATCCCACATTATCACCTACCTCCAGAAAAATATCACCATTGCTCTCTCTCTCTCTCTCTCTCTCTCTCGTGTTCTTGCTCTTAAACCCGCGGATTTTGATCTCTTTGCTCGAAACTCCGTTCCCGAAACTATTTTGGGGGATTGTTGCTTGGTATGTGACTCCTCCGTTGGTCCAATTATTTTTTTGCTTTAGTGGTTTATATTTTGAATAATTAGTTACTCTTGGTGCTGTTGTAGATGAGCTTGCATGTTGAATTCTTAGAGTTCTAGGTAGTTTGAATGCTTGATATGGCCTCTATGCACCATAGGAGTAGTTGCATTCAATCTTGTGAAGTTCTGTTAACAACTTTTTGTGACCCAAATTTTTTTAGAAAATTGTACGTGAATATGATGAACCTCTTTGGAAGGAGTTCTTTGAGGAAGAGGTCCTCGGATGCATCTTCTAGTAGCAGCTCCGCTCGTCGTTCTTATGTTGAACCAAGTCAAAGTTCCATACGAGATGCCTCCACCAAATCATGCTTATGGCCATGCAATTATTATATGGTGCATGTGGGAATTAAGGAAGAATTTGAGCAATATGTTCACAACTCTGAGCTCAGTCCCTACATTTCAGATAAGTGCAACCAACACCTCAACCTCATTGAATCATTTATCAAAGGATTTAAATTCCATCCCTGTGAGTCTAGGGTGTCATTTAAGCTGTATGAAAATCCATTTACCTTATCTCTAGAGAGATTTGCCTACTGCTGCAAAATCTTATTCCGGGGTTCGCTTGATGAACCACCAAGATCTGAGTTTGAGATATTCTTGACTAGTCTTTGCTATGGTGAGACTACGGGAGTGATGCAATGTAGAATAAAGAGCATTCATTTTCCCTCAATCTAGTATTTCACATTATTTAATGGAAAATGCATTGTAGGCAAACAAGATTGTAGTACATTTTGTGCTCCAGACTTGAGCCTCATACGCACCATTCTCACAGGTGACAAAAGTTATAATCTTGGAGCGATTGTTGCATGCTAGTTGCAACACAATACTTGTCGTGGATATTTTTATGGTGGAATTTATTCCACATGCTTAGCAAGAGAGCTGGGTGTTTCACCTTGGCCTTATGACCCTATTTCACACATGCAGTACTTGGACTTTGATGCTATGAAACGTCATAAGATCCTTAGTGGTGAACCCCATAATTTCACTTATAACCTGTTGTTTAATAAAAGTTCCATTGTGGACACATATTTGCTTGCACCTGCTATCTTTGATGTTCACACTAAGGGAAGATATTTTGTTCTTGAGAGCGAGGCCCGTGCTCATAACGCGACAGTTGTGGCTGCATGGCGGGCTGAGGCATCTGCAACTAGAGCCTCCATGAGCTATCACTCCGACCATTATGCAGGATACTAACCAATTACCAAGTTAGGACAAAAGCCTAAGCTTGGGGGAGTATGTATCTCCACCGACATTACATTCATGTTCACATATTTCATTTCACCTGTCGGCGTTCACACTCTTTCATTGTATTATCCATGTTATTTTTTTCGCTTTCTTCCTGTATGTTTGAAAAACTTTGATAAAATCAAAAAATATATTTCCTGCTTCTTTTAAGTTTTTCTTCCTAGTTTAAATTGTTAGTACTAAAAAGAAAACCCCAAAAAAATTCCTTGTTCTTCTTCTACTTGTTGAGAGCTTTCCCGTGTAAATGGTTTTTCTCGTTTTTGTTTCCCCCCTTTTATTTGCTTGTTTAAGAAAAACCAAAAACTCCAAAAATATTTCAGTTTGTTTCTCTGAATTTCTTTTTCTTTTTATTGGTTCTTACCGAGGAGAAGAACACGATGAAAATGTTGAGTGGCTCTCATATGCATTATTGCTGATCTAAAAAAGAGCCCATATTACTTTGTCTTCTCCTTTCTAATAAAATGTTTGCAGATTATAGCTTAGTCCACGGCACTCTTGCACTATTATTATTTTCAAATTGTTCGATCGTTCAAGTGAAAGGCAATAATGATGATATTTGATGAACTGGTTGTGGCAGAGAGGAACGGGTATGAACTCGACTTGTTCTGTTTTTGTAAATATGTTTAACCTAGTATTCATGATTTAGCCTGTTATGATCAAACATGTTTGCAATGAAAATTAGAGATTATAGTTTCTCATGCCATGCTTAAGTAGCTGGGAGTGGATAATGATTTATCTTGAATGTCAACATTCCGTTAAAATGATTATGATGTAGTATGATGATATGGCATCCTCATCTGAATGTTCGAGTGGCTTGACTTGGCACATGTTCATGCATGTAGTTGAATCAAAACCAACAGAGTCTGTATGATATTTATGTTCATGGTCTTCATATCCTACTCATGCTAGTATCCGATGTTACTTATACATAATGCATGTTCACGACCGTTTTCGCTCTCTAGCTAGCCGCTTCTCAACCTATTTGCTAGCCTTCACCTGTACTAAGCGAGAATTTTGCTTGTGCGTAAAAAAAACCGAAACCCAAGTTATTATAGATGAGTCCACCATACCTACCTATATGCAGTATTACCCTGCCGTCCTAAGTAAATTTGCATGTGCCACCTCTAAAAACTTCAAATAAATATCCCTTTTTGTGTGCCTGGATTGTTCATAGAGCGACATGAGGTAGTCAGTATCTTCCATGCTAAGCGGGTTATTCTCATGATGAGTGTTTATTCACTCATCCTTGCACGAGAGGGGTGGTAATAGGGATTCCCAGTCCCAAATTCAAATTGCAAATAATTAAATAAAACTCCCCTAGGACTGTTGTTGGTATGGACAACACCCATTGTTTCGAACAAGCCATGGAGTGTGATTGTTGGTGGAGGGGGAGTAAACCTTTACTTTCATCGCTTGGGAACCGCCACTAATGTGTTTAGCATGGAAGATACCGATAACTAATGGTCGCGAACTAAAGAAGAAGGGTGCATTTCTCAAAATTTCATTCACCTCTGTTCTAAAAACTTGAGCTCTGGCACCGTTGCAAATCACTGCTTCCCTCTGTGAAGGGACTATTTTTTTACTTTAATGTTGTGTCATCACCTTCTCAAATAAGCGCCAACACCTAAGAGCACTATTGTCATCCTCATGCATTGTGTGTAGCTAATGTTGGGTGCATCATGACTGGATCTTTTATACCATGAATTACAATGTTTAGTCATTGCTTTAACTCTGGAGGTGCTCTACATTTATGTTTTGTGGTCTCATAAAGGGGTAGCAAGATACCACTATTTTCATATTATATCATGGTTGTTTTGACAACGTGTTGTTGTTTGAGATATCTTATTATTGCTCGCTAGCTGATTATGTCATTCATCTGAGTGAATATAATTTTTAAGAGTTATTGTCGACATAGTTACTTATGATCTTGGCTGAAAACCTGGGTGCCGTTTAAGCTTATTTATGAAAACAATAGCAGAAGAGTTCGTAAAAGTTTTTCTCTTTCACTTTCAGTTTATCAACTCAATTGCTTGAGGACAAGCAAAGGTTTAAGCTTGGGGGAGTTGATACGTCTCTGTCGTATCTACTTTTCCTAACGCTTTTCTTCTTGTTTTGGACTCTAATTTGCATGATTTGAATGAAACTAACCCGAATTGATGTTGTTTTCAGCAGAACTACCATGGTGTTGTTTTTGTGCAGAAATAGAAGTTCTCGGATTGGAATGAAACTTGGGGAGGATTTTTTATTCAATAAATAAGAATTTATGGAGCCAAGAACCACCGGAGGGGGCACCTGGGTGGGCACAACCCACCAGGGCACCCCCCTCTAGGCGCGCCCAGGTGGGTTGTCCCCACCTGGTGGCCCTGCAGACTCCAACCCCGATACTATAAAATCACATATTTGGAGAAAAAATCATGGAGAAAGAATTATTGCGTTTCATGAGAGAGAGCTGCCTCACCTCCTATTCTTTATCGGGATCCCAGATCTGGAGTCCGTTTGGGGTTCCAGAGAGGGGGATCTTCCATCTTCGTCATCACCAACCCTTCTCCATCGCTAGTTCCAAGATGCTCCCCATGGGGAGTGAGTAATTCCTTCGTGGGCTCACTAGTCGGTGAGGAGTTGGATGCGATTCATCATGTAATCGAGTTGGTTTTGTTAGGGCTTGATCGCTAGTCTCCATTATGTTCCGAGATTGATGCTGCTATGACTTTGCCATGCTTAATGCTTGTCACTTTGGGCCTGGGTGCCATGACTTCAAATCTGAAGGTAGCACAAAATATCGCTTAGTTTCCAATAGGACCCGCTGCCACGGGAGGGTAGGACAAAAGATGTCATACAAGTTCTTTCCATAAGAACGTATGACTATTTACGGAATACATGCTTGCATTATATTGATGAACTGGAGCTAGTGTCGTATCACCCTAGGTTATGACTGTTATATGATGAATATCATCCAACGTATTCACCGATCCAATGCCTACGGATTTCTCTTATATTGCTTCTGCAAAGTTACTATTGCTACTATTACTGTTGCACTTGCTACAAAATCATTGCCATCACTGTTAAGTTACTATTTCTATTGCTACTACTATCAAAACTATCATACTATTTTGCTACTGATCACTTTGCTACAGATAATTGATCTCCAGGTGTGGTTGAATTGAAAACTTAGCTGCTAATACTTGCAAATATTCTTTGGCTCCCCTTGTGCCGAATCAATAAAGTTGGGTTGAATACTCTACCCTCGAAAACTGTTGTGATCCCCTATACTTGCGGGTTATCAATTGACTTGTCATTAATTTGTGCCATCGCGCGGCTGGATAACAATATGGAGCGCCCCTAATAATGAATAAAATCTTTTGATTTATGCACGCATCTTTGGGCATCAAGTAATTCATGTATTAATGTTTTTTTAGTTACCCCTCGTGTGGTGCAGATGGAATGATTTGAATGGATGAAGGATCGGAGAATCTCAGTCTATGAGTGGCTTGACGGAGTTCATCAATTTGGATGAAAGGACAAAGAAGAGAGTCTGTAAATACTATTACATCATGTGTCCATGCGATGATTGTACCAATATAGAGTCACATAAAGTTACAAATGTCGAGTACCACTTACTCAAATGGGGATTCATGGATGGGTATACATGTTGGAATAGGGATGGTCATGGACGAAGGTAACCAGGGCGGCGACATGCCAAACCCCGATCAGAGTCATGTGGATGTTGAATCTGATGTTGGGGCTCATATGTCAAGCTACCGAGAGAATAGAGACAAGCCAAACAACCCACTGAAAATCCAAGACGATGACGCAGATGACACCGGCGACCTTGATGTTATGCCAGATTTTGCTGCTATGATTGCAGATTTCTAGGGCCCGGATAAAGATATGGTTCGGTACAAGGATCAACCACCCATTGATGTGAACTCCAAGAAAGATTTGTGTCTAGGTTGCAAAAAGAAATATTCCAAGTTGAGTGCCACACCTACGCTTCTCAGATTTAAAGCAGCAAACAGTATCAAACAAGGGCTTCACAGAGTTGTTAGGTCTATTCCAAGACATTATTCCAGAAGACAATGTGCTCCCCAAAAGCATGTATGTAGCAAAGAAATTGTTTTCCCATTGGAACTTGAAGTCCAGAAGATACAAGCTTGTGTGAATGATTGTATGTTGTATTGTGCATGTCACATATGCAAGCGTGCATGATACAAGCACAGGAGAGCAAAGGACATGTACAAATTGGTCGGCGAGATCAAAAGAGGAATCCCATTCAAGGTTGTTTTGGACTTTCCTTTAATTCCAGGTTGAAGCATTTGTTTGCAAACCCTAGAGAGGCAAAGAGGTTGTAGTGGCATCATGATGAGCGAATTACGTATAAATATATGAGGCACCTGAAAGATGGGACTCAGGGGGAATTAATCGACAACAAGTATCTCTGGGCCCACTCGTTAATGCATCATCATAATGAGCTCAATGTGACTAAGGAGTTAGCCACGGGCTCATGCGTTACGGAAAGAGTAAAAGACTTGCCAGTAATGAGATTGAATGAGGTACAGGGATACCGACGATCAAATCTCGGGCAAGTAACATACCGATGGACAAAGGGAATTGTATACGGGATTGATTGAATCTCCGACATCATGGTTCATCCAATGAGATCATCATGGAACATGTGGGAGCCAATATGGGTATCCAGATCCCGCTAGTGGTTATTGGCCAGAGAGGTATCTTGGTCATGTCTGCATGGTTCCCGAACCCGTAGGGTCTACACACTTAAGGTTCAATGACGCTAGAGTTGTAATGGGAATAGTATGTGGTTACCGAAGGTTGTTAGGAGTCCTGGAGGAGATCCCAGACATGACGAGGAACTCCGGAAGGAGGTAAATATCGATATATTGGACGAAGGGTATTGGTGTCCGGAATTGTTCCGGATGTACCGCGTGACGACCAGTGTGACCGAAAGGAGTTTCGGAGGCCCCGACAAGCGTTTGGGGGCCTTATGTGCCAAGGGGAGGGGGCACACCTATTGGGGGAACGTAGCATGCAATCTCAAAAAAATTCCTACAATCACGCAAGATCTATCTAGGAGATGCATAGCAATGAGAGGGGGAGAGTGTGTCAATGTACCCTCGTAGACCGAAAGCAGAAGCGTTAGTTAACGCGGTTGATGTAGTCGAACGTCTTCACGATCCAACTGATCCAAGTACCGAATGTACGGCACCTCCGTGTTCAGCACACGTTCAGCTCGATGATGTCCCTCGAACTCTTGATCCAGTAGAGGGTCAAGGGAGAGTTCCGTTAGCACGATGGCGTGGTGACGGTGTTGATCATGTGATCCGCGCAGGGCTTCGCCTAAGCACTACGACGCTATGACCGGAGAAGTAAACTGTGGAGGGGGAACCACACATGGCAAAGAGAACAATTGATGATCCTTTTGGGTGCCCCTGCACCCGTATATAAAGGAGGAGGGGAGGAGGCGTCCGGCCTAGGGGGCGCTCCAAGTATGATTCCTCTTCCTTTTCCGAAGTGGGAAAGAGGGAAAGAAGTGGAGAGGGAGAAGAAAATGGGGGCCGTGCCCCCACCCCTTGTCCAATTCGGATTGGGCTTGGGGGGGGGGGGCGCCACCTCCTGGCCGCTGCCTCCTCTCTCCACTAAGACCCATGTAGGCCCATTAACGTTCCCAGGGGGTTCCGGTAACCTCCCGGTACTCCGAAAAATGTCCAAACTTCTCCGAAACTATTCCGGTGTCCGAATATAACCTTCCAATATATCAATCTTTACCTCTCAACCATTTCGAGACTCCTCGTCATGTTTGCGATCTCATCCGGGACTCCGAACAAACTTCGGTCATCAAAACACATAACTCATAATACAAATCCTCATCAAACGCTAAGCGTGCGGACCCTACGGGTTCGAGAACTATGTAGACATGATCGAGATACATCTCCGATCAATAACCAATAGCGGAACCTAGATTCTCATATTGGCTCCTACATATTCTACAAAGATCTTTATCGGTCAATCCGCACAACAACACGCGTTGTTCCCTGTGTCATCGGTATGTCACTTGCCTGAGATTCGATCATCGGTATCTTCATACCTAGTTCAATCTCGTTACCAGCAAGTCTCTTTACTCGTTCCATAATGCTTCATCCTGCAACTAACTCATTAGTCACATTGCTTGCAAGGCTTACAGTGATCAGCATTGCCGAGAGGGCCCAGAGATACCTCTTCGATACACGGAGTGACAAATCCTATTCTTGATCTATGCCAACCCAACAAACACCTTCAGAGACACTTGTAGAGCATCTTTATAATCACCCTGTGACATTTGATAGCACACAAGGTGTTCCTCTGGTATTCAGAGTTGCATAATCTCATAGTCAGTGGAACATGTATAAGTCATGAAGAAAGCAATAGCAATAAAACTTAACGATCATTATGCTAAGCTAACGGATGGGTCTTGTCCATCATATCATTCTATAATGATGTGATCCCGTTCATCAAATGACAACACATGTCTATGGTAAGGAAACATAACCATCTTTGATTAACGAGCTAGTCAAGTAGAGGCATACTAGGGACACTTTATTTTGTCGATGTACTCACACATGTACTAAGTTTCCGATTAATACAATTCTAGCATGACTAATAAACATTTATCATGATATAAGGAAATAACAACTTTATTATTGCCTCTAGGGCATATTTCCTTCAACACCAGCCCACTAAGGGGCTGTGTGCCCCTCCCACCCCATCTCACATAACCTGGAGAGGTGGGGGCGCCTCCCCGAGGACAATCTCCCCTCATGGCTTGGGGGCCAAGTTTCCTATGGCTGGTTCCCCCCAGACCCATCTAGTGTTTCCCCTGTGGCTGCCGCCCCTCCCCTAGGGAAACCCTAGGGCACCTCCTCCTCCCCCTTCCCCTATATATAGTGAGGGAGAGAGAGGGATGCAACACCCCCTTCCCCTGGCGCAGCCCTGCTCCCTCCTACACCTCCTCCTCCTCCTCCTCCGCAGTGCCTAGCAAAGCTCTGCCGGAGAACCATGAGCTCCACCACCATGCCGTTGTGCTTCCGGAGTTCTCCCTCAACTTCTCCTCTCCCCTTGCTAGATCAAGAAGGAGGAGACGTCCTCGGGCTGTACGTGTGTTGAACACAGAGGCGCCGTCCGTTCGACGCTTCGATCGGATCTTCCATGATTTTAATCGCCGCGAGTATGACTCCATCAACCGCGTTCTTGTAACGCTTCTGCTTAGCGATCTTCAAGGGTATGAAGATTCACTCCCTCTCTCTCGTTGCTAGGATCTCCTAGATTGATCTTGGTGAAACGTAGGATTTTTTTTTGAATTATTACTATGTTCCCCAACAGCGGCATCATGAGCTAGGTATATGCGTAGATTCTATGCGCGAGTAGAACGCAAGTAGTTGTGGGCGATGATTTGGTCAATTTACTTACCGCTAATAGTATTATCTTGATTCGGCGGCATTGTGGGATGAAGCGGCCCGGACCGACCTTACACGTACGCTTATGTGAGACAGGTTCCACCGACTGACATGCACTTGTTGCATAAGGTGGCTAGCGGGTGTTTGTCTCTCCCACTTTAGTCGGATCGGATTCGATGAAGAGGGTCCTTATGAAGGGTAAATAACAATTGGCATATCATCGTTGTGGCTTTTGCGTAGGTAAGAAACGTTCTTGCTAGAAACCCATAGCAGCCACGTAAAACATACAACAACAATTAGAGGACGTCTGACTTGTTTTTGCAGTGTATGCTATGTGATGTGATATGGCCAAAAGGATGTGATGAATTATATATATGTGATGTATGAGATTTATCATGTTCTTATAATAGGAATCATGACTTGCATGTCAATGAGTATGACAACCGGCAGGAGCTATAGGAGTTGTCTTAATTTATTGTATGACCTGCGAGTCAATATAAACGCCATGTAATTACTTTACTTTATTGCTAACCGTTAGCCATAGTAGTAGAAGTAATAGTTGGCGAGACAACTTCATGAAGACAAGATGATGAAGATCATGATGATGGAGATCATGGTGTCATGCCGGTGACAATGGTGATCATGCCATGCCTCGAAGATGGAGATCAAAAGCTCAAGATGATATTGGCCATATCATGTCACTTTATGATTTGCATGTGATGTTTGTCATGTTTACATCTTATTTTCTTAGAATGATGGTAGCATAAATAAGATGACCCCTTGATACGTCTCCAACGTATCTATAATTTATGAAGCATTCATGCTAATTTATTATCTGTTTTGAATGATTATAGGCTTTATTATACACATATTACTTTTGGGACTATCCTATTAACTGAGGCCCAACCCATATTGCTGTTTTATTGCCTGTTTCAGTATTTCGAAGAAAAGGAATATCAAACGGAGTCCAAACGGAATGAAACCATCGGCAGCGTGATTTTTTGGAAGAATATGATCCGGGAGACTTGGAGTTCACGTCAGAAGATCCTCGAGGATGCCACGAGATAGGAGGGCGCCCCCTACTAGGCGCGCCCCCCTGTCTCGTGGGCCCCTCGAGCACCCCCCGACCGACTTCTTTCGCCTATATAAGCCTACGTACCCTGAAAACAGCGAATATCAAGATAGATCGGGAGTTCCGCCGCCGCAAGCCTCGGTAGCCACCAAAAACCTCTCGAGAGCCCGTTCCGGCACCCTGCCGGAGGGGGAATCCATCACCGGTGGCCATCTTCATCATCCCGGTGCTCTCCATGACTAGGAGGGAGTAGTTCACCCTCAGGGCTGAGGGTATGTACCAGTAGCTATGTGTTTGATCTCTCTCTCTCTCTCTCTCTCTCTCTCTCTCGTGTTCTCTCTATGGCATGATCTTGATGTATCGCGAGCTTTGTTATTATAGTTGGATCTTATGATATTTCTCCCCCTCTACTCTCTTGTGATGAATTGAGTTTCCCACTTGAAGTTATCTTATTGGATTGAGTCTTTTATTTTAGAACACTTGATGTATGTCTTGCCGTGTTTATCTGTGGTGACAATGGGTTATCACGTGCCACTTGATGTATGTTTTGGTGACTAACTTGCGGGTTCCGCCCATGAACCTGTGCATAGGGGTTGGCACACGTTTTCTTGACTCTCCGGTAGAAACTTTGGGCACTCTTTGAAGTACTTTGTGTTGGTTGGATGAATCTGAGATTGTGTGATGCATATCGTATAATCATGCCCACAGATACTTGAGGTGACAATGGAGTATCTAGGTGACATTAGGGTTTTGGTTGATTTGTGTCTTAAGGTGTTATTCTAGTACGAACTCTTGAATAGATTGATCCAAAAGAATAACTTTGAGATGGTTTCGTACCCTACCGTAATCTCTTCGTTTGTTCTCCGCTATTAGTGGCTTTGGAGTGATCTTTGTTGCATGTTGAGGGATTGTTATATGATCTATCTATGTTATTATTGTTGAGAGAACTTGCACTAGTGAAAGTATGAACCCTATGCCTTGTTTCCTACCATTGCAATACCGTTTACGCTCACTTTTAGCATTAGTTACCTTGCTGTTTTTATAATTTCAGATTACAAAAACCTATATCTACCATCCATATTGCACTTGTATCACCATCTCTTCGCCGAACTAGTGCACCTATACAATTTACCATTGTATTGGGTGTGTTGGGGACACAAGAGACTCTTTGTTATTTGGTTGCAAGGTTGTTTGAGAGAGACCATCTTCATCCTACACCTCCTACGGATTGATAAATCTTTTTGTTTCTTGTTTTATCACTAGTTTAGTTTATAAAAGAAAACTAGAAAAAAATGGAATTGAGTTTGTCTCATACGCTTCATATTTTTAATATCTTTCGTGAGTATGATGGAAAGGAAAATTGTGCTCAAGTGCTAGAAGAAGAATGCATTAAAATGCTTGGTACTAAATCTTTTTATGATGAGATGATTGCAATGTTGTTAGTATGAATTCCTTGAATATCCATAATGCTAATGATATGCAAAGCCACAAGCTTGGGGATGCTATGTTTGATGAATATGATATTTTTAGTCCCCCAAGTTTTAATGAGAATATTTATTATGATGAAAGCATGCCTCCTATTTATGATGATTATATTGATGAAAGTGGGTTTGGAAGAGTGTCAACTTTAGGAAGTAGTGATCCCACTATTTTGGAGGATGTTGAATCTTATTGTGATGAACATGAAAGTGGATTTGGAAGAGTGTAAACTTTATTTAGTGATGATTCCACTATTTCGGAAGAGGTTCCAATTGATTATGAGAACAAAGTTGCTATCTATGATGATTATTGTGATGACTTGTATGCTATTAAGAATAATGATAACCATGAAACTTGTCATCATGATTTTAGTTTTCAATTGGATTATGCCTCACATGATAATTATTTTGTTGAGTTTGCTCCCACTACTATTGATGAGAAGAATTTTGCTTATATGGAGAGTAGTAGATTTTCTATGCAAGTAGATCATGAAAAGAATGCTTTAGGTGCTGGTTATATTGTTGAATTCATTCATGATTCTACTGGAAATTATTATGAGGGAGGAATATATGCTTGTAGGAATTGCAATAATGTCAAGTTTCCTCTCTATGTGCTTCAAGTTTTGACATTATGCTTGTTTTGCCTTCCTATGCTAGTTGATTATTGTTCCCATAAGTTGTTTGCTCACAAAATCCCTATGCATAGGAAGTGGGTTAGACTTAAATGTGCTAGTCATATGCTTCATGATGCTCCCGTTATGTCTTAATTCTTATCTTTTATGCGAGCATCATTGTCACCATCATGCCTAGCTAGAAAGGCATTAAAGAAAAGCGCTTGTCAGGAGACAACCCAATATTAATCCTTAGTGTTTTTGTGTGTTCACATGATTATGCTACTGTAGTAATCATGTTCTTTAGCTTACGGTGATAGTTGTGTTGATCCTGCTGAAAATCAGAAACTTTTGCACCCAGTAAATTAGTTTTTTTAATTCACAGAAACGTGCTCTTGATCTGATTCTTTTTGATATGGATTGCTACACGAATTTCTTAGGACTTCCTAATTTAGTAGGATTTTTTGAGTTCCAGAAGTATACGTTTGATACATATTACTACAGACTGTTCTGTTTTTGACAGATTCTGTTTTCTATGTGTTGTTTGCTTATTTGGATGAATCTATGGCTAGTATTAAGTGGTATGAACCATAGAAAAGTTGGAATACAGTAGATATTACACCAATATGAACTTAGAATGAGTTCATTACGGTACCTAAGTGGTGGTTTTATTTTCTTATACTAACGGAGCTTACGAGTTTTCTGTTGAGTTTTGTGTTGTGAAGTTTTCAAGCTTTGGGTAAAGATTCGATGGACTATGGAATAAGGAGTGGCAAGAGCCTAAGCTTGGGTATTACCAAGGCACCCCAAGATAATATTCAAGGACAACCAAGAGCCTAAGCTTGGGGATGCCCCGGATGGCATCCCCTCTTTCGTCTTCGTTCATCGGTAACTTTACTTGGAGCTATATTTTTATTCGCCACATGATATGTGTTTTGCTCGGAGCGTCATTTTATCTTGTTAGTATTTGCTTACTGTTTTTTAGAATAATGTTTTGCATCTTTATTTTCAATAAAAATGTCAAGGATAGCCTTTGCCACGCTTATTTTGCTAGTATACATGTTGCTGTTTGAAAACAGAAAGTTTACCGCTGTTGCAAAAATTCCCTAGAAAAGTCAGAGAATGGTATAATGTTGAAACTTTTTGCATATTGAGATATGATAAATTTATTACAGTGGTAATTTTCTTTCATAATTTTTCCAGTTAGGGAAGTATTGATACTCTTGCATTCTTTACAGACTGTACTGTTTTGGCAGATTGCTGTTATGTTTGCATTGTTTGCATATGTTTGCTTGTTTAATGATTCTATTTGAGGATAGGAGTATTAAATATGCAGAGGCATTTAGTATGCAATGTTGAATAATAATTTTAGTGATTTGTTACAGTAGAAAATGATAAGGTTTTGCATTGGTTTATACTAACCTATCTCACGAGTTCTTGTTGAGTTTGGTGTGAATGGAGCTTTTTGATAAAAAGAGAAATCATGATATGAGAGGAATTAAGGAGACACAAAAGTTCAAGCTTGGGGATGCCCAAGGCACCCCAAGATAATATTTCAAGAAGTCTCAAGCATCGAAGCTTGGGGATGCCCCGGTAGGCATCCCACCTTTCTTCTTCAACAACTATCGGTTAGTATCGGTTGAACCTAAGTTTTTGCTTCTTCACATAAGTTGTGCTATCCTTGCAATGTCATTTTATTTTGTTTTGCTTGCTGTTTGATTAGAGTATCAAGATCTGAAATTCTTAAATGAGATAGAGTCATCATATAGCTACATAATTATTTAGCTACTCATTGATCTTCACTTATGTCTTTTTGGAGTAGTTTGTCATTTACTCGTGTGCTTCACTTATATCCTATGAGTAAATTGTTGAATGAGTTGATTGTCATAAATCTGAAATTATTTATGTTTCATTTGCTTATTCCATGGGTAGTAATGACTTCACGTCTAAGAAGTAGAGGTTGTAAATTTATTGAAGGTTGGCAAGCATTGTATTGGTCATTTGAATAATTCATGAAAGAATATTGAAGGAAGAAAGATTTCACATATAAATATACTATCCTAGACATCTTTTATAGTTGGGAGCACTCATTAAATATGACATGCTAAAGATTTGATGTTGGACAAGGAAGCCAACGTAATGGTTTATGTTTTCCGACATCTCAGTTAAAGTATATTGTCATGGATCATTAAAACATGTTGAGCTTGCCTTTCCCCCTCATGCAAGCCAAAATTCCTTGCACCAAGTAGAGATACTACTTGCGCTTCCAAATATCCTTAAACCCAGTATTGCCATGAGAGTCCATCATACCTACCTATGTATTGAGTAAGATCCTTCAAGTAAGTTGTCATCGGTGCAAGCAATAAAAATTGCTCTATAAATATGTATGATCTTTTGGTGTGAAGAAAATAGCTTTATACGATCTCTTGTTATGGAAGCATTAAAAGCGACGGACTGCATAATAAAGGTCCATATATAAGTGGCAATATAAAGTGACGTTCATTCGCATTAAAATTTTGTGCATCCAACCCTAAAAGCGCATGACAACCTTTTGCTTCCCTCTGCGAAGGGTCTATCTTTTACTTTATGTCTTCTACTTTTATGCAAGAGTCAAGGTGATCTTCACCTTTCCCTTTTTCATTTTATCCTTTGGCAAGCACCTCGTGTTGGGGAGATCCTGATATATATATATATATATATATATATATATATATATATATATATATATATATATATATCCAATTGGATGTAAGTTAGCATGAACTATTATTGTTGACATCACCCAAAGGTGAATATGTTGGGAGGCAACACTATAAGCCCCTATCTTTCTCAGTGTTCGATTGAAACTCCATAACCATTAGTATTGCGTGAGTGTTAGCAATCGTAGAATACTATATGATAGTTGAGTATGTGGAGTTTGCTATTCCTGAAAATAAGATGAATTGCAATTGTTTGATGACTGAGAATGAAGTTTGCTAGTTTTCAAGAAAGTTTATGGTCTATGCTTTGACATGTGAATTGCTTGTTACTTTATCGTGAGAAGTTCTATGAGATGAACTACTGTTATGACATATTATCATGCTAGAAAAGGTGATTCAAATTATCATTGATCAAACTTGTGCACCTTCTAGCATTCACACTTCATAAATTCTTTCTTTATCATTTACCTACTCGAGGACGAGTAGGAATTAAGCTTGGGGATGCTGATACATCTCCAACGTATCTACAATTTATGAAGTATTCATGCTATTTTATTATCTGTTTTGAATGGTTATGGGCTTTATTATACACTTTTATATTACTTTTGGGACTAACCTATTAACTAGAGGCCCAACCCATATTGCTGTTTTATTGCCTGTTTCAGTATTTCAAAGAAAAGGAATATCAAACGGAGTCCAAACGGAATGAAACCTTCGGTAGCGTGAGTTTTTGGAAGAATATGATCCGGGAGACTTGGAGTTCACGTCAGAAGATCCTCGAGGAGGCCACGAGATAGGAGGGCGCCCCCCCTACTGGGCGTGCCCCCTATCTCGTGGGCCCCTCGAGCACCCCCTGTCGGTCTCAAAACTGGCGGATCTCGGGTAGGGGGTCCCGATCTGTGTGTCTTAGGCTGATGGTAACAGGAAGCAAGGGACACAATGTTTACCCAGGTTTGGCCCTCTCGATAGAGGTAAAACCCTACTTCCTGCTTGATTAATATTGATGATATGAGTAGTACAAGAGTAGATCTACCACGAGATCGTAGAGGCTAAACCCTAGAAGCTACCATATGATGATTATGATTGTAATTGTGATCGGCCTTTTAAGGACCAACCTCTCTGGTTTATATAGACACCGGAGAGGGCTAGGGTTTACATGGAGTCGGTTACAAGGAAGGAAATACAATATCCGGATCGCCAAGCTTGTCTTCCACGCAAAGAGAGTCCCATCCGGACATGGGGCGGAGTCTTGAGTCTTGTATCTTCACGCTCCAATAGTCTGGACGATGTATATAGTCCGGCTGTCCGGATACCCCCTAATCCAGGACTCCCTCAGTAGCCCCTGAACTAGGCTTCAATGACGATGAGTCCGGCGCACAGTCTTGTCTTCGGCATTGCAAGGCGGGTTCCATCTCCGAATACTCCAAAGTAATTATCGAACACTTAGACCGTGTCCGGATCCGCGAGATGATTCTCACATACCATCATAGGGAACATAGCATAAATCTGATCTGCTGGCAATCTTCATACGTCGTGCCCTTGCATCGTGGCCTGGTCCAACACGAACCGGCGTTTCTCGCCCCACCTCGACTCGCCTTGCGAGGCGGTTTTATTGGCACGTCCTGCCAAAGCAGAGATCGTGTTCCTCTTATTACGGGATCTTCCATCAATATGGGCGTGCGTAACCCCACGACGACCGTTGGCATGACTCCGTGTGCTTTTAGATAAGCCTCAAGCGGTCACCCTGAGGACTCTTGATATTCACCCCCTTTATAAAGGGGCCGAGGCCTATGCCTCTTTTCCACCTCCCTTGCGCCTTCTCGCACCTCGAGTTCTAATATCCGAGACCTAAGCTCCAACACCCCAGATCCTCCAATATGTCCGGATCCAACCCTCAAGGCCGGTGGTTGGCCTCCTCGATCCAAGAGGAGGACATTGCGAGGCTTAGGGCGGTCGGATATCTGACCGCCGACATCCAGCACAGGCTTCCTGCTCCAGGGCAGGTCATCCCTACACCGGAGCCCAATGAGAGCGTCGTGTTTGTTTCTCACTTCCTCCTCGGCTTGGGCCTCACCCTTGATCCCTTTGTGAGGGGGCTCATGTTCTATTACGGGTTAGATTTTCATGATCTAGCTTCGGACGCTATCCTCCATATCTCGTCGTTCATCATTGTGTGCAAGGATTTTCTCCACGTCACTCCACACTTAGGCTTATGGCTCAAGACCTTTAATGTGAAGCCGAAGACGATCGAGAGGCGACACGTGGAGTGCGGAGGTGCCATAATAAGTAGGAACGCCGATGCCCCATGGCCAGAGGGTTCTTTCCCAGAAGTATCCGATGCATGGCAACGGAGGTGGTTTTATGTTATGGCTCCTAGAGGCACAAAGTGGGTGGCCGCCCCCGAGTTCCGCTCGGGCCCTCCGTCACAACTGGCGTCTTGGACCGACGTAGGACGGAATTGGGGGCCCGCTGGCAATGTACAAATACTGCAGAGCCACATCCGGGAGGTTCTTGAGAGGGACATTAACATTGTCAGCATAATGCAAGTGATGTTAATCCGACGGATGTTGTTGTGCCAACGCCGGCCTCTCCGGATGTGGGAGTTCAATCCAGAGGGTCCGCGGACTGTTAAGCACTTCTTCGGCCTGAAGCTCGAAGGGATGTGTAAATTATTCTTCGGACCACAAGTAGAGTGTCCGGACACCACCGAGGATGCGGGCCTAAGCTACAATCGCCTAGATACCCAAGTAAGTAACCTTGATACCGGACACTTTGTTTTATATTTGTCATAGTTGTTATTCTGAAAATCATCCGTGGCCAGGAATGGCTCACCAAGGCGGAGAGAATCAGGTGTCCGGTGCCACTTCCGAAGGCTCGCCTAGTCCCACCATTGCCAAGATGCTTGACCAGGTGCTCAGCAAAATGCCCTCAGGGAAAGACAAGGGGAAGAACAAAGAAACCGAACCTCACACGTTGCGCATCCGAATCGGGGGCTTGTTACCTCCCCCGAGGAGGATAGTAAAGAAGGGGAGGCTAAAGCCTCCTTCCAGCGCGGGAAGAAAAGGGCCGCCTCCAAAGACTTGGAGACGGAGATGCCCAAACCAGGGAAAAAGGTATCACCAGGGGGCTCTGCCCTGACGGGCACCCTCACCGCGTCATGCCCGCCAACGGGCCAGCCCTCCACCGAGCTGTAAGTTAATCGTTAATTTGAAGGTACTGCGTTTCTCCGAGATCAATAATGAGGATTCGTCTTTTGCAGTCCCGCTAGCAGCTCTTCTCAACAGAGTTCGTCTTCAGGGGATCTTCCTCCGGAGATGATGGAGAGCGTGACCCCACCCACCTCTCCGCCTCGTGAAGCAGGCAACATCGAGGTGTCGTCACAGAGGAGTCCGGATCTGCCGAAGCCGGAAGCTAAAACGTCAGCCGCCCTGAGCCCGGAGCATTTGGCTCCCACGGGGGGCGATGAGAAGGGTCCGGCATAGTTCGATGTCCGGCCGAACATACTGACAGGCCTTCTGGAGCGAGCTACACTCTCGGAGGAGCACCGCTCATTAATGGGCGTGGTGCTCAAGTAGATTTCATCTGCCACAAGCGGTTTGAATGAAGCATTTATGAGCCTTCTCAGAGGCTTTGAGGTATGTAGTGAAAAATATACTATTTTTTGGCTGTGAGGCATGCGCTAGGTGTGCTCCATATGGATAGTAGCCACTGAGACTCTGGTTGCCCGCCCTAGGCGGCAAACGGGGGATCATATAGTAATGATTGTGCTGTGCATATGCGCAGGTATCTAAGGGTCCGGCAGCCGACCAGTCCGTTGAAGTTGCCGAGCTAAGGAGGCAGATCTGATCTATTGATGCTGATATCACGCTGGTGAACGAGCGGCTGGATGAGTCACAAGGTATGTGCTCTGCTTTCCTTATTATGTTGTATAGGAAAATATGAGAGGGGCATAATATTAATGCAATATGCTTGGACTGCAGATGGTGCTGCTGCCGTGGAAGCCTTGAGGGCGGAGCTTGCCCAGGCCAAGGAACAAGCTCGGGTTAGCAGTGTGGCTGCCCTAAAGGCGGCCGAAGAATTGAGAGCCGAACAGGCTGCTCATCGCCGAAGCGAGGAAAAGATAGCCGAAATGGCTGTGGAGTTGAAAAATGCCGCCGACCAGTATGAACTCCTTGAAAAGGAGAATAAGGCTAGTTCGGCCGACCTGAACAAGGCACTTAATGCCACCAAGGAGATGCAGACCGAGGTTAGGGGTGTGCGAGAGGAGCTTCAATAGACCGGTAAAATCGTGGCTGGGGGCTCCTACTTACTGCGGACGAAGTTTTTGGATCCAAAGTATGCTCCCCTGGATGGACGTTGGAGTCCTGCAGATGTGTATGCGGACTTGGCAAAGAGTACAGCTGATGCAGCCAAGTTTTTCGAGGATCAAGGTGATAAAGAAGTGGAGAAGCTTTTCTGGTCGCAATTCAATGCTCCCGCGCGCCCGCTGCCGTTAAGTGAGAAGATGGCTGCTGTGGCAGAGCTTCACAGGTTGTCCGGGCTTGCAATGCGGTCTGTAATAGACCATCTTTGGCCAAAGGGGCCTAAGCCGGATAGTTACTTTGGTTTGGTGCAACAGTTCCGTGGGGCTGTATCTCAGATCGATGCCATGAGAAGGTCGGTGTGCATAGAGGGTGCACGAATGGCTCTTGCCCGCGTTAAAGCATATTGGATAGATATGGAGGCCACCATTGTAGCGACCTAGAATCCGGCGGGAGGCCAATATCCGGCCGAGCACTACTTGGTGCAGGTAATGGAAGGTGCCCGCTTAATAGAGGCGCAGTGCTCGAAGGATGTCTTGTTCGAGTGACAAATCGAATAATTGTAAAAACAATGTTATTTTGGTTATAAGGCTATATTAATACTTTTTGCCTGAAAGTATTATTGTGTCTCCTGTGCGGCTGTTTATATATATATATATATGTGCAATCCGAAAGTTCGCAGTCATTGGCTTCAGCCCCCACGCATACAATGCGGGGTTATTCGTGAAAAATATGCGTAATCACACGTCGAACTAGGCAACCGGACTATATAGCTGTAACACTTTCGCTTAGCCATGGGAGTCTAACGGTGGGGCTACTATGTAGCCCCTGGTACCTTCACGTGCATCCGAATACGGGCACGTGTGTACATGACCGGGAAACGGTCCTTCGTTAATGCGGAGGGATCCTAAAGATTCCGATAAGTCTTCGAGTGGTTGAACAATCTCTCGTTGTATCATGACAGTCAGTTTTCGGCTTTCTCTACTGAGGTGCTCATCCGAAATAACCAGGGCACAATCGCAGTAGTTCTCCTTTGGCCGCCTTAGCCAATTAGAACGGAACGTAAGGTGGCAAACCCAGGAGCCGGGCAAACCCAACATTTGACCAAAGACATGATTCGGAGCTGATGCATATAAGGCCAAACTTGTGACACCGAACACTCCCGAAGGTATTCGGACTTTGTAACAGAAAATGAGCTGAAGAATGCCCTTTCATTATAAACCCTGTATTTCCAGATACGTGCGTTAATTTGTCGTGGCGAAATGCCAATAACGGCAGTATCCTCTGTGGGTGTAGTACCCATGGGATGTGTGAACAACAAGAGGCAGTATAAAAGGTTTACATAGGGGCTTAATCTAAAGAGAAACCTTTGAGCGGGGCCCTGCTGCACATCTGCGCCTTTGTCTCCATTGTGCCGTTTCCTGGAAGGGTATCGCACGTGTTGTGTCTGTAAAAAAAAACTTCGTGTAAAAGAGTATAACGTAAGCGTGCGATAGATGGTAAAAGTGTAAGGCATTGGCCTGGAAATAAGGTCAGGCCGTCGGTGGGGTTTTGTTAAATATTTATAGCCCCTGGTATCCTCTATGGGATTATGTATACTGCGCCCTGGCTCATTTTTATCTGGGCTGCCGGACTCGTCTAACCGTGTCTGTGGTCTTGACAACTAGTCATGCTTTTTGGTATCGGAGGCCACTTAGAGTCCGGCAGCTAGAGTCGTCGCGTATTCTTCCGCGCGTGAAGAGCGCTCTGTGTTTCCGTTAATAGTGATGACGCCACTTGGACCGGGCATCTTGAGTGTAAGGTAGGCATAGTGTGGTATTGCGTTGAAGCGTACGAAGGCCGCTCTTCCAAGCAATGCATGATAGCTCCTTTGGAAGGGTGCGATGGTGAAGAGTAGTTCTTAGCTTCTGGAGTTGCCTAGGGAGCCGAATGTTACCTACAGCACGACGGAGCCCTTGCCGAAGGCTTCAACGCCTGGTATAACCCCTTCGAAGGTGGTGTTGCTTTGGCTGATTCTGGATGGGTCTATCCCCATTCTGCGGACAGTGTCCTGGTATATTAAATTGAGACTACTGCCGCCGTCCATAAGGGCGTGGGTGAGATGGTATCCCTCGATTATTGGGTCAAGCTGTAACGCCCAATATGCGATACTATCCTAAAGAGACTCGAAGGTCCCACCAAGGATAGAACCGCATATTGATACGCTTTTGCAAGGTGGATATCATAACATCAACATTACATAATAGATGGGGATACATACAAAAGGCATACAATGCCACACGAATACAACATCATCTTACATAAGATCACCATTCGACTACGGATGAAACACAAACAGAAACTCAGACGACATCCACCCTGCTAGCCCAGGCTGCCGACCTGGAACCTATCCCCTGATCGAAGAAGAAGCAGAAGAAGAACTCCAAAACAAGCAAACATCGCTCTCGCGTCATGATCATCGCAAAACCTATACCTGCAACTGTTGTTGTAGTAATCTGTGAGCCACGAGGACTCAGCAATCCCATTACCATGGGTATCAAGACTAGCAAAGCTTAAAGGGAAAGGAAGGGATAAAGTGGTGAGGTTGCCACAGCGACTAAGCATATATGGTGGCTAACATAGGCAAATAAGAGCGAGAAGAGAAGCAAAAGAACGGTTGTGAAGCTAGCAATGATCAAGAGGTGATCCTGAACTCCTACTTACGTCAAACATAACCCAAAACCGTGTTCACTTCCCGGGCTCCACCAAAAAGAGACCATCACGGCTGCACACACGGTTGATGTGTTTTAATTCGGATCTGGTGTCAAGTTATCTACAACCGGACATTAACAAATTCCCATCTGCCACATAACCGCGGGCACGGCTTTCAAAAGATAATACCCTGCAGGGGTGTCCCAACTTATCCCATGATAAGCTCTCGCGATCAACGAAGGATATTCCTTCTCCCAGGAAGACCCGATTACTCTCGGAATCCCAGTTTACAAGACATTTCGACAATGGTAAAACAAGACTAGCAAGACCGCCCGATGCGCCGACAATCCCGATCGGAGCTGCACATATCTCGTTCTCAGGGCAACACTGGATAAGACATCTTACGAGTAAATCCAGACCTCGAGTTTCCCCGAGGGGGCCCAGCAGTCTACTCGGTTCGGACCAGCACTTAGACAAGCACTGGCCCAGGGGGGCTAAAATAAAGATGACCCTCGGGCTCCGGAAATCCAAGGGAAAAAGTTCTAGGTGATGCAAATGGTAAAACCAAGGTTGGGCCTTGCTGGAAGAGTTTTATTCAAAGCGAACTGTCAAGGGGGTCCCATAAATCACCCGACCGCGTAAGGAACGCAAAATCCGGGAACATAACACCGGTATGACGGAAACTAGGCTGGCAAGAGTGGAACAAAACACCAGGCATAAGGCCGAGCCTTCCACCCTTTACCAAGTATATAGATGCATTAATTGAATAAGAGATATTGTGATATCCCAACAAAATCCTGTCCACCATGGAGCAATCTTCAACTTCACCTGCAACTAACAACTCTATAAGAGGGGCTGAGCAAAGCGGTAACATAGCCAAGCAACGGTTTGCTAGGAAGGGTGAAAAGGTTAGAGGCTGACATGGCAACTTGGGAGGCTTGAAGAACAAATGATAGGTAGCGCAACATAGCGATAGAACAAAGCAACTAGCATAGCAATGATAGTAATGAGATCCAAGGTGACGGTCATCTTGCCTGAAATCCCGCTAGGAAGAAGATCGAGTCCATGAAGAAGATGAACGGGCGTAGAAGAACCAAGCGTAGTCGAACGAATCCTCACGATCACAACATTACCGGAACTAAGAAGCAACACCGGAAAGAAACAAACAACATGGTAAACACACAAGCATAAACAGGGCATGATGCACAAACAAGTATGATGCATGTCCGGTTTAATGAGGCATGGCATGGCAAAGTGCAACAAACAATACTACAAGTTAAGTGGAGCTCAATATGCAACGAGTTGCATATTGACGAAACACCACATCCGAGTTATTTTGTTCGCTCTTGTTTAGGTACGCAACAATGTTAAATGTTGTTAAACATGGCAAGGGGTGTAACAAAAGTAAACTAACTATTTAGGCAAGTTTAAATGAGGCCGGAACAACAAACAACATTTCCGAAAAATCCTCATATGGAATTTATGAATTTGCTACTGTTCTGCCCTAAAACATATTTTAAAGTTGTTAGACAGGAAAATAAAGTGGACCATGTTAAACTAGGTATTTTTTCCACCACACTTACATATAAAGTTTATTTAAAACCGAGCTACGTATATTTAGTTTTGAAATAAATCATTTTAATATGGCATTTAAGCAAATTAATGCAAACAGCAATTTAAACATTTTAAACATGGATGAAAATAGCAGATTATGAAAGTGCATGAAAAATTGAGCAAGTTAATTATATGACATGTTTAAATCCGATGCACGGTTATTTAGTTGTGAGCAATTTAAAATCATGACATTTTCTGTAATATGCATGTCCAAGATTTAATGACAAAATCACAGCACAGGAAAAAAACAAGCCACGGGCCGAATTAGAGCTACAGGCCGAAACAGGACATGGGCGCTGGGGGGGTTTCTCACCATGGGCCATGGCCCGGTCCGGTAGAGAGGGAGACTGGAAGGGGCGCTGGGCCTTGCCAGCAGCAGCCCTCGCGCGCGACGGAGGGGAGCCGCTGGGCCGAAGCAGAGGTGACCAAGGCGTGGGCGCTGGAGTGGTCAACGCGAGGAGCAGGGGCGCTCGTTTGGTCGACAGGGGAAGCAGCGGCAGCGGCAGCAGCAGGTGAGGCCGGCGACGCTGGAGGAAGGCGTCGACAGCAGGCATCGCAGGAGGTCCGGGACGAGGAGCCGGCGTACAGCTCCGGCTGGACCTCAGCGCAGGTGGCCGCAGGCGGACGCTGCCGTGGCGGATCCAAGAAGAAGCATGTGACAAGGGACTTGGCGCGTAGGCGAGGGGATGGAGCAGAGGCGAGCTCGACGGCAGGGAGGTCTTGCGCAGGCGGGCGGCGAGGTTCAACGGGCGGCGGAGCTAACTGAGAAGGCGGCCGGTTGCAGGGGACTTGCGGCGGAGCTCGATGCCTTGCCTCGCTGGAAGACGAACGGGATGGCGGCGACCGGCGCTGGTTCACGAGCAGCAGAGAGAGATGGTTAGAGGAGGAGCGCCAGAGAAAAGGGAGAAGGGCGCGAGGAGACGGTGACCTGCTGGTGGTTCCTGGTGGTGGGGAGCTCCAGCAATGACGAACAGCAGGAGGCAGGCCTTGGAGCGCTAGAGCTCGAGGCGAGGAGCATCTCCTTGAGGAGGAAGACGCCATGAAGAAGAGCCCGTAGTAGAGAAGGCCATCGGCGCGGGTGCAGAGGCGAGGCGCTCGGGGCTTGGCTCCATGAAGGTGCTCGAGGCAAGAATCCAGGGCACGAGGATCGATCCAGGAGTGAGCGGGGGCTCCTCCTCGAGCGGGCCTGCTCGAGCAGAAGAGGGAGGCGGCGTTGGCGGGGCGAGGTGCTCGGGAACGAGCGAGCAGAGGAGGGGGCACGGCTGCGGTCCGGTCGCCTGCTCCGGCAAGGAGCTGCAGGCGTGGGCAACGAGGCGGTCGGGAATGCCGGGTGAGGTGTGAGGCGACGAGGAGGAGGCAGGAGCCTCGGGTGCTCGCGGACGTGGGCGTGTGGAGGTGGCTATGGGGCTCAGGGATCGACGCAGAGAAGCCCCAAGGGATTTTGGATCGGGGGAAGGTGGAGGCTTGACTGGGTGGATCGGGCAGGGGAGATCCCGAGGAGGATTTGGTGAAATGGCAGCGGCGGCGGCTGGGAGGATGGGACATCTCTCCTCAATTTTAGGGTTGGACTAGGGCTGGACTATATATAGTGAAAAGAGGGGAATTTTTGGACATCCAATTTAAATCGGACGGACGGGAAAAACAGACTAGGGGAGTTTAATAAATAAAGGCAGATGTTTTATAGATGTTTTGGGATGATCCGGATCCAACGGTAACGACAGAGCGGGTCGGGTTCGGGACAACTTTCGGGCACGCACACGAGGGGGTCTGTGGTTGGCAGAGAGGTCAGGTGGTCACGGTCAAGAGGGAAGCGAAAACCTGATAGGTCTGGAACGGTCAACGAAGGCAAAGCGGTCCGAGGGACTGTGATGAAGGCAAAGGGAGAAACGGCAACGACGAGCAAATGCAAGTTTTGAAAAATGACGGCGACGAAGTGCCGATGCAATGCGGATGATGCTATGAGATGAAATGCATGACAAGAACAAAATGCAAAACAAAAGACAAAAATCCAACCACGGAGAAAATGACATATTGCATCTCCGGAAAAGACAAGAGTTGGAGTTATGAATATGGAAAGTTGTATCCGGGGCGTTACAACACTCCACCACTACGAGAGGATCTCGTCCCGAGATCTAGGATGGCACCGGAGAGAAACGGAAGAGGAAGAGAAGAGGTAAACTAAGTTGCTTCTTCGACCAATGAGTGAAACCAAAGAATCTTGAGGGGTTGAAAAGTTGAAAGAAAGAACACAACGGAGTTGAACACAATTGAGAGCACTGCGGTAGAAAATAGAAGCAAGGAACACCATGTGAACCTTGGAGGTTGCAAAGCTATGAATGACAAGTACAAAGGACAAGAAGGAATTGGAACAACTCTGGTTGAACCGAGATAAACAAGGAACAAGGAAGAACAAATTCGGACAACACTCTGGTTAAAAATGAAAGGAATAGAATATGAACTTGGCAAAAGGAAAACACTTGGATGAGACTCCGGTTAAAAGAGGAATGATAGACTCAACACTCCGGTTAAATGGATAAGCAATAAAAGAACACGATCCTCACAATTCGAGATGATGAGTGAAGGGAGCAACATCACCATGCCTCCGGAAGAATGAAAAGAAGATAGATCATTGGGATAAAAGAACGGAGAAGAAAATGCCAACTTCTGCCACAAATGATCTTGGAAGGCACCCTTCCAAGAAGGTTAGAATGGAGTTGTTGGAAAACCAACAACAAAAAGAACAACCTTGTTGTGGGCTTATGGAACACATCTCAAAATTATGGGGTGACAACCCACCACTAACGGAAACAGTTGATTGGATTGAGATCAACAAGAAGATAAAAACTTCTTCACCAAGATGATAGAGAGATAACTTGGATCATTGATAAGCACCACAATAGCAACATTCCTTAGGGAAGGCTTTAGGCGAAATGTGACACAAGATAACTCCAACGAAGAGATAGATTGGTTGAAAAGATTTTTTAACGAAGATAAAATGATGGATTTAAATATGTCACTCTTGAAAACTTGTGAATCCTGAAACACGAAGGAAAATTTTCAAGAATGACATAACACCGCCTCAAAAGATAAGGTAGAAAGAATTGCACTTCGGATGCAAGATGAAGAATGCTTGAACTCCTCAAAACAAAACATGTGTTGGGAACCATGTTTATTTTAGAGTATAGCTTGGTGGGTCATAACTTCAAGAGAAATCTTGAAGAACAATTGAAGAATGAAGAGAATCCTTGACGAACCACCATGTAGAGCCTCCATGAAGTCCGGTAATAAAAGGATGATAGGAAGGAAGAGAAGTTGAAAACACAAGGTGAAGCCTTGCGATGATTTAAATGGAGCTTCGCGACGATATAACCGAGAAAACTTGGAACTCCGGAAAAAGAAAAGATGAAATACTAAAAAGGAGAATTACTTCATGATAAACAATCTCTGGAAGAAAAGAATTGAATCACCTCGCGGAAATAAGAATAAGATTTATTGTATGCTTATCCTTCATCAAATTAAATTGATGACAAGCAATGGATTTGGCATACTACTTATTCCGTAGAAAGGATTAAGAGAGATATAGCGCAAACTTGAGAAGGTCTTCATGAACCACCGGTAGGATCGAAAGAAACGAATTAATTGATATGATAACGAAGGAAGTGAAATCTTGAACGAACCACCGTAAGAATTGAAAATGAAAGTAGCAAAGGCACAATTCACTGGGAAGAATTGGAAAACGAATGAAGATACTTGAGGGGATTTAGATACATGAGAACGAAGAGATCATGAACTGATTAGAGGTTATTTTAACGATGCACCCATAAGATTTGGAGAACAAGAGTTGAAGGTTGAGAATGAGTAATATTCAGAAATGATGGCATTCGTATTATCGAGAAAGGAAGCAACTCCTGAAATGCGTCGGATGGTTGAAATGAATTCTCACAATCGAAAACAATTATGAGAGGATGACATAAGCTAGAACTATGAATCTTCAAGAGAACGGACCAAGATTTAGGAGAAATCCTTCTTCGGTCTTCAAATGTTGAGAATGATGATGAGAACCACCATGAATTGTTGAGATACTCCGAAATGAAGAATAGAAAGGTTGAATCAACGACGAAAAGAATTTGAAAACGATCTTGGAGATGGCAACTGACTAATGAAATTCATTCTTACGTCAAACTTCAAAAAGAATTTTGGGAATAGCTCCGGGAAAATTAGAAGAGTCAGGTAAGATCCTGGAAAAAGACCTGTGGGTTAGGGCCCACTCGAAAGAAACAACGTTGAAGGATTTCTTGAAATAGAGATTGCACCAGTAGAATTAAATAGCTTGAATGAGAGAAAAAACCGCAAAGTACTCGAACGGATTAAGAATGGAAACATGATTCTTCCGAGTTATCTTCAACACTCCGGATATGAACTGGGAGAGGTGAATGAATAAGAGAGCCTTGGATAAGAAATTCACATGGGAAGATATGTGAAACAAAAGGAAGAGATATGATCAACACCGAAACTTGAAATTAAACCACCAGAGAAGAAAAGAGATGAAGAATAATAAACTTGAAGCTCCGTTAGTATCTTCCTAAGAATCACCGGATAAGAACATTGACAGAAAAGATTGGAGAGTCTTGCCATCAATAAAATGGATACCCGATTAAGAAATCTGAGTCTTTGAAGAAAATGGATGGGAGGGCGGGAAAACAAAGACAACTTGGGACGAATGAAAAAACACCATTGAGAAAACTTAGAATTTATCTTGCGGATGCTGAAAATGATCGGATCCACTTGAAGAGAAGCACACCGATTGGAAAGAATTGACATGACAATCTCGATGATCAAAACGATTCGTACTACCATAAAAATATGAGAACACCGCTTGATAGGTATGGAATCAACACTTGACATTGAAGCAACTCAAATACCACAACTCAAAACAAAACAAAGGATTGGCTTGCAGAAATAAGCCGGAACAAATACATATGATAGAGATTTACCCAATCCCATATCATGCATCTGTCAAAAAGATATTCTAGGAGCTACTTGATATCCCACCTATAAAACTCCCGAAACTTTCTGGTTATGCAATCTGGTGTTGGGGATACAGGGGAAGCAATATATCTCACCCAAACTAACAATCCCTACATCCAGCTGTATCCATCCGTCAACACATAACCAAGAAACCTTCAGAAATCGTGTACCTCAACCTTCAAAAAGCATCTGTTATACGAGCTATGGCAATACTCCCGAACTCCCCAGTACTGGGTGACGTCGAGGTTATCTCACCAACAACTGCATAAAAGAGATTTTCGATGTCGGCAAAACTCAGGTATTCCAGAACTGCAACGATAAAATTATGACGACAACACCTCGGAGCTCAACTCCCCGGGACACTGTCACAACCCCTAAATGATAGGAGGGACCAAGAACAATGTTCTCGCCATAAGAATATCGGAACAATCCCAAGATACCCGCGTGATCCTAAAAAACAATTTAGTGAAATTTGAGGAGAGGAAAGACAAAACATCTGCGTCAGGAGACCTCACCAGAGCGACGAAGGGAACGAGGAGTAAAAAGAATCCTACTCTCCGATATATATAATCCTAAGACTCAAAATAGTTTTTTTCTAGACTCAACAACGGCCAACAATCAAGGGGGCTCCTATGGTCGGTCGAGGCTCTGATACCAACTTGTCACGCCCAATATGCGGTACTATCCTAAAGAGACTCGAAGGTCCCACCAAGGATAGAACCGCATATTGATACGCTTTTGCAAGGTGGATATCATTACATCAATATTACATAATAGATGGGGATACATACAAAAGGCATACAATGCCACACGAATACAACATCATCTTACATAAGATCACTATCCGACTACGGATGAAACACAAACAGAAACTCAGACAACATCCGCCCTACTAGCCCAGGCTGCCGACCTGGAACCTATCCCCTGATCGAAGAAGAAGTAGAAGAACAACTCCAAAACAAGCAAACCTCGCTCTCACGTCATGATCATCGCAAAACCTGTACCTGCAACTGTTGTTGTAGTAATCTGTGAGCCACGAGGACTCAGCAATCCCATTACCATGGGTATCAAGACTAGTAGAGCTTAAAGGGAAAGGAAGGGGTAAAGTGGTGAGGTTGCCGCAGCGACTAAGCATATATGGTGGCTAACATACGCAAATAAGAGCGAGAAGAGAAGCAAAGGAACGGTCGTGAAGCTAGCAGTGATCAAGAGGTGATCCTGAACTCCTACTTACGTCAAACATAACCCAAAACCATGTTCACTTCCCGGACTCCGCCGAAAAGAGACCATCACGGCTACACACACGGTTGATGTGTTTTAATTCAGATCTGGTGCCAAATTATCTACAACCGGACATTAACAAATTCCCATCTGCCACATAACCGCGGGCACGGCTTTCGAAAGATAATACCCTGCAGGGGTGTCCCAACTTAGCCCATGATAAGCTCTCACGATCAACGAAGGATATTCCTTCTCCCAGGAAGACCTGATCAGTCTCGGAATCCCGGTTTACAAGACATTTCGACAATGGTAAAACAAGACCAGCAAGACCGCCCGATGCGCCGACAATCCCGATAGGAGCTGCACATATCTCGTTCTCAGGGAAACACCGGATGAGACATCCTACGAGTAAAACCAAACCTCGAGTTTCCCCGAGGGGGGCCCTGCAATCTACTCGGTTCGGACCAGCACTTAGACAAGCACTGGCCCGGGGGGGCTAAAATAAAGATGACCCTCGGGCTTCGGAAACCCAAGGGAAAAAGGGCTAGGTGAGGCAAATGGTAAAACCAAGGTTGGGCCTTGCTGGAGGATTTTTATTCAAAGCAAACTGTCAAGGGGGTCCCATAAATCACCCGACCGCGTAAGGAACGCAAAATCCGGCAACATAACACCGGTATGACGGAAACTAGGGTGGCAAGAATGGAACAAAACACCAGGCATAAGGCCGAGCCTTCCACCCTTTACGAAGTATATAGATGCATTAATTAAATAAGAGATAGTGTGATATCCCAACAAAATCCTGTCCACCATGGAGCAATCTTCAACTTCACCTGCAACTAACAACGCTATAAGAGGAGCTGTGTAAAGCGGTAACATAGCCAAGCAACGGTTTGCTAGGAAGGGTGAAAAGGTTAGAGGCTGACATGGCAATTTGGGAGGCTTGAAGAACAAATGATAGGTAGCGTAACATAGCGATAGAACGAAGCAACTAGCATAGCAATGATAGTAATGAGATCCAAGGTGATGGTCATCTTGCCTGAAATCTCGCTAGGAAGAAGACCGAGTCCATGAAGAGGATGAACGGGCGTAGAAGAACCAAGCGTAGTCGAACGAATCCTCACGATCGCAACATTACCGGAACTAAGAAGCAACACCGGAAAGAAACAAACAACATGGTAAACACACAAGCATAAACATGGCATGATGCACAAACAAGTATGATGCATGTCCGGTTTAATGAGGCATGGCATGGCAAAGTGCAACAAACAATACTACAAGTTAAGTGGAGCTCAATATGCAACGAGTTGCATATTGACGAAACACCACATCCGAGTTATTTAGTTCGCTCTCGTTTAGGTACACAACAATGTTAAATGTTGTTAAACATGGCAAGGGGTGTAACAAAAGTAAACTAACTATTTAGGCAAGTTTAAATGAGGCCGGAACAACAAACAACATTTCCGGAAAATCCTCATATGCAATTTATGAATTTGCTACTGTTCTGCCCTAAAACATATTTTAAAGTTGTTAGACAGGAAAATAAAGTGGACCATGTTAAACTAGGCATTTTTTCCAACCCATTTACATATAAAGTTTATTTAAAACCGAGCTACGGTTATTTAGTTATGAAATAAATCATTTTAACATGGCATTTAAGCAAATTAATGCAAACAACAATTTAAACATTTTAAACATGGATGAAAATAGCAGATTATGAAAGTGCATGAAAAACTGAGCAAGTTAACTATATGACATGTTTAAATCCGATGCACGGTTATTTAGTTGTGAGCAATTTAAAATCATGACATTTTCTGTAATATGCATGTCCAGGATTTAATGACAAAATCACAGCACAGGGAAAAAACAAGCCACGGGCCGAATTAGAGCTACAGGCCGAAACAGGACATGGGCGCTGGGGGGGTTTCTCACCATGGGCCATGGCCCGGTCCGGTCGAGAGGGAGACTGGAAGGGGCGCTGGGCCTTGCCAGCAGCAGCCCTCGCGCCCGACGGAGGGGAGCCGCTGGGCCGAAGCAGAGGTGACCCAGGCGCTGGCGCTAGAGCGGTCAATGCAAGGAGCAGGGGCGCTCGTTCGGTCGACAGGGGAAGCAGCGGCAGCGGCATCAGCAGGTGAGGCCGGCGACGCTGGAGGAAGGCGTCGACAGCAGGCATCGCAGGAGGTCCGGGACGAGGCGCCGGCGTACAGCTCCGGCTGGACCTCAGCGCAGGTGGCCGCAGGCGGACGCTACCGTGGCAGATCCAAGAAGAAGCAGGCGACAAGGGACTTGGAGCGGAGGCGAGGGGATGGAGCAGAGGCGAGATCGACGGCGGGGAGGTCTTGCGCAGGCGGGCGGCGAGGTTCAACGGGCGGCGGAGCTAACTGAGAAGGCGGCCGGTTGCAGGGGACTTGCGGCGGAGCTTGATGCCTCGCCTCGCTGGAAGACGAACGGGACGGCGGCGACCGGCACTGGTTCAAGAGCAGCAGAGAGAGATGGTTAGAGGAGGAGCACCAAACAAAAGGGAGAAGGGCGCGAGGAGACGGTGACCTGCTGGTGGTGCCTGGTGGTGGGCAGCTCCAGCGATGACGAACAGTAGGAGGCGGGCCTTGGAGCGCTAGAGCTCGAGGCGAGGAGCATCTCCTAGAGGAGGAAGACGCCACGAAGAAGAGCCCGTGGTAGAGAAGGCCATCGGCGCGGGTGCAGAGGCGAGGCGCTCGGGGCTTGGCTCCACGGAGGTGTTCGAGGCAAGAATCCAGGGCGCGAGGATCGATCCAAGAGTGAGCGGGGGCTCCTCCTCGAGCGGGCCTGCTCGAGCAGAAGAGGGAGGCGGCGTTGGCGGGGCGAGGTGCTCGGGAACGAGCGAGCAGAGGAGGGGGCACGGCTGCGGTCCGGTCGCCTGCTCCGGCGAGGAGCTGCAGGCGCGGGCAACGAGGCGGTCAGGAACGCCGGGTGAGGTGTGAGGCGACGAGGAGGAGGCAGGAGCCTCGGGTGCTCATGGACGAGGGCGTGTGGAGGTGGCTATGGGGCTCAGGGATCGACGCAGAGAAGCCCAAAGAGATTTTGGATCGGGGGAAGGCGGAGGCTTGACTGGGTGGATCAGGCAGGGGAGATCCCAAGGAGGATTTGGTGAAATGGCGGTGGCGGCGGCTGGGAGGATGGGACATCTCTCCTCAATTTTAGGGTTGGACTAGGGCTGGACTATATATAGTGAAAAGAGGGGACTTTTTCGACATCCGATTTAAATCGGACGGACGGGAAAAACATACTAGGGGAGTTTAATAAATAAACGCAGATGTTTTATAGATGTTTGGGCATGATCCAGATCCAACAGTAACGACAGAGCTGGTCGGGTTCGGGACGACTTTCGGGCGCGCACACGAGGGTGTCTGTGGTTGGCAGAGAGGTTAGGTGGTCACGCTCAAGAGGGAAGCGAAAACCCGATAGGTCTGGAACGGTCAACGAAGGCAAAGCGGTCCGAGGGACTGTGATGAAGGCAAAGGGAGAAACGGCAACGACGAGCAAATGCAAGTTTTGAAAAATGACGGCGACGAAGTGCCGATGCAATGCGGATGATGCTATGAGATGAAATGCATGACAAGAACAAAATGCAAAACAAAAGACAAAAATCCAACCACGGAGAAAATGACATATTGCATCTCGGGAAAAGGCAAGAGTTGGAGTTACGAATATGGAAAGTTGTATCCGGGGCGTTACAACACTCCACCACTACGAGAGGATCTCGTCCCGAGATCTAGGATGGCACCAGAGAGAAATGGAAGAGGAAGAGAAGAGGTAAAACTAAGTTGCTTCTTCGACCAATGAGTGAAACCAAAGAATCTTGAGGGGTTGAAAAGTTGAAAGAAAGAACACAATGGAGTTGAACACAATTGAGAGCACTGCGGTAGAAAATAGAAACAAGGAACACCATGTGAACCTTGTAGGTTGCAAAGCTATGAATGACAAGTACAAAGGACAAGAAGGAATTGGAACAACTCTGGTTGAACCGAGATAAACAAGGAACAAGGAAGAACAAATTCGGACAGCACTCTGGTTAAAAATGAAAGGAATAGATAAAAAGAAAACACTTGGATGAGACTCCGCTTAAAAGAGGAATGATAGACACAACACTCCGGTTAAATGGATAAGCAATAAAAGAACACGATCCTCACAATTCGAGATGATGAGTGAAGGGAGCAACATCACCATGCCTCCGGAAGAACGAAAAGAAGATAGATCATTGGGATAAAAGAACGGAGAAGAAAATGCCAACTTCTACGACAATTGATCTTGGAAGGCACCCTTCCAAGAAGGTTAGAACGGAGTTGTTGGAAAACCAACAACAAAAAGAACAACCTTGTTGTGGGCTTATGGAACACATCTCAAAATTATGGGGTGACAACCCACCACTAACGGAAACAGTTGATTGGATTGAGATCAGCAAGAAGATAAAAACTTCACCAAGATGATAGAGAGATAACTTGGATCATTGATAAGCACCACAATAGCAACATTCCTTAGGGAAGGCTTTAGGTGAAATGTGACACAAGATAACTCCAATGAAGAGATAGATTGGTTGAAAAGATTTTTTAACGAAGATAAAATGATGGATTTAAATATGTCACTCTTGAAAACTTGTGATTCCTGAAACACGAAGGAAAATTTTCAAGAATGACATAACACCGCCTCAAAAGATAAGGTAGAAAGAATTGCACTTCAGATGCAAGATGAAGAATGCTTGAACTCCTCAAAACAAAACATGTGTTGGGCACCATGTTTATTTTAGAGTATAGCTTGGCGGGTCATAACTTCAAGAGAAATCTTGAAGAACAATTTAAGAATGAAGAGAATCCTTGACGAACCACCATGTAGAGCCTCCATGAAGTCCGGTAATAAAAGGATGATAGGAAGCAAGAGAAGTTGAAAACACAACGTGAAGCCTTGCGATGATTTAAATGGAGCTTCGCGACGATATAACCGAGAAAACTTGGAACTCCGGAAAAAGAAAAGATGAAACACTAAAAACGGGAATTACTTCATCATGAACAATCTCTGGAAGAAAAGAATTGAATCACCTCGCGGAAATAAGAATAAGATTTATTGTATGCTTATCCTTCATCAAATTAAATTGATGACAAGCAATGGATTTGGCATACTACTTATTCCGTAGAAAGGATTAAGAGAGATATAGCGCAAACTTGAGAAGGTCTTCATGAACCACCGGTAGGATTCGAAAGAAATGAATTAATTGATATGATAATGAAGGAAGTGAAATCTTGAACGAACCACCGTAAGAATTGAAAATGAAAGTAGCAAAGGCACAATTCACTGGGAAGAATTGGAAAACGAATGAAGATACTTGAGGGGATTTAGATACATGAGAACGAAGAGATCATGAACTGATTAGAGGTTATTTGAACGATGCACCCGTAAGATTTGGAGAACGAGAGTTGAAGGTTGAGAATGAGTAATATTCAGAAATGATGGCATTCGTATTATCGAGAAAGGAAGCAACTCCTGAAATGCGTCGGATGGTTGAAAAGAGTTCTCACAATCGAAAACAATTATGAGAGGATGACATAAGCTAGAACTATGAATCTTCAAGAGAACGGACCAAGATTTAGGAGAAATCCTTCTTCGGTCGTCAAATGTTGAGAATGATGATGAGAACCACCATGAATTGTTGAGATACTCCGAAATGAAGAATAGAAAGGTTGAATCAATGATGAAAAAATTTGAAAACGATCTTGGAGATGGCAACTGACTGATGAAATTCATTCTTACGTCAAACTTCAAAAAGAATTTTGGGAATAGCTCCGGGAAAATTAGAAGAATCAGGTAAGATCCTGGAAAAAGACCTGTGGGTTAGGGCCCACTCGAAAGAAACATCGTTGAAGGATTTCTTGAAATAGAGATTGCACCAGTAGAATTAAATAGCTTGAATGAGAGAAAAAACCGCAAAGTACTCGAACGGATTAAGAATGGAAACATGATTCTTCCGAGTTATCTTCAACACTCCGGATATGAACTGGGAGAGGTGAATGAATAAGAGAGCCTTGGATAAGAAATTCACATGGGAAGATATGTGAAACAAAAGGAAGAGATATGATCAACACCGAAACTTGAAATTAGACCACCAGAGAAGAAAAGAGACGAAGAATAACAAACTTGAAGCTCCATTAGTATCTTCCTAAGAATCACCGGATAAGAACATTGACGGAAAAGAATGGAGAGTCTTGCCATCAATAAAATGGATACCCGATTAAGAAATCTGAGTCTTTGAAGAAAATGGGTGGGAGGGCTGGAAAACAAAGACAACTTGGGACGAATGAAACAAACACCATTGAGAAAACTTAGAATTTATCTTGCGGATGCTGAAAATGATCGGATCCACTTGAAGAGAAGCACAGCGGTTGGAAAGAATTGACATGACAATCTCGATGATCGAAAGGATTCGTACTCCCATAGAAATATGAGAACACCGCTTGAAAGGTATGGAATCAACACTTGACATTGAAGCAACTCAAATACCACAACTCAAAACAAAACAAAGGATTGGCTTGCAGAAATAAGCTGGAACAAATACATATGATAGAGATTTACCCAATCCCATATCATGCATTTGTCGAAAAGATATTCTAGGAGCTACTTGAATTCCCACCTATAAAACTCCCGAAACTTTCTGGTTATGCAATCTGGTGTTGGGGATACAGGGGAAGCAATATATCTCACCCAAACTAACAATCCCTACATCCAGTTGTATCCATCTATCAACACATAACCAAGAAACCTTCGGAAATCGTGTACCTCAACTTTCAAAAAGCATCCGTTATACGAGCTATGGCAATACTCCCGAACTCCCCAGTACTGGGTGACGTCGAGGTTATCTCACCAACAACTGCATAAAAGAGATTTTCGATGTCGGCAAAACTCAGGTATTCCAGAACTACAACGATAAAATTATGACGACAACACCTCAGAGCTCAACTCCCCGGGACACTGCCACAACCCCTAAATGACTGGAGGCACCAAGAACAATGTTCTCGTCATAAGAATATCGGAATGATCCCAAGATACCCGCGTGATCCTAAAATTTTTTTTAGTGAAATTTGAGGAGAGGAAAGACAAAACATCTACGTCAGGAGACCTCACCAGAGCGACGAAGGGACCGAGGAGTAAAAAGAATCCTACTCTCCGATATATATAATCCTAAGACTCAAAATAGTTTTTTTCTAGACTCAACAACGGCCAATAATCAAGGGGGCTCCTATGGTCGGTCGAGGCTCTGATACCAACTTGTCACGCCCAATTTGTGATACTATCCTAAAGAGACTCGAAGGTCCCACCTTGGATAAAACCGCATATTGATACGCTTTTGCAAGGTGGATATCATTACATCAACATTACATAATAGAAGGGGATACATACAAAAGGCATACAATGCCACATGAATACAACATCATCTTACATAAGATCACCATCCGACTACGGATGAAACACAAACAGAAACTCAGACGACATCCACCCTGCTAGCCCAGGCTGCCGACCTGGAACCTATCCCCTGATCAAAGAAGAAGCAGAAGAAGAACTCCAAAACAAGCAAACATCGCTCTCGCGTCATGATCATCGCAAAACCTGTACCTGCAACTGTTGTTGTAGTATTCTGTAAGCCACGAGGACTCAGCAATCCCATTACCATGGGTAGCAAGACTAGCAGAGCTTAAAGGGAAAGGAAGGGGTAAAGTGGTGAGGTTGCCGCAGCGACTAAGCATATATGGTGGCTAACATACGCAAATAAGAGCGAGAAGAGAAGCAAAGGAACGGTCGTGAAGCTAGCAATGATCAAGAAGTGATCCTAAACTCCTACTTACGGCAAACATAACCCAAAACCATGTTCACTTCCCGGACCCTGCCGAAAAGAGACCATCACGGCTACACACACGGTTGATGTGTTTTAATTCGGATATGGTGTCAAGTTATCTACAACCGGACATTAACAAATTCCCATCTGCCACATAACCACGGGCACGGCTTTCGAAAGATAATACCCTACAGGGGTGTCCCAACTTAGCCCATGTTAAGCTCTCGCGATCAATGAAGGATATTCCTTCTCCCAGGAAGACCTGATCAGTCTCGAAATCCCGGTTTACAAGACATTTTGACAATGGTAAAACAAGACCAGCAAGACCGCCCGATGCACCGACAATCCCGATAGGAGCTGCACATATCTCGTTCTCAGGGCAACACCGGATGAGACATCCTATGAGTAAAACCAGACCTCGAGTTTCCCCGAGGGGGGCCCGGCAGTCTACTCGGTTCGGACCAGCACTTAGACAAGCACTGGCCCGGGGGGGCTAAAATAAAGATGAGCCTCGGGCTTAGGAAACCCAAGGGAAAAAGGGCTAGGTGAGGCAAATGGTAAAACCAAGGTTGGGCCTTGCTGGAGGAGTTTTATTCAAAGCGAACTGTCAAGGGGGTCCCATAAATCACCCGACCGCGTAAGGAACGCAAAATCCGGGAACATAACACCGGTACGACGGAAACTAGGGCGGCAAGAGTGGAACAAAACACCAGGCATAAGGCCGAGCCTTCCACCCTTTACCAAGTATATAGATGCACTAATTAAATAAGAGATAGTGTGATATCCCAACAAAATCCTGTCCACCATGGAGCAATCTTCAACTTCACCTGCAACTAACAACGCTATAAGAGGGGCTGAGCAAAGCGGTAACATAGCCAAGCAACGGTTTGCTAGGAAGGGTGAAAAGGTTAGAGGCTGACATGGCAATTTGGGAGGCTTCAAGAACAAATGATAGGTAGCGCAACATAGTGATAGAACGAAGCAACTAGCATAGCAATGATAGTAATGAGATCCAAGGTGACGGTCATCTTGCCTGAAATCCCGCTAGGAAGAAGACCGAGTCCATGAAGAAGATGAACGGGCGTAGAAGAACCAAGCGTAGTCGAATGAATCCTCACGATCGCAACATTACCGGAACTAAGAAGCAACACCGGAAAGAAACAAACAACATGGTAAACACGCAAGCATAAACATGGCATGATGCACAAACAAGTATGATGCATGTCCGGTTTAATGAGGCATGGCATGGCAAAGTGCAACAAACAATACTACAAGTTAAGTGGAGCTCAATATGCAATGAGTTGCATATTGACGAAACACCACATCCGAGTTATTTAGTTCGCTCTCGTTTAGGTACACAACAATGTTAAATGTTGTTAAACATGGCAAGGGGTGTAACAAAAGTAAACTAACTATATAGGCAAGTTTAAATGAGGCCGGAACAACAAACAACATCTCCGGAAAATCCTCATATGCAATTTATGAATTTGCTACTATTCTGCCCTAAAACATATTTTAAAGTTGTTAGACAGGAAAATAAAGTGGACCATGTTAAACTAGGCATTTTTTCCATCCCATTTACATATATAGTTTATTTAAAACCGAGCTACAGTTATTTAGTTATGAAATAAATCATTTAACATGGCATTTAAGCAAATTAATGCAAACAGAAATTTAAAAATTTTAAACATGGATGAAAATAGCAGATTATGGAAGTGCATGAAAAACTAAGCAAGTTAACTATATGACATGTTTAAATCCGATGCACGGTTATTTAGTTGTGAGCAATTTAAAATCATGACATTTTCTGTAATATGCATGTCCAGGATTTAATGACAAAATCACAGCACAGGAAAAAAACAAGCCACGGGCCGAATTAGAGCTACAGGCCGAAACAGGACATGGGCGCTGGGGGGGTTTCTCACCATGGGCCATGGCCCGGTCCGGTCGAGAGGGAGACTGGAAGGGGCGCTGGGCCCTGCCAGTAGCAGCCCTCGCGCGCGACGGAGGGGAGCCGCTGGGCCGAAGCAGAGGTGACCCAGGCGCGGGCGCTGGAGCGGTCAATGCGAAGTGCAGGGGCGCTCGTTCGGTCGACAGGGGAAGCAGCGGCAGCGGCAGCAGCAGGTGAGGCCGGCGACGCTGGAGGAAGGCATCGACAGCAGGCATCGCAGGAGGTCCGGGACGAGGCGCCGGTGTACAACTCCGGCTGGACCTCAGCGCAGGTTGCCGCAGGCGGACGCTGCCGTGGCGGATCCAAGAAGAAGCAGGCGACAAGGGACTTGGCGCGGTGGCGAGGGGATGGAGCAGAGGCGAGCTCGACGGCGGGGAGGTCTTGCACAGGCGGGCGGCGAGGTTCAACGGGCGGCGGAGCTAACTGAGAAGGCGGCCGGTTGCAGGGGACTTGCGGTGGAGCTCGATGCCTCTCCTCGCTAGAAGATGAACATGACAGCGGTGACCGGCGCTGGTTCAAGAGCAGCAGAGAGAGATGGTTGGAGGAGGAGCACCAAATAAAAGGGAGAAGGGCGCGAGGAGACGGCGACCTGCTGGTGGTGCCTCGTGGTGGGGAGCTCCAGCAATGACGAACAGCAGGAGGCGGGCCTTGGAGCGCTGGAGCTCGAGGCGAGGAGCATCTCGTCGAGGATGAAGACGCCATGAAGAAGAGCCCGTGGTAGAGAAGGCCATCGGCACGGGTGCAGAGGCGAGGCGCTCGGGGCTTGGCTCCACAGAGGTGCTTGAGGCAAGAATCCAGGGCACGAGGAACGATCCAGGAGTGAGCGGGGGCTCCTCCTCGAGCGGGCCTGCTCGAGCAGAAGAGGGAGGCGGCATTGGCGGGGCGAGGTGCTCGGGAATGAGCGAGCAGAGGAGGAGGCACGGCTGCGGTCCGGTCGCCTGCTCCGGCGAGGAGCTGCAGGCGCGGGTGACGAGGCGGTCGGGAACGCCGGGTGAGGTGTGAGGCGACGAGGAGGAGGTAGGAGCCTCGGGTGCTCACGGACGAGGGCGTGTGTAGGTGGCTATGGGGCTCAGGGATCGACGCAGAGAAGCCCGAAGGGATTTTGGATCGGGGGAAGGTGGAGTCTTGACTGGGTGGATCGGGCAGGGGAGATCCCGAGGAGGATTTGGTGAAATGGCAGCGGCGGCTGGGAGGATGGGACATCCAATTTTAGGGTTGGACTAGGGGTGGACTATATATAGTGAAAAGAGGGGAATTTTTGGACATCCGATTTAAATCGGACGGACGGGAAAAACAGACTAGGGGAGTTTAATAAATAAACACAGATGTTTTATAGATGTTTGGGGATGATCCGGATCCAATGGTAACGACAGAGCGGGTCGGGTTCGGGACAACTTTCGGGCGTGCAGACGAGGGGGTCTGTGGTTGGCAGAGAGGTTAGGTGGTCACGGTCAAGAGGGAAGCAAAAACCCGATAGGTCTGGAATGGTCAACGAAGGCAAAGCGGTCCGAGGGACGGTGATGAAGGCAAAGGGAGAAACGGCAACGACGAGCAAATGCAAGTTTTGAAAAAATGACGGCGACGAAGTGCCGATGCAATGCAGATGATGCTATGAGATGAAATGCATGACAAGAACAAAATGCAAAACAAAAGACAAAAATCCAACCACGGAGAAAATAACATATTGCATCTCTGGAAAAGGCAAGAGTTGGAGTTACGAATATGGAAAGTTGTATCCAGGGCGTTACAAAGCACCAAGGCCTCTGATCCTCCACACCGAATACTAGTCAGGCGGTCCGTGTGATCGAAGGTGATCGGACAAGCCATCCAGTAGTTAGGTGTGGGTACGATGGGCTCTATAGCGTACGCGTCTTTGAGCGCGCATTTGTGCCTTCTCGTGGATGTGTGAGCCCCTGAATCCGGCGTTTACCGTTGTGTTGTCCGGGCTCTCTTCCTTGTTTTGACGTTTGTTTTTATTACAATGTGGCTTCCCATTGCCATCCCTTATTTCGGATGTGCTGGGATCGTTGGTGCCTTTACGGGCCAGCCAGCTATCTTCACCCGCGCAAAAACGGGTCATAAGGCTTGTTAAGGCTGCCATTGTCCTTGGCTTTTCTTGACCGAGGTGTCTGGCGAGCCACTCGTCGCGGATGCTGTGTTTAAATGCCGCTAAGGCTTCAGCATCCGGACAATCGACAATTTGATTCTTCTTAGTGAGGAATCTGTTCCAAAGCTTGCGGGCGGACTCTCCGAGCTGTTGGATTATGTGACTTAAATCGTCCGCACCCGGAGGCCGGACATAAGTCCCTTGAAAATTGGCCCTGAAAGCGTCCTCGAGTTCCTCCCAACTCCCAATTGAATTTTCGGGGAGTCTTTTCGACCAGTGTCGAGCTAGTCCCTTCAACTTGAGGGGAAGGTATTTGATGGCGTGGAGGTCATCCCCACGAGCCATGTGTATATGCAGGATAAAATCCTCGATCCAGACCCCTGGGTCTGTCATTCCGTCGTATGCCTCTATATTCACAGGTTTAAAACCCTGTGGAAATTCATGGTCCAGTACTTCTTCGGTGAAGCACGGGAGGTGAGCAGCCCCTTTGTATCTGGACGTGCTGTGGCATGCCGTCGGCTGTTGTTGTGTCCGGTGTTTATTTCGAACTGGTATTCGATTGGTATAATCATTTTCGTGGCCGTAGTCCCGCGCCGGGTTGTGTCCTTCAGATCCGTAGATGGATCTAGCCACGCCGGCTTTCTCATCCAGGTGCTCACGTAAATCGTGCGCGGCGTCGGTAGCTGCTCTGTTGCGGTTACGTAGTGGTACGTCCAGACTCCTTGTTGTGTTGTTCTTTGGTGGAACGGCCTCGTCGTCGAATTCTGGCAGTAGCTTGCGTTTTGGGTAGGTCTTTGTATGGCGATCGTCGTCGTATCTTTCTTCGGTGTCTAGCACTTTGTTCCATCTGCGATAGAGCGTTTCCTGTGCGGCCTTTAGCCGTTGCTTCTGCCTCTTTATAATTCTTGTGGTGGCCATGAGCTTTCTGTGGAGGTTATCTCGTTCCACGCGTTTTTCCGGGGGATGATGAATGCATCGTCATCCGGACTGTGTTCTTGTGCTAGGCCGGTTTGATGAACTCGTCTCTCAGGATCATTGTGATCGAGCGTCTGCTCCGAACTTTGTTCGGCATGACCTGGCTCGTCCCGCTCCATCGCTGGGTCCGTATGGTCGTTGTTGCCTTCGGAGTTGACTGGGGTATCGATCCTTCTGGCGCTCTTGTCGCTATTTTTACTATTGCTGGGCTTGGAACGGCGTCTGCACCGTCGCTTTGGTTTTTGCCCGGGGGTTTTATCTTCCGGATTGTCGCTGTCATCCTCCTTAGGCGTGTCCACCATGTATATATCGTATGATGGGGTGGCTGCCCACCGTCCTGTGAGCGGTGCTTCCTGTTCTTCTCCTGCATCGTCGTCTATACCGTCGATGTCTTCGGAGTCAAAGTCAAGCACGTCGGTTAGATCGTCGACCGTGGCAATGAAGTGGGTGGTGGGTGGGCAACGAATTCCTTCGTCTCCTGCTTCCCACTCGAGCCGGACATAGTTCGGCCAAGAGTCTTCTGTCAAAGAGAGAGATTTTAACGAGTTCAGCATGTCGCCAAAGGGCGAGTGCTGGAAGATATCCGCAGCGGTAAACTCCATTACAGGAGCCCAGCCAGGCTCGGCGGGCTCGGGAGCGCGCGGACTGGGACCTACAACAGGATACGAGTCCGGGGGTCCGCTATCACATGCTTCCTTAGGGGTATGGTCTGTGTTCGGCTCTACCGCCGATGAGTGGGCGGCCTGCGGGGCAGGGTCCATCCACCCATCCTTGGGCCACGCAGTCTCCTCCAGATTTAGGTCCGGTGCTACTGCAGGGGTAACATCCCGAGCACTGTCCGACAGCAGGTCTAGGCCGTGCTCATCGTGACTGCCTGGCACACCTGGCACAGGCCCGATTCCGTCGAAGATCAAGTCTCTGCGGATATTGGCCGTGTAGTTAGGGTTTCTAAACCTGACCTGGTGGCCAGGGGCGTAGCTGTCGATCTGCTCCAGATGGCCAAGCGAATTGGCTCGCAGTGTGAAGCCGCCGGACACGAAGATCTGTCCGGGGAGAAAAGTCTCGCCCTGGACCGTGTTAATGAGGATTGAAGGCTCCATCAAGCCTTGTAGCGGCGACACAGAGGAACTCTCAATGAAAGCACCAATGTCGGTGTCAAAACCGGCGGTTCTCGGGTAGGGGGTCCCGATCTGTGCGTCTTAGGCTGATGGTAACAGGAAGCAAGGGACACAATGTTTACCCAGGTTTGGGACCTCTCGATGGCGGTAAAACCCTACTTCCTGCTTGATTAATATTGATGATATGAGTAGTACAAGAGTAGATCTACCACGAGATCGTAGAGGCTAAACCCTAGAAGCTAGCCTTTGATGATTATGATTGTAACTGTGATCGGCCTTCTAAGGACCAACCTCTCCGGTTTATATAGACACCGGAGAGGGCTAGGGTTTACACGGAGTCGGTTACAAGGAAGGAAATACAATATCCGGATCGCCAAGCTTGTCTTCCACGCAAAGGAGAGTCCCATCCGGACACGGGACGGAGTCTTGAGTCTTTTATCTTCACGCTCCAATAGTCCGGACGATGTATATAGTCCGGCTGTCTGGATACCCCCTAATCCAGGACTCCCTCACCCCCCGACCGGCTTCTTTCACCTATATAAGCCTACGTACCCTAAAAACATCGAATATCAAGATAGATCGGGAGTTCCGCCGCCGCAAGCCTCTGTAGCCACCAAAAACCTCTCGTGAGCCCGTTCCGGCACCCTGCCGGAGGGGGAATCCATCACCGGTGGCCATCTTCATCATCCCGGCGCTCTCCATGACGAGGAGGGAGTAGTTCACCCTCGGGGCTGAGGGTATGTACCAGTAGCTATGTGTTTGACCTCTCTCTCTAGTGTTCTCTCTATGGCACGATCTTGATGTATCGCGAGCTTTGTTATTATAGTTGGATCTTATGACATTTCTCCCCCTCTACTCTCTTGTGATGAATTGAGTTTCCCTCTTGAAGTTATCTTATTGGATTGAGTCTTTTATTTGAGAACACTTGATGTATGTCTTGCCGTGTTTATCGGTGGTGACAATGGGATATCACGTGCCACTTGATGTATGTTTTGGTGACCAACTTGCGGGTTCCACCCATGAACCTATGCATAGGGGTGGGCACACATTTTCTTGACTCTCCGGTAGAAACTTTGGGGCACTCTTTGAAGTACTTTGTGTTGATTGGATGAATCTGAGATTGTGTGATGCATATCATATAATCATGCCCACGGATACTTGAGGTGACAATGGAGTATCTAGGTGACATTAGGGTTTTGGTTGATTTGTGTCTTAAGGTGTTATTCTAGTACGAACTCTTGAATAGATTGACCCGAAAGAATAACTTTGAGGTGGTTTCGTACCCTACCATAATCTCTTCATTTGTTCTCCGCTATTAGTGGCTTTGGAGTGACTCTTTGTTGCATGTTGAGGGATTGTTATATGATCTATCTATGTTATTATTGTTGAGAGAACTTGCACTAGTGAAAGTATGAAGCCTATGCCTTGTTTCCTACCATTGCAATACCGTTTACGCTCACTTTTAGCATTAGTTACCTTGATGTTTTTATAATTTCAGATTACAAAAACCTATATCTACCATCCATATTGCACTTGTATCACCATCTCTTCGCCGAACTAGTGCACCTATACAATTTACCATTGTATTGGGTGTGTTGGGGACACAAGAGACTCTTTGTTATTTGGTTGCAGGGTTGTTTGATAGAGACCATCATCATCCTACGCCTCCTATGGATTGATAAACCTTAGGTCATCCACTTGAGGGAAATTTGCTACTGTCCTACAAACCTGTGCACTTGTAGGCCCAACAACGTCTACAAGAAGAAGGTTGTGTAGCAGACATCACCCCTCACTAAAATTTCGAGAAATGTGTTCCCCCTAATTGTGCACCGTTGCGAAGGTTTGTTGTTTCGAAGCACCACATGATGATCGGGTGTGATAGATTCTAACGTTCGCGTACAACGAGTGTAAGCCAGATTTACACATGCGAAACACTTAGGTTGATTTGACGAGCCTAGCATGTATAGATATGGCCTCGAAAAACAAGAGACTGAAAGGTCGAACATGAGTCATATGGTAGATGCGATCAACATGGAGATGTTCACTGTTGATGACTAGTCCGTCTCACGTGATGATCAGACACGGCCTAGTCGATTCAGATCATGGATCACTTAGATGACTAGATGTCTATCTGAGTGGGAGTTCATTAAATAATTTGATTAGTTGAACTCATTATCATGAACATAGTCTAAATTGAAAATTATGCTGTAGATCAATAGCTCGCGCTTTAGCTCCCTGTTTTATTATGTTCCTAGAGAGAGACTAAGTTGAAAGATATTGTGAGCAATTGTGCGGACTTGGCCGTAGTCTGAGGATTGTCCTCACTTCTACATAGAAAGCTTATGTCCTTGATGCATCGCTCTGTGTGCCAACCCCTCTAGCGTCGTCTGTGAATGTTGTGAACATATGGCAGACACATTCTGAAGACTACTTGACAGTTTAGTGTGCCATGATTTACGGCTTAGAATCGGGGCTCCAAAGGTGTTTTTGAATGCCATGGAACATATGAGATGTTCCAAGAGCTGGAATTGGTATTTCAGGCTCATGCCCATGTTGAGAGGTTTGAGACCTCTGACAATATCTTTGCCTACAAGATGGAGGAGAATAGCTCAGCCAGTGAGCATGTGTTCAGAATGTCTGGGTACTTCAGTCGCTTGAATCAAGTGGGAGTTAATCTTCCAAATAAGAGAGTGATTGACAGAGTTCTCCAGTCACTATCACCAAGCTACTAGAGCTTCGTGATGAACTATAACATGCAAGGGAAGATAAACTCGGAGCTGTTCGTCGTGCTTAAGGCCGTGAAGGTAGAAATCAAGGAGCATCAAGGGTTGATGGTTAACCAGACCACTAGTTTAAAGAAGGGCAAGGGCAAGAAGGGAAACTTCATGAATGGCAAGCCAGTTGCCGCTCCAGTGAAGAATCCCAAGAACCCAAACCCAAGACGAAGTGCTTCTATTAGGGGAACGGTCGCTGGTAGTGGAACTGCCTCAAATACTTGGTAGATAAGAAGGCTGGCAACTTCAACAAAAGTATATTTAGTATATGTGTTATTGATGTGTACCTTACTAGTACTCCTAGTTAAGGATGGCAATGGGTCGGGTTTGTATTAGGTTGAACAATATCAAATCCATATCCGTATCCATGAAGAGCGTCTTTGCCCACCCATGAAAAAAATCCACGGGTGAAAAATTGTGTCCATGTCCAAACCCGATGGATATCCATACCCACTAGATATCCATTGGGTCCTCTCTAGAAATATAAATAAGACATAACACAATGTTAACATAAGCTCTTCCATTCTTCACTTAAGGGCATGCTAGGCTTCACTTATGGTAAATCAACCTCCACTAACAACATAAGGTCATTTAGTATTTCTCTAACAGATGAGAATGATGAGTCAGTTAACAAGGAGATAAAAATAAGGGAAGGGCATTGGGGTATGTTACAGAGGGTATTGAATGTCAACTAATAAAAGTTATGACAAGGATTGTGTAATTTCTTTTGCATGTTTTGGATAACAAAGTGTAAAATTGCACAGGGACATGTAACTGTGGGGTAGGGATAGTCGATTTTTGCCCATCAAGTCATACTATCGGGTCGGGTTTGGATATACCCACGGGTACAAGATTATATCCATGCCCTACCCACGAGCAATTGGGTCGAGTTTGGGCGCTGCCCATGGACAGAAAAGCATATCCAAACCCTATCCATTCGGGTTGGATATCCATGGATATCCATGTCCATGGATAAAATTGCCATCCTTACTCCTAGTAGCACCTTGGTATTAGATACCGGTTCAGTTGCTAATATTGGTAACTCGAAACAAAAGCTAAGGAATAAACGGAGACTAGCTAAGGGCGAGGTGACGATGTGTGTTGGAAGTGTTTCCAAGGTTGATGTGATCACCATTTCACGCTCCCTCTACCTTTGGGATTAGTGTTGAACCTAGATAAATGTTGTTTGCATTGGTGTCTGCGTTGAGCATGAACACGATTAGATCATGTTTATTGCAATATGATTATTCATTTAAGTCAGAGAATAATGGTTATTCTGTTTACATGAATAACACCTTCTATGGTCATGCACCCAATGTGAATGGTTTATTGAATCCCGGTCGTAGTGATACACATGTTCATAACAATGATGCCAAAGGTGTAGAGTTGATAATGATAGTACCACTTTCCTGTGGTACTGCCGCTTAGGTCATATTGGTGTAAAGCGCATGAAGAACCTCCATGCTGATGGACTTTTGAGGTCACTTGATTTTGAATCACTTGACACGTGTGAACCATGCCTTGTTGGCAGGATGACTAAAACCCCATTTTTTGGAACAATAGAACGGGCAAGTGACTTGTTGGAAATCATACATGCTGATGTGCGTGGTCCGATGAGTGTTGATGCGTGCGGTGGATATCATTGTTTTATCACCTTCACCGATGAATTGAGTAGATATGGGCATGTTTACTTAATGAAGCATATGTCTGAAATGTTTGAAAAGTTCAAGCAATTTCAGAGTGAAGTTGAGAATCATCGTAACAAGAAGATCAAGTTCCTAATATATGATCAAGGGGAGAGTATGTGAGTTATGACTTTGGCAATCACTTAAGACAAGGTGGAATCATTTCACAGTTGACGCCACCTGGAACACCATAGCATAATGGTGTGTCTGAACGTCGTAATCGCACTCTATCGGATATGGTACGATCTATGATGTCTCTTACCGATCTACCGCTATCGTTTTGGGGTTATGCATTAGAGACAACTACATTCACTTTAAATAGGGCACCATCTAAGTCTGTGGAGATGACACCGTATGAACTATGGTTTGGCAACAAACCTAAGTTGTCGTTTCTTAAGGTTTGCAACTGTGATGCTTATGTCGATAGGCTTTAGCCAGAAAAGCTCGAACCCAAAGCGGACAATTGTGTCTTCATAGAATACCAAAAGAAGACAATTGGGTATACCTTCTATCTCAGATCTGAGGGCAAAGTGTTTGTCGCTAAAAACAGGTCCTTTCTCAAGAAAGAGCTTCTCTCGAAAGAATTGAGTGGGAGGAAGATAGAACTTGAGGAGGTTGTTGAACCTTTACTTCAACCAGAGAGTAGCACAGCACAGAAAGATGTTTCTGTGGCACCTATGTCTATTGAACAGAAAGCTAATGATGATGATCACGAAGCTTGGGATCAACTTACTATCAAACCTCATAGGTCGACAAGGGTGCGTACAACTTGTGAGTGGTAACCCTGTCTTAAAAGTCATGTTGTTGGACAACAGTGAACCTACGAGCTATGGAGAAGTGATGGTGGGCCCATATTCCAACAAATGGCTAGGAGCCATGAAATCCGAGATAGGATCCATGTATGAGAACAAAGTATGGACTTTGGTGGACTTGCCCGATGATCGGCATGCTATTGAGAATAAATGGATCTTTAAGAAGAAGACAAACATTGATGGTAATGTCACCATTTATGAAGCTCGGCTTGTCTCAAAGAAGTTTCCGACAAGTTCAAGGAGTTGACTATGATGAGACTCTCTCAACCATAGCGACGCTGAAGTATGTTGGAATATGTGAGCAGTTGTTGCATTTTCATTTACAAAATTTGGCAGATGGATTTGAAAACGAAGTTTCCTTGACGATTTTCATGAGGAAAGGCTGTATGTGATACAACCAGAAGGTTTTGTCAATCCTAAGGATGCTAAAAGGTATGCATGCTCCAGCGATCATTCTATGGACTCGAGCAAGCATCTCGGAGTTGGAACATAGGCTTTGATGAGGTGATCAAAGCTTTTGGGTTTATACATAGTTTGCAAGAAACTTGTATTTACAAGAAAGTGAGTGGGAGCACTACAACATTTCTGATAAGTATATGTGGATGACATATTGTTGATCGGAAATGATGTGAAATTTCTGCAAAGCATAAAGGGTTGTTTGAATAGAGTTTTTCAAAGGAAGAACTAGGTAAAACTGCTTACATATTGGGTATCAAGATCTATAGAGATAGATCAAGACGCTTGATAAGACTTTCACAGAGCACATACCTTGACATGATTTTGAAGGAGTTCAAAATGGATCAGTCAAAGAAGGAGTTCTTGCTTGAGTTGTAAGGTGTGAAGTTAAGACTTAAAGCTCGACCACGGTATGCCATGCTGTGTCATAGGCTCTATACAATATGCCATGTTGTATACGATATGCCATGGCCGTCCCCTGTGCCTTAGCCATAGGCTCTATATGATATGCCATGCTATGTACCGCACCTGATATGTGCCTTGCCACGTGTCTGGAAAGGGAGTACAAGAGTGATCCAGGAGTGGATTATTAGGCAGCGGTCAAAATACGTCGATGCAAGCTTTAACACCTATCCAGATGACTATGAATAGAAAACCAGATACATATAGTGGAGCAACCATTTGGGATAGCTCCAAGTGGAGCGTGGAAGCAGCATCTACAATATGACCTAGAGATTTGCGAAGTACATACGGATCTGAATATTGCAGACCCGTTGACTAAACCTCTTCCACGAGCAAAACATGATCAACACCAAAACACTATGGGTGTTTGGTTCATCGCAATGTAACTAGATTATTGACTCTAGTGCAAGTGGGAGACTATTGGAAATATGCCCTAGAGGCAATAATAAAATGTTTATTATTATATTTCCTTGTTCATTATAATTGTTTATTGTTCATGCTATAATTCTATTAACCGGAAACCGTAATACATGTGTGAATACATAGACCACAATATGTCCCTAGTGAGCCTCTAGTTGACTGGCTAGTTGATCAATAGATGGTTGTGGTTTCCTAACCATGGACATTGGATGTCATTGATAATGGCCTCACATCATTGGGAGAATGGTGTGATGGACAAGACCCAGTCCTAAGCATAGCACAAGATCATGTAGTTCGTTTGCTAGAGCTTTTCTAATGACAAGTATCATTTCCTTACACCATGAGATTGTGCAACTCTCGGGTACCATAGGAATGCTTTGGGTGTATCAAACGTCACAACGTAACTGAGTTACTATAAAGGTGCACTACAGGTATCTCCGAAAGTGTCTGTTGGGTTGGCACGAATCGAGACTGGGATTTGTCACCCCGTATGACAGAGAGGTATCTCTGGACACACTCCATAATGCATCATCATAATGAGATCAATGTGACTAAGGAGTTATCCACGGGATCATGTGTTAAGGAATGAGTAAAGATACTTGCCGGTAACGAGATTGAACGAGGTACGGGGATACTGACGATCGAATCTCGGGCAAGTAACATACCGATGGACAAAGGGAATTGTATACGCAATTAATTGGATCCCCGACATCGTAGTTCATCCGATGAGATCATCATGGAACATGTTTGAGACAATATGAGTATCCAGTTCCCACTATTGGTTATTGGCTAGAGAAGTATCTCGGTCGTGTCTGCATGGTTCCCGAACCCGTAGGGTCTACATATTGAAGGTTCAGTGACGCTAGAGTTGTAATGGGAATAGTATGTGGTTACCGAAGGTTGTTCGGACTCCCGGATGAGATCCCAGACGTGGCGAGGAACTTCGGAATGGTTCGAAGGTGAAGATCAATATATTGGACGAAGGGTGAGGGAGTCCTAGACTAGGGGGTGTCCGGATAGCCGAACTATCATCTTTGGCCGGACTCCTAGACTATGAAGATACAAGATTGAAGACTTCGTCCCGTGTCCGGATGGGACTTTCCTTGGCGTGGAAGGCAAGCTTGGAGATACGGATATGTAGATCTCCTACCGTTGTAACCGACTCTGTGTAACCCTATCCCTCTCCGGTGTCTATATAAACGGGAGGGTTTTAGTCCATGGGACGAACAACAATCATACCATAGGCTAGCTTCTAGGGTTTAGCCTCCTTGATCTCGTGGTAGATCAACTCTTCTACTACCCATATCATCAATATTAATCAAGCAGGAGTAGGGTTTTACCTCCACCGAGAGGGCCCGAACCTGGGTAAAAACATCGTGTCCCTTGTCTCCTGTTACCATCCGCCTAGACGCACAGTTCAGGACCCCCTACCCGAGATCCGCCGGTTTTGACACCGACATTGGTGCTTTCATTGAGAGTTCCTCTGTGTCGTCACCTTTAGGCCCGATGGCTCCGTCTATCATCAACAACGACGCAGTCGAGGGTGAGACTTTTCTCCCCAGATAGATCTTCGTATTCGGCGGCTTTGCACTACGGGCCAACTCGCTTGGCCATCTGGAGCAGATTGAAAGCTACGCCCTTGGCCATCAGGTCAGATTTGGAAGTTTGGACTATACGGTTGACGTCTGCGGAGACTTGATCTTCGACGGGTTTGAGCCACAGCCAAGCGCGCTGCACTGTCACAATGGGCATGATCTAGCTCTGCTGCCGGATAGTGTCCTGGAGGCCGCACAAGTGTCTGCTCCGACCCTTAGCTCGGAGCCGAGTGCGCCGATCGAGGACGGGTGGCTGGACACCGCCTCGGGGGCTGCTACCTCTACGGCGATAGAGCCGAATACCAACCCTGTCCTTTGTGAAGCTCGTGACTCCAAGGTGCCGGACACCTCTCCGGACTCCGAACCTTCCGCGCCCCTGCCAATCGAACCCGATTGGGCGCCGATCATGGAGTTCATCGCTGCGGACATCTTTCAGCACTCGCCCTTTGGCGACATCCTGAGTTCACTAAAGTCTCTCTCTTTATCAGGAGAGCCCTGGCCCGACTATGGTCAGGAAGGTTGGGATGCGGACGACGAAGAAATTCAACGCCCACCCACCACCCACTTTGGAGCCACTGTCGATGATTTAACCGACATGCTCGACTTCGACTCTGAAGACATCGACGGTATGGACGACGATGCAGGAGACGACGAAGAACCAGCGCCTACAGGGCACTGGAAGGCCACCTCATCATACGATATATACATGGTGGACATCCCAAAGGATGGGAATGGCGATGGAACAACGGAGGATGACCCCTCCAAGAAACAGCCTAAGCGCCGGCGTCAGCGGCGTCGCTCTAAATCCCGCCACAGCAAAAAGGAAGATTCCGGCACCGATGATAATAACACCCCGGACAGTGCCGAAGACAACCCCCTCCAGCAGGATTCAGTGCAGGAGGATGGAGAAACCATCCCTCATGAGAGAGCGGCAGACAGAGAGGTAGAGGACGATAATTATATGCCTCCCTCTGAAGACGAGGCAAGCCTCGACAACGACAAATTTGTCGTGCCTGAGGATCCCGTCGAACAAGAGCGTTTCAAATGCAGGCTCATGACCACGGCAAGCAGCCTCAAGAAAAAGCAGCAACAGCTTAGAGCTGACCAAGACTTGCTAGCCAACAGATGGACTGATGTCCTTGCGGCCGAAGAGTATGAACTCGAACGCCCCTCCAAGAGCTACCCAAAATGCAGGCTGCTACCCCGATTAGAGGAGGAAGCACTTAAACCTACATCACCAGCGCATAATACGGCCGACCGGCCACCTCGTGGCCACGACAGAGAGGCCTCTCGGCCCTACACTCAAGCCGCACCCCGGCGCCGCTCAAAAAATACCAAGGCACGGGAAAATGCGCCAGACCTGCGGGATATACTCGAGGACAAGGCAAGGCAAACAAGATCGATCTACGGATTGCGTGGGCGCCCCACGATACGTGATGATAACCGTCACGCCGGATACAGTAATTCCGGCCGGGCCGAACACAGCAGACAAAGCTCATTTGAGCTGCGTCGTGTTATAGCCCAATACAGAGGCGCCGCACACCCACTATGCTTCACAGACGAAGTAATGGATCATCAAATCCCCGAGGGTTTCAAACCCGTAAACATTGAATCATACGACGGCACAACTGATCCTGCGGTTTGGATCGAGGACTATCTCCTTCACATCCACATGGCCCGCGATGATGATCTACACGCCATCAAATACCTCCCACTCAAGCTTAACGGACCAGCTCGGCATTGGCTTAACAGCTTGCCAGCAGAATCAATTGGTTGTTGGGAAGACCTGGAAGCTGCATTCCTTGATAACTTCTAGGGCACATATGTGCGACCACCAGACGCTAATGACCTAAGCCACATAATTCAGTAGCCAGATGAATCGGCAGACAATTCTGGACACGGTTCTTAACCAAGAAAAATCAAATCGTCGACTGTCCGGATGGAGAGGCCCTTGCAGCCTTCAAACATAACATCCGCGACGAGTGGCTTGCCGGCACCTAGGACAGGAAAAGCCGAAATCCATGGCAGTCCTCACATCACTCATGACCCGCTTCTGTGCAGGAGAGGACAGCTGGCTAGCTCGCAGTAACAACCTGACCAAGAGCCCTGGTAATTCGGATACCAAGGACACCAACGGCAGGTCGCGTCGTAACAAGCACAAGCGCCGCATTAATGGCAACAATACTGAGGATACGACAGTCAATGCCGGATTCAGAGCCTCTAAACCCGGTCAGCGGAAAAAGCCATTCAAAAGAAATACTCCGGGCCCGTCCAATTTGGACCGAATACTCGATCGCTCGTGCCAGATACACGGCACCCCCGAAAAGCCAGCCAATCACACCAACAGGGATTGTTGGGTGTTCAAGCAGGCAGGCAAGTTAACTGCCGAAAACAATGACAAGGGGCTGCATAGCGATGACGAGGAGGAGACCCGGCCGTCGAACAATAGAGGACAGAAGGGTTTCCCCCCACAAGTGCGCACGGTGAACATGATATACGCAACCCACATACCCAAAAGGGAGCGGAAGCGTGCACTCAGGGACGTATATGCGATGGAGCCAGTCGCCCCAAAGTTCAATCAGTGGTCCTCCTGCCCGATCACTTTCGATCGAAGGGACCACCCCACTAGCATCCGCCATGGCGGATTCGCCGCATTGGTTCTAGACCCAATCGTCGATGGATTTCACCTCACTAGAGTCCTGATGGACGGCGGCAGCAGCCTGAATCTGCTTTATCAAGATACAGTGCGCAAGATGGGCATAGACCCCTCAAGGATTAAACCCACACCCTTCAAAGGCGTCATACCAGGTGTAGAGGCCAACTGTACAGGCTCAGTCACAATTGAAGTGGTCTTCGGATCCCCGGATAACTTCTGAAGCGAAGAGTTAATCTTCAACATAGTTCCGTTCTGCAGCGGCTATCATGCACTGGTCGAACGAACCGCATTTGCAAAGTTCAATGCGGTGCCGCACTACGCATACCTCAAGCTCAAGATGCCAGGCCCTCGAGGAGTCATTACGATCAACGGAAACACCCAACGCTCTCTCCGAACGGAGGAGCATACAGCGGCTCTCGCGGCGGAAGTACAAAGCAGCCTCTTAAGGCAATTCTCGAGTCCGGCTGTTAAGCGGCCGGACACCGTCAAGCGCGTCTGGAGTAACCTACAACAAGACCGCCTGGCACGTTCCGAGCACGCATAGCAATGCGGCCCCAACCCCAGCCCTCGCGAAATCACGAGACCAGTACTACGTGTACATAACTACACTCTGGAGATACCATGGGCATAGGGGTAGGGGCACGACCATGGCATGCCTGGAGAGCGGCTCAACCGCACCAGGGGCTCCCAATTGTGTCATTCTTTTTTTCTCTTATTCCCAGGAATCCGTTTTCCAGAAGCCCTGTCCGGCAATAGACTTGCCGAACTCACGATGCAACAGCCAGGGAAGCAGAAAAGCTACGTCCAGTGTCCAGGTGGTCTCTATTACGAGCAGTATACCTGTTTTACTTACCATCCCGCAGCCTACCCCTGGAGGGGGACATGTTAAATAGTCCTATCTGTTGCTTATCGCACTATTTGTATCATTCTGCTTTCATTGCAGTATTTTTTGAATAAACAATGCATGTCTTTTTGCCTATTATTGCATTCCTTTTTCTATCTATACATGTTTACTTATGACATGTTGCATCCGCACACTTTGGTACGGCCAAATACACCAGGGGCTTAAGTTCCCCAAAATATGGTGTGATAAGTCCGAACACTTTCACAAGTGCGGCACCCCGAACTTATAGCACTATATGCATCGGCTCCGAATCATGTCTTGGGTCAATAGTTGGCTTTTCCCGGCTCCCATGTTTTGGTACCTTACGTTCCGTTATATCGGCTAAGGTAGCGCTGGGAGAACCACTGCGATTGTGCCTCAGTTGAGCTGGGTTGAGCACCTCAGTGGAGAAAGCTAAAACTGACCGTCATGATAGGGCGAGAGCCGGTCGCTGTTCGAGAGGTTTTTTCGAGTCCCTAAAGACTTATGCCGCTTAGAGCGAGGAGTCGGCTTTGTCCGGCCCAGGTGTGGATAGCGCCCCGAATTCGGTCTTCGGAACACTAGGGGCTTCACCGAAATTTAAAATTATCGAATTCTATGGCTAAGTGGGAGTGTTCAAGCATTATAAGTCCGGTTGCCTCGTTTGTTGTGTTGAGCGCCTTCCTCGAAGGACCCAAAAATGGGAACAAGAGCGCTCAAGTTTATCCCGAACACCCCAGCACTCGTGGCATGGGGGCTGAAGCCAATGACTTGCCATCTCCCAAATTTGATAAACGGCCGCACAGAAAGTAATATTTTAAATTAACAAGCGTTGCTTAGCACATATGAACAAAGTTTTCAGCGCACATGATAACCAATGCGAGTCTACTCAAAAATTACATCTTTGGAGCATTCACCCGCTATAAGGCGGGCACCCTTCAGGACACCCTTATAGTAAATCTCGGGCGTGCGATACTCCTTGCCCGGCGGTGGCGCATCCGTCACAAGCTTCACGGCGTCCATCTTGCCCCAGTGCACTTTAGCGCGGGCAAGGGCCCGACGGGCACCTTCATTGCAGACGGAATGCTTGATGACTTCAATCCATGGGCATGCGTCCACCAGCCGCCGCACTAGACCGAAGTAGCTCCCAGGCATGGCTTCTTTAGGCCACAGCCGAACTATGATGCCCTTCATGGCCTGTTCGGCCACCTTCTAGAGCTCGACCAGCTGCTTCAGCTGGTCGCTCAGGGGTACCGGATGTCCGGCCTCAGCATATTGAGACCAGAACACCTTCTCCATAGAGCTCCCCTCCTCGGCTCGGTAGAACGTGGCAGCATCAGACACACAACGGGGCAGATCTGTGAACGCTGCTGGAGAGCTCCGAATTCGGGTAAGGAACATATAATTCACTTTTACATGCTTGCTTTGCATGAAGAATGCCTTACCCGCCGCTATCTTCTTTATTGCCTCAATTTCCTGGAGGGCTTTTTGGGCTTCGGCCTTAGCGGCTTTGGCACTCTCAAGAGCCGAGGCGAGCTCAGACTCTCGAGTCTTCGAGTCACGCTCCAAACTCTCGTGTTTTTCCACGAGAGCCTGGAGCTCTTGCCGCACCTCCGCCACCCGCGCCTCCTGCTTCTCTCGCTCGGTGCGTTCCGCGGCCGCATTGCTTTCGGCCTTGGACACCGCTTCCTTCAGGGTCGCCACCTTGTTTGTGGCCCCTGCAATACTCACATTATTCCTGTCATTTTTTGCAACCAAATCCTTTCTATAAGGTATTACTTTAATAAGGTATTACTTACCTTCCTTGTCCTCGAGTTGCTTCTTGGCACGGCTGAGCTCGTTCTCGGACCGCTCGAGGCTCTGCTTCAATGCATTGACCTCCGCAGTCAGTGAGGCAGAGGTTAGCAGCGCAACCTGCATTCCCATATTGACATGCTTATGTTAGACTCCTGCGTATATCTTTTTAGATCCTCAGTTCGGCTTTTCTTTCCGAACACCAAACTGAGCATCAGGGGCTACTGTCTATGTGGTACAATTTTTACATATCTTAATTACATACCTCAAAGCCTGTTAGAAGGCTGGTACAGGTTTCAGTCAGCCCGCTTTTAGCGGACTGAACTTTCTGGATCACCGCACTCATAACAGTCCGGTGCTCCTCGTCGATGGAGGCACCATTGAGCGCCTCCAGCAAATTATCCGGTGCCTCCGGCTGGACGAAGGTCACCAGTGTCGCAGCCTCGCCGGACTCCGGAACCACTAAAGGTTCCGGTGCGGAGTCCGGCCCAGGGCCGAACTCAGAACCCTTTGGGGGTTGATCCCCCTCGTGCCCAAAGTCCGGGAGGTTGCCTAGCGGCACCTCCGGGACCTCCTCCTCCTCCCGGCCGGGCCACTTTCAGGACTCCACCGCGGCGTCGTCTGCATCACAGGGGGAGGAGGCGGTCGGAAGTGAATTGCTATTCACATCCGACGAATCCAGGGAGCCGCTCGACGAAGCGGGGAGCTCGTCCTTGGGCGGGCTACATGGTTGTATTCCGCGTTAGAAGACACTATGCGACAAAAGAAAAATCATGAGTTATTATGGAATCCGGACACTTACGATCTTGCCAGGGGCTTGGCCCTCGTGGGCCACTCCTCTTCGCCGTCGTCGGCATTGGTGGAACAGTCCGGGAGGAAGGGTCCTTCCCTTCTTGGATCCTCCGGCCTCCCCCGTTGGGGAGGCCTTCCTTTTCTTCTCTCCCCCCGCTGGGGGAGAAGCCTTCTTTTTATCCTCCTTGTCTTCACTGGAGGAGTCCGCCTCGGAGTCATCGGACGGTGAGTCTGATAACACCTGATGCCGGGAACTCTTTCGGGTTCCCGTGGCCTTCTTTTTGGCTCGGGCACCACGTAAGGCGCCGGGGCCAGCAGCCCCGTTAATTGGGCATCCGCTGGGTCTTCTGGCAAGGGGGCCGGACAGTTAACCTGCCCAGACTTCTTCTGCCAGGCCTGTCAAAGGTAGGGGAGTTTAGATCCCGCATAGAGTCAAACTATGGAAAATAAGCGTCCTGTAAAGGGTAAAATAGCTTACCTCGCCGGCTTGACGCTGCGAGCTGAATCCGCGATCTTTGGTAGCGGATGCGGGAGCATCGGCGCCCTTGAACAGCACCCTCCAGGCGTCTTCGTACGTATTGTTGAAGAGCCTGCTCAAGGTCTGGTGCTGTGCCGGATCAAACTCCCACAAGTTGAAAGCCCGTTGTTGGCACGGGAGGATCCGGCGAATGAGCATGACCTGGACTGCGTTGACGAGCTTGATCTTCTTGTTCACAAGGTTTTGGACGCAGGTTTGGAGTCCGGTCAGCTATTCAAAATCACCCTATGTCAGGTCCTTCTCTTTACAGGAGGTGAGCCATGTGGGGATGCCAGATCTGAATTCGGGGGCCGCTTCCCATTTAGGGTCACGCGGCTCGGTGATGTAGAACCACCCCGATTGCCACCCTTTGATGGTTTCCGCGAAGGCGCCCTCGAGCCATGTGACGTTGGGCATATTGCTCACCATGGCGCCTCAGCACTCCGCCTGCTGGCTTCCCACTACCTTCAGCTTGACATTGAAGGTCTTCAACCATAAGCCGAAGTGGGGTTTGATGCGGAGGAAGGCCTCGCACACAACGATAAACGCTGAGATGTTGAGGATGAAATTCAGGGCCAGATCGTGGAAATCCAGGCCGTAGTAGAACATGAGCCCCCGGACAAACGGGTGGAGTGGGAAGCCCAGTCCGCGGAGGAAATGGGGAAGGAACACCACCCTCTCATGGGGCTTGGGGGTGGGGACGAGCTGCCCCTCGTCTGGAAGCCGGTGCGCAATGTCGTTGTGCAGGTATCCGACTTTCCTCAACCTTTTGATGTGCCCCTTCGTGACGGAGGAGGCCATCCACTTGCCTCCCACTCTGGACATGGCTGGGGAAGGTTGAGGCGAGATGTGCGGACTTGGGTGCTGGAGCTCTAGTACGCGGAAACGGATAAGCAAAGGAGGAAGAAGGCGTAGGTAAAAAGGTGGATCCTTATCCCTTATATGGACGGACGAAACTATGCGTCCCCACCAGCCTGGTAAAACTCGCTTATCTCCCAAGAGCCATAATCAATGGAGCGGTTGGGTCACCCATACCCGTATTGATGAGAATCCCGGAATATGGGGACACAATCTCTGCTTTGACAAGACGTGCCAAGGAAACTGCCTCGTTAAACACGCTGAGGTGGAACAGTAAAAACAATTCGAATAAAGGCTTGGCCGTGGTGTGATGTCACGCCACGAAATACGTCAGCAAATTGAACTTGTGTAAAAATTCTTCTCTCTACGGTGGTATGTGGAACTTATTTTGTAGAGCAGGACACTATCCTTGTGTTCAAAATCTTCTATGAAGTATTCGGAGGAGGAACCCGCCTTGCAATGTCGAAGACAATATGCGCGCCGGACTCGTCGTCATTGAAGCCTGGTTCAGGGGCTACTGAGGGAGTCCTGGACTAGGGGGTGTCCGGATAGCCGAACTATCATCTTTGGCCGGACTCCTAGACTATGAAGATACAAGATTGAAGGCTTCGTCCCGTGTCCGGATGGGACTTTCCTTGGCGTGGAAGGAAAGCTTGGCGATACGGATATGTAGATCTCCTACCGTTGTAACCGACTCTGTGTAACCCTAGCCCTCTCCGGTGTCTATATAAACTGGAGGGTTTTAGTCCATAGGACAAACAACAATCATACCATAGGCTAGCTTCTAGGGTTTAGCCTCCTTGATCTCGTGGTAGATCAACTCTTGTACTACCCATATCATCAATATTAATCAAGCAGGAGTAGGGTTTTACCTCCATCGAGAGGGCCCGAACCTGGGTAAAAACATTGTGTCCCTTGTCTCCTGTTACCATCCACCTAGACGCACAGTTCGGGACCCCCTACACGAGATCTGCCGGTTTTGACACCGACAAAGGGTATTGGAGTCTGGAATTGTTCCGGAGATACCGTGTGACGACTAGTGTGACCGAAAGGAGTTTTGGAGTCCCTGACAAGCATTTGGGGGCCTTATGGGGCATGGGGAGGGGGAACACCAGCCCACTAAGGGGCTATGCGCCCCTCCCACCCCATCTCATGTAACCTGGAGAGGTGGGGGCGCCTCCCCGAGGGCAGGCACCCCTCACGGCTTGGGGGCCAAGTTTCCTATGGGTGGGGGCGCCCAAACCCATCATGGGTTTTGCCTGTGTCTGCCGCCCCTCCCCTAGGGATACCCTAGGGCACCTCCTCCTCTCCCCTTCTCCTATATGCAGTGAGGGAGAAAGAGGGCTGCAACACCCCCTTCCCATGGCGCAGCCCTGCTCCCTCCTACACCTCCTCCTCCTCCATAGTGCTTAGCGAAGCTCTGCCGGAGAACCACGAGCTCCACCACCATGCCGTCGTGCTGCCGGAGTTCTCCCTCAACTTCTCCTCTCCCCTTGTTGGATCAAGAAGGAGGAGACGTCCCCGGACTGTACGTATGTTGAACACGGAGGTACCATGCGTTCGGCACTTGGATCGGATCTTCCATGATTTGAATCGTGGCGAGTATGACTCCATGAACCGCGTTCTTGTAACGATTTCGCTTAGCGATCCTCAAGGGTATGAAGATGCACTCCCTCTCTCCTGTTGCTAGCATCTCCTAGATTGGTCTTGGTGACACATAGGATTTTTTTTGAATTATTACTACGTTCCCCAAGAGGGCGGTGCTTCTGTGCATATATAACCTTGCTCCTTGGTTGTGTATGAAAAAAATACATCATGATTTCAATGATTATCCAAGTCCCAAAGCAACCTGGAAATGACATCGACATTTACTTTCAGCTACTGGTAGAAGAACTGTTGAAATTATGTGAAGAAAAGCCTAGTATAAAATGTTATGATGCTTAGAAAAAGGAGTTTCCCGGTCTACATGCATTGCTGCTACACACCATTCAAGATATGCCAACATTAGGCAACACGTCAGGGCAAGAAACAAGGGAAGATGTAGGATGTGTCACATGCATGGATAGAATAGCGAAAAGATTCATTCCCAACTTGCGCAAGGGAAGATGTAGGATGTTTCATCATAGGTTCTTACGGAAAGATCACCCATACCGAAAGATGAAAGCTGAATTTGATGGTACGATAGATGTAGGTTTGGGCCCAAGACCTTATTCTAGGAAGAAGATCCACAACATGGCTAAGAAAAATTGAAGTTGTGATTGGCAAGGGACACGGTTCGTTGGTAAAACAAACACCCAAGGGGCAACTGTTTAAGAAGAAACCGGTTCTGGCAATTAGATTATTGGGAGATTCTATGTGTACATCACTGCATCGATGTCATTCACATAGAGAAGAACGTATGTGAATGCATCCTTGGTACTTTTCTCAAGATTAAAGGTAAAACAAAGGATGGTGACGGTGCATGACTCGATATGCTTGGTGATCAAACAAAACACATAAATTATGCAGAAGATGATGACAAATTCGTCCATGTTCGCGAGAGTTACAATTTCACTCCAAAAGAAGCAAAAGAGTTCTTTGATTATTTGTTGTCAATTAAGACACCCTCTTTCTACTCCGCAAACATCAGAAGTCTCATGGATGTGAGCTCAGGTAAAATGAAGTTGGCACGCATGAAGTCAGATGATTGCCACGTAATGTGGACACTAATCCTTCCAGTGGCCATCAGGAATATGATGGACACAAACATAAGAAACACATTCATTGATCTTTGTGATTTCTTCGATAAACTATGGCAAAATTTGGTAGATTGTGAAGAGCTGGATTATAAGCAAGATGATATTGTAAGAATATTTTTCCCACTGTTATCTTTGATGTCATGGTCCATCTCATTGTGCATGTTATCGATGAGATGCGCTATTGTCGGAACCGATGCCATCCATAGGCAAGAATGCTACAAGGTTATACCATGGATGAGGGGGTTGAGTTTTACGCCGAATACAGGAAACAAAAACCTATAGGTTTGCCCCTCTCTTGCCATGAGGGAAGGCTGGCTGGTAAGCCGGTTCTTGCTGGCATGCGACATGCTGCACATGGAGATGAGACCGATAAAGCCCATTTGATGGTACTTCTTAGCAGCCGAGTTCTTGACGCTTATGCTAAAGAACACTTGGTTGATATACAGCTTCTTACAAATGGTGCATCCATTTGATGTCGAGATGAAGGTGCACAATAAGGACTATGTCAGATGGCTGAAGGATCGTTTGGCACGCGGATCCATGGATGACACTGCAATGTGGTTGGCACATAAGCCATCACCTACAGTATTGAGGTACCAAGCGTATGACATAAATGGCTACACGTTCTACACTAAGGAACGTGATAAGATGAACTCATATTATAACAACTATATTCGAATAGAATGCATGACTGTAGATGAAGCTGATAAAAGGGTATACTATGGAACCATCATAGAGATTTGGGAGCTTAACTATGTGAAAGTTAAGGTGGCATTTTTTAGGTGCAAATGGGTCCGTTTTAGTCAGGTAAAGGTTGATGATTAAAGGAAGACCTATGTTAAGATTACAAAGATGGCATATCACAAGGACCTATTCATTCATGCCAGTGATGCTACCTAGATTTTCTATTGAAAGACCCCTTGCATAAGAACAGCCATGTGGTGACGCATGGGAAGAGGAGGGTAATGGGCGTCGAGGATGTTGCTGGTGAGGACGAGTACGATGAATTTCCTGAGTTGCCAGCCAAGGGATCACGCACCAAAAAAAAGGCTTAAAATCATCAAAAATCCTAAGTTAATTCGGGGTCAACCTAATGATTCCAGTTCCCCCATACACATGGGAATCAATCTGTAACACTATTTATTATGCCTATTCTGTAACTTAATTCGTTCAATTAGAACTGTGCATGTACTGAACTTGGAGTTATATATGTGTGGCCTTCTGTTGATCTAAGAATGATTAATATGTTGACCTTGATATGTTGTCAGCCAAGGCAATGAATCTGAACTATTTATGATTATATACCCTAGGGCTAGCACATTCAATTGATCTCACTCAAGTATGTATGAATAGAACATATGCAATCCGGTTTGCAAATAGCACACGGTTCATTCATGAAAGTCGTGTGCTTACCAAACTATCTCTGATAACCCCTACCTTGCGTGATGTGAGTCGGGCATTCTGATTGGCCAGAACCCAAATCCCATGGATCGTACGTCTGCACCGTTGGATGCACCCAGATCGAACGGCAATCCTCACCCCTTTCATCACCACATGCAGTTGTAGTTGGGATTTGATTTGTTTGCACTAAATGCTTGGTAAATGCAAAAAATGGCATAAATATAGCAAACGAGCCCCAAAATGCGCCAGAAAATCAGACCTAGGGTATACTAGTGATTGCGTCCTATAGATTTTTTTGAGGCGAAATGATGAAATCTCTGACGACTGGAGTTCGAATTGCCACGTCTCCTTTTGGAAACTATGGTCCTTCTTGTGAGAGGCTCCGGTTTCCAGGGAGCGATCATCAAAACTTGTGCCGAACTTAACCAAAAAAATTCCATGGGGTCTTGAGAGAACACCTTGGTGACACCCCAATTTTTGTTATTTTCAAACTCCATTTGCATTTCCTGTAATTAAAATACCAACAAGACCAACGCAAGTGGCTGCACCTCATAGCTGAAATGTTTGAAAATTCATCCTGTTCCTTGGACAATCAATGAAAACAAACAAAGCAATGTATAAATGATTTTTAACACCTTCTTTGCCAACACCCACATGTAGTTGCGATTGAGATTTTATTTATATGCACAAAATGCGTGGTAAATTCAAAAAATTGCTTAAATATAGTAATTGAGTCCGGAATTGCGTGAGAAAATCAAACCTAGTCTATAATGGTGATTACATACCGTGGAATTTTTTTGAGGCGAAACAATGAAGTCACGGACGATAGGAGTTCGAATAGCCACATCTCCTTTTGGAAACTATGATCCTTCTTGTGAGATGCTCCGGTTTCAAAAGAGAGAACACCGTAACCATGTCAAACTTTACCCAAAAATTTCCAATGGGTCTTGAGAACACGCCATGGTGACACACCGATTTTTGTGATTTTCGGACTCCATCCGCATATTCTGTAATTTAAATACCGACAAGACCTACGCTGGTGGCCACATATCGCGGCCGAAATGTTTGAAAATTCTTCCCATTTCTCGGACAATGAATAAGACTCACAAAGCGACACACAAATGTTTTTTACTCCTTTGCTAACACCCACATGTAGTTGTACTAGGGTTTTGATATATGTGCACTAAATGCATGGTAAATGCCAAAAATGGCAATATAGAAAACGAGACCTAAAATGCGCGAGAAAAAAAATCAAACCTAGGGCATAATGGTGATTGATAGAGTGGAAAAAAATCGGGGCAAAACGATGAACTCAAGTCATCATTTCAAAATTACCACGCCTTCACTCAAATGAAATTATGTTGTTCCTTGATGTAAATGTTTTCCAATAGCCCACCGTTCATTAATGGAAGTCGTGTTCCTAACAAACCTTGGCCGATGACACTCTGTGTGCCATGTGAGTCGTGCTTTCCAATTGGCCAGAACCCAAACCCCACGGATCGTACGTCTGCACCATTAGATGTTCCCAAATCGAACGCCAATCCTCATCCCTTTCATCACCACATGCAGTTGCGGTTGGGGTTTGATTTATATGCACAAAATGCCTCATAAAGCAAAAAAGTACCTTAAATATAGCAAACGAGCCCCGAAATGTGCGAGAAAGTCAAACCTAGGGTATAATGGTGATTGCGTACCGTGGAATTTTTTTTTGAGATGAAATTATGAAGTCACCGGTGACTAGAGTTAAAATTGCCATGTCTCCTTTATGGCGACTGTGACCCCTCTTAGGAGCCATCATCAAAACTTGTGCCAAACTTTACCAAAAAATTTCCATGGGGTCTTGAGAGCATGCCACGATGACACGCCAATTTTCATGATTTTCGGACTTCATCTGTATTTCCTATAAATAAAATATCAACATGACCCACATCGATGGATGCACCTCGCAGCCGAAATGTTTGAAAATTCTTCCTGTTCCTTGGACAATCAATGAAAGCATGCAAAGCGACACACATATGAATTTTAAGACCCTTTTTGCCAATACCCACATGTCGTTGTGGTTCGGTTTGATTTATATGCACAAAATGCACCCTAAATTAAAAAACATGGCTTAAATATAGATGACGAGCCCGAAAATGTGCCAGAAAATCAAACCTAGGCTAAAATGGTGATTGCGTACCGTGGGAAAAATTGAGGCGAAACAATGAAGTAACCTATGATTGGAGTCCGACTTTCCACATTCCTTCTAGAAACCATGAACCTTCATGCAAGATACTCTGTTTTTATGCTACTTGTGAGATGTGTTGCGATTTTCCCCGAAGAGGAGGGGATATGCAGTACAATAGAGATAAGTATTTCCCTCAGTGAGAACGAAGGTTTATCGAACCAATATGAGAATCATGGAAAGCCTTGTGAACAACACCTGCGCACACAAAAGCAAATACTTGCACCCAACGCAGGCAAGAGGGTTGTCAATCCCCTTGAACTTGTTACTTCCAAGTACACAATCTTGTATAGGTAGATGGATAAATTGCAAAACAAAATAAAAGATATAAAATTGCAGCAACATATTTTTGGATTTTTAAAAATATGATTAAATTAGACCCCGGGGCATAGCTTTCACTAGAGGCTTCTCTTTTTTTGACTGGGAACTATGGGGTAACACCCCCACAGCGTTGCAAAACTTTATTACTCAGAACAAACGAGTACAACAACTGATTACAAGGGGTAATCAAAAACAGGAACTAGGCTACAAGAAACTAGATTACAAGGGGGGCAGAAATGCCTTACTACACTAAGCCTTAAGGGGGAAGGAAAGATATCCACTTGAGAAGGTCATCCTAGTAAGCAGATTTGATCCTGTATTGCAACAAAGAGATATCATGCCTAAAGGCACCTTTCCACTTATTAAAGCTGACCCTCTCATTTCTGAAGACTTTGGCATTCCAAATGATCCATATATTCCAACATGCAGTGAACATCACTTCAGTGAAGAAAGGTTGATGAAAAGAATTCCTAGCCTGAATAACCAAATCAGACATTGAGTCTCCAGAAGACCAATCAATCTGTAGATAATTCCAGACTCTAACACTAAAATTGCAGTTCAAAAAAAAGATGATCCCTGGTCTCTCTAGCCTTCAAGGGGCAGAGTCTACAATGCAATCCATCCTCCATGTGACAATGCCTTCTTTCCACTAGAGGCTTCTCTTTTGAACACAATTAAATCTAGGGGCATGTACTTTCTATTAGCAAGAATAAGCATACCACTTATTCTACCCAATGGTTTCTTAATACTTGAATCCGCTGAGTGCAAATTAACGGAACATTCATCCATATCAACAAGGCCTAGCACATCAAATAAAGATTTTGGTATAGTAGAAATGCTAGCACCCAAATCACATAAAGCATTACATTCATAATCCTTAACCTTTACTTTTATAGTAGGTTCCCATTCATCATGCAATTTCCTAGGTATTGAAACCTCCAATTCTAGCTTTTCTTCATAAGCTTTCATCATATAGCCTCTACAATATGTTTAGTAAAAGCTTTATTTGTTCATAAGCATTGGGTGAATTTATCATGGATCGCAACAAGGAAATACACTCAATTAAAGAACACCTATCATAATTAAAATACTTGTAATCCAAAGTAGTGGGCACATCGCTAGTTAAAGTTTTGACCTCTCCAAACCCACTTTTATCATTTTGATCATTAAGATCATCGCCCTCCGAACAATTGGGACACCTTCTAGCTAAACTTGACTCATCTCCGGTCCCTTTTTCATCAAGTTTTATATTACTAAACAAAGATTCAATGGGTGAGACACCAATCATTTTAACATCATCATGATTACGGTAAAAACTGGGTGGAATAGCCTTTTCTAGGAATTCTCGCTTAGCTCTCAATCTAGTGATTATCTCTTTACTTTCATTACTGCAGACATAGACAGACTTAATAGACTCATAGTTATCATGCTTAGGTGGCAACATTACAGATTTTAGATTTTCCACATCATGAACAATTCTATCCATGTTTCTATTCATATCATCAACTTTATTCAATTTTTCTTCTACCATGGCATTAAAAACCTGTTGAGAACTAATGAATTATTTAATGTTGTTCTCAAGATCAGTAGGTATGCTATTATTATTATTATTATTATTATTATTATTATTATTATTATTATTATTATTATAAGAATTTCCATAGGAATTACCATGATTATTAGAGGAATTTCCGGGATACAATCTAGGATTAAAATTACCTCTATAAGAATTGTTGTTGAAATTATTTGTAGAGACAAAGTTCACATCAACGACATCATTATTGTTCTCAATCAAAGTAGATAATTGCACATCACTAGGATAAACATTAGCATTTCTCCTAGCAATCATTTTCATAAGAGCATCCATTTTATCACTCAAAGTAGTAATTTCTTCGACAGAATTTACCGCACCAGTTGGAGTTCGTTTGGTGTGCCATTGGGAGTAATTTGCCATTATATTATCAAGGAGTTTTGTAGCTTCTCCCAATGTGATGTCCAGAAAGGTACCACCTGCAACAGAGTCTAGAAGATTTCTTGAAATAAAGTTTTGTTTCGCATAGATATTTTGTATAATCATCAATAGGCTTAATCCATGAGTGAGACAATTTCTAATCATTAGTTTCATTCTCTCCCCAGATTGTGCAACATGTTCAGGCTCAAGTTGCTTAAAATTAATAAATTTATTTCTATGAGAAATAATCTTAGCGAGAGGAAAATATTTGGCAATAAAAGCATCCTTACACTTATCCCATGAATCAATACTATGTCGAGACAAGGATGAAAACCAAGTTTTAGCACGATCACTTAGCGAGAAAGCAAATAATTTCAAGTTTATAATATCATTGTCCACATATTTTTTATTTTTCATATCACATAATTCAATGAAAGTATTAAGATGGGATACATCATCCTCATTAGGATTTCCAGAAAATTGTTCTTTCATGACAAGATTTAGCATAGCGACATTAATATCAAATGACTCCGCACTAGTGGCGGGAGGAGCAATTGGAGTACTAATAAAATCACTATTATTAGTATTTGAAAATTCACGCGACTTGCTATTTTCTTGAGACATAGCGACAAAGAAAACAAGCAAACGAGCAAAGCAACAAATAAATATTTTTTTGTTTTTGTATTTTTATGAGAAGTGGGGGAGATGAAAACAAGATGCAAAGGAAAATAAAAAGTAAAATAAAAAGTAGAGCAAGTAGATGATAGTTTGTGTATAGGTACTTTATAGGTTTTGACGATGTCTCCCCGGTAACGGCACCGGAAGTTCTTCCTGCTACTTGTGAGCTGCGTTGGGATTTTCCCCAAAGAGGAAAGGAGATGCAGTACAGTAGAGACAAGTATTTTCCTCAGCGAGAACCAAGGGTTACAAAAACAATAGGAGAATCACGCAAAACCTCGTGAACATCACCTGCACACACAAAAACAAATACTTGCACATAACGCGGGCAAGAGGGATGTCAATCCCCTTGAACACATTACTTGCAAGGATCAAATCTTCTATAGGTAGACAGATAAATTGAAAAAATATATAATTGCAACAAGGTATTTTTGGATTTCTTAGTATGATAAAAGTAGACCTGGGGGCCATACTTTTCACTAGAGGCTTCTCTCTTGAACACATAGCATACAGAGGGTAAACGAATTACTATTGGGCAATTGATAGATAAGAGCATAGTTATGACGATATCCAAGGCAATGATCATTTATATAGGCCTAACTTCTGAGACAAGTAGATCGTCTCCTGCCTACATCTACTACTGTTACTCCACCAATTGACCGCCATCCAGCATGCATCTATGGTATTATGTCATAAAACCGAAGTAATGCCTTAAGTAAGAGACATGAAGTAGACAAAGTAAACCCAATCAATATGAATAAACCCCATCGTTTTACCCTTAATGGAAACAATACAAATACGTGTTTTGTCCCCTTCTGTCACTAGGATATAGAGCACCGCAAGATTGGACCCATTACAAAGCACATCTCGCACTGAAGATAAATCAATATAATTGGCCAAACCAAACGGATAGACGGGAGAGAAACACAAAGCTATAGCAATCATGCATAATAAAATTCAGAAAAACTCAATCAATTCTCATGAATATTCAGATTATAAATCCACAATTCATCGGATCCTAAACACACTGCAAAAGAAGATTATACCGGATAGAACTCCAAGAACATCGAGGAGAGCATTGTATTGAAGACCAAAGAGAGAGAAGAAGCTATCTAGGTACTAGGTATGGACCTGTAGGTCTATGATGAACTACTCATGCATCATCGAAAGGCAGCAAGGATGATGTAGAAGCCCTACGTGATCGATTCCCCCTCTGGAAGACTACCAGAAAAGGCCTCCAAATGGGACCATGGAAGACAGAAACTTGCGGCAGAATAAAAAGAGTTCTGGGTGCCTCTCTATTGGTTTCCAAATATTAGAGATTTATAGAGGTCGAAATACGTCAGACGGAGGATTATGGGGCCCACAAGGTAACAGGGTGCGGCCCCCGTGGGTGCGCCCTGTTGCCTTGCCGTATACTCGATTGTCGTCAGCTCTCCTCTTGAAGCTTTTAGGGTCTCTTTTGTCCAAAAAATGTCAAAAAGTTTCGTAGAGTTTGGACTCCGTTTGTTACTGATTTTCTGGAAAATCAAAAACAAGCAGAAAAAACAACTGACACTAGGCACCGTGTTAATAGGTTAGCCCCAGAAAATGATATAAAATAGCACAAAAAGTCATATAAAATATCCAAGATTGATACTATAATGGCATGGAACAATCAAAAATTATAGATATGTTGGAGATGTATCAGTTTCCAAGGAGTGATCATCGTAACTTTGTGCCAAACTTTGCCAAAAAAATTCCACTGGGTCTTGAGATCGCACCAGATTGACACACTGATATTCATGATTTTCAAAGTCCATCCGCATTTCCTGTAATTAAATTACCAACAAGCCCTGTGCCGGTGGCTGCATCTTGTAGCCTAAATGTTTTAGAAGTCTTCCCGTTTCTCGACCAATGAATCAAAACTCGCAAAGCGACACACAATTGATTTTTACACCTTCTTTGCTAACAACCACATGTAGTTGCAGTAGGGTTTTGATATATCTGTCCTAAATGCATGGTAAATGCAAATAATGTCTTAATGTAGCAAATGAGACCAGAAAAGTGCCAAAAATAAACCTAGGGTATAATGGTGATTGCATAGTTTGGAATATTTTTAGGCCAAACGATGAACTCATGTCTTCATTTCAAAATTACCACGTGTTCATTTCAAACGAAATTATGTTGTTTATGCACATGGGCTCGTAGAGGCAACCGTTTGCATAGGACTTTCCGTGCGGCGACTGGCGCTCTTTTTTCACCCTTTTCATCGAAGCCGCCAACTGCATTGCCAGATCCCCTTCCCCAAGATCCACACCAGAACCATTTCCTGTGTTGGCGTGATCAACCCAACTGTGTGCTCGCTCATGGGCGTCAACCCTATCTTCACCGCCGTTACCAACACATGGTTGCCCATGCCTCGATGTTTTCGTTTGCTTGCTTGCCGCCCTCGAGCATATCGATCCTGTAATCCTCGACTCTCCTTATGGGTTTGCACAAAAAATCTTTCAGTTACTGCTCTCCATCATGGTGAGTCATATTTCATTGCGATCCCTCTTCCTATTTGTATCGGTATGTTCTCAAATTGGCTATAAAATAATGGAGAGTGTATATATGTTCATTATTTACCTTCCTAACTAGTACATGTAAGCTGTATTTGTCCCAATTAGTTATTGTTGATTTACAGATCATGGGTGTACAAGTCACACAAAATGAACAAATTAGTCGTACATTTTCCAAATTATTACATTACATGTTTAGGCCTTGTACAATGCTAGGTGCTTAGAAAAATAAACCAGGTTTTTCTGAAGCACTAGTGCCTATTTCTACATGAGAGGCGCCTAATTAAGGGTCTATCCTATACAAAAAAGCTCCGGTGCTTAAGGAATGCCTGGTTTATTTCTCTAAGCACCTTGCATTGTACAAGGCCTTAGATAGCTTGCTACCAAGTTATTAGCTTTATGTTTACCCCCCCCTTTTCTGAATTTCACATGTGTTCTCTCTAGATGCTGAGTAGCAGCGACATCACTCATGCTCCACGCGATGTATCTTCATCTGAGCCTGACAATGCTAGGTCTCCAACAGATGACCAGGGATCAAAATCTAGAACAGGACAGAGTTGTCGCAATCACCCTTCCTGTCAGGACACAGAAGAATGCTCCCATAAAGCCCACGCACCAGCCTAAACACTACTAGGAAAAGGGCTATAGATAATATGGACATTAATGGCGCACCGCATATGTGGTGCCCCACTGCTATATAGCAGTGGCGCACCATGTGCAGGTGCGCCGTTAGTGTCCATATCACTAATGGCGCACCACACCCACGGTGCGCCACTACTAACAATTTTTTTCCAAAACTAGTAATGGCGCACCAGGGCATAGTGTGCCATTACTAGTTTTAACTAGTAATGGCGCACCACACACTCTGTGCGCCACTACTACAAATTTTTTTACTTTTTTTTTCAAAACTAGTAATGGCGCACCAGAGTATAGTGCGCCATTACTAGTTCAAACTAGTAATGGCGCACCACATCCACGGTGCGCCACTACTAACAATTTTTTTTTGCAAAACTAGTAATGGAGCACCATGTAACAGGTGCGCCATTAGTAACCAGGGTTACTAATGGCGCATTTTTAGGTGGTGCGCCACTATTAACATGAGACCAGCTAGATATTTTGGACAACCACCTACCACACTCGCTTTCCCCACTTCATTCTCTCTACCTCCTCCTCCAAGCTTGTCTCGGCTGCCTCCTCCTCCTCACCTCATTTGCACCATAGATTCACCCAAATTAAGTGGTTAAATTACCTTTTTTTGATAGGTAAGTAAGGGGAAAGCTTTCTTTATGTTGTAGATCTATTTATTTCTCCCTCCAACAACGTGCACATGCACTTTTATGGCCTAGCTAGATCTACGTATGTTTGTGGTGTTGCATATCTTTGTGGTGTTGCATATATGTTTGTGTTTGCAGGTACCGGTATTTGAAATGCGATAGTTGCCAATATTTTGCCGGAATGTTGATTCATTTCTGTTTCGGCAAGAATTTGGCACTATGCATTCTTTTTGGTCCTATTTTTAGGCAAAGTCATGCCAAATATTTTTTTGGTTCTAAAATTTCGTTTTGCTCTACCCCGCAGGCGACCATGGTCCGCACGATGACCGAAGGCATCATGAATAGGTTTTTGAGCTCCGCGAAGGCCGAGATGCTTCAAAAGAACGAGACGGAGATAAGGTGTCTGTGTCGAAGATGCAAGCTGAGGAGCCTTATGGACCCGGATTCCATACAGGTGCGGGACCACCTGCTCTTGCGTCGTTTCATGGATGGCTATCGGTGGCAAGGTGATGAAGATGATTATGAAGTCCTCCATGGGGCCGGGCAAGAAATCAGGAAGGGCAGCAAGACAACTGCGGCGAGGGCGGGAAAGAAGACGAAGAATCTCGAGGACATGATCACGAAGTAGATGCAGTACACAGTCATCATGTAGAAGATGCCGGACATGATGATGAGGAAGATGCCGGAGCAGACGAAGGGCATCATCATGAAGATAAGATGCCGGAGTAGACGAGGATGGACCATCGATGGGCTGGGTGCAGGACCCTCATATTCAAAAGCTGCTTCTCAAGCAGACGGATAACTCAAGAGCTGCCGCCCGAGAGAAAGCCAAGCTAGATCAACTGGAGATAGACTCGGTTACTCCATTGTATGAGGGATGCAAGCTCGAGGATACCCACCTGAAAGTAACGCTCATGGGTCTGGAGATGAAGGTAAAACACAAAATGACCGACGCATGCTTCGACGAGAACATGTCATTCTGGCACGATCGTCTTCCCAAGGGGAACAAGTGCCCGACCAGTTTTGAGGAGGTGAAGAAAATCGTGTGTTCTCTGGATTTACCGCGCGTGAAATACTGTTTGTGCATGAACAATTGCATCATTTATCGGGACAAGCATGCAGAGTCTACCATATGTCCGGTGTGCGGTGTTACTCGATACAAGAAGAGGAAGAAAGCTCCTCAAAAAGTGGTGTGGTACATTCCAATCACTCCTCGTCTACAACGGTATTTCGCAGACCCTAAGCTAGCAAAGCTCCTGCGTTGGCACGCAGATAGGGAGGAGAATAAGCGAGAAGATGATGGAAATGATCCGGAGATAAATAAAAAAGACAAGATGCTGAGTCACCCTAAGGATGCGAGCCAGTGGCAAGCATTGAACTTCGAACACCCAGAATTTGGGGATGATCCAAGGAACATCATGCTGGGCGTGAGCACCGATGGAGTCAATCCGTTCGGCAGCCAGAGAAGCACACATAGCACCTGGCCTGTGTTTGAGTGGATGTACAACCTCCCCCCCTAGTTGTGCATGAAGAGGAAGTACATTCACATGAGTATGCTAATTAAAGGGCCAAAACAACCAGGGAACGACATCAATATGTATCTAGGGATGCTGAAAGAGGAGCTAGACACGCTATGGAAAATGCAAGCCAATACGTGGGAAGCCACAGAGAAAGAATATTTCCCTATGAGAGCCGGACTGCTCACGACGGTGCACGACTATCTCGGCTACGGATATGTCACGGGGCAGGTGGTCCACGGATTTTCTGGATGCGTCAGGTGCATGGATGACACGATGGATCGCCAGCTAGATAGAGGTCCCGAGTCTTTGAAAACCGTGTTCATGGGACATCGAAGGTTGCTTCACGATGATGACTCATCGAGAAAACGCAAGTATCTGTTCGATGGTGAAAACGAACCCCGAAGACGCCCGCGTATGAGGAATGGCGAGGAAATAGACGAGCTATTGAAAAATTGGAAAGACTGCCCACTACTGGGAAAGAAGCAAAAGGCGCCAGAGCCGGGAAAGAAGCGAAAGGTGCCAGAGATGCTGCTGAAGGTATGGAAAACGAGGTCTGTTTTCTAGGGCTTGCCGTACTGGAAGATCCACCATGTGCCTCACAGCCTTGATGTCATGCATATCACGAAGAACGTGTGCGAGAGTCTACTTGGTACCCTACTCAACATGCCAGAGAGGACCAAAGATGGGCCGAAAGCAAGGGCAGACTTGAAATCAATGGGCATCAGGGAGGAGCTTCACGCTAATGATGATGATGAGGCGAAGCAGGACACGGAAAGTCGTCACAAAGGCAAAAAGACCAAGAAGATCGGCAATGACTAGCCTCCCGCGTGCTTCACTCTAAGTCAGGAGGAGATCGAGAAGTTTTTCATCTGCCTCGTACGAGTAAAACTTCCTTACGGTTACGCGGGGAAGATAAGCAGATACCAAGACTCGACGAAGCTGAAGTTCAGCGGGATGAAGTCTCATGACTGTCACATGCTGATGATGCAGATACTTCTAGTTGCAATCCATGGGAAAATGGACACGCACGTCCGTGAAATGCTATTTGGCATATGCAACTTTTTCGATGTCATCTCTCGGAAGTCGGTTGGCGTGAGGCAACTCAGAAGGCTACAAGAAGAGATCGTGATGATACTATGCGAGCTTGAGATGTACTTCCCCCCGCATTCTTTGATGTTATGGTTCATCTGCTGGTCCATATCGTGGAGGATATCATCCAACTCGGGCCGACATTCCTGCATAGCATGATGCTGTTCGAAAGGATGAATGGTGTCATCAAAGGATACGTTCACAACATGTCACGTCTAGAGGGAAGCACGGCCAGGGGCTTTCTGACCGAAGAGTGCATCTCCTACTGCACAAATTATCTAGCCATCGAGAACCCCATTGGTCTGCCCGTCAACAGGCACCTCGGCAGGCTCGCTGGATGGGGTCACCGCGATGGTCGCCGTGAAATGCATGTCGACTTCGAGGGTCGACTCGCCGACTTTGAAAGAGCAAACCTATTCGCGCTACAACACATAGACGTGGTCCATCCTTGAGTGGTAGAGCACAAAACCTTTATTGAGAAGACGTACAATGACCGAGGCCAACAGAGGACGGACGGTGATATAATCAAAGAGCACAACTCATGTTTCACGCGTTGGTTCAAGGAGAAGCTTTTGTCGTACCCTTTACATGAGGATTCTTCCACGGAAGAAAAAATCATATTCGCCTTGTCACAGGGCGCCGAGCACAACCTGATGACCTATGAGGCGTACGATATCAACGGCTACACCTTCTACACCGAGGGAAAGGACATAAAGAGTGATGGTTATCAGAACTCCGGGGTAACAATGGAATCCTACACCGGTAACGACAAGGACAGATACTACGGAAGGATTGAGGAGATCTGGGAGCTGAGCTACGCTGGAGAGAAGGTCCCGATGTTCCGTGTCAGATGGGCCAAGAGCGTCCTAAAAGAAGACCAATATTTCACCACCATGGTTATACCCAAAGCCAAATCCAAGACCGCGGGCGCAAACGTCACCGTGAAAAATGAGCCATGCGTACTGGCTTCCCAAGTGGACCAATGCTTCTTCATTACCGACCCGTCAAAGCCTAGTCCTATTGTTGTGAAGAGAGGCAAAAGGAAGATCATCGGAATGGATGGAGCCGCCAATGAGCAAGACTTTGACAAGTACGGCGACCCGAAGATGGAACATGACGACAACGATGAAGTGCCATACACCACAAGAAGAAGCAGGACCACCCTACCTAAAGAACGTCCGTTCAACAAAAGCTAGCTAAGATCGATTGTATTTAAATTGTAGTCTTCATTTCTCGATTGTATTTCAACATATTGAAATGATATTTCTTCTGTTCTAGTCCTCATGAATATTTATTTATGTTTATTATGGTATTGAATTTCTAACTCACAAAAAGTATTGAATTTGTTAATATTTTTTGAACTCATGAATATTTTTAAATTTCATGGGCACTTTTTGAATTCATGAATATTTTTTCAAATTTGATGATATTTTTTCATATTCATAAATGGTTTACCAATTCACAAATGAATGCAACTAAAAATCCAAAAACAATATGATGATATTTTTAAATAACAAATTTGATGTTATTTTTCATATTCATAAATATTTTGAAATAACAAATTTGATGATATTTTTTCACATTCATAAATGTTTTCAAATTTGATCGTCATTTTCTAAAAAATTATTAGATGCAACTAAAAATAATAATAATAAGTTACTAATGGCGCACCAGGAGAAGGTGCGCCATTGCTATCAATCTACTATGGCGCACCCATAGGAGGTCACCATTGGTATGCCAATTTTTATGATATTTTTTCAAGTATTTTCAAATAACAAATTTGATGATATTTTTTCATATTCATAAATATTTTTAAATAACAAATTTGATGATATTTTTTCACATTCATAAATGTTTTCAAATTTGATCATCATTTTCTAAAAAATTATTAGACACAACTAAAAATAATAATAAAAAAAGTTACTTATGGCGCACCCCTCGGTGGTGCGCCATTGCTATGGATGTACTTATGGCGCACCCCTGGGAGGTGCACCATTGCTAACCTTCCCCCCTCTATCCCTTTCCCCCTCGCCCCCCACGCCAGATTCCCCTCCATCTCGATCGCTATCCCCCTCGACAGATCCCCCTTGCTGCCAACGACCTCCCGCACCCTCCCCCGCTCCACCGCAGCCGACGACCCCCTACACCCTCCCCTGTCTCCTCGCTCGGTTCCCCCGAACGGAATCGGCCGAGCGCACCACCCACCCCTCCCCCCGAGGGCTGCCTCCTCCTCGAGCCCACCACTGGAGCGCGACACCTAGGGTTCAAGCCGCCGCTGCCGGCCCTCCGCCGCGTCGCGCCCAGCCGGCCGAACCCTCCGCAGCCCCCGCCTCCCCGAGCGCGGCCGCCGCGCGTCACCGCCGCCAGCGAATGCCCCGTGCTCCGTCGTCGTGCCTAGGAGCTGCTCCAAGCTCCGCTAAGCCGTCTTGGAGGATCCTCGCCGTCGTGGGTCCTATCGCCCCCCACTTGCCAAGGTGCGGCTCCCCCCTCTTCTCGCCCCCACTCCAAAATGCTTCTTTTCATTACAAGATCACTGAAAATTTAGTCTATCTTGAAGCTTCGGAGATTCTTTAGCAAGTTCACTGTAAAATTGAGTACGAGATCTCTGAAAATTTTTAGGATTCTATGTTCTGCGGTCACTAAATTTTATGAAGTGTATGTTTACTGAATTTTTTGAATTTTCTGGAGTGTGTGCATTGGGGTGCTCCGGGGAGAGAGGATTCATGGCCATCCTATCTAGTTGCTGGGTGGAAAACTTGTTAGGTTCACTGTATTCATCAAGATTGGATTATAAACATATGGGTTTAGTTATGTTCATAGCAGCAGCACCAAGATTGGGTTGATGTGGCTCCTCTTTTCTTGTGACATGTACTCACTGAATTTTAATTGATAGTAAAATTCAGTGTAAATTTTGGTTAACTGAATTAAATGTAAATTCAGTTAACTCATAAAATTAAGTGAAACATTTGGTCTGATTGAAATGCAGCAAGTTTTTTGGGGGTCCTAATCAGTTTTCTTACAAAAACTTGCTTAAATGGAAGCAAGTTCAAATACAGTGTATGTTCTGTAGCTTGTTTAGAAAGATCATTGAATACAGTTTCTTGGGGGTCCTACAACTTCGATCATCCTGGTATTTCACTTTTCATGTTGATTGGAAGTATGCTACCTTTGTTAGTGATCAGAGAACGAGCTGTCTATTGTTTCATGTGTATTTGATGAAATCTCAAATGATGTGCCGTGTCTCCAGGTCTGGAGACCAACCAGGACAAGAGCAAGTGCCAGCAGCAGTTCGACAACTAAAAGGAGTGCAAGAAGAGAGAGGTTCACCTTTGTTTCCCCAATTCTCTCTAGCCTTTTTCTGATGGTATATGATGGATGGCTTCCAATTGATGCGCCAATCTGTTTTTTGTCTTGTAATATGCGTTTGTTTCGTGCACTTGCTGAATGTTCAAGGGGGTTGTGGCTTGTGTCGGACAGCAAGTGCCAAACTTGGAACTGAAACTTGTTCAATGATTTTGCAGGTACCCCGAGTGGCCCTTGAGTTTGCCGGAATGTCGATTAACTTCCGTTCCGGCAAATTCGGGTACTCCATATGTCCTATTTTCAGCAAAGGTCATGCTAAAATTTTCTGTGAATTTTAGCATGACTTTGCTAAAAATAGGACATATGGGGTACTTGCGACTAATGCATGGGCCGGGGTATCTTAGTACTTAATCTGTAGATTTCCAAAATTGTTCCTTGACAATTATTGGCAACTAGCTGTATTCCTCTATCTGAGATATTCTGTGTACATGCAATATATATCCAATCAGTGGGATAAAAAGCCACGAGAAAGTAGAGCTGGACATGTAAGATGCAATCTAGTAATGCTTCATTATCACCCTGTTATGCTCAGCCCAACACTCCCACTCAAGATTGGTGATAGATAGATATCGTTCCCATCTTTTGTTACAACCTAATTATGTTCCTTGACTCGAAAACCCTTAGTTGGACCATCTACTACTTGATTCCCCGATATTACATGATCTAATTGAATTATACCATCATAGAACTTCCACTTAATAAATAAAGGATCTATCTCCACATACTTGGTTCTGTCGTGTTGGATCGGATTACTGGTTAAGCTTATAGCTGATTTATTATTACACCACACCTTCAAAGGACATTTTCCCAGCACCTTCATTCTGATAGAGGATTTCTACCCATAATATTTCACTAAGTCCTAGTGACATAGCTCTATACTCTACTTTGGCTGTTGATTTGGACACAACTAATTGCTGCTTAAACCCCTTCCCAGAACTGCATCTTAGATACGGCAAAATAGGCTATACTGCATCCATATGTCCACTCCTAGGATCGAGCATGTATCTGTCTACCACACCTCCGGCATAGGTAATGCAGGTCTTATATGCCTTAAGTATAGGAGTCCCCCAACAAATCTGGCATCTCTTAGTACATTCTAAGAGATTTGCAGATTCCAAGGTAGATTCTATAGTTCCAAACAAACATGAAATAGGAATGTAAATATGTGCACCTGGTTCAAGTAAAAGAAGATTAGTGTTGCATATTCCAAAAGAAATGGGATAAAGAGAGCACCACCTATATATATATATTGAGTATTGATTCAGCATCACATGCTTTTTTGAAGATTGATATAGCAAAAATATTTGTAGAAGAAGATCAGGGGTACCTAGGCAATATCACAAAACATCTCTCAATTGATCCCGAAACACCTAGGCAATATCACAAACATCTCTCAATTGTTCCTTGACAATAACCAACTTTTTGGCGACATTCCTTGAGAATTAGGTTATTTGGTCAACTTAGAGATCTTGTTCCTTGACAATAACCAACTTTTTGACCAAACTTTTTTCCTATTTAGAGCGAAACATGGCCCACAACGATGAGGCTGGCGGTTTGGGCAAGGCTTTCTGGGAGCTATCCCAGGAGATGGACGAAGAACCTCACCACTATGAGGATGCCGTGGAAGACACCGATCCTGACTACACAACCCCTAGTGGCGTCAGGGATGACACACTGATGGTGCCGCCGAGGATGCCACCACTGCGATGGCAGCGCACGCACAGATGGCAGCCAACCGAAGAGGCAACGGAAGGACTGGCGCCTGAACGTGCTCGGCACCGTCAAGGAGGAATTTACTGAAGTGTCCTCCGAGGGGCATCTAACAGCGCCCAAAGAATTAGTCAAGGGGTACGCGGGACATCTTGGGTGCATTCTCTGGAGCACCATCTCGATCAACACCGAGAACCTAAGGCATCATGACCGAGCGAATTTGCGCAACCTCCTCTTCACAAAGCTACACAAACGATACAAGTTCCCCGGTGACTTCGCAAACACACGCCTCTCAGGGAATAAAGTGAACAGTGCCGCCCTCACGAAGATGAGCACGGCCCTGGCTACTTGGAGAGGCGCGGTGAAGAGAATGATTGAAAAAGGTGATAGTTATGAGAAGATCAAGGAGAAAAATCCTTCGATCAGCGAAGCTGACTACAAGGAGTTCAAGATCAAGTGCGAGAGCAACGCAACCGCCGAACCAAGTCAGTGGGGGAAAGATATGCGGGACTTGAACTTAGGGGTCCACCAACTCGGTCCCGACGGTTACAGAGTGGCGGAACCTATATGGGACAAGGAGGACGCGGAGCGTGCCGAGCAAGGCCTACCGCCCCGCTTCGAGAAATACCGTGACAAGCCGACCAGGAACTATGTCAGGCCCGATACAAGGTGGACCCGGTAACAAAGGAGCTTACCACGGATCCGAAGACCAAGGCGCTTGAGCTTGTTCTGGTAAGGAATACACCCCGCGAAATTAGCTCCATATGGTTGCATTCTAATTAATGAAGCCAAATTTCTAAATGGTTCACATTCCTTTCGCAGGACACTGAAAGCAGTAGCGCGGGGTCGTCTCAGAGCTCCCCTTGGGACATCACTTTAAATAGGGCGTTGAACGTAATGAAAAACAATGATAAGTTTAGTAAGCCGTCGTCAGCTGGTCGTGTGGCCGGCAAAGGCTTGTCCACGAAATGGTCGGAATACTATAACGCTGGTGGGCGAAAGGAGAGAAAGACCAGCTCGGAAAGCCAGTCGCACGAGGTTCAAGAACTCAAGGCACAAGTGGCACGGATTCCGGAGATGGTCCAAGAGCAAGTGCGAGACCAACTGGGAGCGACGATCACCACCATTGTGCCTACCTTTATTGAGGGGCTGCATGCGTGGATTGCTGGCGGCCAACAGGGGCCGCCCCCGGTTCCCAGCTTCACGGCCAGCAACTCGCACAACACGCAGGCGGCGCCATTGGTGTCTCCGGCGGAGGCGGTATTGGTGTCTCCGGCGCCAGCACGGGCATTGGAGCTTAATGCACCCGGGTGAGCGAAAAATACGCCGGCCGGCACCTCGACAGCAAGTGGCCCCTCCGTCACTTGCACGACCGCCGTTGGCGGTGCCTCGACATTAGCCAAGCTCGACACCATCACGGTAACTAAGCCTCTCGGCCGATGACTTCATCTCCTTGCCTTTGACTGGGCATCCCTGACGCCCTACATATTTTCGCAGGGCGCCGCCGATGTTCCATGCACTCTCCTACACTTCATGGGCGGCGAGTTGATCGATGTCGCCAAGGGCATAATCGTTCAACCGGGCAACGCCACGTTTCACGGTAATCCGATGCCACCCACCGTGTATAGGGTTCAACTGGTGTGGGTGCTGCCAGGCTGCGACAACTTGTTACCTCCGTTTCGACCCGCTGGGGATGACGAAGATGATGTCAGCACCTGCTTAAGCTGGCCCCTGCTTTGGCCGAAGAGCCAGATTCGTTTGGGGGTGGGGGACACCACCCCACAGACAACACCGCCAGTCATGCTGGCGCCAAGCCATGGGAAGACAGCCGCAATGCTACCGGACATGCCGGACATGCATATGGCACAAGATCCAGAAATGCATATGGCACAGGATCCGGACGACAACGACGACGATGGTACATTTACCAACGTCAATAAGTACTTCAACGAACATGAGTACGGTGATGAATTCTTGGGGCCTCCTTCTCAAGAACCCAACCCTGCAAAAGACGACCGCGATCTAGCTAGTACCACGGAGAAACACAATTGCAACAGGCGTCGTATGGTGTTCAGTTCTCAAGAGACGCCTCCAGCTGCCGCCTTCACCGAGCCTCAGATAGCTGAGGTGCGAAATATTATCAGCCCCAACACACTCAAGAAGGCGGTCTCTGAGCAGAACTTGATCCCATTACAACAGAAGAAGAAGGGACGGAAAAGAAAGAATAACAAGGGTGCGAGCCAGCCGGCACCGAGTATGATCCGTGCTCAGGATGGGCCACCTTCACCTAAGGATATCTCGAGGAGGGTGCATGTGGCGGGTAGGCCGATGCTACCGACTAATCTGCTCAATGCTACAACCGGTGCTATGCGGAGTCTGCATGACAGTGTTCTTTCTTTGGAGAAGCGGCGTCTCTCCGAGAATGATGGGGCATACCCGGTTTTCGTGGCCAAGGTGCCAGAGGGCAAGGGCTTTGTGGATAGCGCCATCGGGGGTATGATCTTCCTGCGGTTTGATGACATCTTCACTATGTTTAACCTTCATCCGCTGCACTACACCTTCGTTCGGCTATTTTTGCTGAGTATGGAGATGCAGATCATTAGAGACAAGACCCTGGACATCATGATAGTCGACCCCTTCTACATGCGTGCCATGATCTTGGGCAGCGCTGGGGACCGGCAAGTCGCGAGTTCATACCTCGAAGGCGTCATTCTGGCAAACCCAGATAAGGATAACTTCCTCGTGCCTTATTTTCCCGAGTAAGTCATTCCCTCACCGCCCCATAACATATGATTTCTTAGATTTTGATCGTTCTTTTTTTCCTAACATTCCGTGTTTTGTGCAGTGACACACATTCCACACTCATCCTCTTAAGCCCAAAATATTCCATGGCCACGTATTTCGACTCGGACCGTCAGTCGAAGAAATACTACACAAAAATCAAGAGAGTTCTTGATGATGTTCTACCCGGCTACGCCAAATCTGGAAGCACCTTCAGCAGGCCAATTCGTAGGTATGGCAAGCACATGTTCACCCACAATACGACGTTCCCCTGTGTCAAGCAGCCACCTGGCGGTCAGAAGGATGCCTACTACGCCCTCCATCACATGCGGGCGATCGTACGGGACCATAATCACCTTCTGCTATCAAATAATCTCAAAGATTGGGCCGCACGCTTGTCGGCAATCCAGGACGCGGACATTAGACAAGAATTATTTCGCATCTAGTCGGAGTTTGCGGAAATCATCCATCAAGATGTCCTTCGTACCTCGGGGCAGTTCTACCTCAGATATCAACCGTCCAACAGTGAGATAGAAACAACGCTACAAATGCAGGCAGACAATGCCCGCGATTTCATGACCATCATGAAAGACGGCGGCTTCATCCACGCTCCGGTCCCTGAGTCGAGCCGAAAGTAGTGATTCTATGTAGTTCTGAAATATCGATTAGCTCATGTTGTAATTAACCATTAACGAACTTGTATGTCTCTTTGGTTTGGACAGTTGTTCAGCTTATATGTAGTCGATGCTACTTATTAGTAGGACCATGAATCGTACTATTAATGTGTTGCTTTTCTCTTCCGATCCTTTTGTTGCATACTTATATATTGCTTATGTATTATCTGTGAATTGCTACGAACGTTTTGTTTGGCTAGTGCATAGAGATGCCATCGTATGTCGTGTACAAGGGTAAGGTTTCCGGAGTCTGCGACGACTGGGAGGAGTGTCGAAGATAGGTTCACCGTTTCAGCGGTAACAGTTACAAAGGGTACACCACTAGGGCGAAGGAGGAAGCTAGATACGCGCGCTATCTAGCGGGAGAGAGGAGGGAGCGTTGGAGGAACCGGATGAAGACCAGTTTCATCGCGATGATGCTCATCGTGATGACCGCAGCTCTCTTCTATGTGATGGTAGTTTAGATGATCGATATCGACATGTAATGTGATGACAAACTCGCTACTCGCGGCCTCGAGACTTATAATGTTCTAACTTTGTTCGGTCTTTTGAATTCGGAGACTAATATGATGAATTGTATTCGGAGACTAATCTTCTATTGTATCCGATAAATCTGTTGTTTATATGTTGTGCTGTCTATATTCTATGCAGTAATATATTTTGTAGCCTGTGCAAATATCAGAAAAGAAAAAAAATAATTCCTAATATTCATACTAGTGGCGCACCACACTGCACTTTAGTGGCGCACTGCAATAAACACACTAGTGGCGCCATTATCTAGAAGTGCGCCATTAGTAACCCAGAGCACAAGGTAAATATGGCCCCCTGGGAGGCATAGTAATGGCGCACCATTTGACATACTAATGGCACACTCCCTGGTGCGCCACTATTGTCTGGTATACTAATGGCGCACCAGGGGTGCGCCATTAGTATTAGTTACTAGTGGTGTGATGATAGTGGCGCACCTGTAGTGCACCATTAATGGCCAAAACAGGTGCGTCACTAATTAGCATTTTCCTAGTAGTGAAAGGTGTATATGAAGTAACCAACATTGATTTAAAGACTTGGGATTAAACTAAACCAGATAAAGCACGCACGAAGTTAAGGAGTGTGTGTGTGGATTTGTTGGCATGACGAGGCTCAACATTAGTCTACTGGGATTTAGGAATGCTGAAAGAGAAATGCGACAAAGGATAGTCCAGGAGATCATGGATAACTTCAACGTTCCAAAGCAGTGGAGAATGTAGGTGGAACATGCTGCACTGAAGAAGGCCAGGGATGCTTGGAGAAACTGGAAGCACATGTTGTACAATAAGTACTTGAGTGAAAACAAGGATCCAATCCCCGCATACCCCAAATTTAAAAAGCTCGGGGAAAATACAAAGTTTACTGAGAAGAGAGCCAGGTAGTTGGAACTTCAGAAGAAGAACACGGAACTTCAGAAGATGAACACACACACCCAAGTATAGGAGTCCCCCAACAAATCTGGCATCTCTTAGTACATTCTAAGAGATTTGCAGATTCCAAGGTAGATTATATAGTTCCAAACAAACATGAAATAGGAATGTAAATATGTGCACCTGGTTCAAGTAAAAGAAGATTAGTGTTGCATATTCCAATAAAAATGTGATAAAGAGAGCACCACCTATATATATATATATATTGAGTATTGATTCAGAATCACATGCTTTTTTGAAGATTGATATAGCAAAAATATTTGTAGAAGAAGATCAGGGGTACCTAGGCAATATCACAAAACATCTCTCAATTGATCCCAAAACACCTAGGCAATATCACAAACATCTCTCAATTGTTCCTTGACAATAACCAACTTTTTGGCGACATTTCTTGAGAATTAGGTTATTTGGTCAACTTAGAGATCTTGTTCCTTGACAATAACCAACTTTTTGACCAAACTTTTTTCCTATTTAGAGCGAAACATGGCCCACAACGATGAGGCTGGCGGTTTGGGCAAGGCTTTCTGGGAGCTGTCCCAGGAGATGGACGAAGAACCTCACCACTATGAGGATGCCGTGGAAGACACCGATCCTGACTACACAACCCCTAGTGGCGTCGGGGATGACACACTGATGGTGCCGCCGAGGATGCCACCACTGCGATGGCAGCGCACGCACAGATGGCAGCCAACCGAAGAGGCAACGGAAGGACTGGCGCCTGAACGTGCTCGGCACCGTCAAGGAGGAATTTACTGAAGTGTCCTCCGAGGGGCATCTAACAGCGCCCAAAGAATTAGTCAAGGGGTACGCGGGACATCTTGGGTGCATTCTCTGGAGCACCATCTCGATCAACACCGAGAACCTAAGGCATCATGACCGAGCGAATTTGCGCAACCTCCTCTTCACAAAGCTACACGAACGATACAAGTTCCCCGGTGACTTCGCAAACACACGCCTCTCAGGGAATAAAGTGAACAGTGCCGCCCTCACGAAGATGAGCACGGCCCTGGCTACTTGGAGAGGCGCGGTGAAGAGAATGATTGAAAAAGGTGATAGTTATGAGAAGATCAAGGAGAAAAATCCTACGATCAGCGAAGCTGACTACAAGGAGTTCAAGATCAAGTGCGAGAGCAACGCAACCGCCGAACCAAGTCAGTGGGGGAAAGATATGCGGGACTTGAACTTAGGGGTCCACCAACTCGGTCCCGACGGTTACAGAGTGGCGGAACCTATATGGGACAAGGAGGACGCGGAGCGTGCCGAGCAAGGCCTACCGCCCCGCTTCGAGAAATACCGTGACAAGCCGACCAGGAACTATGTCAGGCCCGGTACAAGGTGGACCCGGTAACAAAGGAGCTTACCATGGATCCGAAGACCAAGGCGCTTGAGCTTGTTCTGGTAAGGAATACACCCCGCGAAATTAGCTCCATATGGTTGCATTCTAATTAATGAAGCCAAATTTCTAAATGGTTCACATTCCTTTCGCAGGACACTGAAAGCAGTAGCGCGGGGTCGTCTCAGAGCTCCCCTTGGGACAACACTTTAAATAGGGCGTTGAACGTAATGAAAAACAAGGATAAGTTTAGTAAGCCGTCGTCAGCTGGTCGTGTGGCCGGCAAAGGCTTGTCCACGAAATGGTCGGAATACTATAACGCTGGTGGGCGAAAGGAGAGAAAGACCAGCTCGGAAAGCCAGTCGCACGAGGTTCAAGAACTCAAGGCACAAGTGGCGCGGATTCCGGAGATGGTCCAAGAGCAAGTGCGAGACCAACTGGGAGCGACGATCACCACCATTGTGCCTACCTTTATTGAGGGGCTGCATGCGTGGATTGCTGGCGGCCAACAGGGGCCGCCCCCGGTTCCCAGCTTCACGGCCAGCAACTCGCACAACACGCAGGCGGCGCCATTGGTGTCTCCGGCGGAGGCGGTATTGGTGTCTCCGGCGCCGGCACGGGCATTGGAGCTTAATGCACCCGGGTGAGCGAAAAATACGCCGGCCGGCACCTCGACAGCAAGTGGCCCCTCCGTCACTTGCACGACCGCCGTTGGCGGTGCCTCGACATTAGCCAAGCTCGACGCCATCACGGTAACTAAGCCTCTCGGCCGATGACTTCATCTCCTTGCCTTTGACTGGGCATCCCTGACGCCCTACATATTTTCGCAGGGCGCCGCCGATGTTCCATGCACTCTCCTACACTTCATGGGCGGCGAGTTGATCGATGTCGCCAAGGGCAGAATCGTTCAACCGGGCAACCCCGCGTTTCACGGTAATCCGATGCCACCCACCGTGTATAGGGTTCAACTGGTGTGGGTGCTACCAGGCTGCGACAACTTGTTACCTCCGTTTCGACCCGCTGGGGATGACGAAGATGATGTGATGACCCTCAGCACCTGCTTAAGCTGGCCCCTGCTTTGGCCGAAGAGCCAGATTCGTTTGGGGGTGGGGGACACCACCCCACAGACAACACCGCCAGTCATGCTGGCGCCAAGCCATGGGAAGACAGCCGCAATGCTACCGGACATGCCGGACATGCATATGGCACAAGATCCAGAAATGCATATGGCACAGGATCCGGACGACAACGACGACGATGGTACATTTACCAACGTCAATAAGTACTTCAACGAACATGAGTATGGTGATGAATTCTTGGGGCCTCCTTCTCAAGAACCCAACCCTGCAAAAGACGACCGCGATCTAGCTGGTACCACGGAGAAACACAATTGCAACAGGCGTCGTATGGCGTTCAGTTCTCAGGAGACGCCTCCAGCTGCCGCCTTCACCGAGCCTCAGATAGCTGAGGTGCGAAATATTATCATCCCCAACACACTCAAGAAGGCGGTCTCTGAGCAGAACTTGATCCCATTACAACAGAAGAAGAAGGGACGGAAAAGAAAGAATAACAAGGGTGCGAGCCAGCCGGCACCGAGTATGATCCGTGCTCAGGATGGGCCACCTTCACCTAAGGATATCTCGAGGAGGGTGCATGTGGCGGGTAGGCCGATGCTACCGACTAATCTGCTCAATGCTACAACCGGTGCTATGCGGAGTCTGCATGATAGTGTTCTTTCTTTGGAGAAGCGGCGTCTCTCCGAGAATGATGGGGCATACCCGGTTTTCGTGGCCAAGGTGCCAGAGGGCAAGGGCTTTGTGGATAGCGCCATCGGGGGTATGATCGTCCTGCGGTTTGATGACATCTTCACTATGTTTAACCTTCATCCGCTGCACTACACCTTCGTTCGACTATTTTCGCTGAGTATGGAGATGCAGATCATTAGAGACAAGACCCCGGACATCATGATAGTCGACCCCTTCTACATGCGTGCCAAGATCTTGGGCAGCGCTGGGGACCGGCAAGTCGCGAGTTCATACCTCGAAGGCGTCATTCTGGCAAACCCAGATAAGGATAACTTCCTCGTGCCTTATTTTCCCGAGTAAGTCATTCCCTCACCGCCCCATAACATATGATTTCTTAGATTTCGATCGTTCTTTTTTTCCTAACATTCCGTGTTTTGTGCAGTGACACACATTCCACACTCATCCTCTTAAGCCCAAAATATTCCATGGCCACGTATTTCGACTCGGACCGTCAGTCGAAGAAATACTACACAAAAATCAAGAGAGTTCTTGATGATGTTCTACCCGGCTACGCCAGATCTGGAAGCACCTTCAGCAGGCCAATTCGTAGGTACGGCAAGCACATGTTCACCCACAATACGACGTTCCCCTGTGTCAAGCAGCCACCTGGCGGTCAGAAGGATGCCTACTACGCCCTCCATCACATGCGGGCGATCGTACGGGACCATAATCACCTTCTGCTACCAAATAATCTCAAAGATTGGGCCGCACGCTTGTCGGCAATCCAGGACGCGGACATCAGACAAGAATTATTTCGCATCTAGTCGGAGTTTGCGGAAATCATCCATCAAGATGTCCTTCGTACCTCGGGGCAGTTCTACCTCAGATATCAACCGTCCAACAGTGAGATAGAAACAACGCTACAAATGCAGGCAGACATTGCCCGCGATTTCATGACCATCATGAAAGACGGCGGCTTCATCCACGCTCCGGTCCCTGAGTCGAGTCGAAAGTAGTGATTCTATGTAGTTCTGAAATATCGATTAGCTCATGTTGTAATTAAACATTAATGAACTTGTATGTCTCTTTGGTTTGGACAGTTGTTCAGCTTATATGTAGTCGATGCTATTTATTAGTAGGACCATGAATCGTACTATTAATGTGTTGCTTTTCTCTTCCGATCCTTTTGTTGCATACTTATATATTGCTTATGTATTATCTGTGAATTGCTACGAACGTTTTGTTTGGCTAGTGCATAGAGATGCCATCGTATGTCGTGTACAAGGGTAAGGTTTCCGGAGTCTGCGACGACTGGGAGGAGTGTCGAAGATAGGTTCACCGTTTCAGCGGTAACAGTTACAAAGGGTACACCACTAGGGCGAAGGAGGAAGCTAGATACGCGCGCTATCTAGCGGGAGAGAGGAGGGAGCGTTGGAGGAACCGGATGAAGACCAGTTTCATCGCGATGATGCTCATCGTGATGACCGCAACTCTCTTCTATGTGATGGTAGTTTAGATGATCGATATCGACATGTAATGTGATGACAAACTCGCTACTCGCGGCCTCGAGACTTGTAATGTTCTAACTTTGTTCGGTCTTTTGAATTCGGAGACTAATATGATGAATTGTATTCGGAGACTAATCTTCTATTGTATCCGATAAATCTGTTGTTTATATGTTGTGCTGTCTATATTCTATGCAGTAATATATTTTGTAGCCTGTGCAAATATCAGAAAAGAAAAAAAATAATTCCTAATATTCATACTAGTGGCGCACCACACTGCACTTTAGTGGCGCACTGCAATAAACACACTAGTGGCGCCATTATCTAGAAGTGCGCCATTAGTAACCCAGAGCACAAGGTAAATATGGCCCCCTGGGAGGCATAGTAATGGCGCACCGTTTGACATACTAATGGCACACTCCCTGGTGCGCCACTATTGTCTGGTATACTAATGGCGCACCAGGGGTGCGCCATTAGTATTAGTTACTAGTGGTGTGATGATAGTGGCGCACCTGTAGTATACCATTAATGGCCAAAACAGGTGCGTCACTAATTAGCATTTTCCTAGTAGTGAAAGGTGTATATGAACTAACCAACATTGATTTATAGACTTGGGATGAAACTAAACCAGATAAAGCACGCACGAAGTTAAGGAGTGTGTGTGTGGATTTGTTGGCATGACGAGGCTCAACATTAGTCTACTGGGATTTAGGAATGCTGAAAGAGAAATGCGACAAAGGATAGTCCAGGAGATCATGGATAACTTCAACGTTCCAAAGCAGTGGAGAATGTAGGTGGAACACGCTGCACTGAAGAAGGCCAGGGATGCTTGGAGAAACTGGAAGCACATGTTGTTCAATAAGTACTTGAGTGAAAACAAGGATCCAATCCCCGCATACCCCAAATTTAAAAAGCTCGGGGAAACTACAAAGTTTACTGAGAAGAGTGCCAGGTAGTTGGAACTTCAGAAGAAGAACACGGAACTTCAGAAGATGAACACACACACCCACTATATGTGTTTGGCAGCAGCATGAAACCAATATGGCTTCAGGAGGACAAATAAGCAGTAATTGCGGGTGGGAAACTGACCTTTCGTGAAATCAGGGGCGAACGTGCTAGAGACTACTTGTGGGCATGTGCAAGGAGGCATGACGATAGAACTTATTACTTTAAATACTCACAGGACGAAGAACTATATCGCATGATGCTAAAGGCTTCCAACATCCCTAGAAGGTTCTACAGGAACTCAGGGCCATCTGACATTCTGTCCGATGCTCTGGAAACAAAAGAGCCCCATGTCCGCTCGGAAGGGGCCCTCTTGTTGGACAATGTGCCATTGAAGCCGGGATGTGTGAAATGCTACTTGACTGAAGTAAGGCCATGATTCAATGAATTTGCCCTGAAGAATGCCCTAGGGGACCATGATGAGAAGAGGAGCTTGGGAGAAACATTGTTGCATCATATCCAGTGGCCACGAAAGCAAATAGACTTCATGGATGAGATCCCTCAAGCCCCGCCAAGAGTAACCAATGCCGCCCTTCATCCGGTGACTCTCTCCTTGCCACAATAGCTCTTGTATGCTTCCCCCGAGGAACCTAATACTCGTAATTTGACGGTTGTTGCTTTAACCTGTGATCAGCCTACCCGACTTTGTGCCGTACATGCCATGCCATCGTCCGCCCCTGCGCAGCCCATGGAAAGGCCTACAACTACTGAAGATGCACCATGGTTCAGATGCCGACCACTAAAGCAGCAGGGGAGACTCAACGGTACCTCATGCTCAATAGACCAACCCGGTGGAACGGACTGCTGAGCAGTCCGATGCTTGGGAACTGCCTGCTAAGTTGTTTGAAGGTCCAGAACCGCCAGCTCATTAGTCTCCCGGTTCGTAGCCATGTGATCAACATACCGATGTGTCGGCACTGCCTGCTCAGCAAAACCAACGCGTTGGCACAGCCTCCTCAGCACACCGACGTGTTGGCACCACCTACGCAGAAACCCGACATATCTTCAAAGCCTAGTCAGTTGTCCGATGCCTCCGCTCCTACAGCCCAACAGTTCGTCATAGCAGCACCACCAGCTCAGCACTCCATCGTAGACTCATAGCTAAACCATTTTCTCAGTAGTCCGTCGTAGCTTCACCGTCTACTCAGCAGTCTGGCTTTCAACCATCCATACCTTGCACTAGAAGTGCTTCAAGTACCAAGAAGGAAGCAGGTAGAAACACCGCACCCCCGAGGAAGCGGGCCCCAAGATTGAGGAGGAATGAGAATGATAGCCCCTTACTAAAAGCAGTCATCGCCCAGAAACAAATTACCAGCAAGTTGTTCGAATCGGAGAGTTATATTGGTTCTAACAGCCTTAATGATGAATAATTCGATAGGATACTTCCTAAAAACAAAGCAGACATACTTGAAGCATGCAATTACGTCCATGGCCAGCCATTGCTTGGTGAATACTTTGAGGAGTGCGGTTCCAATTGCTGCACGTTACATAAATATTGCATGGATCAAATGTCAGAAGGTCATAAGGTTTTACTAGTCCACTACGACAGAGATCATTTCTGTCACGATCAGGATTCCATTAGTGTGGGTTTTCAGGACTTTCATCTCTTCTTCAAGTTCACTGTGCTTGATGGCACTCTTGTTAAATGCTTGATGTTGTAAGTACTTCACAAACTTTGATCAACTTCTCCATACAAGGTGATAACCCACAAGTATAGGGGATCGCAATAGTTTTCGAGGGTAGTGTATTCAACCCAAATTTATTGATTCGACACAAGGGGAGCCAAAGAATAATTGCAAGTATTAGCAATTGAGTTTTTTTACTAGTTACTATAGGGAAAACCCCACAGCCATATAAATTTATTCATCATAAGAATACAATATTTACAAAGGTTACCAAAGCTAACCTAGAGGAATAAAAAAGACTAGTCTAAACTTGAGTGGAATGAAAAAGACAAAACCAAGGGGGTAAGTAAGTTACCAATCGAACCAGATCCTCCTTAAACCAAGACTTAAATCTGTAAGAAAGCAAAGACATATCATGAATGGAAGCCCCTCTCCACTAGTTAAAGCTAGGCCTTATATGTCTAAAAACCTTTGCATTTCTAATGAGCCAAATGTTCCAACAAGCTGTAAAAACCACTTCAGCAAAAAAAGGCTTGTTAAAGTCCCTCCTAGCATGAACAACAATCTCACCCATATCATTTCCAGGAGACCAATCAATCCGAAGATAGTTCCACACTATTTGTCCAAATAAATAGTTGAAGAGCAAGTGGTCTCTAGCCTCTCTAGTGTGCAAATGACAAAGCTCACAACTAATGCCATCATCAATATGCCAGTATCTTCTCTCCACCATATTAGCAATTGAGTTTTCAATTCAACCACACCTAGACAACTAAATATCTACAACAAGGTGATCAGTAGCACAGTAATATGATAGTTTGATAGTAGTTGTGACAGTCCGGCTAGCTAAGTAGTGTGCCGATGCCAAATCCTCTCTTCAACCCAGCTGCAGCTCGCAGCGTGACTGTCTGGCTGGCGAAAGCTAAAGGCCGAAAACGATGTCCACACGAAAAACGACTAAGGAAGAATGCCAAACATGAGCCAAGCTGGCTCCTCGGCTCACCTATCCAGCTGCCCAGCAGCCGGCCGACCGACTTCTCGCTTGACTAGCTATGCTCTAGGCAACCGAATAATTTGCCTATTCTAAATGGCCAAGTCCATGACCTGGCCACAGACCGCAGCATGGCTGTTCGGCTGGCAGGGCGGCAGCCAAAGGAAGAAGGCAAAAGAAAAGGCAGACAAAAGCAAAGGCAAAACCAAGCCAGAACCCGGCAAAGACACAAGCATGCGAAAATAAATTATTTACACTGCAAAAGGCCCAAGGCCAGCATTCAAAAGAGTTTGAAATACACCCCTAGTGGGTGGAATTGTGCATGATTAACTTGTTCGTTTGAGCATAAGACAGGAAAACTTAAAGGATAACTACGCCAATGGTGCTGAAGGCGGCTGTGACTGGTCGGCGGTGGTTGCAGCACCAACTGTTGGGGCGGCCGACTGGCTTGGTCGGTTGCGGTCGAAGTAGTGTCCGGCTGTCCGCTGGCTGAAGCCGGAGTGAGCTGGGTCTGGCTGGTCACGCTGTCCTCCGGGGTGTCGTCACCGTCTTCCCCGTTCTTGCCGTCCTCCTCGCCTTCGTTGCTGCAGGCGATCTCTTCCACCGAGTCCTCCCCCACGTCCAGGTTCAGCCCAAACCAAGAGGGCGGCACCTCAGTGTCATCTTCTACCCGCTCAGGGATGAAGACGTCGATGCCGGCATAGTCGGCAAGGGCCGCTATGTGTTTGATGATCTCATCACGCAACTCCTCCAGCTTCGGCCCTACTTCCTGGCGGAAGGTGGCCAGCTGAGCCAACCTCACGTCCGGGTACCAGGCCTTGATGAACTCCAGCATCGCCCTAGCGCCCGCCCGAGCTGCAGCACCCTTCCAGGCCTGAAGCCGCTCGACCGCCACCTCTAGCCAGTCGGTAGTCCGACTGGGAGTCTGAGAAATCCGAGCATCCGGCCAAAAACCTGCCAGGACCTGTGACCCAGCACGCTGAAGCCGGCGGAGCAGGCGGTGCGCTGGCTCAAGGTGCATCTTGATGACCAAGAGTTGCTCGCCTAGAGTCCGGGGCACGTTCGATGGAATGTCCGCGCCCGCCCTCCTCTGCTGGTTGCGCCACGCCTCGATTGCCTCGCAGATGGCAACAGAGCTACCGGGGAAAAACTCTATCCAGAAGAAAACTAAAGATTCAGAAGCCGGTCTCCTGCAGTAGACGGCAACCAAGCAATGAAGGATGAAAAGATTTACCTTCAACCATGTCCGCGATCACCTCATAGCCATTCGACAGAAAATTCTCCCTCTCGGCACAGTCCGAGCACTCAGTCTGAAACTCAGCCTGGAGGAGCGCCTTCTCGTCCTTCAGTTGCTAGACCTCCGCCTTGTGCTTCTCCGCCTGGCCCGCCCGCTCCTTCGCAAGACGGCCGCACTCTGCAGCCGCCTGGCTGCGCTCCTGCTCCTTGGCCTGGAGCTCAGTCTCGAGCTCACCCACGTGCGTCCGCAGCTGAGCGGCGGCCTCTGCCAAAGCAAGAAAGAATCATCAACATCGATAAAACACAAGATGTTGCTTGAAGATCCGGCCCGACTCCACAGCAGTCGGACCAAATCTCGGGGGCTACACCCAGCCGGTGCGCTTCTGCGCCCCCACTAAGAGACGACCTATGTACCATGGCTCTGGTTTAGATTAGCAATCCGCTTGGCCAGCGCCTAATTTTGGGAGTTGTAGGCGGCCACACGCAAGTTGTGGTAGTTCTGCAACGAAAGCAACACTTTAGCGTCCGGAAGCACGCCTTGAAGTTCCAACCCGTCTACTCAGCAACCGGCTTTGAACTCGGGGCTACACCCAGTGGGTGCGCTGGCATGCCCCCACTGAAGATTATGAGAATTAAAAGCAAGATCGAGGGTGTACCCGGACGAAAGTTTGCATCGCCAACAGCTCGTTCCTGGCTGTCAGGAGAGTGGCGGCATGGGTGTTGAACTAGTCCAGTACGTCCTTCATCGCAACGTTAAGGATGCCCGAGCCGGCTCCTAGCGCCCAACCAACTGGAGGAGAGCTCGAGGTCTCGGTGTCGGCCACCTGCGAGCTTGCGACCTCGGCACCGGTCGGCCTCGGCATAGATGCCGCCCATGCTTGGTGCTAGAGCGCGGAAGTGCGGGTCATCACGGCCCGGCGCACCACCAGCTCAGCACTGGATGGCGGCACCTCCGGTGCCTTCGGGCCGGCCACCACCCAGCTCATCAGCACCCGACATGCGCTGAGCGTCCTCTGGGACGATGAGGTCGGTCGTCCCCTGCCTCGGTGCCGTCTGGCCGGCTCCGCCTCCTCCAGTCGGCGTTTGGTCCTCCACCACCAGAGGCTCCGGCTGCTGTGGGTCGACGACCTCTAGAACCACGACACGGGCCAAGTCCTCCGTGGCCTTCACGTCAGCGTCCGCCTGCCGCCCTAATCAGCGAGGCGGATGGGGCCCGTGACATGGAAAGCGGGTCCCTGCATGGGAAGGCAAGCAAAACTAAGAAGTTTTCAAGAAAAGAAGCAAGCGCGAATAAGAAACTCGCAAGAGAAGAAAAGCCAAGACAAACAACCAAAACAAGAACAGTCAAAGCAATTACGCGGATACCATCGGGCGCTGCTTCGAGGTCCTCTGAATGGCGGCCGCCTTTTTTCGTGGCCTCTTGCCACTTGGTCGTCCCGACCATGGACTTGGCCTTCTTGGTCGGCAGGCTGCCAAACATCCCCACATCGGCGTGACGCTTAGATGTGCCAGGTGCTGCAGAGGACGCCCCGCCTATCGGCCACATCGTCGAGGAGCCGACAACTGCCCTGTCGGCGCCTTCAGGGCGGCCTTGCTCATCGCCATCCTCGTTGTCGTTTGGCTAGTCCTGGACTTTGCCTCCTACGCCACCTCCTGCAGCTCCGCCTGCTCCATCGTCGTCTCCTCCGGCATCGTCGTCTTCCTGCAACATGGTTGCCCCCAGCTCGGGGTCGCCCATGTCGCTCACCTCCCAGTCCGGCATCCATTGAGGGTCGGGAGCCGGCGCGGCCGCTGCCTCCTCGGTGAAGCACTGCGCCGCGTTCGGGTGGTCAGGACGGATGAAGAGTACCGCGTGAGCAAAGAAGGGGGACCAGATACTCACCACAGGCAGAGGGTTGGCGCGGCTGGATGGCGGCTTGCCGAAGCTCCAGTCCTCTTTGCTGAGCTGGCTGTTGGAGAAATAATTGACATGTCGGAACACCTCAACAGTCGGTAGTTCCTTTGTCGACATCGGGCAAGGGTCCCGGCGACCGCTCATGTCGCACATCGGGTGTGGCCGGAATTGGAGGGGCGACACTGGGAGGTAGATGAAGGCGGCCAGCAGGTCCGCCGGCTGGAGCCCCTCCGACTCCGTCATCTCCTGGAGCTGGTTAAGGACGTTGGTGAACGCAGCCGGCAACGGTTTGGGCTGCTGCCCCCAGTTGCTCCGCGTCCCAGGTGGCGGGCCGGGCGCGAAGGCCAGCAGGTTGATGTAGTCGCAAACCGGGTCGACGTTGCGGACGCAGAAGTACGACTTCTACCACAATTTTGCCGACTCGTGCAAGACGATGGCTGGGAACCGGACCCTGCCGCCGGTGCGCCACACGGCGACGCACGCCCCACATTGGGCCGGCTCTCCCTTGGTCGCGGTGCTGAGCTTGAGGTAGAAAAACCTGCCCCACAGCTCGAGTGTGGGCAGGAAGCCAAGGTAGCCCTCAAAGAACATGACAAAGGCGGGGAGGAGGACCACTGTGTTGGGCGTGAGATGGTGGGGCTGAAGGCGGTAGAAGTCAAGAATTTCACTGAGGAAGCGGCTCACCGGCAAGCCGAAACCACAAAGAAAGTGGCTGCAAAAGACGACAAACTCGCCGGCCTGTGGCGTCGGCGAGATCTCTCGCGCATCTGGAACGCGCGTCCCCAAGTACGCCTCATTGGGCATCCGCCGCCTCGATGTGCCCGTCATGGACGTTCGAGCCATCCCACTCCCCCGCGCCATGGATCACAGTGGTTTGGCGGCGGCGAGGTCGGGGTGGCTGCGAGGCTGCGGTGGCTCGGAGAAATCAAGCAACGATGAGCTGTGGCGGCACTTTGATGGTGGAGTGGCATTGCGGAGCAGCAGCAACAACAAGGAGAAGATGAGAGAAGAAGATGGAGAGCAGGGGGCGCACATGTGTTCTGTCGTGCCCCCTCCGGCCTATTTATATGGCTGCGGCGGCGGAGCAGAAGCGGCAAGATGTGGGGGCGTGGGGATTAACTATGCCCATGCCCTGCACGACCCCGTATATTCTGCGCCTTAAATGCGCATGATTATTGGCCTTGGAAGGGCAACCACCCACCTCAGCCGCAGTGGATCCGTGCGCGTGACGAGGCCATGTAGTAGCAGGCCTGGGCCTGCGGCGACGTCCCGTCGCGTGCGTGGGCTAGCAGGCCGGCTTGGCCTGCTGGCGCCGCATGGCATGCGAGCAACAGGAGGCAAGCATGCCACTCGGTGGCGTAAGCTTGGGGCCCGCCACGACGATTTGAATTCACCAGGCGATCGGCCCAGCCGCGGTCGGCTCCTGGGAGACGGTTTCTTCCAGCCGGACGAAGCAAAGACACGAGAACTCTCGGAGTAGGAAACTGCTGAGGCGCTCCGGCTTGAGCCGCGGCTCCTCACTAGCTTCGGGGACTACTGACGGAGGGATTGACCACAGGTAGCCTCATCCAGACCCCTTAGAATTTCAAGACATCGGTGCTAGCAAAGCCCCTCGCACCTTCCGGACGTGCGGCCGGCCCCTTGGGTCAGCTGGCCCAAACGGCCGGTTCCTAGATGGTGGCGCACCCTCAGAAGGCGGCTTTGGGGAAGGCCGTTTCCTAGCAGACGGCCCCTCCTCCCCTAGGAGTCTGCACCCATTCATTACGAAATGATAGCACGTGGCTATAGGTCCACCTCCTCCCCTCAATTCTGGATGAGCGTGGGCACAGTGCGGGCGGACCAAGCAGACGCACGCGTGCCCGGTGCGGTGTTGTAGCCATGCGACTCGTGTCGCGGCCCTCATCAGCTAGGGCCATGCTCCCAGGACGGGCGGTTGGTACGGCCTGCAGGCGGCTGGCCCTACCTGTCCATGAGCAACTAGAAGACGACGCCCCCAAGAAGGCGGCTTCAGGGGCGGGCCGACCTCCAGCAGCCGGCCCTTCCCTCCTCTCGGGTCCACGCGCCATTACTCCGACGAGACGGAGCATGGCTACAATGAGCGCACGCCAGGCGGCGGGACTATAGCCATGTGACTCCCGACAAGGCTTCCGTCATCAAGGGCAAGGCTACAACAAAAGGCAATCGGTATGGCCCGCAGGCGGCGGGCCCCAGCAGCCGGTGGAGAACCCGGCGACCCTAGACACTACGTCCGGGTCCTACACCCGGCCCTATTACCATTGTACCCCTGGGGGTAGGCCTATATAAACCCCCAGGCTCTCCCATGCAATGGGTTCAGCACCCACACCATTCCCACACACACAAAGCTAGGATAAGTTGGTGAGCTAGCCTTGCCCTTCTTCCTCCTCTAGCAATACAGCTCAAGGAGCAAGCTTGTAGCTACTATCTGATCATAGTCATCATGCAGAGACCCCGCAGAGCAGGACTAGGGGTGTTATCTCCTTAGAGAGCCCCGAACCTAGGTAATACTCGTGTGTGTTTGAGATCTCGCTCATTCCTGCTTCCGGGACACAAAAACGTACTCCTATCCCCATCCATGATAAGCCACCCCCTGGCATCTGTCACGAGAATGCTCCAACATCCAATGGTAATAATGAAGATTTCAGCTTGGTTGTTCCTGAAACAACGAGTAAGAGTTAGCCGCTAAGCATATACGCATGGATGCATTGTTTTCCATATGATGAGGTCTTCCTATTTCGTATAGTATGATTATGTAATGTATATGTCGATAAATCAGTAGAATGTAGATAGCATTTGTTCAATCGCATATTGTTGTGCATTCTGATGAATGTTCTTCTTGTGGACACTATTTGTTCAATTACATATTGTGGCAAATTTACTTTTTCCAGGTCATTCAAATGCAATATTTTTTGCTTTAACCTGGCCATTGATGCACACATGGTTCATCTAAATGAGTATGTGTGATCCAGAATGAAAAGCACACGTCACTCATAGTGGAACCGCCGGTGATACACAACAAATCACAGACAATTTGCAACACTTTGATACATCTCCAACATATCTATAATTTTTGATTGTTCCATGCTATTATATTATCTGTTTTGGATGTTTTGTATGCACCAATATGCTATTTTATATTATTTTTGGGACTAACTTATTAACCTAGAGCCCAGTGCCAGTTTCTGTTTTTTTCCTTGTTTTTGAGTTTTACAGAAAAGGAATATCAATCGGAGTCCAAACGGAATAAAACTTCTGCTATGATTTTTCTTGCACCAGAAGACACCAACGCAACATGGAGAGAGGGCCAGAAGATCCCTGAGGAGGCCACAAGCCACAGGGACGCGCCCTAGGGGGCACCCTGAGGGCTTGTGGGCCCCTCAGGAGTCCACTAACAATAAATCCAGCCCTATAAATTCTCAAATATTCCCAAACGACCAAAAGCTTCCACAAAAATACTTTTCCGCCACCGTAACCTTCTGTTCCCGTGAGATCCCATCTTGGGGCCTTTTTTGGCACCCTGCCAGAGGGGGATTCGATCATGGAGGGCTTCTACATCAACCCTATTGCCCTTCCGATGAAGCGTGAGTAGTTTACCATAGACCTACGGGTCCATAGCTAGTAGGTAGATGGATTCTTCTCTCTATTTGCTCTTCAATACAATGTTCTCCTCGATGTTCTTGGAGATCTATCTGATGTAATATTCTTCTACGGTGTATTTGTCGAGATCCGATGAATTGTGGATTTAAGATCAGATTATCTATGAATATTATTTGAGTCTTTTCCAAATTCTTATATGCATGATTTGATATCTTTGTATTTCTCTTCGAATTATTGGTTTGGTTTGGCCAACTAGATTGGTTCTTCTTGCAATGGGAGAGGTGCTTCGTTTTGGGTTCAATCTTGAGGTGTCCTCACCTAGTGACAAAGTAGGGGTAGCGAGGCACATATTGTATTGTTGCCATCAAGGAGAAAAAGATGGGGTTTTCATCATATTGCTTGAGTTTATCCCTCTACATCATGTCATCTTACTTAAAGCGTTCCTCCATTCTTATGAACTTAATACTCTAGATGCATGCTGGATAGCAGTCATTGTGTGGAGTAATAGTAGTAGATGCAGGCAAGAGTCAGTCTACTTGACACAGACATGATGCCTATACTCATAATCATTACCTTCGATATCTTCATAACTTTGCGCTTTTTTATCAATTGGTCGACAGTAATTTGTTCACCCACCATATGTTTTCTTTCAAGAGAGAAGCCTATAGTGAAACCTATGGCCCTAGGGTCTATTTTCCATCATATATTTTTAGATCTATAAACCAAAAAACCAAAAAATACCATCCTGCAATTTACTTACTTTTATTTTGTTTTACATTTTAGTAATCTTTTATATCTATCTCTATTAGATCTCATCCTTGCAAGTGACCGTGAAAGGGATCGACAACCCCTTTATCGCGTTGGGTGCAAGTTTTGATTGTTTGTGCAGGTGCATAGATTGGAGACTTGTGTGTACCTCCTACTAGATTAATACCTTGGTTCTCAAACTGAGGGAATTACTTATCTCTACTTTGCTGCATCATCCTTTCCTCTTCAAGGGAAAAACCAATGCAAGCTCAAGAAGTAGCACGAAGAATTTCTGGTACCGTTGCCGGGGAGGTTCTACATCAAGCCTGCCAAGTACCCACCATAAACTCTCATATCTTGCATTATGTTCTTTGCCATTTGCCTCTCATTTTTCTCTCCCCCCACTTGTAAATCCTTTTCAGAAAAACACAAAAATATTAGCCTTTTTATTTTTCCTTCTTTCCTGTTGCCTTTATGTCTTACTTGGTTTGCTTGCTCATTTGCTCGTTCGCTTGGTATATTCTGTGCTTATTGAAAGCATAAACAAAAAGGTTTATGGATCCACTCAAAGTTTTCTACTTGGATCATCTTCGATCTATATGTGCTCGTGCTGAAGCCCCAACTAGTTTAGTTGAGGGAAAATCTTTAGATGAGCATGCTCATTTTGTGCATCACCGTTTGTCTGAAAAAGGGAGACTGTTATGGAATCAAATAAATTGTTTGCTATGTTATGCTTGGAATCTTTTTGAACTTTGTGACTTGTTGCTCTAGGAACTCTAAAAAACACCTTACCTACCTATGTGAGTTTAATGATAATGAAATCTTATCTTCTCATGAAAAGGGTATTTATAATTACTACGATATCGAACAAATTGAAGAATTTGTTGCTTTTAAGGGTGCTTATGAAGTTTCTTCTTTGATTGAAAAGTATGATATTACTCTCTACGAATCTGAAAATTTTGACATACTTAAATATTGCTATGAAAACTATGCTCATAATGCCTATGTTAAGGAATTTATTGAGAGAATGATCGTTGCTTTGGAAGAAAATAATGATATGAATGAATTTATAGATAATTATGATTCCGTTGATTTGATTGAGATATCCTCCCTTGATGAACATGATGCTTGATATTCTTATGGCCATGATGCCAATATTAATTTTTATGGAGATGAATTTGTTATAGTTCCTTATGTTAAACATGAGATTACTTCTATTGCACCCATACTGGATAGTTTCTTGAATCAAAATCATGATTGCAATGATCTTATTATAAATTCTATTAATGTCAATTTTTCCAATAATATGCAAAACCCCAAGCTTGGGGATGCTAGTTTTGCTATGTCCTCTACTTATTGTAATGATGATGATTGGGGTGATAATGCTTCTTTTGATCTTGAAATTTTATTTAAGCCTCGTGATGAATATGTATGAGATAATATTTAAAGTGGGTTTGGAAGAGTGTCAACTTTAGGAAATAATGATCCAACTACTTTGGAGATTGATCAATCTTATGATTTTTTTTTGATAAAAGTGGGTTTGGAGAAGTAATGACTTTATTTGTTAATCTCACTATTTTGGAAGAATGTCAACTTTGCATGTATGTGGATCATGAAGAGAAAATTTTATGTGATATCTATATTGTTGAATTTGATTATGATCCTACATGTAATTATTATGAGAGAGGAAAATATGGTTGTAGAAATTTTCATGTTACTAAATTACCTCTCATTATGTTGAGATTGCTATTATTCCTTTGTTCTTCCTTGCATATGCTAGTTTTTGCTTGCCTTGATAAATATTTTCCCAATAAAATGCCTATGCACTGGAAGTATGTTAGACTTAAACTTGTTTTTCACATGCTACATGATGCTCTTTTCGTGTTTCAATTGCTATCTTTCATGTAATCATCATTAAAATTATCAACGCCTAGCTAAAAGGCTTTACAGAAAAGCGCTTGTTCGGAGACAACCCAATATTTGTATTTTATGATTTTTTGAGTATAAACATTATTACCTACATAGTAATTGTGTTTTGGTGTTTCTAATTAGTGTTTGAGCCAAGTAAGACCATTGAAATGGCTTACGGTGATAGTTGATTTGATCTTGCTGAAAAACAGAAACTTTTGCGCTTAGTAAAACAATTTAAAAAAATCACAGAAATGTGCTTTTGATCTGAATGTTTTACACAAGATTGATATACAAATTACCTAGTTTGTCCTAATTTTTTAGAATTTTGGAGTTAAAGAAGTATACAAAGTTTACATATTGCTACAGACTGTTCTATTTTTGACAAATTCTGTTTTCTATGTGTTGTTTGCTTATTTTGATGAATGTAAAGGTAGTATCGGGGGGTACAAAGCATGGAAAACTTGGAATATAGTAGATATTACATCAATATAAATAAAGAATGAGTTCACAACAGTACCAAAAACTGGTGATTTATTTTATTATACTAACAGATCTCATGAGTTCTCTGTTGAGTTTTGTGTTGTGAAGTTTTCAAGTTTTGGGTAGAGATTTGATGGACTATGGAATAAGAAGTGGCCAGAGCCTAAGGTTGGGGATGCCCACGGCACCCCAAGGTAATATTCAACTAGAACCAAGCATCTAAGCTTGGGGATGCCCGGGATAGCAAACCCTCTTTCGTCTTCAATCCATCGGTAAATTTACTTGAGGTTATATTTTTATTCACCACATGTTATGTGTTTTGCTTGGAGTGTCTTGTATGATATGAGTCTTTGCTTTTTAGTTTGCCACAATCATCTTGTTGTACAAACCTTTTGAGAGGGACAAGCATGAATCGTGATTTATTAGAATACTCTACGTGCTTCACTTATATCTTTTGGGCTTGGCAATTTGCTCTAGTACTTCGCATATCTTTTTAGAGCACGAAGGTGGCTTTATTTAAAAGAAATTGTTGAACTCCCATGCTTCACTTATATTATTTTGAGAGTCTTTAAACAGCATGGTAATTTGCTTAGTTTATGAATTTACTACTAATATGATGGGCATCCAAGAGGGATATAATAAAAACTTCATACAAAGAGCATTGAATACTATGAGAAGTTTGATTCCTTGCATTTTTTCGAGATATAAAGATGGTGATATTAGAGTCATGCTAGTGAGTAATTGTGGATTGGTATAAATATTTTTGTTAAAGTTTGTGATTCCTGTAGCATGCACTTATGCTGAACCGTTATGTGATGAAGTTGGAGCATGATTTATTTATGGGATATTTACATCTGTGCCCGTAACTCGAACCCACTACTCAGATTTGCCCCTAATTTTGAAGCATGCTCAAACTTGCACCTCCGCCGTTAAGTCAGTACTTAGAAATACCCTTCCGTACAATACTGTAGCACTTTTCGTCCAATACTGTAGCAATTTCTGTCTGCTACAGTACACATGGGCCTCTGACGGTCAAAGGCCTTTGACTGGATGGAAGGGCATTTCCGAGTAGTGACTTAACGGCAGAGGGGCAAATTTTAGCACGCTTTGAAATTAGGGGCAAATCTGAGTAGGCGGTTCGAGTTAGGGGCAGAAATGCAAATGGCCCTTCATTTATTGTTTGTCTTGCTTATGAGTGGCGGTCGGGGACAAGCGATGGTCTTTTCCTACCAATCTACCCCCTAGGAGCATGCATGTAGTACTTTGTTTCAATAACTAATAAATTTTTGCAACAAGTATGTGAGTTCTTTATGACTAATGTTGAGTCCATGGATTATACGCACTCTCACCCTTCCACCATTGCTAGCCTCTCTAGTACCGCACAATTCTCGTCGATGTATTGAACCCACCATATACCTTCCTCAAAAAAGCTACCATACCTACCTATTATGGAATTTCCATAGCCATTCCAAGATATATTGCCATTCAACTTCCACCGTTCCGTTTATTATGACATGCTTCATCATTTTCATATTGCTTTGCATGATCATGTAGTTGGCATAGTATTTGTGGCAAGGACACCATTCATATTTTTTTATACATGTCACTCTTGATCATTGCACGTCCCGGTACACCGCTGGGGGCATTCATATAGAGTCATATATTGTTCTAGAATCGAGTTGTAAGTAAATAAAAGTGTGATGATCATCATTATTAGAGCATTGTCCCATGTGAGAATAGGATGATGGAAGCTATGATTCCCTCACAAGTTGGGACGAGTCTCCGGACTCTACAAAAAAAACAAAAGAGGCCAGAAGAAGCCCAAAAAAATGAGAGAGAAGAGAGAAGGGGCAATGCTACTATCCTTTTACCACACTTGTGCTTCAAAGTAGCACCATGATCTTCATGATAGAGAGTCTCCTATGTTCTCACTTTCATATACTAGTGGGAGTTTTTCATTGTAGAACTTGGCTTGTGTATTCCAATGATGGGCTTCCTTAAATTTCCCTAGGTCTACATGAGCAAGCAAGATGGATGCACACCCACTTAGTTTATTTTTGAGCTTTCATACACTTATAGCTCAAGTGCATCCATTGCATGGCAATACCTACTCACTCACATCAATATCCAATGATGGGCATCTCCATAACCCGTTAATATGCCTAGCTGATGTGAGACTTTGTCCTTCTTTTTGTCTTCTCCACAACCACCATATTGTATTCCACCTATAGTGCTATATCCATGGCTCACGCTCATGTATTGCGTGAAAGTCAAAAAAGTTTGAGAACATCAAAAGTATAAAATAATTTCTTGGCTTGTCATCGGGGTTGTGCATGATTTAATACTTTGTGTGATGAAGATGGAGCACAACCAGACTATATGATTTTGTAGGAACAACTTTCTTTGGCCATGTTATTTTGAGAAGACATGGTTGCTTTATTAGTATGCTTGAAGTATTATTGTTTTTATGTCAATATTAAACTTTTGTTTTGAATCTTATGGATCTGAATATTCATGCCACAGTAAAGAAGATTACATGGATAAATATGTTAGGTAGCATTTCACATCAAAAATTCTGTTTTTATCGTTTACCTACTCGAGGACGAGTAGGAATTAATCTTGGGGATGTTTGATACGTCTCCAACGTATCTATAATTTTTTATTGTTACATGCTATTATATTATCTATTTTGGATGTTTCATATGCATTAATCTGTTATTTTATATTATTTTTGGGACTAACTTATTAACATAGAGCCCAGAGCCAGTTTTTGTTTTTCCCTTGTTTTTGAGTTTTACAAAAAAGGAATATCAAACGGAATAAAAATTTCGCGATGGTTTTTCTTGGACCAGAATACACCCACGTAACTTGCACTACTAGGAAAAGACCTGCTAGTGGCGCACCTGTTTTGGCCATTAATGGCGCACTACAGGTGCACCACTAGCATCACGCCATTAGAATTTTTTACTAATGGCGCACCATTGGTGTGCCATTAGCATACCAGATAGTAATGGCGCACCTATAGTGCGCCATTAATATGCCTAGAGGTGCGCCATTACTATCTGACTTAGTAATGGCGCACAACATTGAAGTGCGCCATCACTAACAAATTTATTTCAAAAAAAAATTCAAAATTTTCTTAAAAACAATTCCAATTTTTTTCAGATTTTTTTGTTAATCTCGAGTCACCATGGCTTAATCTCGGGTCAATATGCTTAATCTCAAGTCAAATCGCATTCCGTGGTCAAACTTCCCAAAAGGTCACCCATCCTCACACTACTCCTTAATCTCAAGTCAAATCGCATTCCGTGGTCAAACTTCCCAAAAGGTCACCCATCCTCACACTACTCCAGCCCAAGCACGCTTAACTTTAGAGTTCTATCCAATCCCAGCACGAGCTCACTTAACAGGCACTTGTTGATATATCTAACATATCAATCCTATTAAACCTTGTTGATGTTTAGGACTTTGTTCATGTTCATAAGTGTGATGAAATTTTTTAAAAATATTTCAAACTTTCGTTCATATTACGTATCATATTTTGAAAAAGTTTCCCAAAAAAAGTTCAAAACTAATTTTTTTTGTTACTAGTGGCGCACCTAGCAAATGGTGCGCCACTAGTAAGTTTGATTTTTTTTTCCATTTTTCCCCTCTAGATCTTAAAAGCCCCGTAACTTTTTTCTAATAGGTTTTTCAGGATTTTTAAAATGTTTAACGGGGTTTACCCGGTTAAATTCGGATGTAACTTTTCGAGTAGATGATTTTTCATATAAAAAACTTTTTAATCCGAGTTCGTATGCAAAAGTTATGCCCATTTTACAAAATCCAGAGAGATTTTGCAAATAAAGTCGAAATTCATATTTGTAAATTTTCCCAACAACTAGACCACAAATCACATGGGAAACTTATTTTATTTTATTTTTTTGACATTTCCATCATTTTCTTTTATTTTTCTTAAACTGAAAAGGCGATCCGGGGGGTGCATTTGGGGGAATTTTTGGTCAAAGTAAGTAATGGCGCACCGTGGGTGTGGTGCGTCATTACTAGTAATGGCGCACCACACCCACGGTGCGCCATTACTAACTTTGAAAATACAAATAAAAAACAATTGTTAGTAGTGGCGCACCGAGGGTCTGGTGCGCCATTACTAGTTTGAACTAGTAATGGTGCACTATCCACTGGTGCGCCATTACTAGTTACGAAAAAAATTGTTAGTAGTGGCGCACTGAGGGTGTGGTGCGCCATTACTAGTTTAACTAGTAATGGCGCACTATCCCCTGGTGCGCCATTACTAGTTTTGAAAAAAATGTTGTTATTAATGGCGCACCGTGTATGTGGTGCGCCATTAGTATTTGGAGTTTAATGGCGCACCTATATGTGGTGCGCCACTGCTATATAGCAGTGGTACACCACATATGTGGTGCGCCATTAATGTCCATTTCATCTATAGCCGTTTTCCTAGTAGTGTTGGAGAGAAGGCCAGAAGATTGATGAGGAGGCCACAAGCCTCAGGGGCGCGCCCTGAGGGCTTGTGGGCCCCTCGGGAGTGCCCTAACCCTAAATCCAGCACTTTAAATTCCCAAATATTCCCAAACGGCCAGAAGCGTCCACCAAAATACTTTTCCGCCGCCATAACCTTCTGTTCCTGTGAGATCCTATCTCGGGGCCTTTTTCGACAGCCTACCGGAGGGGGATTCAATCACGGAGGGCTTCTACATCAACCCTATTGCCCTTCCGATGAAGCATGAGTAGTTTACCACAGACCTACGGGTCCATAGCTAGTAGCTAGATGGCTTCTTCTCTCTTTGATCTTCAATACAATGTTCTCCTCGATGTTCTTGGATATCTATCCGATGTAATATTCTTTTGCAGTGTGTTTATCGAGATCGGATGAATTCTGGATTTAAGATCAGATTATCTATGAATATTATTTGAGTCTTTTCTGAATTCTTATATGCGTGATTTGATATCTTTGTATTTCTCTTCGAATTATTGGTTTGATTTGGCCAACTAGGTTGGTTCTTCTTGCAACGGGAGAGGTGCTTAGATTTGGGTTCAATCTTGCGGTGTCCTCACCCAGTGACAAAGTAGGGGTAGCGAGGCACGTATCGTGTTCTTGCCATCAAGGATAAAAAGATGGGGTTTTCATCATATTGCTTGAGTTTATCCCTCTACATCATGTCATCTTACTTAAGGCGTTACTACATTCTTATTAACTTAATACTCTAGATGCATGCTAGATAGCGGTCGATGTGTGGAGTAATAGTAGTAGATGCAGGTAGGAGTAGGTCTACTTGAGACAGACGTGATGCCTATATTCATAGTCATTGCCTTGGATATCGTCATAACTTTGCGCTTCTCTATCAGTTGCTTGACTGTAATTTGTTCACCCACTGTATATGTTTTCTTTCAAGAGAGAAACCTCTATTGAAACCTATGGCCCATGGGTCTATTTTCCATCATATATTTTCAAATCTATAAACCAAAAAACCCAAAAATACCTTGTTGCAATTTATTTACTTCTATTTCGTTTTATGTTTTAGTAATCTTTTATATCTATACTCATAATCATTACCTTTGATATCTTCATAACTTTGCGTTTTTCTATCAATTGCTCGACAGTAATTTGTTCACCCACCATATGTTTTCTTTCAAGGGAGAAACCTCTAGTGAAACCTATGGCCCCAGGGTCTATTTTCCATCATATACTTTTAGATCTATAAACCAAAAAACCAAAAAATACCTTGCTGCAATTTACTTACTTTTATTTTGTTTTACATTTTGGTAATCTTTTATATCTATCTCTATTAGATCTCATCCTTGCAAGTGACCATGAAGGGATTGACAACCCCTTTATCGCGTTGGGAGCAAGTGATTGATTGTCTGTGTAGGTGCATAGATTGTAGACTTGCGTGTACCTCCTACTGGATTGATACCTTTGTTCTCAAACTGAGGGAAATACTTATCTCTACTTTGCTGCATAACCCTTTCCTCTTCAATGGAAAAACTAAAGCAAGCTCAAGACGTAGCACACTTCTACGTGTGCGTAGGGGCTCCTGGACTGTTTGTCATAGAACGTTATCGCACACGAGGGCTTAGAGGAACCATGCCCAATGCAAACTGCAAATCCACTCGTAAATTGTTCAGGAAATGTGTGTGATGATGTGATGCATGGCAGACGATTGCCACAGAATACTCATGTGTGATGGAGCATATATTGTGCACAGTTTCTATGATGGCCCATGTGTCGGCGTTCTGGGAACTAGGGCACCCAAACTTGCCTGCCTGCGGCCCACGACGTAGCTCCACCGATGGCCTGGTTCGGCCCATCTACACGTACATCAAGACGAGACCCTCGCAAGGGGCCAAGCCTCACGATGCGGGTGACACCAAGACCTCCGGATGGAGCAGCCACCCCAGGGGGCCTCCCGAGGAGCAGATATTTCGATGCAGGTGCCCAACCTCACAAGGTTGGGGTAACGCAAGCCATGATGACCAAGGCCAGGCGGGTGCGAGCGGGCACAGAGGAGTCAGTTTCCTCTTTGTTGCTAAGGAGGAAAGCGTAGGCGTGGGGTCCCGAGGAATCAAGCAAAGGTTTCCATTCCCGTGCAACAAGACCAAGACCGCCAGGACGGCATGATGGATGTCATCACTGAGCCCACCGTAGTGTCATGACCAGAAGCTTTGCAGGCAAAGACCACCTTTTGTCAGGATAAGATGTACTACTTGTCCCCTTTCAAATTGGCCACTGTTGGATCCCTTCCCGCCTTCGTTTTGGGGGAAGAGGGTAGAGGCCACTATAAGTATAGGTTAGCCACCACCGGGCGGGGGATCCCCCCTTCCACCCTGACTAGAGAAGACCTCGCAAGGTTGTTCTTCCCTTGCACTAGTTCATCCTCAGCCCCTCGTGAGGCAAATTCACCACAAAGCAGGAGTAGAGTCTTACACCGCAAGGTGTCCCGAACCTGGGTAAACATGCTATGTCCATCTTCTTCCTTGTTCATTGAGCTAGGCCGTGGGGTGACGACCTAGTCGGCTGGAGAGGTTGAGTTCTTCACACACGGCCCAGGGTTCGAACCTTTCTTGGGTCTGTGGAGCCCTGAATCGGACACCGTGTGCCTTAGGTACTATTTTGCAAACGGTCCAATGTGAAACACCGTTTTGTTTTACTTCACAATTGTAAACATTTAAATTGTGAGAGACGTGGGTGATTGATCACCAATCCCACACGTGTTCCAGAATATATTGTGTGCGATATGATCCTGCATTGCATACGATTACTTTTGGCAATGTGTCTGCATTGTCGCTGCCTATCACCAACGGTTTCTAGGTTGTGTTAGAAGGACCACCCCTATCGTGCACATAGGCAAGGCGGCGGTTTAAAACTTTATCACGGAAAGGGGTTAAAAACGGTTTGTATAGCACATCGTTGTACAAGTGATGCTATTAGCTCAGTGCCTAGTGCCAATAGTTGTTTTCTGCATGTTTTTGGTTTTATAGAAAATCCCTACCAAACAATGTCCTAACATGATGAGACTTTACTTGTTTTTTTCTGGACCAGAAGGGACCATAGAATATTCGGAAGAGGCCAAAAGATGTAAGGAAGATCCACAAGCACACATGATGCGCGACCATGGGGGGCGCACCATCTGAGCTTGTGAGTCCCATGTAACTCCGCTTGACCTAATTCCAAGCCTCTAAATTCCCATAAATCCAAAAACCAATAGAGAGCCACCCTGTTGAAGGGCAGAACCCTAACAGAGATATTTTCACACTCACAAGAACACAAAGGAGAAATCACTCAAACAAAACCCAATTACACATCCACTAGAGTAGCACACATGGGATCCACATGAATACAAGATCAATCTGAGGAAACAAGCACTAAGGAAAGGTTCTTCTCAAATCCAACAGGAGATAAGGTCTTGATGATCTAGGTAGATCCTTCCCTTGAAGGGGTCTTGATATTCCTCCTAGGAGGTCTTGATCTGCTAGAGGAGGGATACAAGGAACAAAACTCTCTATAATGTCTCATAATACTTTGCTATCCCTAAACAATGTCCTAGGAACAAAATATACAAAAAGATGGAGGTGAGGGACGAGTTGTGGGTAAAACAGGAAGTCCACGGTTGAATCCTGGGAGGGTTGTGCGCATGGGGTAAGTGAGACCCATGTACACAGGGTCCTGTGGGCATGGTACACGCCCGTGCACACAGGGTGCTACAATGGTGAGGCCCATGGGCACGGGGGCGGTAGGCCGTGCGCACGAGGGTGCTCTCTTCACATCCAGTACATCTCTAGGTAGCCCGTGTGCACGGGGTCAGGTCAGCCCATGTGCACGGGGTCGCTTGGGAGGTGCGGCCTTCGTCTTGGTAGTTGCGTCCGTCTTCCTTGTGGCCTTGGGGTCCTTCTTCCCGGCCTTGGGAATGCTCGTTAGCTTCTTTGTGGAGGCCATCTTCGTACCTAATGACACATAGCACTCTTTGGCGAGGTAGCAACCAAGTTTCGTCTATATCCATGTCATCTCGTAGAGGAGTGAGTTCTCCTCAGTTTCAATGGCACATGCATGTCGGTGCAGCAAACATTCGCGTTTGCTGACCAAACTCATGCACAGGCGTGCTGACGATCATACATCTAGCACCAATGCATAACATAAGGATAAACCAGAGAAGCCGCTGTTTGTGAGATCATGGAGAGCATTAAGAAGAACAAGCCAGGACAAGATCACCTTGGGAAGGCCCCCTCGTTGGGCAGGAGAGCCTGGCCAGCTCGAGGCCGCACCTAACGACAAGACTAGTTCGCCCCAGCAGGGTTGCCGGGACCGCCAAGACCAGGACCCGCCAAGCCCCTTTGCGAGGGAACCTTCACCAAGACGCCAGCGCTCCACCTCATCGCACCCAAATCACTAATCAGTGTGGTGTCAAGGTATCAACCAACCAGGTGGATCCTATCAAGCACGTGGTAGCATAATAAAGAAGAGATTAGCTTTATTGACACCCGTCCGGAGGCTCACCCGCATCGCCGAGCTCGTCAACGCCGCTGGTGAGGCTCCTGCACTGTCCCGTTTGCCTCGTCCCCCGCCGTCCCTGGCGGGCGACGTGGCTCATGGCGCGCCTCCTCCTCCTCTACATGGCATGGACCCCGAGCCGAGGCGTGAGGCACCCCAGCGTGACCCGCCACGCAGGGAGCCGGCGCGCAATGAAGAAAGCTGCCAGGTGGTGCAGTGGCCCCAACGAGAAGCACGCGCGCTTCCAGCACCGCCACGTCAAGATAGTGTGCCGCTAGAGGCGGCAGCGTGCGGGCATCAGGATCAGGCTAGCCCCTGTGAGTGCGACAGGTTGTCATGCATTCACCACGGAGATGCGTCGCGTCTTCTGGCCCGGCAAAGTCAAGCCGGATCTGCCTTCGCGCTATGATGGTACTCCTGACCCTGCTGAGTTCCTCTAGCTCTACAAGCTGAATATCGAGGCGGCGAACGGCAACGACAAAGTCATGGCGAACTGGTTCCCCATGGCCCTCAAGGACGGCATGTGTTCTTGGCTCTTGAACCTCCCAGTGGGGTCGATCTCCTCCTAGGACGATCTCGCGAGTGCTTCATTGTCAACTTTCAGGGTACTCACGACCGCACCCCTACTATAGGCGACCTGCGGCGCATCAAGCAGCAGCTGGGCGAAACCTTGCACAAGTACATACAACGCTTCACGAACATTCGCCTCAAGATCCTGAAGCTGTCGGACAAAGCCATCATTTTCAGCGTTCTCTGAGGGCGTCCGGGATATCAAGATGAAGGAGGAGCTCGCCATACATGAGGACTTGTGCTCGGCTCTGGAGATGTTCAACATGACCGCCAGATGCGCGAGCGTGGAGGAAGGTTGCCTCTCCCTCTTGGAGCTCCCAGAGGCCGATCCTAAAGACAAGAAGGCCAAGGTTAAGGACGTGAAGTGCAAGGGCCATGCTGTGCTCGCAGATGAACCTGAGATGAAGCACGGCTGTGACTACGTTGAATCCTCCAGGGGCAGCCGCCCGTTCTGTGTCTTCCACAACGTCCACAACCACAATACCAACGACTCTCAGGAGCTCAAGGCAATCCGCGACGGGCACCTTGGCCGCCGTCCCGAGTGCAACGACGGCGGCTATGGCCGCGGAGGAGGCCGGGGTAGACGCCGCTGGGACAACCGCGACCCCCGCCAGGACTAGCATGATCAGCCCCATGAGGACCGCTGGTAGGGCCAGCCTCGTGATGGCCCCTGGAGAGACCAGCCTTGTGAGGACCGTCCTCAGGGCAATGCCTGCCTCCCTCCACCGCCGCCGCCGCCAAGGAGGAATGACGACCACCGCCAAGACGATGGGGCTGGGGGCTTCCAAGAGCCTTGTTCCATTGCCTGCATCCTAGGTGACACTCAGGCTCCCGCCTCTCATCGCATCATCAAGCAGTTCACTTGTGAGGTGAACGGGGCCCTTCCCAAGACTGAGGCGTCACGTACCCTCAGGTGGTCCAAGTACGCCGTCACCTTCGACTCTATGGACCAACTCAAGTGCTTAGCCGCCGCTGGCGTGCTCCCAATGCTCTGCTCGCCGACCATCAGCAAAATCCTCGTCATAGAACACTCATCGATGGTGGCGCGGGGCTCAGCATTCTCTCCACTAAGACGTTTGAGACGCTCCAGGTCCCCTACGACCAGCTCCTCCCCACCAAGCCCTTCTCAGGAGTGACCGACGACTCGACCGTTCCCCTGGGATAGATTCTCCTACATGTTACCTTCGGCAAGCGCGACAACTACCGCACCGAGCTCATCGACTTTGACGTCGCGCACATTCATCTCTCATACAACGCCATTCTCGGGTATCCGTCCCTCGCCAAGTTCATGGCAGTAACTCACCACAGCTACAATGTCCTCAAGATGCCAGGAAGTACCGGCATCATCACAGTCGCTTGCGACGAGAAGATGCGGTGTGCTCCCTTGAGCGCGCCTACCAGGCTGCAGCGGTCGAAAACTCGGCTAGCGAGTGTGCGGTCCTGCCTCCTGGGGCCACCCCCAAATAGAAGAAACAACTCCTCCTCAAGTGCCGTCAGGAGGCTGGGGTATCCAATAATCGTGCCTCAGGCCGTGTGCCCACTGCTGGGGCGTCCTTCCCTCTTGCATAGGAAGGTGTGCCCGGTTCCCCTCTCAGGATGGGCTCGGGGGCTCTCATCCAGAGGGCCTCTGACCTGACCATCATCATGAGGGAGGCGTTCGGGCACCACATGGGGGCGTTCTTCGACGCGTGCCTCCGTGAGCAGGGCACAGGGCGCGAGGCGCCTGGTGCTACCTCTTGAACTTGCATTGGTTTTTCGCTTGAAGAGGAAAGGGTGATGCAGCAAAGTAGAGTAAATATTTCCCTCCGTTTGAGAACCAAGGTATCAATCCATAGGAGATAACACTCAAGTCACCGAATACCTGCACAAAACAATGAAACAACTTGCACCCAACGCGATAAAGGGGTTGTCAATCCCTTCACGGTTACTCACAAAAGTGAGATCTGATAGAGATAGATAAACGGTAAACTAAATATTTTTGGTATTTTTGGTTTATAGATCGGAAAGTAAAAGATTTCAAAAAGAGTAAATCAGAAACTAAAATTGTAGATCGGAAACTTATATGATGGAAAATAGACCCGGGAGCCATAGGTTTCACTAGAGGCTTCTCTCAATATAGCAAATATTACGGTGGGTGAACAAATTACTGCCGAGCAACTAATAGAAAAGCGCAAAGTTATGACGATATCTAAGGCAATGATCATGAATATAGGCATCACGTCCGTGTCAAGTAGACCAAAACGATTCTACATCTACTACTATTACTCCAGCATCAACCGCTATCCAGCATGCATCTAGATTATTAAGTTCATAAAGAACAGAGTAACACATTAAGCAAGATGACATGATGTAGAGAAATTAACTCAAGCAATATGATGAAAACCCCATCTTTTTATCCTCGATGGCAACAATACAATACGTGCCTTGCTGCCCCTACTGTCACTAGGAAAGTACATTGCAAGATTGAACCCAAAGCTAAGCACTTCTCCCATTGCAAGAAAAACCAACCTAGTTGGTCAAACCAAACTGATAGTTTGAAGAGAATTATAGAGATATCAAATCATGCATAAAAGAATTCAGAGAAGATTCAATTAATATTCATAGATAAGCTAATCATAAATCCACAATTCATCGGATCTCGGCAAACACACCGCGAAAAAGGTATTACATTGAATAGATCTCCAAGAACATCAAGGAGAGCATGGTATTGAGAATCAAGGAGAGAGAAGAAGCTATATAGCTACTAGATATGGACCCGTAGTTCTGTGGTAAACAACTCACGCTTCATCGGAAGGGCAATGGTGTTGACATAGAAGCCCTCCATGATTGAATCCCCCTCCAGCAAGATGCCGGAAAAGGCCCCTAGATGGGATCTCATGGGTACAGAAGGTTGCGGCGATGGAAAAGTGTTTTCGTGGCTCCCCCTGTTGGTTTGGGGATATATGGGAATATATAGGCGAATAAATTAGGTCAGGGGGTGCACGAGGGGCCCACAACGGTGGGGGCGCGCCCTCCGTCCTTTTGGCCGCATCGTGCCTTCTCGAACTTCATCTTCAAGTCTTCTGGTTGTCTTCCAGTCCAAGCAAAATCATCGTGAAGGTTTTATTCCGTTTGGACTCTGTTTGGTATTTCTTTTCTGTGAAAACCAAAAACAAGGAAAAACTGGAACTGGCACTGGGCTCTCGGTTAAAAGGTTAGTCCCAAAAATAATATAAAATAGCATATTAATGCATATAAAACATCCAAAACAGATAATATAGTAGCATGGAACAATAAAAAATTATAGATACGTTGGAGACATATGAAGCATCCCCAAGCTTAATTCCTGCTCGTCCTCGAGTAGGTAAATGATAAAAACATAATTTTTTATGTGTAATGCTACCTAACATATTTATCCATGTAATTTCTTTATTATGGCATGTATGTTCAGATCCGTATGATTCAAAACAAAAGTTTAATATTGACATAAAAACAATAATACTTAAAGCATACTAAAAAGGCAATTATGTCTTCTTATAATAACATGGTCAAAGAAATCTTATTGATGTCTACTACGCAACCTTCTTGTAGACTCGTGTTGGGCCTCCAAGCGTAGAGTTTTGTAGGACACTAGCAAATTTCCCTCAAGTTGATGACCTAAGGTTTATCAACCCGTGGGAGGCGTAGGATGAAGATGGTCTCTCTCAAACAACCTTGCAACCAAATAACAAAGAGTCTCTTGTGTCCCCAACACACCCAATACAATGATAAATTGTATAGGTGCACTAGTTCGGCGAAGAGATGGTGATACAAGCGTAATATGGATGGTAGATATAGGTTTTTGTAATCGGAAATTATAAAAACAGCAAGGTAGTAAGTGATAAAAGAGAGCGAAAATGGTATTGCAATGCTTGGAAATAAGGCCTAGGGTTCATACTTTCAACCAAACAGCCCTAGAGTTCGTACGAAAATAACACCTTAAGACACACATCAACCAAAACCCTAATTTCACCTAGATACTCCAATGTCACCATAAGTATCCGCGGGTTTGATTATACGATATGCACCACGCAATCTCAGATTCATCCATTCAAACCAACACAAAGAACTTCAAAGAGTGCCCCAAAGTTTCTACCGGAGAGTCAAGATGAAAACGTGCCAACCACTATGCATAAGTTCACAAAGTCATAGAACCCACAAGTTGGTCACCAAAACATACATCAAGTAGATCACGTGAATATCCCATTGTCACCACAGATAAGCACATGCAAGAAATACATCAAGTGTTCTCAAATCCTTAAAGACTCAGTGCGATAAGATAACTTCAAAGGGAAAACTCAATCCATTACAAGAAGGTAGAGGGGGAGAAACATCCTAAGATCCAACTATAGTAGCAAAGCTCGTGATACATCAAGATCATGCCAAATCAAAAACACGAGAGAGAGAGAGAGAGAGAGATCAAACACATAGCTATTGGTACATACCCACAGCCCCGAGGGTGAACTACTCCCTCCTCGTCATGGAGAGCGCTGGGATGATGAAGATGGCCACCGGTGATGATTTCCCCCTCCAGCAGGGTGCCGGAACAGGGTCCCGATTGGTTTTTGGTGGCTACAAAGGCTTGCAGTGGCGGAACTCCCGATCTAGGTTTCTTTTCGGGGTTTTTGCTATTTATAGGAATTATTGGCGTCGAGAACAAGTCAGGGGGGGTCCACAAGGAGCACACAAACTCGGCGGGCGCGCCCGGGGGGAGGGGGGTAGGGCGCGCCCTCCACCCTTTTGGAGGCCTCGTGGCCCTTCTGGCCCAACTCTTTTGTTTTGGGGGCTTCTTCTAGTCCATAAAAAATCACCATAAATTCTCAGGTTAATTGGACTCCGTTTGATATTCCTTTTCTGCAAAACTCAAAAACAAGGAAAAACAAAAACCGGCACTGGGCTCTAGGTTAATAGGTTAGTCCCAAAAATAATATAAAATAGCATATAAGTGCACATAAAACGTTGAAGATTGATAATATAATAGCATGGAAAAATAAAAAATTATGGATATATTGGAGACGTATCAAGCATCCCCAAGCTTAATTCCTGCTCGTCCTCGAGTAGTTAAATGATAAAAACAAATTTTTTGATGTGGAATGCTATCAAGTGCACAAGTTTGATCAATGGTAATTTCATTCACTTTTTCTAGCATCATTATATATCATAACAGTAGCTCTTATCATAAATCTTCTCGCGATCAAGTAACAAGCTATTCACATGTTAAAGCATAGACCATAAACTTTCTTGAAAACTAACAAACTATGTTCTCAGTCATCAAACAATTGCAATTCGTCTTATTTTCAGGAAGGGTCTATGTAAGAGCTTTAATTTAGCAAATCCCATATACTCAACTGTCATATAGTCTTCCATGATTGCTACCACTCAAAGCATATTTTTAGAAAAAATAGCATCCATCAAACACAGATAAAGATAGGGGCTTAATGTTTCACCTCCCAACTTATTTATCATATTGATAATTGTCAACAATAATAATTGATGATCAAATATATTTTAATGGCCATTTATGCTTAGATCTTTCCCCATCACATGATGCTTGCCAACTAAAGAGTAGGTTCGAATGAGAAGGAATACTACTGACTCTTGCATAAAAGTAAAAGTTAGTCCCTTCGCAGAGGGAAGTAGGGATTTGTAGAGGTGCCAGAGCTCGAAGCTTTTAAAATAGAGATGAAAATAATTTTGAGAGGTATGCTTTCATTGTTAACATAACAACCAAGAATTTCCAATATCTTCCATACTAGATACATTATAGGCGGTTCCCAAACAGAATGGTAAAGTTTTTACCCCCCCCCCCCACCACCACCAACAAGCACATTCCACGGCTAGTCCGAAACAATGGGTATCGTCCAACTATCATCAATCTCGGGGGAGTTTTTTTTAATTATTTGCAATTTTGTTTTTGATCTTTTGATCATAGGACCGGGCATCCCAATTACCAGCCACTCTCTCGTGAATGATAAGTGAATAAACACTCATCGTGAGAATAACCCACCTAGCATGGAAGATACTGACAACCCCTAGTCACTACATGAGCAATTCGGGCATACAAAACAGATTATTATTTGAAGGTTTAGAGTTAGGCACATGAAAATTTACTTGGAACGGCAGGTAAATACCGCATATAGGTAGATATGGTGGACATTCATGGAAGAAACTTGGTTCAACGACTTTGGATGCACAGGTAGTATTCTCGCTTAGTACAGAAATTTTGGCTAGCAAAGGATTCTAAATAGCAAGCACCACATGTTGGAGGAGCCATAACAATATCTATACCTACTAATAAAAGAAATAGTTATTCTTACTCCGTCTTGCTATTTTGTAGAAAACCCTCTGATGTTTCTGACATTAACCCCGCAGTATATATTAAGTGTTTTTTTCAAATACTCATATCTTTTAAACCGTAACTCCAAATTTAACATATTAGATATGGAATTTGTTTATAAAATTATGTAGAATCTAAATATGATGTTATTTTACGTGTTAACAATTTAATAAAAACAATCTACACTGTAATGTTAATCAACAATGCATTATCCGTCTTTTTATCATACCGGTACTGATTCAGATTAGGGATGAACACCTCAGCAAAATCAGGATTGGACATCAGATTTAAGATAAATTTGTTAGAGACACCCAATAAATAAGGACATGCATGACAAGGAATAAAAGGACCCAATAAAGATGGGATGTCCACTATAAAATAAACAAAAGAGAAAATGCAGAGGAGATCCGATAAAGATGAGATGTTGCGCTATTCTCCTATATATAAGAAGAAGAAAAGGAGGACATCCATGAAAAAAGTAAAAAGGAGGCATGCATGACAAAAAATAAAATAAAAGACAAGTTTGATAAGAAATAGATAGTGATCAAACAGGGACCAATACCTATGACATGTATGGCAAGAAATAGTGATGAAATAGGGGCGCAAGTACCTGCGTCAATAGGAGTCCATAAAAAATGTTCTTTCCCAGAGAAAAAAAAACCTCTTTCCATGATTAAAAAATCTTGTATGTTTCTAACAACCTTTTTAACTCTTCATGTACTTAAGAAATAGCTACAAATTGTCAGATTATAAAACACTTTTTTGTAAATTAAGAGCGTGTGGTATTTTTTCTCCCGTTGCAATGCACGAGCCTTTTTGCTAGTAACTTCTATACAAATATACCCAAGCATAACTCATTATGTTGTCTTCCTTGTCCAATTCAACTAATTTGCTCAGGTTTGAAAATAATTAATGGGGCTCACAATCATAGAAGATGTCCTAGATAGTATATTTATATGTGAAATCTCTCTTCCTTCAATATTCTTTCATGAATTGTTCAAGTGACCAATACAATGTTTGCTAACTTTCAATAAATTTACCAACTCTAATTCTTATATGTGTAGTCATTAATCCCCATGGAATAAGCATATGAAACATATATAATTTCAGATTTATGATATTCAATCCATTCAACCTTTTACTCATAGGATATAAGTGAAGCACGTGAGTAAATGACAAACTACTCCAAAAGATATGAGTGAAGATCAATGAGTAGTTGAATAATTATGTAGCTATGTGAAGTCTCTCTCTCATAAGGAAAATTTAGATCTTAAGTACTTTATTCAGACAGCAAGCAAAACAAAATGAAATGACATTCCAAGGATACACATATCATGTGAAGAAGCCAAAACTTAGGCTCAACTGAGGCTAACTAATGATTCTTGATGAAGAAAGGTGGGATGCCAACCGGGGAATCCCCAAGCTTAGATGTTTGAGACTTCTTAAAATGTTAATTAAGGATGCCTTGGGCATCCCCAAGCTTGAGCTTTTGTGTCTCCTTAATTCCTTTCATATCATAGTTTCCTGGAATCTTGAAAACTTCATCCACACAAAACTCAACAAGAACTCGTGAGATAAGTTAGTATAAATCCATGCAAAACCTTATCATTCCCTACTGTATAAAATCACTAAAGTTATTATTTGATATTGCTTACTAAATGCCCCTACATATTTAATACTCCTATCCTCAAAAGGAATCATTAATCAAGCAAACATATGCAAAAGAAACAGTCCGTAAAGAATGCAAGAGGAATCACTACAAAAAAAATACACTTCCGTGATGATACGTGTTTGTCACAGTAGGTCACCTTTTCTGCCATGTATGTACATCCATGACGATTTTATGATAGAATCAAGATAGTCATACATGTGCTGTCGTAGAAGTGTTCCATGACATTACCAAAATTATCATCACAGAAGTGTCTAGTTCCATGACGATAAATCGCGCGTCATAGAAGTGCTTTCGTCAAGGGTGACTGACACGTGGCATCCATCGTAACAGGCCGCCGTTAAGCTATCGGGTCTGGTTTTGGATCCGATAACCCGTTAACATCCCGAACCAATGGCAATTTTCCATGTGTAAAATTCTCATTGGCCGAAGGAAACACGTGTCAGCTCGTCATTGGGTCAGATAGGCGCCTATGATATGTCGACACGTGCGACGGCCCACCACTGGCCCATTTAGCTTACAAAGGCCGACCCGTTTGACTTGGTCAAAAGTTAGCGGGCTGGCCCATGGAAAGCCTATTAATGGACTGTTTGCAAATAGCCCATTTTACGTCCCAGTAACTCATGTCCCGTTAGGGCCTTCCCGAAATCGGCCCAACAGCATCATGTGGGCCTTCAAATATAACACCAACTTGTTTCACTTTTGGCCCATGTATGGCCCACGACGTCTTTTGGCCCATATGAGGCCTTTCGTATCTTTAGGCCCTTTAGTGGCCCACGGTGACTCTAGCCCATAATGTACAATAAATTTCTTTGTACCCATTAATGGCCCATGATTCACATGGGCCGTTTCCAGCCCATGTTAGCTTTCGGCCTACTGACGGGCCATACGTTCTTGGTCTCCTTTCTGGCCCTCGATTAGTTCCGGCCCGTTATTGGCCTGTTCCACTAATGGGCCAAATTTGGCACATGGCTAGAATTGGCCCATTTGTGGCCTGTTAACCCGTTGTGTCGTTTCCAGCCCGTCCTATATTCTGGCCCATTAATGACCCGTTATTCCTCTGATAGAATTAAGCCTTTGCTGTCTTTCGGCCTGTTAATGGGCCATTACCGTGCTAGCTCAATTACGCCCGTTTACGACCCATGTGGACCCATTTATCCGACGGCCCGAGGACCATCGATTCTATGGCCTGTTGGAGGCCCATTTATCTGACGGCTCGTAGGAGGCCCATGGATCCTATGGCCTGTAGCAGGGTCAAGGTTACCACGGTCCGTATAAGACTAGGTAGTAAATAATCCCGAAACTAACACTAGGCTATTAAGGCGATTGCACAGATTACATCCACTAGGCATCAAAGTTCGCCACCAGTGCAAATATAGTGAACACCCTACACTATACAAAAATGGCTTGCATTTTTTTTCAGCCGGTGGTTACACGTTAAGAACAAATTTTGTATGGCAACAAAACAAATTACAACATAAAACAAAAGGAAGGTTGGCATAAAAGTTAAAAATCTGGCAGATAAATGCACCACTAGAAGTTCAGAAGCTCACTTCATTGACGTGACTGCTACGTTTTGATGCTGTATTGTCCAATGAAGCACAATAACCTTCACCTTCATTTCTCCTAGGCTCCTGAACAACATAGAAAATGCCTGATAGTCTGGTTTCAAAACCCTGCATATCTTGACGATATCGAACAATGTATGTCCATGTTTCACAAAGGGTCTCTGTTAGGGAATGGACTTGTGTTGGGAGCGCATATATAACATTGTTTCGAGCTTGCATATCTTGATCATGTGGCAGTTTGGACGAGATTGCCTTAACAACCAACCCAGTATTACGCAGGAACGTGCTTTTGGCACTGTTAGTCGATAGGTATTGACCCACTGCAGCAAGAGGTGACATTGCAGTTATAGTTGCCTCGTCACTTTCAGAAAGTGGCAGTTCCACCATTTTTTCCATAGCTTCCTGAAAAGTTGAGTTTTTACATTAGTAGTACCAGAACAGAAGATATTAAGGAGGCATCAAAACCAAACAAAATAGGTTTTGTCTATATACAGAACTTATTCTGGTGAACCCGTGTAAAATATTAGTTGTATTTTACTGAAAGTACATAATAAAACCAGATTCCAAACATATGATATGTACCGTGGCTAATGTATTGTCTATTTCTTTACATTGTATTGACAGCTAAGGATGAAGAGACAAAGTTTATAATATGGTAAGCATAGTATGACAACATTCATATCACAAAACAACTGAGAACAGACAAACAGGCAATTGTAACATTGTGTGGGCAAGTCCAGCACAGAACTAGATTGCAGATCAAGATCAAAGGAACATCACTGCTCTCTTTTAAACCTTGTAAGGTGCAATGATACGCTAAAACAATTGTGTATAAAATTGAAAAGAGTAATATACATTGGCTCAAACCATGCAGCTCAATGCACAAGTTAGAGTAAGTAGTAGTTAAAAGGCATGAGGTATAAGACTTACAACAGCGGCTTTGACTGGTGTAGTCATGTCGTTCGTCTTGCTGGAGTGACAGTCCTTGAAGATTTCCACAACATTTGGTTCAGGTACTTTTTGGTCCTTGCGGGCTTTCCTCTTCATTTGGAACAAGTCAATATAGATCTGATAATATGGCACAGCGAAAAGAGTGAAACATCAGCTAATTACAAGAGCCTCGCAGTGTGCAATATAGCTACAAGATCCTGTCATCTGTTGGAATTTCACTTTCATACGGTTGGCCTTGTTCTTTGAACAGTTCACCTACAAGAAGATAGATTTGTGAGGCACATGCGTAAATAGGAGCTCAAAATGTGATCTAATCACATACATATAACATACCTGATACTTTGGATCAGACCAGTGTTTAAAAAGGCCTCTCTAGTCTTCATCTGATATATTTTCCACTGGGGATGTTTGGGCAAGTTCACTGTTAGCCTTGCCTTCAAAGTAAGTTTTCCTCAAGTTATAGCGATACTGTCGCAAAGCTGACTTGAAAACATTGGTGCAAGCTTGTCTGGTTACATCATCTTGGCTATCCAACTTGAACCTCATATGTTGAAAATTATGGGAGTCTCATTATCAGCAACCTAGAAAGTATGGGATAGAGAAAGACAATATTACTAGTTTCCATACATAACCATACTTACAGATAAATGGTCGAGGAAGGTGTTGAACTAGGTTTCGTCTTTGTAATTCCTATACTGAATCCATGTTGGGAGGATACGTGCAGGACACCTAACGGCAATTACTGCCTTTGATACTAACTTGGCTGACTCTGTAGCATCACGTGGCCTTTTTAAACCTGCCTCAAAATGGATCTCCATTCTTCCTCCTCTAGATTTAGTTAACCTATCAAGCATTATCCCTGATGTTTGTTTCCTCTTGCGCCTAGGTGCTAGTCCAATAATGAACATAGGAAGTGTTAGTGTACATCAAACTGTGAGACTACATATAAGGAAGCATGCAACTGTAACTTGACTCCATCAACTACCTTCTTGTTGTTGAAGCTCACAAAGTTCATCTGATCTTGCCAACTCATCTTTTGTCAAGAGTGCTTCGAAAGTAGTGTCAGGTGACAAGGGAGCTTGGGAATATGGTGCTAGCTGAGTTGACAAACGAGTAACTTGTGTAGCTGGTGCTACTGTGGAAGGTGTTGCAACAACTAGGGCTGTCTTTGCTTGTTTGGTGGCAGCTATTGGTTTCTGTTTGGCTTGTTCTATAGCTCGTGTAGCATGGGATCACTACTAGGGAAAACCTTATACATAGAAATTTAGCAACAGTGCGGGTCAAAAAAGGGCGCTAGTGCTAGATAGCAGTAGCGATTGAAGAAAAACCGCGCTACAGATACAACCTTAGCAGTAGCGCGTGTAGTGGCAAAAGCGCTACTACTAATATTCCCATTGCTAGAATGATAGGCTACGCATAGCCGTAGCGGGCTTGGAAGAAACGCGCTACCGCTAGGGTATAAGTAGCAGCGTGTTTCCTAAGAAGAGCGCTACTACTAACGGAAATAAAATAAGATGAAAAACAAATAGAAAAGTAAATGAAAATGAAAGAAATAGAAAAAGGAGAAAGGAAAAATAAAATGTAAAGCAAAATAAATGAAAAAGAGAAAAAACGGAGGAAGGCATAGCAACAGCATGTGTTTGTAAGAGGCGCTGTAGCTAACGTAGCTGCAGCGCGTGTCATAGACCCCCGCTATAGAAACAGAAAAGGAAATTAAATAATGGAAGAAAATTACATAGCTATAGCAGCAGTGCGTTTTGTAAAAACCGCTATAGCTATCTTAGCTATAGCGCGTTTTACCAAATGCGCTACCACTAAGTTTGACTTAACCAAAAAACCGTTTCCCCCGGCCACCACTTCTCCCCCAAATCCCTCAACCCACCGTGCGCGCCGCTGTCTCCCCGATTCGCCGTCGCCCCACTTCGCCGCCGTCTCCTACCGACGTCGACGCCACCAGAGCCGTGCGCCGTCGACGCCACCGGAGCCGCCGCCAACGCCATGGAGCCGCGCGGCCTCGTCAACGCCACCGGAGCCGCCGTCGACGCCACCGGATCCTTCCTCGCCACAACTGCCTCCCCCGCCGTCACCGGAGACGCCCCTGCCTCCCTCGCCGTCACCGGAGACGCCCCTGCCTCCTTCGCCATCACTGCCTCCGTCGCCACCACCGGAGCCATCCTCTATAATCCCCCACCCCTCCTCTCTCTCTCATGCATAGGTTATCTAGTTTAATTAGGTTAATTTTCTAGGTTAGGGCAAAAAATTAGTTAGGGCTTTGACAGAGAAGTAGTTAGGTTAACTAGTTTAATTAGGTTAATTATCTAGGTTAGTGCAAAAATTTAGTTAGGGCTTCGACAGAGAACTACTCAGGTTAACTAGTTTAATTAGGTTAATTATCTAGGTTAATTAGTGCAAAAATTTATTTTGGGCTTTGACGGAGAACTAGCTGCGTTAACTAGTTTAATTAGGGTTAATTATCTAGATAAACTAGATTAACTAACTAGGTTAAATAGGTAGGTTAATTAGGTTCATTGGATTAACAAGCTAGGTTAAGTAGGTTGGCTAGGTTAGAGGAAAGTTTTAATTTAGAGCATTAGGTCAGAAGGGTTAGAGAAATGGAGTTCCTTTGCAATTTAATTGGGTTCTGTCCTAGGCAGATAAGGGTTAGAGATAATAATGTGTGTTTGTGTGAGAGAGGAATAGCTAGATCAACATAATTTGGGTTCTGTCCTAGGCAGAGAAGTGTTTAGTGAGGTCATATTGCAAAGGTTTTTGATTTTTGAAAAGACCACTATTTTTCAAGGAAAAGAATTTAGGCAAATTTTATTTTTCATTGAAGTGGTCAATATTATATCTTTTCATTGAAGTTGTTCGATTGTGCCCAAGTGGCTTTGTCGATATGAAGCCTTTCCCTAAGCTCGAGGACTATCTCCCTGACATGGATGGATGGCACGACATGGTGGAGTGATTGTCGATATATGACAATGTGTCCGTTTAGTCCATACTTTCTGTATGACAAAACTTTGAGTTATGCACGGTGAAACTTTATTTGTGATGTAATTAAACTGTCCTCCTCCTCGACTAGCGAAAATCACTCTAGTTAGGGCATTTTGGGTACGATGAACTTTGTTATTTATGCTTATGATATGTTGTTTCTATTTTTGCCAAGTCTATCTCTTTCTGTTGCTCAACTGTATATGTTGCATATCATCGACTCATGTGACGATGCAGGTGCATAGATCATAGATGGCGAAGAAGTGCTACGCCAGGAGTATATATATGACAAGTGGCCGGAGTGTCAGGCCCAGGTGTACTGGTTTCCAGTTTCCGAGCGACAGGCAGTAGTTAGTTTAGGTTCACGCTAATGCGAGAGAGGGATACGAACTCATGTACTCAAAGTGATAGCTCTTCTCGCATATATCATTGTTTAGATGGATGACGATGTATTTGCAAGTAATTGAGACTTGTATCGCTATTTTCGAGATTGATGACGAGAGACCACTTTGTGTTGGATGATGATTATGATGATGACATGATTTGATGAGAGTAATTGTATGTATATGCTATGATTACATTTGTATGTGTATGATATGCTAAAGATTATTGTATAAAGTTTATTCAAATACAAAACAAATATGCAGGAAAAAAACTAATAAAACTAGTAGTAGCGAGGGGGAGAAATTTAGCAGTAGCACCGCCTTACCAGTAGCGCTTCCCTGTAAACAACGCTGCAGATAATATCAGTAGCGCCCTTTTCTAAAGAGCGCTACAGCTATTCATGTATAGCAGTAGTGTGGGACAACAGGTGCTACTGCTATACGTTAACTGTAGCGCCTTACTAGTAGCGTCGGTCCCCGCGCTACTGAGAGGCCCAAAACCTACGATGCTGCTAGGCTTTTCCCTAGTAGTGGATACCCCATTTGTACAATTTTCTGCTAGACTTTGACCTTCTATTACACCATCGGTACCAGCAGAATCTGCAGGATTCATCCGCTTCCCTTTTCGTGTGTCCTTAGTACTAACACCATCCACTGTCATTCTGCGTTCCTTCCTCTTTCTCTGTGCCATGTATGTCAAGCCGACAAGAAAAAAAATAACAATTTAGTTCTTCGAAACAAATTGATGCGTGATACAGATGAAATGAACTTTGATGTTAGACAACGACATGATAGGAGGATGTAATATGAATGAAAAACATGACGACATGAGATAATCAGAACTATGATGTGTAAACTAAGCAGAAGACATTTCACTAAATTAGAAGCAATTCAATGGAAGGTAGACACCATATGAAAGATGCTACAAATATCGCTCTGCCAAGTTAACAGTGTCTCGTCATAACTGGCATTTAAACAAATGTGAAGCAGTACAAGAAATAAATCATATGCAAGATACAAACAACATCACGCTACCAAGTTAAAGGTCTCTCGTCATTTGTGCCATTGCATATTCACAACATTGCATATTCACAGCTTATGATGTGTAAACTAAGCAGAAAGCATTTCGACAAATTAGAAGCAATGAAAGCTAGACACCATATGAAAGATGCAATGAATATCACTCTTCCAAGTTAAAACTGCCTCGTCATAAGTGCCATTTCAACAAATTAGAAATAGTACAAGCTAGAAAAGAATGCGAGATGTAACCTATATCACACTCCCAAGTCAAACGTGTCTTATGATAAGTGATTGTTGCAGGTTACACAACAGTAGTACTTTGATGTAAGAACACGGTGTGATACACAAATATTGTATGTTCTAGAAACAGGAACACGTGTATTATTCACAAGTATAATGTGTAAAGTAAGAAGATGGAATTCAAAAAAAATTAGAAGCAATACAAGCTAGAAATCATACATAACATGCAACCACATATAAAAGTGCCAAGTTAGACGGAGCACTTGTGATGGTGCACTAGGGGAGGCGTGCTCATCATCAACATAGCTACGTTGAGTGTCTATGCATGTGTTGTCTTGCAAATCTTCTTGGGGGTGGCAGAGTAGAATCTGTAGAGGCCCTCCATTTGGAAGGAGCACCTTTATCCGCTGCCTTGCTATTTTCCTTCCGCTTTATTGATTTTGAATGGTCAAGTAAAACCGATAAGAAAAGGCAATAAAATTCACTCTTCATATCTCATTCCTGCATGAAACTGACAATCACTACTTTGATGTAAGGAAAACACATGATACCAGGATGGATATGTATGAAAAATAGGACGGTATGGCATATTCACAATTGTTTGTGTATACTAAGCAGAAGCTATTTCAACAAATAAGAAGCAATGCAAACTAGACACTGTATGCAACATGCAACACAATATCACACTGCCAAGCTAGAGAAAACACCTGGGATCTCGGGTTATCCGGAAGGCCGCCATCAGTCTCTGGCTTATTTTTTTTCCTTCCTCTTTCTTAATTGTATTGCCTTGTCAAGTCAAACCCACAAGAAAAATGAATAAAAATTTGCTTTTCAGAACTCATTGATGTAGGATGCTGATGAGCACTACTTTAATGTAAGGCGACCGCATGATAGGGCGATTGAATGTGTAAGAAAAAAGGACAACATTGCATATTCACATCTACGATGTGTAAACTAAGCAGAAGGCATTTCAACAAATTAGAAGCAATGAAAGCTAGACACCATATGAAAGATGCAACGAATATCACTCTATCAAGTTAAAACTGTCTCGTCATAAGTGCCATTTCAAAAAATTAGAAGTAGTACAAGCTAGAAAAGAATGCGAGATGTAACCTATATCACACTCCCAAGTCAAACATGTCTTATGATAAGTGATTATTGCAGGTTACACAACAATAGTACTTTGAGGTAAGAACATGGTGTGATAGACAGTTATTGTATGTTCTAGAAACAGGAACACGTGTCTTATTCACAAGTACAATGTGTAAAGTAAGCAAATGGAATTCAACAAAATTAGAAGCAACACAAGCTAGACATCATACATAACATGCAATTACATGTAACAGTGCCAAGTTAGAGGCAGCACCTGTGATGGTGCTCTAGGGGAGACGTGCTTCATCAACACAGCTACGTTGAGTGTCTATGCATGTGTTGTCTTGCAAATCTTCTCGAGGGGTGGCGGAGTAGAATCTGTAGAAGCCCTCCGTTTGGAAGGAGCACCTTTATCCGCTGCCTTGATATTTTCCTTCCGCTTTATTGATTTTGAATTGTCAAGTAAAACCGATAAGAAAAGGTAATAAAATTCACTCTTCATAACTCATTCGTGCATGAAACGGAAAATCACTACTTTGATGTAAGGCAAACACATGATACCAGGATGGAATATGTACGAAAACCGGGATGAAATGGAATATTCACAATTGTTTGTGTAAACTAAGCAGAAGCCATTTCTAAAATTAAAAAGCAATGCAAGCTAGACACCACATGAAAGATGCAACCAATATGACTGTGCCAAGTTAAAAGTGTCCCACCATAAATGGCGTTTCAACAAATTAGAAGCAGCGCATGCTATAAATCATATGAAAGATGCAACTAATATCACACTGCATATACTAAAGGTGTCTCGTCATATTGCTTGATGCGGGATACAAAACAAAACAATAGTTTTATGTAAGGACATGCTTAATAGACCGATGTACTATGTACTAAAAACAGGAAGGCATGTCACATTAACAGGTATAATGTATAAACTAAGAAGAATAGCACATGCAATTTAACTAGATTGGAAGAATTACAATCTAGACACGATAAGCAACATGCAACCACATATCATGTTGCCAAGTTAGAGCAAGCACCTGCGATGTTGGTGTAGGGGAAATGCAATAATAAACTATAGAGCTACGTTCACTATCTTCATCTAGCCTTGCTGTTTCTTGAGAATCCTGTGGGGAGGCTGACGCTGCATTCTCTAAATGAGGATCTTTTCTCACAGTAGTCCACTGGCCTAACTGCCTCATCATAAGTTATTGATGAGGGATACACAAGAACATTAGTTTCATGTAAGAACATGGTTAATAGACAGATGTACTAGCATGTACCAAAAACTGGAAGGCATGTCACATTCAAAGGTATAATGTGTAAGCTAAGCAGATGCAATCTAACCAAACTGGAACCAATACAAGCTAGACATCCGGCTGGAGTGGTCAGCATCATCATCGAGGACCTGAGAGCCTGGTCGGAGGCACCATCGTGGCTTTTTAGTTCGCTTCGAGGTGATGCATGTCTGTGTCGGGCTTGTCATTGGCTCAGCCAGTGCCCTGATTAGCTATTTGTCTTCCGGTGCTCCTGGGATGGTGGTTGATGTGAAAAATATATTTCCTTATCTTAATAAAGACTGACTTTGGCCTTTCGAATACAAGCTAGACACCATATGCAACATGCAACCATATATGACACCGCGAAGTTAAAACAAGCACCTGGGATGGTGGTTCGTGGTGAGCGAGATCATCAACTCCAGAGCTATGTTTACCGTCTCCATCTGCTTACACTACAACATTTATAACACTGAAACGTGTCTTGCCTAAGCCTGAAGAAATCTAGAGCTGCTTCTCTCTTTTATTTCGTGCTTCCTTCAACTGGTTGGTAGAGTATGAAATACCCATGCATAAAAAAACAATAGTGAGAGTATGGGTGAAGTGTGTGCAGAACTAGTGCACTGTAAAAGTAGCAGATAGCAGGTGGCTGAAAAATAAATGACGGGAGACATATGATAGCTCATGGCAAACAAAATTAGATTCTACTCCGTATGATTTTGTAATATATGAGCACAGGGATGGCTGGGAAATGCAGGTACTCCTCCAGCACAGCACCACATGTGGTCCTATCAAAATAACAGTCGACTGAAAATAAATAGGTCAGTTGATTTTTTTATGAACCGTCCGATCTACAAGGAACGGGCAGATGGCCTTCGTCTACCTCCTGCCAGTCACTATTGACGATCTTTCTCGAACCGCTAGCGACCACCGGCCCAGACCCTTGCCTTCGCCGCCCCGCCCTCCACTCGACCTCAGACCCCCGCCATGCTTGGCAGCGCCACCCAACCATCCATTTAAGACCGTCCAACCTCCAGATCGGGCTCCTGCAGCTCCTAGGCCCCACACACCCCTAAGATAAACATCGAGGTGCTGCTTCCCCGGCGTAATAGGCGGACTAGTGCCTATTAAGCCGGGGAATGCTTCCTTTAATTGGGAATCAACTGACTAGGAATTGAAATCCAGGGGGCAATGGACCTCTAGCTAAGGTGAAATAGTATATGAGGAAAAACTTTGTGCATCGCGAGTTACTAGGAACATCTAGTATCAAGAAGAAGTGGTCAACTAGTGTCTTCTATGGGATGAATACCATGTAAGCATACACGTAAGATTTGCATGAATAAGGGAAGAGGAGTACCATTTTCCGGTTGCCAGTGTTGGGTCCTCCGGATGTCGTGGTGATTTTCTTGGTTTTACCTAGGAACCGATGTTTTGGAGGAAGATCAAGCCTTGGAGCATGGCCAAATTGTTGACTGTGTTGCGATGGCCGTCTGTCGGCAGAGGGGAAGCAGATCTGAGGCGGCGAAGGACGGTGTAGCGGGAACAGCTCCGGTGTGGTGGATGGTGGTGAAGTTGCAGTGGCAGCAGCGAGGCGTAGGATGGCGTGGTTGAACTGGCTCGGGTACGGACAACTCGGCCTGAGCTTCAACTACTAGCCGTGGAGGGCGTTGTGGTTGATGTTGCAGTGGACGAAGACGTTGGGGTATCGGCTCCAGCATGATGGAGGAGGGCGGCGGTTGATGGGTGGGATGGGGTGGCGGACGGAGGCCACCAGGGTTTTGCGGCTGGTGGAACGGTAGTTTTGGCGCCCACAGAGTACGAATGGGGAATCGGACGGGGGCTGGTCCGGGGGGAGCTAAGGGAGAACCATGTTTTGGTCTGGCACGCGCTTGTTTTTGAACTTTTTAATTGATGGGATGCACTTGTTTGAAACTTGGGGAGAGTACAAACTTTGCCCCCCTCTTAAATTTTGGACCTAATGCAGGTTGGGGGTAGGATGGTAATCCCAGGTGTGCCAAATAGTGGGCGGGAGCGATTTCAGCCGCGCGCACGTGTGCTTAGGCGGCCATTGTGTATGAATGTTTTCGTAGGCGGTTGCATGTCATCTAGATAAAGCTACAAACCTACCCCAGTTTCGACCTTTGGACGTCAGGCCGGTAGGTTTCACGGTTCGGAGTTAGAAAAGTAATTTCCTTCTACCAAAAGTTGGTCTCACGCAGTTCCCGGTGAGTAGAGGCTCTTTTGGTGCTTCGTTCGAAATTTTGAAACAGAAGCATTCACATTTAGAGTACTCTTGAACTTTGAGGATTGACCTAAATAGACAATGTTAAATTTGACCTTGTATGTTTGAAAACCTCATTAAATTATGCACTTCTTTTTGAAATTTTGACACTTGAAAATCCTATAAGTACGATTATATTTGAATGGAGGAGGTAAATTTGAATCTATTTTGTACACGCTATATATGCTATTATGTACAAAAGCAGAGCAAAGTTGGTGCCCCCATAATTTAGGTATGATTTACAAATGCCATGACATCGAATTCAAATAATTGAATGGACTTCATGTTGAATTCGAATTTTTTAGACCACCTTAAGTTGAATTCAAATGTATGCTAGTTCATAGCTAGCTATTTATAGTTTTCATTATGTATTTTTTGTATGTATAATGTGCTTTACGCACACGACATGAACTATACTCACGTTTATATTCGATTGCTAAAGAGAAGCATTGTTTGGAGTTCAAAATACTAATTATGTGGATCAATTATGTCCAATAATAACATAGAATATAGATGTCTGATGGATCAATGACCGTTCCTTACGTGAATTGCAAATATCATGATCCCATACTAATATTTGGATACAATTTATATTTTTAATCAATTTGTACATCAGTCTTTTACGTGTAGTTTCACTCTCCGTCGGTGGTCTCTTACACATGCTCATGCACTCTCTCCCGAGGTGTATTTCTCGCAGACATGCTCTTGATATAACCCTCCCTCCCTCTGGTAACCATTTACGATTGTTTTCACTAACCTTTATCACAAGCACTCTTCCTCTCACAAGCATACACATGCACAATCCCCATCAACCCTTCCTATATACATAGACCTGCCTACATGTCACCCGTACGCACATTATCTTTAGGCATGTCTCTCACGCATTATCTCCACCTCTCTTCCTAATTGACGAGTATGATTCTAGCAAAGCATTCTGTAGGATGCCCCTTAAAGTTAGGTTGGATGAATAGTAATATCAGAGATAAGGGGTTACCTTAGTTCGAGGACCTAGGGTTATAAATCCCAGCCGGCTTTGTCAGTGGACACAGAATCCTTCACGAGTCTATTATCTTTGTCTTGTATGACTAGTCCTCCATGGGTCTCCCTAAATGTGTCACAGGCTGACCGATGTGGTGCGGGACAGAACCGAACAAAGGGCCTCACCCGGCCCACCGGACCTCACGCGGTGACACACCCTCTTCCCCCAGGTCTTGTTATCTTGTCACACCCACACAGACACGACACAAAAAATTCTCCTCGTGCCTCTATCCCCTCCCCTTGCATATACACACTCAAGGGCATCTCTTGCCGTGACATCATATTTCTCTCTCTCTCTAGACCTCTCTCCCTCTCTCTTGACCTCTCTCATTTCTCGTGCTATCTCTCCCATGCCCCCTGTCGGCCCCTCTATCCATGCATCTCTCGAATACGTAATACACACACATACCTCTCTAGGCCCTTGCTACCTCTTGAGCTTGCGTTGGTTTTCCCTTGAAGAGGAAAGGGTGATGCAGCAAAGTAGCGTAAGTATTTCCCTCAGTTTTGAGAACCAAGGTATCAATCAATTAGGAGGCAACGCACAAGTCACTGAATACCTGCACAAACAATCACCAACTTGCACCCAACGCGATAAAGGGGTTGTCAATCCCTTCACGATCACTTGCAAAAGTGAGATCTGATAGAGATAGATAAACGGTAAAGTAAATATTTTTGGTATTTTTGGTTTATAGATCGGAAAGTAAAAGATTGCAAAATAGTATATCGGAAACTAGCAAGATGTAAATGAGATTACATAATATGGAAAAGAGATCCAGGGCCATAGGTTTCACTATTGGCTTCTCTCAACATAGTAAATATTACGGTGGGTGAACAAATTACTGCCGAGCAATTGATAGAAAAGTGCATAGTTATGATGAGATCTACAACAATGATCAAGAACCCAAAGATTGAACCCAAAGCTAAGCACTTCTCCCATTGCAAGAAAGATCAACCTAGTAGGCCAAACTAAACTGATAATTCGAAGAGACTTGCAAAGATATCAAATCATGCATATAAGAATTCAGAGTAGAACCAAATAATATTCATAGATAATCTGATCATAAATTCACAATTCATCGGATCGAGGCAAACACACCTCAAAAGAATATTACATCGAATAGATCTCCAAGAACATCGAGGAGAACATGGTATTGAGTATCAAAGAGAGAGAAGAAGCCATCTAGCTAATAACTATGGACCCGAAGGTCTATGGTAAACTACTCACGCTTCCTCGGAGAGGTAATGGTGTTGATGTAGAAGCCCTCCATGATCGAATCCCCCTCTGGCAGGACATCGGAAAAGGTCCCTAGATGGGATCTCATGGGTACAAAAGGTTGCGGCGGTGGGAAAGTGGTTTCGTGGCTCTCCTGGATGTTTTCAGGGTATAAGAGTACATATAGGCGAAGGAACTAGGTGAAGGAAATATGCCTTAGAGGCAACAATAAAGTTATTATTTATTTCCTTATTTCATGATAAATGTTTATTATTCATGCTAGAATTGTATTAACCGGAAACATGATACATGTGTGAATACATAGACAAACATAATGTCACTAGTATGCCTCTACTTGACTAGCTCATTAATCAAAGATGGTTATGTTTCCTAACCATAGGCATGTGTTTTCATTTGATTAACGGGATCACATCATTAGGAGAATGATGTGATTGACAGGACCCATTCCGTTAGCCTAGCACTTGATCGTTTAGTATGTTGTTATTGCTTTCTTCATGACTTACACATGTTCCTATAACTATGAGATTATGCAACTCCCGTTTACCGGAGGAACACTTTGGGTGCTACCAAACGTCACAACGTAACTGGGTGATTATAAAGGAGAACTACAGGTGTCTCCAAAGGTACATGTTGGGTTGGCGTATTTCGAGATTAGGTTTTGTCACTTCGATTGTCGGAGAGGTATCTCTGGGCCCTCTCGGTAATGCACATCACTTAAAAGCCTTGCAAGCATTGTAACTAATGAGTTAGTTGTGGGATGATGTATTACGTAACGAGTAAAGAGACTTGCCGGTAATGAGATTGAACTAGGTATTGGATACCGACGATCGAATCTCGGGCAAGTAACATACCGATGACAAAGGGAACAACGTATGTTGTTATGCGGTTTGACCGATAAAGATCTTCGTAGAATATGTAGGAGCCAATATGAGCATCCAGGTTCCGCTATTGGTTATTGCCCGAGAATAGTTCTAGGTCATGTATACATAGTTCTCGAACCCGTAGGGTCCGCACGCTTAACGTTACGATGACAGTTTTATTATGAGTTTATAAGTTTTGATGTACCGAAGTTTGTTCGGAGTCCCGGATGTGATCACGGACATGACGAGGAGTCTCGAAATGGTCGAGACATAAAGATCGATATATTGGAAGCCTATATTTGGACATCGGAATCGTTCCGGGTGAAATCGGCATTTTACCGGAGTACCGGGAGGTTACCGGAACCCCCTGGGGGGTTATTGGGCCTACATGGGCCTCGAGGGAGAAGAGGGAAGGAGGGAGGAGGGGGCCGCGCGCCCCTCCCCTTCCTAGTCAGAATAGGACAAGGGAAGGGGGCGGCACCTCCCCTTTCCTTCCCCTCTTCCTCCTCCTTCCCCCTTCTCCTACTCCAACTTGGAAAGAAGGGAGTCCTACTCCCGGTGGGAGTAGGACTCCCCCCTTGGCGCGCCCTCCTTGGCCGGCCCCCTCCTCCCCCCTGGCTCCTTTATATACGGGGGCGGGGGGCACCCCATAGACACACAAGTTGATCTACGGATCGTTCCTTAGCCGTGTGCGGTGCCCCTTTCCACCAATTCCAGCTCGGTCATATCATCGCGGAGTTTAGGCGAAGCCCTGCGCCGGTAGAACATCATCACCGTCACCACGCCGTCGTGCTGATGGAACTCATCTCCGAAGCTTTGCTGGATCGGAGACCGGAGATCGTCATCGAGCTGAACGTGTGCTGAACTCGGAGGTGCCGTACATTCGGTGCTTGGATCGGTCGGATCGTGAAGACGTACGACTACATCAACCGCATTGTGCTAACGCTTCCGCTTACGGTCTACGAGGGTACGTGGACGAACACTCTCCCCTCTCATTGCTATGCCATCACCATGATCTTGCGTGTGCGTAGGAATTTTTTTGAAATTACTACGTTCCCCAACAGTGGCATCCGAGCCTAGGTTTTATGCGTTGATGTTATATGCACGAGTAGAACACAAGTGAGTTGTGGGCGATACAAGTCATACTGCTTACCAGCATGTCATACTTTGGTTCGGCGGTATTGTTGGATGAAGCATCCCAGACCGACATTACGCGTACGCTTACGCGAGACTGGTTCTACCGACGTGCTTCGTACACAGGTGGCTGGCGGGTGTCTGTTTCTCCAATTTTAGTTGAACCGAGTGTGGCTACGCCCGGTCCTTGCGAAGGTTAAAACAACACTAACTTGACGAACTATCGTTGTGGTTTTGATGCGTAGGTAAGAACGGTTCTTGCTAAACCCGTAGCAGCCACGTAAAACTTGCAACAACAAAGTAGAGGACGTCTAACTTGTTTTTGCAGGGCATGTTGTGATGTGATATGGTCAAGACGTGATGCTATATTTTATTGTATGAGATGATCATGTTTTGTAACCGAAGTTATCGGCAACTGGTAGGAGCCATATGGTTGTCGCTTTATTGTATGAAATGCAAACGCCCTGTAATTGCTTTACTTTATCACTAAGCGGTAGCGATAGTCGTAGAAGCAATAGATGGCGTAACGACAACGATGCTACGATGGAGATCAAGGTGTCGCGCCGGTGACGATGGTGATCACTACGGTGCTTCGGAGATGGAGATCACAAGCACAAGATGATGATGGCCATATCATATCACTTATATTGATTGCATGTGATGTTTATCCTTTATGCATCTTATCTTGCTTTGATTGACGGTAGCATTTTAAGATGATCTCTCACTAAATAATCAAGAAGTGTTCTCCCTGAGTATGCACCATTGCGAAAGTTCTTCGTGCTGAGACACCACGTGATGATCGGGTGTGATAGGCTCTACGTTCAAATACAACGGGTGCAAAACAGTTGCACACGCGGAATACTCAGGTTAAACTTGACGATCCTAGCATATACAGATATGGCCTCGGAACACGGAGACCGAAAGGTCGAGCGTGAATCATATAGTAGATATGATCAACATAGTGATGTTCAACATTGAAACTACTCCATCTCACGTGATGATCGGACATGGTTTAGTTGATTTGGATCACGTGATCACTTAGATGACTAGAGAGATGTTTGTCTAAGTGGGAGTTCTTAAGTAATATGATTAATTGAACTTTAATTTATCATGAACTTAGTCCTGGTGGTATTTTGCAAATTATGTTATAGGTCAATAGCTCGCGTTGTTGCTTTCATATGTTTATTTTGATATGTTCCTAGAGAAAACTGTGTTGAAAGATGTTAGTAGCAATGATGCGGATTGGATCTGTGATCTGAGGTTTATCCTCATTGCTGCACAGAAGAATTATGTCCTTAATGCACCGCTAGGTGACGGACCTATTGCAGGAGCAGATGCAGACGTTATGAACGTTTGGCTAGCTCAATATGATGACTACTTAATAGTTTAGTGCACCATGCTTAACAGCTTAGAATCGGGACTTCAAAAGACGTTTTGAACGTCATGGGCCATATGAGATGTTCCAGGAGTTGAAGTTAATATTTCAAGCAAATGCCCGGATTGAGAGATATGAAGTCTCCAATAAGTTCTACAGCTGCAAGATGGAGGAGAATAGTTCTGTCAGTGAACACATACTCAAAATGTCTAGGTATAATAATCACTTGATTCAACTGGGAGTTAATCTTCCTGATGATAGTGTCATTGACAGAATTCTTCAATCACTGCCACCAAGCTACAAGAGCTTCGTGATGTAGTATAATATGCAAGGGATGAACAAGACTATTCCCGAGCTCTTCGCAATGCTAAAAGCTGCGGAGGTAGAAATCAAGAAGGAGCATCAAGTGTTGATGGTTAACAAGACCACCAGTTTCAAGAAAAAGGGCAAAGGGAAGAAGAAGGGGAACTTAAAAAAGAACGGCAAGCAAGTTGCTGCTCAGGAGAAGAAACCCAAGTCTGGACCTAAGCCTGAAACTGAGTGCTTCTACTGCAAGCAGACTGGACACTGGAAGCGGAACTGCCCCAAGTATTTGGCGGATAAGAAGGATGGCAAAGTGAACAAAGGTATATGTGATATACATGTTATTGATGTGTACCTTACTAATGCTCGCAGTAGCACCTGGGTATTTGATACTGGTTCTGTTGATAATATTTGCAACTCGAAACAGGGACTATGGATTAAGCGAAGATTAGCTAAGGACGAGGTGATGATGCGCGTGGGAAATGGTTCCAAAGTCGATGTGATCGCGGTCGGCACGCTACCTCTACATCTACCATCGGGATTAGTTTTATACCTAAACAATTGTTATTTGGTGCCAGCGTTGAGCATGAACATTATATCTGGATCTTGTTTGATGCGAGACGGTTATTCATTTAAATCAGAGAATAATGGTTGTTCTATTGATATGAGTAATATCTTTTATGGTCATGCACCCTTCAAGAGTGGTCCATTTTTATTAAATCTCGATAGTAGTGATACACATATTCATCGTGTTGAAACCAAAAGATGCAGAGTTGATCACGATAGTGCAACTTATTTGTGGCACTGCCGTTTGGGTCATATCGGTGTAAAGCGCATGAAGAAACACCATACTGATGGGCTTTTGGAATCACTTGATTATGAATCACTTGGTACTTGCGAATCGTGCCTTATGGGCAAGATGACTAAAACGCCGTTCTCCGGAACTATGGAGCGGGCAACTGATTTGTTGGAAATCATACATACTGATGTTTGTGGTCCAATGAATGTTGAGGCTCGCGGCGGGTATCGTTATTTTCTCACCTTCACAGATGACTTAAGCAGATATGGGTATATCTACTTAATGAAACACAAGTCTGAAACATTTGAAAAGTTCAAAGAATTTCAGAGTGAAGTGGAAAATCATCATAACAAGAAAATAAAGTTTCTACGATCTGATCGTGGAGGAGAATATTTGAGTTACGAGTTTGGTCTACACTTGAAACAATGCGGAATAGTTTCGCAACTCACGCCACCCGGAACACCACAACAAAATGGTGTGTCCGAATGTCGTAATCGTACTTTACTAGATATGGTGCGATTATGATGTCTCTTACTGATTTACCGCTATTGTTTTGGGGTTATGCTTTAGAGACGGCCGCATTCACGTTAAATAGGGCACCATCAAAATCCGTTGAGACGATGCCTTATGAACTGTGGTTTGGCAAGAAACCAAAGTTGTCGTTTCTTAAAGTTTGGGGCTGCGATGCTTATGTGAAGAAACTTCAACCAGATAAGCTCGAACCCAAATCGGAGAAATGTGTCTTCATAGGATACCCAAAAGAGACTATTGGGTACACCTTCTATCACAGATCTGAGGGCAAGATTTTCATTGCTAAAATTGGATTCTTTCTAGAAGAGTTTCTCTCGAAAGAAGTGAGTGGGAGGAAAGTAGAACTTAATAAGGTAACTGTACCTTCTCCCGAATTGGAAAGTAGTTCATCACTGAAATCAGTTCCAGTGATTCCTACACCAATTAGTGAGGAAGCTAATGATGATGATCATGAAACTTCAGATCAAGTTACTACAGAACCTCGTAGGTCTTCCAGAGTACGGTCCGCACCAGAGTGGTACGGTAATCCTATTCTAGAAGTCATGTTACTAGACCATGATGAACCTACGAACTATGAGGAAGCGATGATGAGCCCAGATTCCGCGAAATGGCTGGAGGCCATGAAATCTGAGATAGGATCCATGTATGAGAATGAAGTGTGGACTTTGGTGGACTTGCCCGATGATCGGAAATCCATAGAAAATAAATGGATCTTCAAGAGGAAGACGGACACTGATAGTAGTGTTACTATCTGCAAAGCTCGACTTGTTGTGAAAGGTTTTTCGACAAGTTCAAGGTGTTGAATACAATGATATTTTCTCACTCGTATCTGTGCTTAAGTCTGTCCGAATCATGTTAGCAATTGCCACATTTTATGAAATCTGGCAAAATGGATATCAAAACTGCATTCCTTAATGGTTTTCTTAAATAAGAGTTGTATATGATGCAACCAGAAGGTTTTGTCAATCCTAAAGGTGCTAATAAAGTGTGCAGCGATCCATCTATGGACTGGTGTAAGCATCTCAGAGTTGGAATATACGCTTTGATAAGTTGATCAAAGCATATAGTTTTGTACAGACTTACGGTGAAGCATGTATTTACAAGAAAGTGAGTGGGAGCACTACAGCATTTTTGATAAGTATATGTGAATGACATATTGTTGATCAGAAATAATGTAGAATTATTCTGCAAAGCATAAAGGAGTGTTTTGAAAGGAGTTCTTTAAAAGAAAGACCTCAGTAAAGCTACTTACATATTGAGCATCAAGATCTATTGAGATAGATCAAGACGCTCGATAAGATTTTCAATGAGTACATACCTTGACAAGATTTTGAAGTAGTTCAAAATGGAACAGTCAAAGAAAGAGTTCTTGCATGTGTTGCAAAGGTATGAAATTGAGTAAGACTCAAATCCCGACCACGGCAGAAAATAGAAAGAGAATGAAAGTCATTCCCTATGCATCAGTCATAGGTTCTATAAAAGTATGCCATGCTATGGACCAGACCTATTGTATACTCTACCCTGGTTTGGCAAGGGAGTACAATAGTGATCTAGGAGTAGATCACTGGACATTGGTCAAAATTATCCTTAGTGGAATAAGGAAATATTTCTCGATTATGGAGGTGATAAAAGAGCCCATCGTAAAAATTTACATCGCTGCAAGCTTTTACACCGATCCAGATGACTCTAAGTCTCAATCTGGATACATATTGAAAGTGGGAACAATTAGCTAGAGTAGCTCCGTACAAAGCATTGTAGACATAGTATATTTGCAAAATACATACGGCTCTAAATGTGACAGACCCGTTGACTAAGCTTCTCTCACGAGAAAAACATGATCACACCTTAGTACTCTTTGGGTGTTAATCACATAAGCGATGTGAACTAGATTATTGACTCTAGTAATCCTTTGGGTGTTGGTCACATGGCGATGTGAACTATGGGTGTTAATCATATACAGATATGAATATTGGTGTTAAATCACATGGCGATGTGAACTAGATTATTGACTCTAGTGCAAGTGGGAGACTGGAGGAAATATACCCTAGAGGCAATAATAAAGTTATTATTTATTTCCTTATTTCATGATAAATGTTTATTATTCATGCTAGAATGGTATTAACTGGAAACATGATACATGTGTGAATACATAGACAAACATAATGTCACTAGTATGCCTCTACTTGACTAGCTCATTAATCAAAGATGGTTATGTTTCCTAACCATAGACATGTGTTGTCATTTGATTAACGGGATCACATCATTAGGAGAATGATGTGATTGACATGACCCATTCCGTTAGCCTAGCACTTGATCGTTTAGTATGTTGCTATTGCTTTCTTCATGACTTATACATGTTCCTGTAACTATGAGATTATGCAACTCCCGTTTACCGGAGGAACACTTTGGGTGCTACCAAACGTCACAACGTAACTGGGTGATTATAAAGGAGTACTACAGGTGTCTCCAAAGGTACATGTTGGGTTGGCGTATTTCGAGATTAGGTTTTGTCACTTCGATTGTCGTAGAGGTATCTCTGGGCCCTCTCAGTAATGCACATCACTTAAAAGCCTTGCAAGCATGGTAACTAATGAGTTAGTTGCGGGATGATGTATTACGTAACGAGTAAAGAGACTTGCTAGTAACGAGATTGAACTAGGTATTGGATACCGACGATGGAATCTCGGGCAAGTAACATACCGATGACAAAGGGAACAACGTATGTTGTTATGCGGTTTGACCGATAAAGATCTTCGTAGAATATGTAGGAGCCAATATGAGCATCCAGGTTCTGCTATTGGTTATTGACCGAGAATAGTTCTAGGTCATGTCTACATAGTTCTCGAACCCGTAGGGTCCGCACGCTTAACGTTATGATGACAGTTTTATTATGAGTTTATAAGTTTTGATGCACCGAAGTTTGTTCGGGGTCCCGGATGTGATCACAGACATGAAGAGGAGTCTCGAAATGGTCGAGACATAAAGATCGATATATTGGAAGCCTATATTTGGACATCGGAATCGTTCCGGGTGAAATCGGCATTTTACCGGAGTACCGGGAGGTTACCGGAACCCCCCGGGGGGTTATTGGGCCTACATGGGCCTCGAGGGAGAAGAGGGAAGGAGGCAGGAGGGGGCCGCACGCCCCTCCCCTTCCTAGTCCGAATAGGACAAGGGAAGGGGGGCGGCGCCCCCCCTTTCCTTCCCCTCTTCCTCCTCCTTTCCCCCTTCTCCTACTCCAACTTGGAAAGAAGGGAGTCCTACTCCCGGTGGGAGTAGGACTCCCCCCTTGGCGCGCCCTCCTTGGCCGGCCGCCTCCTCCCCCCTGGCTCCGTTATATACGGGGGCGGGGGGGGGCACCCCATAGACACACAAGTTGATCTACGGATCATTCCTTAGCCGTGTGCGGTGCCCCCTTCCACCATATTCCACCTCGGTCATATCGTCGCAGAGTTTAGGCGAAGCCCTGCGCCAGTAGAACATCATCACCGTCACCACGCCGTCATGCTGACGGAACTCATCTCTGGAGCTTTGCTAGATCGGAGACCAGAGATCGTCATCGAGCTGAACGTGTGCTGAACTCGGAGGTGCCGTGCGTTCGATGCTTGGATCGGTCGGATCGTGAAGACGTACGACTACATCAACCATGTTGTGCTAACGCTTCCTCTTACGGTCTACGAGGGTACGTGGACGAACACTCTCCCCTCTCATTGCTCTGCCATCACCATGATCTTGCTTGTGGGTAGGAATGTTTTTGAAATTACTACGTCCCCCAACACTAGGTCAGGGGAGCTACGAGGGGCCCATGAGGGTGGGGGTGCGCCCTACCCCCCTGTGCGTGCCCTCCTTCCTGGTGGCCGCCTCGTTGCGTCTCCGACTTCATCTCCAAGTCTTCTTGTTTCCTTTCGGTCCAAGAAAGATCGTCGCGAAGGTTCCATTCCGTTTGGACTCCATTTGGTATTCGTTTTCTGCGAAACTCTAAAATAGGCAAAAAAACAGAAACTAGCACTGGGCCATCGGTTAATAGGTTAGTCCCAAAAATAATATAAAATAGCATATAAATGCCTATTAGACATCCAAAACAGATAATATAATAACATGGAACAATAAAAAATTATAGATATGTTGGAGACGTATCAAGCATCCCCAAGCTTAATTCATGCTCGTCATCGAGTAGGTAAATGAGAAAAACAGAATTTTTGATGTGGAATGCTACCTAACATATTTGTAAATGTAATTTTCTTTATTGTGGCATGAATGTTCAGATCCGAAAGATTCAATACAAAAGTTTAATATTGACATAAAAATAATAATACTTCAAGCATACTAACAAAGCAATCATGTCTTCTCAAAATAACATGGCCAAAGAAAGGTATCCCTACAAAATCATATAGTCCGGCTATGCTCTATCTTCATCACACAAAATACTTAAATCATGCACAACCACGATGACAAGCCAAGCAATTGTTTCATACTTTTGATGTTCACAAGCCTTTTCAATCTTCACGCAATACATGAGCGTGAGCCATGGATATAGGACTAAGGTGCAATAGACTATGGTGGTTGTGGAGAAGACAAAAAGGAAGAAGATAGTCTCACATCAACTAGGTGTATCAACGGGCTATGGAGATGCCCATCAATAGATATCAATGCGATTGAGTAGGGATTGCCATGCAATGGATGCAGTAGAGCTATAAGTGTATGAAAGCTCAAAAAGAAACTAAGTGCGTGTGCACCCAACTTGCTTGCTCACGGAGACCTAGGGCATTTTGAGGAAGCCCATCATTGGAATATACAAGCCAAGTTCTATAATGAAAATTCCCACTAGTATATGAAAGTGACAAAAATAGGAGACTCTCTATAAGGAAGACCATGGTGCTACTTTGAAGCACAAGTGTGGAAAAAGGATAGTAACATTGCCCCTTCTCTCTTTTTCTCTCATTATTTTTGGGCCTTCTTCTTTTTTTATGGCCTCTTTTTCTTTTCTTTTTTTATTTTTCATCTGGAGTCTCATCCCGACTTGTGGGGGAATCATAGTCTCCATCATCCTTTCCTCACATGGGATGCTCTAATAATGAAGATCATCACACTTTTATTTACTTACAACTCAAGAATTACAACTCAATACTTAGAACAAAATATGACTATATGTAAATGCCTGCGGCGGTGTATCGGGATGTGCAATGAATCAAGAGTGACATATATGAAAAAAATATGAACGGTGGCTTTGCCACAAATACGATGTCAACTACATGATCATGCAAAACAATATGACAATGATGATGCGTGTCTAATAAACGGAACAGTGGAAAGTTGCATGGCAATATATCTCAGAATGGCTATGGAAATGCCATAGTAGGTAGGTATGGTGGCTGTTTTGAGGAAGGTAATGGTGGGTGTATGGTATCGGTGAAAATTGCGCGACACAAAAGAGGCTAGCAATGATGGAAGGGTTAGAGTGCGTATAATCCATGGACTCAACATTAGTCATAAAGAACTCACATACTTATTGCAAAAACCTATTAGTTATCGAAATGAAGTACTACACACATGATCCTAGGGGGATAGATTGGTAGGAAAAGACCATCACTCGTCCCTGACTGCCACTCATAAGGAAGACAATCAATAAATAAATCATGGTCCAACTTCATCACATAACGGTTCACCATACATGCATGCTATGGGAATCACAAAATTTAACACAAGTATCTCTGAAATTCACAACTACTCTACTAGCATGACTCTAATATCACCATCTTCATATCTCAAAACAACCATAAAGAATTAACCTTCTCATAGTATTCAATGCACTTTATATGAAAGTTCTTATTATATCCATCTTGGATGCCCATCATATTAGGACTAGTTTTATAACCAAAGCAAATTACCATGCTGTTCTAAAAGACCCTCAAAATAATATTAGTGAAGCATGAGAGTTCAACAATTTCTATAAAATAAAACCACCGCCGTGGTCAAAAGATATAAGTGAAGCACTAGAGCAATATTACCTAGCTCAAAAGATATAAGTGAAGCACATAGAGTATTCTAATAAATCACGATTCATGCGTATCTCTTCCAAAAGGTGTGTACAACAAGGATGATTGTGGTAAACTAAGAAGCAAAGACTCAAATCATACAATACGCTCCAAGCAAAACACATATGATGTGGTGAATAAAAATATAGCCTCAAGTAAAGTTACCAATAGACGAAGACGAAAGAGGGGATGCCTTCCCGGGCATCCCCAAGCTTAGGCTTTTGGTTGTCCTTAAATTTTACCTTGGGGTGCCTTGGGCATCCCGATTCTTAGGCTCTTGCTACTTCTTATTCCAAATTCCATCAAATCCTGACCCAAAACTGGAAAACTTCACAACACAAAACTCGACAGAAAATCTCATGAGCTTCGTTAGTATAAGAAAATAAATCACCACTTTAACGTACTGTTGAAAATCATTATTTATTTATATTGGTGTAATATCTACTGTATTCCAACTTCTCCATGGTTCATACCCCCCGATACTACTCATATATTCATCAAAATAGGCAAACAACACGCGAAAAACAGAATCTGTCAGAAACAGAACAGTCTGTAGTAATCTGTATATCGAATAGTTATGTAACTCCAAAAATCCATCCAAATTAGGAAAGCTTTAGAAATTTGTGTACCAATCCAGATAAAAAGAATCAGATCAAAATCACGTTTCTGTGGATTTACAAAACTAATTTACTAAGCGCAAAGGTTTCTGATTTTCAGCAGGATCAACACAACTATCACCGTAAGCTATCCTAAAGGTTCTGCTTGGCACAAACACTAATTAAAACTTAAAACCACATCTACCAGAGTATAGATGAATTATTTATTACTAAACAGGAGCAACAACAAAGAACAAAAATAAAATTATGTTGCCTCCCAACAAGCGCTATCCTTTAACGCCCCTAGTTAGGCATAAAAACACGAATAGATCTAGGTATTGCCATCTTTGGTATGCAATTCTTCAATTGAACACGTATAGTCCTTAGCAGACTCTTTGGGCTTATCAATGATTAAATTCTTAGGCAATAAATCGAGAAATTCATTTACGGCAAAAGGTTCCTTAATAATATCGAAAAGATTGGGGTGAACACTTATTGATTTGAGACCTTCATTTTCCTTACTAGAAGGTTCACCCTTATTCTTAGGAACATAGATAAACTTGGCAATTTTGGCAATAGGAAGATTTGAGGTATTTTTAACAACTAAAAAAGTGGAACCCAAGTTGGTAATAATATCTTCGAATTTATCAATTCTAGTAGAATGATCTGTCTTTTCGTTAACTATGGGTTCCATTTCTCTAAGATTCTTTGGAGTAACTCCTACCTTAGATCCATATTGAGTAATTTGATTATGAATCTTTTTATCCAAATTTTCTATCAACTCTACAGTAACAATTTTATTCTCAATTATCAAGTCTTTGCATCACATGTTCCAATGTTAAAATAGTTCCATTGACCAAAAGAGGAGGTGGGCCTAACAAATCTGGCATTACAAGAATCAAAAGTGTGGCTTCCCAAGAAATTCCCTCCAGTAATGATGTCAAGAACATATCTATTTCAAGGAGTAATGCCTACAATAAATTGCGGAGAAGAACAGAAGTAGATTGCTTTCTAGTACGTCTATTTTGAGCATTGCAAATTCTATACCAAGCATCTTTTAGATTTTCTCCCTCCCTTTGTTTAAAATTGAGGACTTCATTATCGGGAGTACTGACAACGATAGGAGGACTAGCCATGAAGGCGAATCAATAAATCTCACACACGAGCACACGAGAAGCAAGCGTAAAGAGACAAACAGAAGAGGGGCAAAGAAAAGGCAAAAGTTTTCAAAAATTGTTTTAAAACTGGGGGAGAGGAAAACGAGAGGCAAATGGCGAATGGTGTAATGCAAGGGAGAAGAGTTTATGATTGGTACTTGGTATGGCTTGACTTGATGTAGATCTCCCTGGCAACAACGCCAGAAATCCTTCTTGCTACCCCTTGAGCTTGCGTTGGTTTTCCCTTGAAGAGGAAAGGGTGATGCGGCAAAGTAGCGTAAGTATTTCCCTCAGTTTTGAGAACTAAGTTATCAATCCAGTAGGAGACAATGCAGAAGTCACCGAATACCTGCACAAACAATCAACAACTTGCACCCAACGCGACAAAGGGGTTGTCAATCCCTTCACGGTCACTTGCAAAAGTGAGATCTGATAGAGATAGACAAACGGTAAAGTAAATATTTTTGGTATTTTTGGTTTATAGATTGGAAAGTAAAAGATTGCAAAATAGTAGTTCAGAAACTAGCAAGATGTAAATGAGATTAAATAATATGGAAAACAGACCCGGGGGCCATAGGTTTCACTAGTGGCTTCTCTCAAGATAGCAAATATTACGGTGGGTGAGCAAATTACTGCTGAGCAATTGATAGAAAAGCGCATAGTTATAATGATATCTAAGGCAATGATCATGAACATAGGCATCACTGCTATGTCAAGTAGACCGACTCCTGCCTGCATCTACTACTATTACTCCACACATCGACCACTATCCAACATGCATCTAGAGTATTAGGTTCATAAAGAATGGAGTAACGCATTAAGTAAGATGACATGATGTAGAGGAATTAACTCAAGCAATATGATGAAAACCCTATCTTTTTATCCTCGATGGCAACAATACAATACGCGCCTTGCTGCCCCTACTGTCACTGGGAAAGGACACCACAAGATTGAACCCAAAGCTAAGCACTTCTCCCATTGCAAGAAAGATCAATCTAGTAGGCCAAACTAAACCGATAGTTCGAAGAGACTTGCAAAGATATCAAATCATGCATATAAGAATTCAGAGAAGAACCAAATAATATTCATAGATAATCTGATCATAAATCCACAATTCATCAGATCTCGGCAAACACATCACAAAAGAATATTAGATCGAATAGATCTCCAAGAACATCGAGGATAACATGGTATTGAGAATCAAAGAGAGAGAAGAAGCCATCTAGCTAATAACTATGGACCCAAAGGTCTGTGGTAAACTACTCACGCTTCATCTGAGAGGTAATGGTGTTGATGTACAAGCCCTCCGTGATCGTATCCCCCTCCGGCAGGATGCCGGAAAAGGTCCCTAGATGGGATCTCATGGGTACAGAAGGTTGCGGCGGTGGAAAAGTGGTGTCGTTGCTCTCCTTGATGTTTTCAGGGTATTAGAGTATATATAGGTGAAGGGACTAGGTCATGGGAGCCATGAGGGGCCCATGAGGGTGGGGGCGCGCTCTACCCCCCTGGGTGCGCCCTCCTGCCTCGTGGCCACCTTGTTGCGTCTCCGACTTCATCTCGAAGTCTTCTGGTTTCGTTTCGCTCGAAGAAATGTCATCGCAAAGGTTTCATTCCGTTTGGACTCCGTTTGGTATTCCTTTTGTGCGAAACTCTAAAATAGAAAAAAAACAGAAACTAGCACCGGGCCCTAGGTTAATATGTTAGTCCCAAAAATAATGTAAAATATCATATAAATGCCTATTAAACATCCAAAACAGATAATATAATAGCATGGAACAATAAAAAATTATAGATACGTTCGAGATGTATCAGCCCTACCAAATGCGTCAACTACACATTCACACATGTTACATCACGTACCCCATTGATCTAAAATGCCCTCTGTTCATGTTTATTTCGCATACAACATTCCATTTGAATAAAGTGTGACCAAAAAATTATTTTAGAATTTCTACATATATACAACATTACAAAGTTATATGGAGGAGTATGAACGTTAATTTGCATTGCATGGTCCCCACAATGATATTTATTCCACCCTATGAATTTTTTTATTTTTATACTATATATAAAGTTAGTCATAATAAAGAAAAACGAAGAGCATCTCTCTCTCCATCGCGTACACCCCCTCTACGCCCCTTTTACGTACAGACACAAACTATCTCCAGGTCCTCTAAAAGTACGCCCCAGCACATTCACGCATGTTTAATATTTCTCTCGCAATATATACAATGACGACCATTGTATTTCAAGCGAAAGCATGATATGTACAGTGACTTCGGAATCCACTCATTACGGTCACCATTTACGTTTTGTGGTTATTATATAGTCACGGTCTCATCGTACAGCTCTGTATTTGCTCAAGCCACGACTAGTTGACCAGTTAAATGCTCCACGTGGCACCTCTAGTGTTGCATCACATTATCTCACTACCATTGGGCCCACCTGTCAGCGTGTATCTACTCTACATCTACACTCTAACTAGCAAGATGCCCGTGCATTGCACGGAACATCAAGATACTTTTTTTTACAAAACACCTGCTGTGATTGACCCATGTGGGAGTAATCCCATGTGTAAAAACTAATGATATCTCGAGAAATAGGAGAGATAAGGTGAGGAGGAGTGGGGTGTGGTGGTGATTGGTGGTCGAACTGAACGGAGGCATGGGGATGGATGACACCGACATCGGCCATCCTGCTAGATTCTTCCAAAGGCTTACTCTTTTAATTGCTCAACAATGAAGTTGTGGGAGATAAGGATGAATGAGGGAAGGCCGTATCTGCAAATGTGGAGAGAGGTGCGGGTATCTTTTTGAAAAATTGCCATAGTTTACTTTCTATATGTTAGATATAGATCAGACGGTCTATATTGCAAGATGGAGATAAGATAAAAAACAGAGTTGGTGATGATGGTGTGCCTGCCATCCTGCAATATATGCCGTCTGATTTATATCTGACGGATAGGAACGAAACTATGGCAATTTTGCAAAAAGGTACCCACACACCTCTCCACATTTGCAAATAAGGCCTTCCCTCGTTCATCCTTTTCTTTCACAAGATAAACTACTCATACAAATGCATCTTGATGTTACGTGCAACGCACGAGCATCTTGCTAGTATGAATGAAAACAAATAATAATAAAATATTAGACAGTGGTTCGAAGTCATGACCGCGGGCACAACGGACAAGGTGGCCTTGTATTGGTATGCTGAGCCGTCTGTTTTAACACACATGAGCCGGTGTGGTGATTATACACACACGCGCACGCATGCACACGAACTTCATGCACGCAACACCCACACGAACACACGTAGCCACACACGCACGCAATACTCACACGTACACATGCAGCCATGCACGCACGCAACACTCACACGTACACACGCAGCCACACATGCACGCAACACTCACACGCACACAGGCACACATGCATGCACACACCACACGACCAACACACACTCTCACGCTCAAGTGCTCAACCTACACGTGCATGCGCACACATCAGGCCCTGACAGACACATACACAACCAGGTGGTTCCCGTGCACGGGTTGGAGCCTTGTCACGCCTGCGTAAATTTGTGTTTATATGACCTTTTTCCTATGCGAACTGACAGGTGGGACCCACAAGGAACATGGTCAATTTAACGAGTCAACATATTGCCACACAAACTATTTGGTTGGTCAACAGAATGCAATCCGATGCTGAACGTTGAGCAAGTGACCGTATAATCACCGCAAAACATATACAGTGACCGTAATGAGCGTATTATGAAGTCCGGTGACCGTATTACACTTTTCTCTCTAAAGGCCCTCCAAAACTACATCTCTACACGTTCTCGCATGTTACATCTAACAACTATGCAATATAACACTACTACTACACTCTAACACAATAAATCATATGTGTTTTTAGTTCTACTAGATCTCATATTATTACTTAATTATTCAGTTTGCATACATTAAAATTGCCTTTGAAATGTATGGCCAGTATTATCTACCGCGTGGGAAAAATCCTGCCCTTTCCTGTTTAATCGGGTTTGTATCGATGGATCATGTGAAACAACAAAACTATAGTACTATTACTACAGTACAAGCAATAGTTCACTGGGCCGCTGTGTCTTGTACTCCTCTGTCGCAAGAGTGGAGTGCTCGCTTTCATAATGTTCTGGTCCCTTCCATTGACATGTGGCACATCATGCTACCAGGTCCACGTGCCATACCAAAATACAGTGCATAGCAGCAGGGGCGAAGCACCCCAGTCATGGCGCCGGTGTAGTAATGAGCAATGAGGCGTCAAATCACAAAGGTGCACTTTTCCCGTAGTTAAGTTGGAGGGACGAAGTAATAATGCTATGAAAAGAAGTTGGAGGGACGAAGCAACCATCATTTCAGTTGTTATTGAATCTGCTTCTCCCTTATCTTATTCAAGTTGACCACGTGTCGCTTCTGTCGTTGTTCTGCCTCATGTGGGACACGGATCGGCTTGGTAAAGCACTGACACGTGGGACCCCATGTTAGCAAACCGCCAGGCCAACATCCTCTAAAAAAAGAAACCTCCCCCACCATCCACGCGGCAAAATCACCTCATTTTTACTAATCTTAATACTATAATGTTTTAGATCAATATAATTGAGATTTGTATAGATAACACACAGGAGCAAAACCAAGTGGTACAGTTAAGGGCATCCACAATGTGTAGCCAGATTTGAAAATAGCTTTTAGCATCGATGGGAAGCATTGTGGACGGTGCTGCGAAAGCCAAAAAGATGGAACCGAAGCTCCCTAATTGATTGATTGAAGGAATAGAAAATGCAACGTCTCTCCTCTTTCTCCCGTGCTTGGACGCATGTACAATATAGAGTATAGAGTCTACTCCCATGTCCCTTCTATCAAAAATCACAATGCAGTGAGGCGTCAAATCACAAAGCATGGATGAAGCAACCATCATTTCACTCTTCCCTGACTCCACTTCTCCATCATCTTCTTCGAGAAACCACCTCACCTCACTAAGCTGGACGAACGACGCTACTGTGTAGTACTAGTGCATTTACGCGTACTTTGGTTCAACGAACTTCCTGGATGCAAATAAGGCGGTTGTATGGGCTTGCAGGCGGCACTTGCGAACGACTTACCATGGTTTCCCTCAATGGTGTTCTCCATTGAATGCACTTCACCAAACCACAATGTTCGAGATATTGTCGACAGCACCGCAATGGGGAAGGAAGTCAAATAGTTACTACCTCCATTTTTTGTACATAAGGCCAGTATATCAAAATTAAAATTTGCATAAGGCCACTAACACTAATCGAGGCAAAATTGATGGGGTTTGCCTCGTACTAGCAACCAAGGACATTAATATACCCTTGCATGCATGCGGAAGTGAGAAGGTTTGTTTGCATGGCACTGCATTAATCTATCTATGAGGAGTGATATGGTTAGCTCTTTGGGCGTTGCAGAAAATAATACGCATTAATTGGCACGTCAAACGAGGATTTGTATCGATCAATACCGCGAAGGAAAACCCTGCCTTTCTTTTTTAACACAAGTACTACTCTTACATACGTACTTGTATCATGTTTGGGTTTAGGCCTTACATTGCCATACTTCGCCACACATTTTTGCCAAGCTTGCCTAAAGTTTTTCAAAATGAAAAAGGAGATACACTTGCGCACGGCTGTCGCAGTCACACCGCACCCTCACACAATCGCTCCTCCACGCCGCGGTCGCAGCACACCCTCACACAGTCGCTCCTGCACGCCGCAAACGCAACCAAGGGAATACATCCTCATTGACACATGCTACCGCATGTGATCAAACCAAACTCAGCTATCCTACCGCTAACACATAATTTTCGTTCATACAATATTTTTATCCAACCGCATGTTGGGGAAGATCCGTACGGCCCATGCGGTGGTTTGTTAGGAGACGTAGGATATTCATCCAACCGCGTGAAATGGTCTACAGACCGAAATGATGAAAGTCAAGCGACTTGCATAAATATATGTTTTTACACAGCAAAAGATCCCTAAAAACAACAACATAAAGAAAAACTATCACTGCTCGCGGAATGAGATGGACTCGTCGTCTTTGGATGCCGGCACGAACCAGTTCTAGCTATCGACGTGTGTCTCCGCACCGTGGTTCTCCTCGGCCTCTAGCTACTTGCTCACGCAGAGCGTGCGGTCGCTCTGCACGGATGAGATCACCGCTCGGTTAAAGTCAAGGACATCCGGTTCCGCCTGCAGGAGGGCCTCGATGGCAGCAGCATCCGCGTGCTCCATGTCGAGTTGAGCCTCCGCCACCCAGTTCAAGTCCAGGACGTCCAGTTCCGCCTACAAGAGGGCCTCGATGCACTACAAAAAAATACACTTCCGTGATGATACGTGTTTGTCACAGTAGGTCGCGTTTTTTGTCATGCATGTACATCCATGACGATTTTATAATAGAATCAAGATAGTCATACATGTGTTGTCGTAGAAGTGTTCCATGACATTACCAAAATTATCATCACGGAAGTGTCCACTTCCATGACGATAAATTGCACGTCACAAAAGTGCTTTCGTCAAGGGTGACCGACACGTGGCATCCACCGTAACGGAACGGTGTTAAGCTATCGGGTCGAGTTTTTGATCTGATAACCCGTTAACAGCCCCGACCAATGGGGATTTTCCACGTGTAAAATCATCATTGGCTGGAGGAAACACATGTCAGCTCATCGTTGGGACAGATGTCATCCACTCATTGGACAGAAGGCGCCTATGATACGTCGACACGTGGCACGACCCAACAGAGGCCCATTCCTGTGAAAAGGCCGGCCCGTTTGACTTGGTCAAAAGGTGGCGGGCCGGCCAATGGAAAGCCTGTTAATGGCATGTTCGCATATAGCCCATTTACAGCCCGCCAACCCAAGGCCCGTTACGCCCTATCCGAATTAGGCCCAGTAGCGTCATCTGGGCCATCCAATATGATTCCAGCCTGTTTTCACTTCTGGCCCATGTATAGCCCATGACGTCTTTCGGCCCATATGAGGCCCTATGTAACTCTTGGCCCATTAACGACCCGTGGTGAAACTGGCCCGTAATGAACAGTGTATCACTTTACACCCATTAAAGGCCCATGGTGAAACTGGCCCGTAATGAATAGTGTATCACTTTATACCCATTAATGGCCCGTTGATCCATTGGGCCTTTTCCAGCCCATGTTATCTTTCGGCCTTCTCAAAGCCCATTTATTCTTGGGCTCATTTCCAGCATTCGTTTACTTACGGCCCGTTACTGTCATTTTCTGCTTGTGGGCCAAATTCAGCCCATGGTTACAGTTGGCCCGTTTGTGGTCCATTAATACGTTGGGCCGTTTTCATAGCGTCATCTTATACGGCCTATTAACGATGGCCCGTTATGGTCGGCCCATGAACGAACAATTCCAACTCTAGCCCGTTTACAACCATAATGCGGGCTTTTATTGGCCCATGTTTGGCCAATCGATCATACGGCCCGTATAAGGCCCATTGATGATACGACCCGTAGAAGGCCCATTGTTTCTACGGCCCATAGAAGGCCCATTGTTTCTACGGCCCGTAGAAGGCCTACTGTTTCTACGGCCCGTAGAAGGCCCACTGTTTCTACGGCCCGTAGGAGGCCCAGTGTCACTACAGTAAATATTAGCCCATGGTTATTGTGGCCTAGTTTTAAAAAATAGGTTATTGCAGCCATTAGCAAACCGCGGAAAAAGAACTGCACTGACTACAAGCAAACATATAAACAAGACAACAAGGAAATAAATAAGCAAGCAACTTATGCTAGGCTATCACGGCTATTACACATATTACATCCACTAGGCATCAAAGTTCGCCACCAGTACAAACATAAGGAACAAAGCGGCATATAAGCACCGCAGCAAAACAAGTCCAATACTAAAACCACTTCAGAAGAGTTCAAGAAACAATATCCCGGGTACCCATAATGCTGGCAAGATGCTTAGGAAGCTTATTAACTTTCTCTTGTTTGGCGCTTAAATCCTCCAGCGCTTGCTGTTGCACAAGAAAGCATGCATCTGAATTCTCCAGGGACTTCCTCAGTCCTTCGGCTTCTTGTCGCAGCACAGCTGACTGATGCCTTTCAGCTTGTAGCTGAGACTGAAGAAGCCGGAGTGATTTAGGCAGCAAGTTCGAAGAGCTTGTGCCAGCGGTACTGGCCAGTAACTCGAACACTACATCAACGCAGGACTGTGGGGTTTTCTCACTGTCTACAAGATCGTTTTTATCACCTTTCTTAGAGACCAACAGGGTTGTCTCACTATCTTGAACCTTATCTGCATTACTTTCTCTACCATTGCATAGTGGGGTGCTCTTCTCCAATATTCTGTTTGCATACTACAAGAGAAAGAAGCAGACACATCACAGGTTTAGCTTCTAGTATACGAAACTCATTTTGGTAAACCGGTTCAGTAGTAAGGTGGACAGGATAACAACATGAAACAAACATATATCTATGTACTATGGTCACTGTATTGTCCATATCATTCTAAGTTATGTTCCCTAATCAAGATAGAGACATAGTTCAACTCATATATTTTTAAGACACGGAAGCATAGACAGAATACAAGTGTGAGAAACTACACAACATTGGCAGCACTCGTAATGTGCATCACATGAGAACATAATTGTTTATACAACTTAAACTGAAATCAATATAGAGCAAGAAGTTAGAACAGCAATCCAGTTAAAGAAATAGGTTTAAAACATACCTGTTTTTTGACCTGTTTAAAACATACCTGTTGCGCCATTGGAGTTTCAATTGGATCCTTCAAATTCGAAAGTAGTTGGTATGAGTAAATACAGTGATGCAACAGCAAAGGAGTATGGACCATAGCTACGGAATCTGACCTGAGAACAGTTGCTCTTCTTCTTTAAACATGGAGTTTGGGTTAGCTGTGGTGGTCTTCGTGATTTGGGCACGGCAGTAGCTTTACAAACTCCTCGTGTGGGGGTACTCTATGGTGGACATGGTGCTTTGTTAACTATAAGTGGGTTACTATCCGCTGGGGTTGCGGTTAGATGTGTTGTAGCTGGTTCTCTGCTCAACAGTGTAAGTGTGCAATCTGGAAGAGTCTAGATTATGTGTGGTGGGGCTAGTTTGTGGGCCAGTACAACCATAGTTCTATCTACATCGATGGGTAGCATTGTATTTTGTGAAGAACAGGTTTTTGCTCCCATAGATACTGCCATCACCCCCTCCAATTCAAATGGCTGATAAACAAGAAAAGAAATTGAACGTACATACATTGTATGATAGACAGATGTGGTAATTCACATATATGTTTTCTAACCAAACAGGACAGCATGACACAATTTCACATATATGATGCCTAACTAAACAGGATAGCATGACACAATTTCAGATATATGATGGATAACGTAATAGGATATAATGGCATAATTCAACATATGATGAGTACCTAAACAGGATGACATGACAAAACTATATGATGTCTTTCTAAAATAGGTTGGGATGAAATAATTCACATACATGTTGTCTAAGTATACAGGAGGGCATGATATAATTGACATAATTGATTCATATACTAAGCAGCTGGCACTCGCATGTATGATCTCTAAACTAAGCAGATAGAATTCAATATTGTGCATATGATGTCTAAACTAAGCAATGCGAGACACCATATGCATCATATGAGAAATATAAACATTGCAACTTAGAGCATACACCTCAGGTGGGATATAGGACTAGTCATCTGTCTTTGAATCCTCCTCTGAGGAGCTCCCTGTAACCATCGAGATATATGCTTCAACAGGTACCATTGCCTGCTCTGAAGGCCTTGTTTTCACTCCAGATTTTTCCATAACCGGCTCAAATGGCTGATACACATGAAGAGTAGTTCAATATACACAGATTGTCCACAAATGGAATACGTAATGAAAAAAAAAGATGGCATGAGATAATTCACATATATGATGCCTGGCTCCATGGCGGTGCATAATTCACATATATGATAACTGGATGAAAAACATGGCATTGCATAATTCACATATCTGATATAGAAAGCAAACAGGAGGCGGCATTCACAAAAAGCATGTCTAATCTAAGCAGATGGCATGGCAATGCAAGACACCATATGCATAATATGAGCAATATAACCGAGCCAAGTTAGAGCATGCACCTCGGGGGGGGGGGGGGAATACGACTGGTCATATCTCTCTGAATCCTCCTTTGAGGAGCTATCTATAACCAGCAAGAAATCTGCATCGACAGGTAGCACTGACTACTTAGAAGACCTTGTTTTCACTCCAGATTTTCCCATGACTGACTCAAATGGTTGATGCACAGGAAGAGTAGATGAATGTATAAACATTGTTGACAAATGGAATACATTATGGAAAAAATATGGCACGATACAATTCACATATACGATGACTGGCTAAACAGGATGGCATTGCATGATTCACGTATATGATGCCTGGCTAAAGAAGATGGCATTGCATAATTCCCATATACTCCCTCCGTTCCTAAATATTTTTCTTTTTAAAAATTTCAAATGGACTACCACATACGGATGTATATAGACATATTTAGAGTGTAGATTCACTCATTTTGTTCCGTATGTAGTCACTTGTTGAAATCTCTAAAAAGACAAATATTTAGGAATGGTGGGAGTATGATATAGAAAAAAACAGGTGGCATTCACACAAAGCAAATCTAAACTAAGCTGATGACATATAAGATGTATAATGTAAGCAATTCAAGGCGCCATATGCATGATATGACCAACACCAGCATGCCAGGTTAGAGCAAACACCTCAAGTGGTAAACAGGCGTGGTCGGCTCCTTCTGAATCTCCATCTGAACAGTTATCTTCCTCTGGAATACAATATGGAAATGTGGGAGAGGGGGGGCACTTCGCCCACCATGGAGCGGCATCTGCATGACATTATATTCGCACGCAACAGTCTTCTCTTTTTCTCTACATGTTCAGTATGATTGTGTACAATATCTGACATGCATAATTAAAAAAATAGTTAGATTTTGTAAGGCCTAAGGGCTGCATGCAAAAATCAAGACTGATGGTAGCAAACGAGTGGATGGATCCAAATGTAATGATAGCAGGTAGATTATAGCTTCAGTTTAAAAAGATAGACAATGGATCATCTATTGTTTGTTGCCCACCCAACATGAACCACATAGAAGACCCCAGATGAACCAGATAGTAGACAAATACTATTCATTGCTGGCTCGATATGAGACCCATGGGCAATTCAAAACTTAAGTGTGAACGATAAAGTAGCAGGTAATAATAATCGATGTATAACGTAGGCAAACACGAAAGACTGCGACCTCTCTTCCGAAACTATGTAGTCCTCAGGTTCATCTGCTCAGTCAATGATGGTAATGCAGTTGGCGTGGCTACCGGCAACAGGGAAGATGATCTGAGGCGGCAAAAGAAAGTCTGCAGGGGAGATCTCTGCTGCAGTGAACGCTTCTGTCGATGGTGCACCGCAGGTGGGGTGGATGACGGCACGGCAGGAGGAGGACATAACACATAGAGTTTTCTTTGACGCCTATCTGAAAATGAAGTAAATCTATAAGGGATCCTTAGAATTGGAGGATTCTATAAACGCATGGACAGGAAAAACATATGAATAGGATAGGAATGCACGTGCAAAACAGAGCATTTGGAAACATAGGATTTCAGTCAACCGGTGTTTGGATCACATGAATTGGAAGAACAGAGGAATGGATAAACAAAGTGATGCAACGAGTGTACAACCTCTTTGGTATAGCCTTGTGGACCTCGGCATCATTGGGTTGGATGTGGAGGATGGTGATGATGTTGGTGTGACTGTCGGAGGCGGGGAAGAAGATCCGAGGCCTCTGGAAACGGCGCCGAGGGTACTGCTCCGCTGTGATGGACGGTTTCGTCGTTGGAGCAGCTCTGCTAAGGTGTACGGCGACGAGGCTGAAGCATGACAAGACAGACAACGTTAATCTGAAGTGGGACCCTAATATCATCTGCAATAGATGATGTAAAATACATCAGCAAGAAGTGCTAGATGTAAAACGCATCAGCCACGCCACGGCCGCTCCGACAGATGCTGTAAGTACTGTTCACTCTAAACTTAACTAAAGAAAATGAACTTCATAGTCGAAACTGAATTTTACTGTTCAAACTGATGGAACTAGTAACAGAGCATTGCAATAGATGTTTAGGGCGTTTGAGCACTAGTAGCAGAGAAGCAGTGATCTAAATCAGCACACGCTCGAGCAGGGAACACACTAGCAGAGAGCAAGTCGTGCGGTAGCACCTCAAGCAAGTGCTAAAGATGCAACTCCTGTAGCTGCCGGAGGTCGTGCAGCAGCAGCAGTAGCGCAAGCAAGAGCAAGAGCAGAGCAACAACACAAATGAAAGCAGGAGCAGTGCAACAGCGCGACCGACAACAAGAACAGAGCCGCAGCACGAGCGAGAGCCGGAGCAGCTGCAGCTAGTGTTGTTGTGGAAGTCGCCGCCGAGGAAGCAACGACATGGGGGAGAGACGTCGTGGATGATGTGGACGGCGACGGCGCCGTCGATGGAGACACGCCATGTCTTCTTGGTATCGAGCACCGGCAGCCCCGTGAGATCGAATAAAAGATAAAATGCAGCGGTGAGTGCAGGACCTCCTTGGTGGCGCCGAGTTGGCCTCGGCTTCATCAGAGGAATTCGCAAGGGTGCTACGGTTCCGGTGGGGCAGGTCAAGACGGCGCTGTGGGGATTGAGGTGGCGTGATAGACGAGGCGAACGTCGGGGCAGCTCCTTGGAGGTGGAGGATGGGACGGCTGATCCGGCGGGATGACGAGATCGACAACGGATCCTCATCCGGTGCGGTGGATGAGGGACGGCGAGCTGTTGCAGTGGACGACGTAGTCGGGGAAGAGTCTCCGGCTGGTCGGTGGTCGGGAGGCCGACGGAGGAGTGTGGGGTTTCGCGGGTTTTGGCGGCCTCGGTGTATGAATGGGGGGGCTAAGGGGGAGGGGGAACCAAGCTTAGGGACGCGCTTGTCCGAAATGTAGGGTAAGTCACCAGCATACCCCCACCGATTTTGACACCGCGACGTGGAGCTTCATTTCCGGCTGAGGGGTAGAAGGGGGATTTCGTGTGTCTGGGCTGCGGGAGCGATTTCGGATGAGGAGGGAGTTCTCGCGTGTGTCCAAATTTCGGGATAACATGGCGCGGCGCGGGTTGAAGAAGCGGGAGTTTCAAAGCAGGTGAGACAAAATATACTCGAGCTTTAAAATTTTGGGATAACAAGGTGCGGATTCCTTGTTCGGCAGAACAAACTTAACGTGTAAAAAAACAATTCATACAAGACACAAGAGAGTCATGTCCCCTTTTACTATATTGCTATAGATGCCATTGAAAAAACTACAAGAAAAATGTAAAAAAAAATCGGGAGAACAAGATTACCCTGCACAGTACCAAATCAATTCGCACTTCCCTCAACAACAACAAAAAACAAATCAATTCCCACCAAAGAAAGAGTAATGTCCCTTTTTATATGATTACAGATGCCATGATCTCGAATTTCAATTTTTGAGTCCACGTTATGTTGAATTCGAATATATAGTTAGGTGACCTTGCGGTTTATAATTGATGTAGTCATACATTTTGATCTTCCATCATATATGAACATTTTACTCCACCATGTGAACATATATATTGTCGTCTACCATATGGACTAAATTTGAATCAATTTTCCTTATTTGAATACGATTGTTGTCAAGTTACACAATAACTTAAATATTATCTTGATAACAAAAAACATGCATATAGCAGTAATCATATTTCACTATGAACTACATGTACCATACGCTCTCCAATTCAAATATTGTATCCATTTTATGTTGAATTCAAATCATAGTACATTATTGGTCTAGGTAGCGAGATGTTCGGGATAATCTAAACCCTATTTTCATACGTATAATTTTTGGCTGAATTGGGACAAGTTTTGGTATAAGACTCTTGCAAAACCAGAGATTCTCTCAACAAGCCTCATGGTTCCGAGAGGGAACATGTCACCTTTGTGTGCGAAACGATATACGCTGCCTCCCCCCTGATTTTATTTACAAAGGCAACATAAGTCAAATTAATGTGCATAAGTCAAATTCGAACTACAAGCACATGCTCTCGTGCACCAAAGTTGGTTGAAAAATCACATTTGTGTCCTCGGGTGAATTTCTAGGTCCCATGCAAGAAATGAGAATAAAATTAAAACATTTGGGCATCGTGGCTCGGCTGAGAACATTGAGAAACTTGGTTTTAAAATTCTTGTAAATCTAAAACACGTCTGAAAATCATGAAACTTGGCATGGGTGTCATGTCATGGTACTACCATGTTGTGGTAAAAAATTTGGTCGAATAGGAACAGATTTTGGTATAAGCTTCTTGCAAATCGAAGCTTCTCTCAAGAAGGCTCGTGGTTCTGAGAGGGAACGTGCCACCTTTGAGTGCGAAACGATATGCGTTGTCCCCCTTGAGTTTATTTACAAAGGCAACATAGAACTACATGAGTGCCTTGTTAAATTTTGGAATTATTCCGTTTTTGTTTGGCCTTATTTACACATTAATTGAGTTTTTGTTCATTTAATGTGCATAATTCAAATTTCAACTACAAGAACATGCTCCCGTGCACCAAAGTTGGTTGAAAAATCACATTTGTGTCCTCGGATGAATTTCTACTCCCTCCTTCCATCTATATAGGTCCTAATGCATTTTTCAAGGCTAACTTTGACCAAACATTAGAGCAATAATATATGACATGCAACTTACACAAAGCATACCTTCAAATTTGTACGTCAAAGCAGCTTCCAATAATATAATTTTCATAGTATACATCTCATGTGCTATTAATCTTGTCAATAGTCAAAGGTTGTCTTGAAAAACACATTAGGCCCTATATAGATGGAAGGAGGGAGTAGGTCCCATGCAAAAAATAAGAATAAAATTCAAACATCTGGGCATCGTGGCTCGGTTAAGAACATTGAGAAACTTGGTTTTAAAATCATGAAACTTGGCATGGTGTCATGTCATGGTAGTACCATGCCGTGGTAAAAAAATTGGCCGAATAGGAACAAATTTTGGTATAAGCTTCTTGCAAATCGGAGCTTCTCTCAAGAAGGCTCGTGGTTCTGGGAGGGAACGTGTCACCTTTGTGTGCATAATTCAAATTTGAAATACAAGCACATGTTCCAGTGCACCAAAGTTGGTTGAAAAATCACATGTGTGTCCTCGGGTAAATTTCTAGGTTCCATGCAAGAAATGGGAATGAAATTCAAAATTTTGGGCATCGTGGCTGGGTTGGAAACATTGAGAAACTTAGTTTTTTAATTCCTGTAAATCCAAAACACGCATGAAAATAATGAAACTTGGCTTGGTGTCATGACATGGCACCTACATGTTGTGGTAAATTTGCAGTCTGATTTGCGAAGGCGCACACATTAACAATCAACAAAGTCATTTTGGAACAAGTGCTGTCATGTTACAATCGGAAACACAAGTATTATTGAAACCGTGGGCGTTCTACTTACTAGTACCATTTTCGTGCCGCCACGCGTCCCCATTTTTTATTAGCTAGGAGGCGCCATGCAGGGTAGCTATTTGAGTATGAGAGCCGTGCGATCAGACCCCTGCGCGTGCTTATCGGTAGGAGAGCCCTTTGACCTCCATCTGCTGTCCACCTCTCTCCCAAGGTCTCCATTAATGGCGCCCGAGCCTCTGTTTAATGGCGTGGCTATGTCTCACTCGACTGAGATTTAAGAGAGAAAAAAGAAAATCTGAAAGCACGGATCTTGATGTAAGATACGATGGACCTATATAGCATCTACTGCGACTTATAGCAAGACTGATGAATATATAAGGACGATTAATTTTTTTTATCAAAGAAGGGCTTGCCCCTTCCGATTTTCATTACTGAAAACCACCACAATTCACAAGAAGTTGAGCACAACTCCAGCCTAACACGAAGGACTAAAAGCTACCAGATTGAAATCGCAACATCCCAAGAGGCCAACAAAGGCCAAACATCCGTGCTAGAACCCAACATTTCACAACCGACGACACAATCCACATCCTAAACCAATTATTACATCAAAAGAAACCAGGAAACTGAAGGAAGCCCAGCAGCAACTAGAAGAACAGCAATGCCAGGGTCGCCACAGCAAGAGTTTTCTTCATTCCAGCCTCGCAACATTGATCTTCCATAGAAAGATAAGGACGATTAATTGTCTTACATAATTAGAAAGATAATTAAAAAAGCCACATGCAGCTACGCCCAAAATACACAAGGGCAAAAGAAGAAGGAAGACAAGGATCTGGCTCGCTAATCTCTACTTTCTTGATGCGTTGCTGCAGGCCGCGGGAACTAGTCTCCGCGGCGACCGGCGATGAGCTCTTTCGCGTCCTCAAGACGCTGCTTGAGAAATCCATGGATTCCTCTACCAGCCTTTGGCGCTCGTTGCGGAGCATGTCATTCTCGTCCATAAGTTTCTTGACGATGACGCCGGTCCTCTTCAACAAGGCACTGGTCTCCTCCTGCTGGTCTGCACTTCGGACGATCTTCTCCCTCAGCAGGTCGCGCTCGGCCCGGAGTCTCTCATTGCCCTCCCTTAGTTGCCAGATGACGCCGGTAGCCTATTCTGACGAGGCTTTCATGTCGTCCCGCAACCTCGCCCAGCCGGAGATCTGATCCATCTGGCTATGGACGATCGCATGCATGCGCCTGTAACAGTCATCGCCTGCCCGCGAGAAATTTTCCAAGGCCGCCGCGGCGCGGCGGGACATCTCTGCTGCATTCGTGGCGCGGCAGGACATCTCTGCTGCTTCCGCGGTGCGGCCGGACCAGTCTGCTGCATCAACGACACGGCGGGACCTCTGTGCTGCTTCAGCGGTGCGGCGTGACCTCTATGCTGCTACTTCCGTGTGGCGGGACATGTCGGCTGCTCTCGTAGCGAGGCGGGACATCTCTCGTGCTTCCGCTTCCATGCTCGCCTCTTCCTGGTGGCAATCTCTCGACCCAGAACTCACGCTGGCCATGGCAGACGCAAGGGAGGGATGCTGAATGACTTGTTTGTTTTTGTGGATGAGGAGTTGAGGAGGAATGTGCAGTCATCTTGGTATACTGGTATTTATAACCGAGTACTAATACGCTCCAAAGTGGGAAACCGTTTAGGTTGTGATCAGTGTGAACAGGTTTGCAATTCAATATAGCGTGGTACTAATATGCTCCTAAGTGGGAAACCGTTTAGGTTGTGATCGGTGTGAACAGGTTTGCTATTCAATAGAGCGTGGAGTAATTTGGAATGTGATGAGACGCAAGCTCAAAATTTATTGACAGTTCTAGTTTCGAAGTGCGGCACTATTCCCGGATGGAGTACTTCTTTTTCTACTCCCTCCTTTCCGGTTTTATAGGGTTTATCTCAAAATTTTAGTTTTTCCATTTTATAAGGCTCAATTTGGTTGTTCCCCAACACATGTTCAGATTCCAAGGTGCATTAAATCATTGCATGCAAGTATTAAAAGAAAATTGACCAATGCATGTACTTTATGCATGCATGCATTGCAATTAATGCATTGATAAACATAATTTTTTGAGAAAAACAAGAGCATTAATTAGGTTCTTTTGCAAACTACAAAAAATATTCCACCACTCACCATCTTGGTTGGTTAGATTTTTGAATTAATCCCTATAAACCGGAAAGGAGGGAGTACTGCTGTGTATGTGCAATAACTGGCACTGTCGTATACATATCCTACGGTTAATGGGGCGTTCGACAGGAATAGCCGCGTGGCGAGCTCTAGGCTAGTCTTTTTTTCAGACGCATTAAACCTATCTCTCGGGACTTCTCGCACGCACCATCGTGCCACCCACAAAAACTTGTACTCTGAGTTTAGTACTCCCTCCGTCCGGAAATACTTGTCATCAAAATGAATAAAATGGGATGTATCTAGACATATTTTAGTTTGAGATACATATCTTTTTATCCATTTTGATGACAAGTATTTTCGGACGGAGGGAGTACGTTATAAAGGAAGACAAGAGGTGCACGCATGCACTCGTCCTCTCACACACACGTCTGTTTTTTCTCGAAAAGGAGGATGATGACCCCGGGCCTCTGCATCTGGGAGTCACACACGCATCTGTAGCTACGAATTGTAGTGTTCTCAACCATCCGATTGGCTCTATCATGGATGTACCTATATACTAAAACATGTCTAGATACATCTATATTTTAACAAATGGAAGGCATGTATTGTGGAACGGAGGGAGTGCTTGTCATCAAAATGGATTAAAAAGGGACGTATCTAGAACTAAAATACGTCTACATACATCTCCTTTTATCCATTTTGATGACAAGTAGTACTTCTTACCCAAAGGAACTTTATATCCAACAGACACAAAATATCCGTTCGACTGTTGGAAATTACTGATTTGATGTCAAAGTAATTGCTGCATCGCCACCAAAACCCACCATTTCTTAAGCTAAAGTAGACCAAGGTAATCCCTATATTAGCATATTACTAAGATAAACAGAAGGCACTATAGAAACATTTAGGACGTGAGCTTGTCAATCTGAATGTGGAGGGACTAGCCCCGGCCAGCAGCTTGGGCGGAACTGTCAAGAAGGTCAGCTCCTGCACGTCGACGTCGCCGGGATCCTTGCTGCTTGTCACCTCCATTTCCACCTTGACGGCGTCAGTCGTGCCTTTGGGCTCCCCCGGCTGGCCGTTCGCGCATAGCTTGGCCACGTAGTGCGGCAATGGGGACGCCCCCGCTCTGATGCAGATGACCGACACGGCGATAGGCGCGCCGATGTCGAGCATGCTGCCGACCAAGAAAAACACGAGGCGGTCCTCCTCCGCGAACAGCAAGAGTCGTGGCTCCGATAGTGGCACTTGCAGCTGGAGCACCTTGCCGTACTGGATCCTGTGCATGGGCAGGGGATGCGCGGCGCTGATGTGGTGGTAGAGCGCCTGCGGCGGGCCTTCGTAGCCGCAGACGGGCACGGGGCATTTACAGGGCACGAGCGGACACACGCTCTGGTGATCAGCGAGGTTGTGGTAAGTGACGTAGAGCCCACGGCCTTTGTGCGGGCACTCCACCCTCACCGACGAAAGGATGGAGTCCCCCGCCGTGTTCCGCACGTCGAAGCCACCGCCGCGCTTGCACTTCTGGCACTGCCGCTAGTTCCTGGGGCGCTCGACGCGGCAGTCCGCGCAGGCCAGGTGCCATCCCTTGAACTGCAGAAATCAATCGAACAACACATCAATCAAGAAACCTGCACCTAGCTCAATCAGCCAAACGGACGAGGTGTATTTGAACCTCATACACTTGAGGCGTCAAGGGGCGGAGGCACAAGGGGCAGTGGAGCACGGTGAGGTCCATCGAGACCTTAGAGAGCTCCATCGTCGGGTCCTGTTCGGTCTGCATGATCTCGCCCTCCTCGTGCACAACCATTTCTCGACTTGGGCCGGGGTATTACAAAGCTTTACCGTCACATATTTTATACTCCCTGCTTTCCTAAATGTAAGTCTTTATAGAGATTTCACTAGGTGGACTACATACGGAACAAAATGAATGAATCCACACTTAAAATGCATCTATATACATCCGTATGTAATTCATAATGGAATCCCTACAAAGACTTATATTTAGGAACAGAGGGAGTACTACTTCAAGGTGCATTAAATCAACACATGCAAGTATCAAAAGAAGAGTCACAGCATGCATGCATGCGTTGTAATTAATGCATCGGTAAACGCAGATTATTGAAATATATCGAGTGCAGTGCTTTGATGTGTCGCCTCAACTCGTACATCAATGAGAAGTTTGATTATCCTCTCCCTCACGGATCTAACTACACCTGCCTTTGGCTGTATGACAAGTTGGCCACACACCTGTCGGGCCCACCTGTCATACACGCAAAGGCAGGAGCGTCCCTCCCTTGCCCATGAGCGTGGTGGCTGGCAAGACTAGGAGAAGCTTTTGCTACACGCTCTCCCTCCCGCACGCGGTGGACATGCAGCAGTTCAATCGGTGTCAGATCGCCAGAAGTGTACTGTAGTACTCCTCCAGTGTAGTAGTACTCCATCATTGTTTGACTTCCCGAAGAGGGGAAGAGCCAAGCGCAGCCCGGACGCTCGTGTGGCATCGTCATGTGTAGAGTAGTCTAGGATAGCATGTACCGTGCCTGTAAGCTTAAAATCGTTAAGGTCGGCTCCATGCTATGTGGCCGTCTCGAAGTTTTTTTAAAAAAATAAAATAGTCTTCTGGCCCTACCTGTCACCCTGGTGATTGTAGTTTGCACGCTCATCTGGTCAAGACAGGAATATATATTTTAATTTGTTTTTTTTGAAAAGGAGGGACTCCCCGACCTCTGCATCAGAACGATGCATACGGCCACATATATTTTAATTTGTGGTGGGTAAATGTTAGAGGTTGCAGCGAATATATTGTACACTGCAGGTCTTTCAGCCAAGTTTAGAGGCAAGCATGTGGGGCCAGTGCTATGATGTGTCGCGTCAACTCGTACAACGAGGAGAAGCTTGATTTTACTACACGCCTTCTCCCTCGCCCATGCGCGCGGTTGCTCGCAAATGAGGACATGCTTTTGCTTAGTAGTACTTCTACAACAAGCTATCCGTCCCGCTCGCGGCGGACGGACATGCAGAAGTGGATTCGACACTATAGAAGCAGTTGTAGTAACATCATTGTTTGTCTTCTCGAAGAGGCGAAGATCCAAGCGCAAACCGAACGTTGCAGTTGCGAACATTGGAGCACGCATATAGCCAATCTCTTGCATAAGACAAAATTGCTATGTGAGCCCACTATTGTACTAGTACGTACAACTACTTGCTAGTATAGCCCTGTAAACCAGAAAGGAGTATTTGCTCTTCTAGAGATTTCAACAAGTGACTAGACTACACCGAGACGGAGTACATATGGAGCAAAATGAGTGAATCTGCACCGTAAATAAATACGTACTAGTTCTATCGTTTTCCTCTCCGAGGTGCACAATATTGAATATACTGACTAGTCTCTTTTTGACACACATTTATGTTTTTTTGACACAGTACAGACGCAAGCGCTCATATACACGCGCATACACTCACCCCTATGAGCGCACACACGCACGACACTATCATCTTGAAATTTACAAAGTCACCATAGGCACCTCGTCGTCGACGGGTCCATATGTGCTTGAATGCCAAGGAGGGAGAGGGTAGCGGTTCTCGAGACGTTGAACGGTCAATGATGCATCCTCAATTACATGGAGAGGGAATTAATTGGAGACGCAGAATAGAGCCAGCACAGTGTGAATGCAACAGAGTTTGGACTCTCATATAATAAAGAAGCCCCACCACTCCAATCCATCTACACCCAAGTCTCTGCACAACACTGCTGTCACGCCCAATATGCGACCCTATCCAAAAGGAACTCGAAGGTCCCACCAAGTATAGACCCGCATATTGAGACGCTTTTGCAAGGTGGATATCATTACATGAACATTACATAATAGATGGGGATACATACAAAAGGCATACAATGTCACATGAATACAACATCACATCATACATAAGAACAACATCCGACTACGGATGAATCATAAACAGAAACTCAAACAATATCCACCCTGCTAGCCCAGGCTGCCGACCTGGAACCTATCCCCTGATCGAAGAAGCAGAAGAAGAACTCAACGCAAGCAAGCATCGCTCTCGCGTCATGATCATCGGGTAAACCTGTACCTGCAACTGTTGTTGTAGTAATCTGTGAGCCACGAGGACTCAGTAATCCCATTACCATGGGTATCAAGACTAGCAAAGCTTAATGGGAAAGGAAGGGGTAAAGTGGTGAGGTTGCAGCAGCGGCTAAGCATGATATGGTGGCTAACATACGCAAATGAGAGCGAGAAGAGAAACAAAGGAACGGTCGTCAACTAGTAATGATCAAGAGGTGATCCTGAACTCCTACTTACGTCAATCATAACACAGAAACCGTGTTCACTTCCCGGACTCCGCCGAAAAGAGACCATCACGGCTACACACTCGGTTGATGCATTTTAATTCGGATCTGGTGTCAAGTTATCTACAACCGGACATTAACAAATTCCCATCTGCCACATAACCACGGGCACGGCTCTCGAAAGTTTATACCCTGCAGGGGTGTCCCAACTTAGCCCATGACAAGCTCTCACGATCAACGAAGGAATAGACCTTCTCCCAGGAAGACCCGATCAGTCTCGAAATCCCGGTTTACAAGACATTTCGACAATGGTAAAACAAGACCAGCAAAGTCGCCCGATGCGCCGACAATCCCGATAGGAGCTGCACATATCTCGTTCTCAGGGCAACACCGGATAAGTCAAGCTACGAGTAAAACCAGACTTCGAGTTTCCCCGAGGTGGCCCCGTAGGTTGCTCGGTTCGGACCAACACTTAGACAAGCACTGGCCCGGGGGGGCTATAATAAAGATGACCCTTGGGTTAATTACTCCCAAGGGAAAGGTAGGTGGTGGTGAGGCAAATGGTAAAACCAATGTTGGGCCTTGCTAGACAAGTTTTATTCAAAGCGAACTGTCAGGGGGGTCCCATAAATCACCCGACCGCGTTAGGAACGCAAAATCCAGGAACATAACACCGGTATGACGGAAACTAGGGCGGCAAGAGTGGAACAAAACACCAGGCATAAGGCCGAGCCTTCCACCCTTTACCAAATATATAGATGCATTAATAATATAAGAGATATTGTGATATCCCAACCAAAATCCTGTCCACCAAGGAGAAATCTTCAACTTCACCTGCAACTAGCAACGCTACAAGAGGGGCTGAGCAAAGCGGTAACATAGCCAAGCAATGGTTTGCTAGGAATGGTTTCAAAGGTTAGAGGTTCTTGTCAATTTGGGAGGCTTAAGGAACAAGTGATAGGAAGCGCAGCATAGCGATAGAACGAAGCAACTAGCATATCAATGATAGTAGTGAGATTCAGGGTAGCGGTCATCTTGCCTGAAATCCCGCAAGGAAGAAGAACGAGTCCATGAAGAAGATGAAGCCACGAAGACGAACCACACGTAGACGAACGAATCCTCACGATCGCAACGAAACGGGAACTATCGAGAAGAAGCACACAACATAGTAAACACACCACACATGAACAAGACATGATGCACAACAAGCATGATGCATTACAAAGCTACATGAAGCTACTCATGGCAAGAGATGATGCAAACAAGAACAACACATCAAAGCAAGTTTAAATGAGGCCGGAAACAACATATAACAATTCCGGTAAGTCCTCATATGCAAATTTCGAAATTGGTCCAGAACTGAATAAACCTTATGTTCAAGTTGTTAAACAGCAAGTTAAGATGCACCACGATGATCTATACGAAATTCTAGTCAAGTTACATATAAAGTTCATTAGATTCGGAGCTACGGTCTAGAAGATATGAGCAAAACAAGTTAAACATGGCATTGATGCAAAAGGCATACAAACATCAAGAAAACACCTAAAAACAAGGATGCAACATGATAATATGAAGCTACATGCAAAAACAAGCAAGTTTCATATAGAGCACACTCAAAACGGAGCAACGGTTCAACACCCACACACTATACAAGTCATAGCAACAATCTGTCCTTAACAACAACTAGGCATCTTACAAGCATCAAAACAATATGCTACAGCACCCCAACATAAGAACAAAAGGCATGGGCATGAAGTACAGGTAAAGCACAACAAAACATGAGCACTGAGCTATCTCCAGAAACAACTAGAACATGGTCAAAAAGACATGGAAAGATTGCAAATAATAACAGTTTCAGACTTTAGCAGAAATAACATCAGGTTGCAATGTTTAGAGCAAGCAAACAACATGTTATAGGAACTCATCATGGCAAACAAAGACATGGCATGAATCTACTAATTGCATAGATCAAAAGTCCCTTACTGACCATGAGCCAAAAAGGCACAGAAAATATGATGGCACCCATGTAAACATGGCAAGTTATATTACAGATTCAAACATGGCAGGAACAACAATAAGTAGGCATGTTGGTGAGCTTGAACCACTCACCACAGAGCAATACATGGCATGGCAAGGCAACCAACAGTAAGAAGGCATGTTTAAGAAGCCATACATGGCAAGAGCAAGGTCATAGGGTACATGGATCACTAGGAAAGCACATGGGAACAAGTGAACTTAATGTTAACAGGCTGACAGCAACATTTTCAAGCAACTTTAGAGCAAGATAACAACTTGTTCCAGCAGGCTATAATTGCAACCAAGGGCATGAATGGATAGAGCAAGACATGTAGATCAAAACATATTTATAGAGCATCTCCAGATTATGCATAGAATGATTAGTAGCTACATATTAACATAGCAACAAAATATAACAGAATCTGTCAGGAAAACAGCAACAGCAACTACCCTACTTAGCAAGCTTGATGCACTCAGCACACAACTCACAAAAATACATGGTTAACACCCCCGGAAAGATGGCATGGCATAGATTAAAATACATGTAGACATCAACCTCATAGGATGCACACATCAAACATGGCAAAAATGATAAATGAGCAAGTTATAACAGTTTCAGCAGATTAACATCAACATGCACTCTTCCAACAGCATTTCGGGAATCAAGATGAGCTCAAATGAGAATGATGCAATGGAATGAAATGAAGTACTCCTCGAGGCAAACAATTCTACATATTATACGCACGAAACGGAGCTACGAGTACAGAGCTACAGCAGGTCAAACATGGCATGATTATGCAATAATTTTAGGACAGGCGTTTTCGGGGAAGGGGAAAGTCAACCTTCGGGTATTCTCTGGATCTGGATCCGGCGGCACGGAGCCCGAGGATCACCGGAGGACGCCACCGGAGCTGCAGGAGGAGGAGGAGGCCGGCCGGAGTTGGAGTGGCGCGGGGAAGGGCGCGGCCTCCAGCGAGGGGCCGGCCGGCGGCGGAGCTCGCCTGGGCGCGGGGCGGACGGGGGCCGCGCCGGAGGCAGATCGGGCGGCGCCGGGCTGCGGGCTGCGGGCGGCGGGGCGCCAGATCCGGCGGGGGCGGAGCCCGGCGGCGGCGGCGAGTCCGCGGAGGCGGTCGGCGGTTACGGCAGGGAGCCGGGGCGTCGCGCGGGAGGGGCGCAGCAGGTCGGCGGCGGCTAACCGCGGCGGCCGGCGGCGGCGGCCATCGACGGGAGGTGGCGGGCACGGCGAAGGGCGGCGGCGGAGGGCGCGGGGCGCGGGCGGCGGAGATGCGGGCCTGGAGGGCCTCCCGCGGGCTCGGGTGGGCTGGCGGCGGCTGGCGGTGCGGGGCGCCACGTGGCGGCTGCCGGTTCGTCCGGGGCGGCGGGCGGACGTGTCCGGCCTGAATCGGACACGTCCGGCGGCGGGGAGAGGAGCGGGGCTAGGGTTAGGGGTGAAATGATCCGAGATTTTTGGGGGAGAGGGCATATTTATAGGTAGAGGGAGCTAGGAGAGTCCAAATGAGGTGCGGTTCTCGGCCACGCGATCGTGATCGAACGACCGAGAGCATGGAGGGGAGTTTGCTGGGCTTTGGGCCACTTTGGAAGGGGTGTTGGGCTGCAAACAAAAGAGGGCTTTACGGTTACCCGGTTAACCGTTGGAGTACCAAACGAACTCCAAATGGCACGAAACTTGACAGGCGGTCTTCCGGTGCTATACCAAGGCCGCTTGGCAAATCACGTTCCATTCCGAGAATGTTTAATACCCGCACACGAAAAGAGACAAGAGGGGGACGCCGGAGGACATAGGAGTGCCGGATTGCAAAACGGACAACGGTTAAAAGCTCGGATGCATGAAACGAACACGTATGCAAAATGAAATGCACATGATGACATGGAATAATGCAACACGCAAGCAAATGACATGGCAACGACGGCAAATAACTGGCAGACACCTGGCGCATCGAATCCGGGGCGTTACAACAATCCTCCACTAACAAGGGATCTCGTCCCGAGATCTTAGGACCGATACGGAAGGGAAAAGGGATGGGGTGAACTAAGAACTCAAGAGAAGAAGCAAAGAATCAAGAGCACTCGAAAAGAAGAGAGGAACGACGAGAATGACGAGAATCGAAAGCTCACAGAATCAAATAGACTATGAAACCACTCGTTCTAACCGGAGTGGTTAGAATGAGAAAAGAAACGGATAAGACTGAAAGGATAGAACATGAACTTGAGAGGATGGAAAGATACTTGATGAACTCTTGAAGAATGAATTAAATCATGAAGAACCACCATGAAGAACTCCGGTAACAAAAGGATGATGAGATAGAATGAAGGATGAAAGAATAAGATGAGCCTTGAGATGATTCCGATGAATGTACCGACGAGATGGCCGAGGAAACTGAACTCCGGAAAAGAAAAGATGGAGAACACTCGGAACTAACATTTATTCAACAAGAACAAACTCCGAAGAAAGGAATTACTTGACGATGATGAAATAAGAATAAGAATTACGTTATGCTTATCCTCATCAAATTACATTGATGACAAGCAACGGATTTTACATACTACTTATTCTTCTTGAAAAGGATTGAGAAGTGACATATCGCAAACTTGGGAAGGTCTTCATGAACCACCGGTAGGATTGAAACGAACGAATGGATTAATATGATAAACGAAGAAAAAGAATCTTGAACGAACCACCGTAAGAATTCGGAAGTGACTGTCGAAAGAGAAAGAATCACCGAGAAGAATTAAAAGAACAAATATGATAGAGGGGATTTAGATGCAAAAGAACAGGAAGAACTCGAGCTGAAAATGATTTGAAATCGATCTTGGAAAGGCATGTGACTGATGGAATCCATTCTTACATCACACTTGAAAAGAATTGAGAATACCTCCGGGAGAATTAGAAGAGTCAGGTAAGATCCTGGGAAAAGACCTGTGGGTTAGGGCCCACTGAAGAGATAACACCGTTGAAAAGGTTGTTGAACATATAGATGAAGCACCAGAATGAATGAAATATTTAAATGAGGTGACAACCTCGAATTAATTGGAACACAGACGAATCTCCTGAGATGTCTTGAACACTCCAGAAGGATAAACTGGCGAGAGGTGAACGAACAAGGAGAACACTTGAGCTGAGGAAAAGAATGTGATCAAGCCAAAAAACTTGAATTGAATCCACCAGAAAAGAAAAGAGATGAAGAATGACGAACGAGACAAGAATTCACCGGTTGAAACAATTGAGGGAAAACTGAAGAGGCTCCACACGAATGAAATAGATGGTCGAAAGGGACTCAAACTCCGGAAGAAGAGGGTGGGAGGGCGGGAACAACAAAGGCAACTTGGAAGGTGGAAAGCCGACGAATAACTTGAAGTGAAAACACCGGTTGAAAACATTGAGGAAAGAAATCAAAGACTTCGCACGAGTAGGATGGATACTCAATTATGGACTCCGGCTCCGAGAAGAAGAAGGGAGGGCGGGTGGGAAAATAAAACAACTGAGGATTGAACTCAAAGATGAAGAGGCTCGAGTCAACTTGACGAGAAAAGCACCGGACAAAAGAGGATGGACAACTCACGAAACTAACCACGTGATCCTAAAGAAAAATTTGAACGGGAAGAGAAGTAGTTCAAAACACCTACGTCAAGATTCCTCACCAGAGCGACGAAGAGACTGAGGAGTAAAAAGAATTCCTACTCTCCGATATAACTAGACTCTGAAAACAGTTTTCTTCTAGACTCAACAACGGCCAAGCTACACGATCAAGGGGCTCCTAGGGTCGGTCGAGGCTCTGATTACCAACTTGTCACGCCCAATATGCGACCCTATCCAAAAGGAACTCGAAGGTCCCACCAAGGATAGACCCGCATATTGAGACGCTTTTGCAAGGTGGATATCATTACATCAACATTACATAATAGATGGGGATACATACAAAAGGCATACAATGTCACATGAATACAACATCACATCATACATAAGCACAACATCCGACTACGGATGAATCATAAACAGAAACTCAAACAATATCCACCCTGCTAGCCCAGGCTGCCGACCTGGAACCTATCCCCTGATCGAAGAAGCAGAAGAAGAACTCAACGCAAGCAAGCATCGCTCTCGCATCATGATCATCGGGTAAACCTGTACCAGCAACTGTTGTTGTAGTAATCTGTGAGCCACGAGGACTCAGCAATCCCATTACCATGGGTATCAAGACTAGCAAAGCTTAATGGGAAAGGAAGGGGTAAAGTGGTGAGGTTGCAGCAGCGGCTAAGCATGATATGGTGGCTAACATACGCAAATGAGAGCGAGAAGAGAAACAAAGGAACGGTCGTCAACTAGTAATGATCAAGAGGTGATCCTGAACTCCTACTTACGTCAATCATAACACAGAAACCGTGTTCACTTCCCGGACTCCGCCGAAAAGAGACCATCACGGCTACACACTCGGTTGATGCATTTTAATTCGGATCTGGTGTCAAGTTATCTACAACCGGACATTAACAAATTCCCATCTGCCACATAACCGCGGGCACGGCTCTCGAAAGTTTATACCCTGCAGGGGTGTCCCAACTTAGCCCATGACAAGCTCTCACGATCAACGAAGGAATAGACCTTCTCCCAGGAAGACCCGATCAGTCTCGGAATCCCGGTTTACAAGACATTTCGACAATGGTAAAACAAGACCAGCAAAGCCGCCCGATGCGCCGACAATCCCGATAGGAGCTGCACATATCTCGTTCTCAGGGCAACACCGGATAAGTCAAGCTACGAGTAAAACCAGACTTCGAGTTTCCCCGAGGTGGCCCCGCAGGTTGCTCGGTTCGGACCAACACTTAGACAAGCACTGGCCCGGGGGGGCTATAATAAAGATGACCCTTGGGTTAATTACTCCCAAGGGAAAGGTAGGTGGTGGTGAGGCAAATGGTAAAACCAATGTTGGGCCTTGCTGGACAAGTTTTATTCAAAGCGAACTGTCAGGGGGGTCCCATAAATCACTCGACCGCGTTAGGAACGCAAAATCCGGGAACATAACACAAGTATGACGGAAACTAGGGCGGCAAGAGTGGAACAAAACACCAGGCATAAGGCCGAGCCTTCCACCCTTTACCAAATATATAGATGCATTAATAATATAAGAGATATTGTGATATCCCAACCAAAATCCTGTCCACCATGGAGAAATCTTCAACTTCACCTGCAACTAGCAACGCTATAAGAGGGGCTGAGCAAAGCGGTAACATAGCCAAGCAATGGTTTGCTAGGAATGGTGTCAAAGGTTAGAGGTTCATGGCAATTTGGGAGGCTTAAGGAACAAGTGATAGGAAGCGCAACATAGCGATAGAACGAAGCAACTAGCATAGCAATGATAGTTGTGAGATCCAGGGTAGTGGTCATCTTGCCTGAAATCCCGCAAGGAAGAAGAATGAGTCCATGAAGAAGATGAAGCCACGAAGACGAACCACACGTAGACGAACGAATCCTCACGATCGCAACGAAACGGGAACTATCAAGAAGAAGCACACAACATAGTAAACACACCAAACATGAACAAGACATGATGCAAAACAAGCATGATGCATTACAAAGCTACATGAGGCTACTCATGGCAAGAGATGATGCAAACAAGAACAACACATCAAAGCAAGTTTAAATGAGGCCGGAAACAACATATAACAATTCCGGTAAGTCCTCATATGCAAATTTCGAAATTGGTCCAGAACTGAATAAACCTTATGTTCAAGTTGTTAAACAGCAAGTTAAGATGCACCACGATGATCTATACGAAATTCTAGTCAAGTTACATATAAAGTTCATTAGATTCGGAGCTACGGTCTAGAAGATATGAGCAAAACAAGTTAAACATGGCATTGATGCAAAAGGCATACAAACATCAAGAGAACACCTAAAAACAAGGTTGCAACATGATAATATGAAGCTACATGCAAAAACAAGCAAGTTTCATATAGAGCACACTCAAAACGGAGCAACGGTTCAACACCCACACACTATACAAGTCATAGCAACAATCTGTCCTTAACAACAACTAGGCATCTTACAAGCATCAAAACAATATGCTACAGCACCCCAACATAAGAACAAAAGGCATGGGCATGAAGTACAGGTAAAGCACAACAAAACATGAGCACTGAGCTATCTCCAGAAACAACTAGAACATGCTCAAAAAGACATGGAAAGATTGCAAATAATAACAGTTTCAGACTTTAGCAGAAATAACATCAGGTTGCAATGTTTAGAGCAAGCAAACAACATGTTACAGGAACTCATCATGGCAAACAAAGACATGGCATGAATCTACTAATTGCATAGATCAAAAGTCCCTTACTGACCATGAGCCAAAAAGGCACAGAAAATATGATGGCACCCATGTAAACATGGCAAGTTATATTACAGATTCAAACATGGCAGGAACAACAATAAGTAGGCACGTTGGTGAGCTTGAACCACTCACCACAGAGCAATACATGGCATGGCAAGGCAACCAACAGTAAGAAGGCATGTTTAAGAAGCCATACATGGCAAGAGCAAGGTCATAGGGTACATGGATCACTAGGAAAGCACATGGGAACAAGTGAACTTAATGTTAACAGGCTGACAGCAACATTTTCAAGCAACTTTAGAGCAAGATAACAACTTGTTCCAGCAGGCTATAATTGCAACCAAGGGCATGAATGGATAGAGCAAGACATGTAGATCAAAACATATTTATAGAGCATCTCCAGATTATGCATAGAATGATTAGTAGCTACATATTAACATAGCAACAAAATATAACAGAATCTGTCAGGAAAACAGCAACAGCAACTACCCTACTTAGCAAGCTTGATGCACTCAGCACACAACTCACAAAAATACATGGTTAACACCCCCGGAAAGATGGCATGGCATAGATTAAAATACATGTAAACATCAACCTCATAGGATGCACACATCAAACATGGCAAAAATGATAAATGAGCAAGTTATAACAGTTTCAGCAGATTAACATCAACATGCACTCTTCCAACAGCATTTCGGGAATCAAGATGAGCTCAAATGAGAATAATGCAATGGAATGAAATGAAGTACTCCTCGAGGCAAACAATTCTACATATTATACGCACGAAACGGAGCTACGAGTACAGAGCTACAGCAGGTCAAACATGGCATGATTATGCAATAATTTTAGGACAGGCGTTTTCGGGGAAGGGGAAAGTCAACCTTCGGGTATTTTCTGGATCTGGATCCGGCGGCACGGAGCCCGAGGATCACCGGAGGTAGGCCACCGGAGCTGCAGGAGGAGGAGGAGGCCGGCCGGAGTTGGAGGGGCGCGGGGAAGGGCGCGGCCTCCGGCGAGGGGCCGGCCGGCGGCGGAGCTCGCCTGGGCGCGGGGCGGACGGGGGCCGCGCCGGAGGCAGATCGGGCGGCGCCGGGCTGCGGGCTGCGGGCGGCGGGGCGCCAGATCCGGCGGGGGCGGAGCCCGGCGGCGGCGGCGAGTCCGCGGAGGCGGTCGGCGGTTGCGGCAGGGAGCCGGGGCGTCGCGCGGGAGGGGCGCAGCAGGTCGGCGGCGGCTAACCGCGGCGGCCGGCGGCGGCGGCCGTCGACGGGAGGCGGCGGGCACGACGAAGGGTGGCGGCGGAGGGCGCGGGGCGCGGGCGGCGGAGATGCGGGCCTGGAGGGCCTCCCGCGGGCTCGGGTGGGCCGGCGGCGGCTGGCGGCGCGGGGCGCCACGTGGCGGCTGCCGGTTCGTCCGGGGCGGCGGGCGGACGTGTCCGGCCTGAATCGGACACGTCCGGCGGCGGGGAGAGGAGCGGGGCTAGGGTTAGGGGTGAAATGATCCGAGATTTTTGGGGGAGAGGGCATATTTATAGGTAGAGGGAGCTAGGAGAGTCCAAATGAGGTGCGGTTCTCGGCCACGCGATCGTGATCGAACGACCGAGAGCATGGAGGGGAGTTTGCTGGGCTTTGGGCCACTTTGGAAGGGGTGTTGGGCTGCAAACAAAAGAGGGTTTTACTGTTACCCGGTTAACCGTTGGAGTACCAAACGATCTCCAAATGGCACAAAACTTGACAGGCGGTCTTCCGGTGCTATACCAAGGCCGCTTGGCAAATCACGTTCCATTCCGAGAATGTTTAATACCCGCACACGAAAAGAGACAAGAGGGGGACGCCGGAGGACATAGGAGTGCCGGATTGCAAAACGGACAACGGGGAAAAGCTCGGATGCATGAAACGAACACGTATGCAAAATGAAATGCACATGATGACATGGAATAATGCAACACGCAAGCAAATGACATGGCAACGACGGCAAATATCTGGCAGACACCTAGCGCATCGAATCCGGGGCGTTACAACTGCTCACTCCAATCCAAGACCAAGTGACCAGAAGCCACAAGCACCTATGGAGGCGATGGACGCGAGCGGCAGTCGGCTGTGCCAAATCATCCAAGGCGCCGGCCAGCGTCCCTGCACTGCGGAGCATTTCCAGACGGTGCTGGCGACCGCAGGCATCGTAGCCCTCGCCGACGCCAGCTTCGCCTCTCGCATGGGCGATATGATGGTCAAGTCCATCCGCAAGTTCACCGCCATCAAGAAGCGCATGGACGACCTTGCCGTACTGCTCTAGCCTGCGCGCCCAGGCTCCTCATTGCCTGCCACCCTCATCGGCCTCCATGGTGACAAACTCTTTCAAGCCCTGGTGGCCCTGCAGGTGCTGGAGGTTGCGACGAAGAATGTGCACCTCAAGGCCGCACTCACCGCGCAGCGCCTTGCCATGCAAGAAACCGTCAACCTGCACATCCACGTCTACGAGGAAATCGTCTACATAGGCCACTACAAGGCAAGCGAGGACAGAAAGATGTTGGCCTTCTTCCAGTGGCTGGAATCTTTGGACATCATTGTTCAGAAGCACGTCGACCTGGCCACGAAAGCCGCTGCTACTTAGGCGTCGTTCGGTGGGCCGGCGCCCTGGTCGAGGAGGTGGACGTCGTCGATGGATGCATCTCTTCTTCTTGCCTCCTGTAACCAGCATTGCATCGCCTCGTGGCCTTAATGTTTTATTAGTATAGTACTCCCTCCGTTCCCAAATATAAGTCTTTCTAAAGATTCCAGCAAGTGACTACTACATATGGAGCAAAATGAGTGAATCTACACTCTAAACTATGTCTACATACCTTTGTATGCTATATTTCAATTGAAATAGTATCTAAAAAGGCTTATATTTATGAACGGAGGGAGTATATGACATTTTTATTCCAGTCGTAACGTTTTCACTGTGAGGTGGGGCCGCAGTTGAGCAAACCCACTGTTGACGCTGGAACGCGTCACACGAACACGTCGATGTGTACCCGCGGCACCGAGGGAGATGCTCCGCAACTCACACCGCGGGAGGCCAACTTCCAGCGTGATACGCAAGACAGCAAGTCGGCGCTTTTGGGACCAGACGCCCCGCTCGCCCAGGAGGGACCCCGTCAGGGCTCGCGGCGATGATTGGCTGCTCGAGGTCGGTCTTACCGCCCCTAGAGCCTCCTGCATTCGCAGCCTCCAATCTTGAAGAACGGCGAAGAACGAGAAGAAAGATACAAGGGGAGAGATAAAAGTAGATGAACACGGAAAAGTAGTAGATTGATTGATCGACTGTGTGTTGTTCAATCGGCCGTCACCCCTTAGGTATATAAGATACGTCTGGACTTCCCGTGCAAGTAAAAGGCTTGGATTCACGTCCAAAACCCTAGTCAAATTCGGATTGGTTTTGTCCGAACTTTCCAAAACTGTTCGGTTTAAACTGGCTGCACCTTGCGGGTCTTTTCTGTGGTGGTAAACGATCTCGGATGGAAACGAGCCCAAAAGAAATCTTAACCGTTTCAACGAGGCGAACAACTTTTATGTTGAACGTTTTTTGATCAGAGGTCATCTCGAGGGTCAAATCGGTCGCGCAAAACAGGCTATCCCTCGCGCTACCCATGAGACAGGGTGTCTGGTGGGGCGCGCCAGTTTTTGCCTCGTGACAGGGCTGTATTCCAATGGCTCTAACTTTTGCATACGAACTCGGATTGGAACGATTTTTACATCAAAATCGATCGTTTCGACGAGACGAAGACAATCCGTGTAGATAATGTTTCCATTTGAGGTCGTATTGGGGGCTTAATCAGCCAAACTGTACTCTGAATATAAGATCTTAGTACTTTGAGCATAGTTTCGGCCTTCGAGATAAAATCGGATTGTGATGACCCAAACTTCAAAGATGTTCATATCGACAATACGAAACTCTTTCATGAAGATCACTTATCCATTTGAGGCCATCTTAAATAAGTTATTGACTGTGCCAAAATCTGGTGTCAACACATGCCCCCCTGTTTTTCGGCAAAACTTGTGTGCCGAAAAATAACTTGCATGAAGTTTGTTCTAAGCGCGATGTCAACACTCCATCAGCCATTTTGTACGTGCTTTGGACGATAAGTATATATCGGCCATTTAGATTAGCAACAAAAGTGAAGCTAATCGAACATATAATGATTTGGTAATACCCTTTCATGATGTAAGAAATTATATTTTATCCATGGATTAAAATAAGCCCATTGAGGGTAACCAATCATACCTGATGAAGAATTCCATGGCATAGGCATCAACGGCATTGTTTAAGAAAATGGATAATGTGTGGACCGAAGATGTTGGAACCTTCGGCTTGGTCATTCGTAGCTTTCATCTTTTCCTTCTTCACCTTTGTCGCACTCCTTGTAAAGGAATCTCGCACATAATTCTTATTTTGAATATTTCCTTTGGGAACCCATGCGATATTTCTCTTTTCAAGTTCTTGTGCACTAAGCTTCTGCAACTCCTTCTTTTGCCAATACGATAAGCCGAGTGGGCATCCCAGCTGCGATTTTGATTGAAGTAATGGCAATTCTTGTTTTACCTTGTGCACTCTCAACTTCTTCCCTTCAGATTTGGCACTTGATTGACTTACCTCATTGCCTTTTGTACCCAATGTCAACACTTTAATTGGCTCTTTTTCATTTGAGATCATATCTGAAGTGGCACTCTTACGACCATCTCTTTTGACGCGGTAGATTTGCTCAACCACCTCCTTATTCTTCCTTGTGCACCAGACCGATTCTTTATGATTAAAACGGTCTTTGATGCGTGATTGTTCAAATGTTGATCTCCTTGGAGCTGCATAGTATTGGTGAGATGGTCTACAATAAGATGGAGAATGTGCCCTTGTATCATACCTGTCCCATGATGAATATGTATCTATATGAGCATAGGGAGGCATCCACGGCATTGGCATTGGTAGCCCAAAATAAGGATATGAATATGTTGCATTAAAATTATCACTTTTCCAATACCAATCCTCATATTTGCGCCTTCGGGGTGATCTTGGTTTCTTTGCATGATTTGGCCGATAAGCATTCTTCTCTTCACTCTTCTTTTGATATTTATCCAATAGTTCAGCGAAGGTGATTTTTGATCTCTTACACTTGCGCTTATTTCGGCCTTTGTTTCCTTTGGTTGTGCTTACACCAATCATTGGATTTGCTTGTTGCCCCCCAGTCCTTGGCATCTCCATTGTAGCTTCTACGGAATTCTCGCCCTCAAAATTATGTTCATTATGCTCTTCAACAACTTCTTTACTTGAAAGCTTGACCCCATCACCTGCAGTTTTTACCTCCACTTTAAATGGATCGGCTTGAAGCAGCCGATGCAAAAACTTTCTACCATCGAGACCAATCAGAATAGACTGGTCATCTCTTGGTGTCTCAACAAATTTCAATCGTCCTTTATCACTGGCCGATTTAACTATTTGACAAAACATATTGCAATCCTCAAAATTATGTTTGAACGAATGATGCAACCTACAATATATTCGTCCTTGAATTGATGGCTTGACATGGTGATCAAGAATTCTTATGTAATTATTTTTCAACAATAAATCAAATATTTGGTCACACATGCTTGAATTGAAGGTAAACTTCTTGCTTTCTAGCCGATCTTGCTGTGTGAACGGCTTTGAAGATAAGCAAACGAATGGTTCAGATTTAGAATCTTCCCATTCGGCTATACATTGTGTTTTCCACTCTATCTCCGGTGTCTTTGGATAAGATATTATATTAGCATCGGATTTCTCAAAAGAAATTAACATTGGCTTTAAACTTTCGATACGAAAATATTTAGAACACACATGTCTCAATTGAGACAAAGTGCAAGCCAAGTAAGAAATAAGCAAAGCTACCCAACTAGATATGAACTTTAGATAAAGCAACGGGGAAAGCTTTGGCCACAACAATAAGTCATTATCGGTCTTTATAAATGGTGCAATGGGTTGACCGATATAGTCTATAACAATTTTTTTGCTAACAAGTAAATTACTCTTCTTCATTGGTCTTTCAAAATTACTTATGATAATTTTTCTTATAGAAGCATCGACAATAAAGTTGCGACCAAATTGGAAGATAGGCAAGTCACTTGCTAGACATACCTCTTCAATTACGTTGGGAGAGCATGATGGTTGTATCACTTGAATAATACTTTGTTCCACTTTTGAATGACTCTCCAATGCCTTGGCATCCTCTTTTTCTTTGATAGATTCGGTACACATACTATTTGATTCGGCTTTTTTAATAACCGAATTAACTTTATTATCCGAATCACCACTCTTTCTTTCTTTGATTCGCAAGGTTGCTTGTTCTTGTCTAAATTCAGCAAACATTGCAGGTAGTCTATCTTTAAGCTTTTTTCGACCAATTTCAGCCCAATCTTCGTCGGATTGCCCCCCGATACTTTGAGACGCTTTCGGCAATGGTGTGTTTCCGAAATTCTGTAATTGTGCAGGGGCAACATGATATGCTACGTTACTAGATAAATACACATGCGCTCTGGTAGAATTCTCACTCATTCGGCCATGAGCATGAAGGTGTGGAGCCGAATCACGAATATCTACAATTGCGTATGGTGCCGAAAAAATCATAGCATGAGGTGTAGCATACGATGTTTGAGGGTAATTGGCCGAATAACTAGTAGTGGCATGGCCAATTCCCCTATCCACCGGCATGTTTGGATTAACATACTGCAAGTTATTTGCCGATGAATAAAAAGTTGAAACACTCTGTTGCATACTATTGGAAGTTCCTACATGGGGTGTCTCAACATGATTAACCAAACTCATCATGTTGTTCATCGGCATATAGATTTGTGGGGTTGCCGATGCATGGGAGTTGGGATACATATGTTGCATGTTGCTAAAATTATATGAAGTTGAAGCATGAAGATTATTCTGAATCGGCTGTTGCACATAATTAGATGCATGATTGATAAAACTAGGGCTAGCCGATACAATATGCTCATTAGACGATCTAGCAACAACATATGTATTATTTGCATCTACATAAGTGAATTGGGTATTCATGTTACCTTTGTAGATTGCAAACCCTAGATGACGAGCTCTTCGTAGCAAGAACGGGCTGGAGACCGTTCAAAGCTTTGTCCCCAGCGGAGTCACCAAAAAGTGTGTTGACGCTGGAATGCGTCACACGAACACGTCGATGTGTACCCACGGCACCAAGGGAGATGCTCCGCAACTCACACCCCGGGAGGACGACTTCCAGCGCGATACGCAAGACAGGAAGCCGGCGCTTTTGGGACCAGACGCCCCGCTCGCCCGGGAGGGACCCCATCAAGGCTCGCGGCGACGATTGGCTGCTCGAGGTCGGTCTTACCGCCGCTAGAGCCTCTTGGATTCGCAGCCTCCAATCTTGAAGCACAACGAAGAACGAGAAGAAAGATACAAGGGGAGAGATAAAAGTAGATGAACACGGAAAAGTAGTAGATTGATTGATCGATTGTGTGTTGTTCAATCGGCGGTCACCCCTTAGGTATATAAGAGGCGGCTGGACTTCCCGTGCAAGGAAAAGGCTTGGATTCACGTCCAAAACCCTAGTCAAATTCGGATTGGTTTTGTCCGAACTTTCCAAAACTGTTCGGTTTAAACTGGCTGCACTTTGCGGGTCTTTTCTGTGGTGGTAAACCATCTCGGATGGAAATGAGCCCAAAAGCAATCTTGACCGTTTCGACGAGGCGAACAACTTTTATGTTGAACGTTTTTTGATCGGAGGCCATCTCAAGGGACAAATCGGTCGCGCAAAACAGGCTATCCCTCGCGCTACCCATCAGACAGGGTGTCTGGTGGGGCGCGCCAGTTTTTGCCTCGTGACAGGGCTGTATTCTGATGGCTCTAACTTTTGCATACGAACTCGGATTGGAATGTTTTTTACGTCAAAATCAATCGTTTCGACGAGACGAAGACAATCCGTGTAGATAATTTTTCCATTTGAGGTCGTCTTGGGGGCTTAATCAGCCAAACTGTACTCTGAATATAAGATCTTAGTACTTTGAGCATAGTTTCGGCCTTCGAGATAAAATCGGACTGCGGTGATCCAAACTTCAAAGATGTTCATATCGAAAATACAGAACTCTTTCATGAAGATCACTTCTCCATTTGAGGCCATCTTAAATAAGTTATTGACCGTGCCAAAATCTGGTGTCAACACCCACCCCGCCCACCAGGCGTTGGCCTAGTTGAGAATTAGAAGAGAGAAACGAGGGAGGAGAGCTAGCTGTAGCATGGACACTGTTGTCAGATGGGACTCGTGTTTATAGAATAGGAGTACTGAGCACTCATGCCTCTTTTTTTTAGGGAAAAATTAGTCGTATGTCTAGTACCACTAGTTGGGTGTGTGCGACCTATAGCTGTCATCACTTTGGGTCTCCTTTTCAAACCGCGGCTACACTTCACAGTACATATTTTTTCATGCAGTTATCCTCCTATATGTAATCCTAGGCTATTTCCACGTGCTCCCATTCGCCGACATGTGGGACATAGAGCATCTGGGTCATAGTGCATGCACGACTCGGAGCATATGCTGGAGTACTTTACATTTTAGACCTCACGAATTACATGCAAACCCCCACAGAAGAATAAATAAATGAATTAATTGCTACATGAAACCGGATTATTTTCGTGGAAACCGGAGCACGTTCATTAAATTTTGGACATAACACGTTTATAAAAAATGACCGGACCTAAACCAGTCTAAGGGCCTCTTTGATTTTTCCCTAAAAAAGGGCCTCTTCGATTCGCAGGATACTGAAAACACAGGAATGGTGAAAGTATGATGGCGATGAAACGAGAAGAGGAGAACTCTAACTCGGTTAGAGGTTAGAGTGAGATTCTAACCCTGAACTAACTCTAAACCAAAGAGGTGTATGGATGGCAGGGTTAGATTGACAATAAATTCTCTATCTCAATCATTTTACTACTTTGGACCCTATTTCCTGCTGGGTGCTTGGATACGTTTTAGTTCCATGACTAAAAGTAGTGGGACTAAACCTTGCTAGCCTCACCCATGCTTGGATCCAAATACTAAAGAGACTAAAATCAAGTTAATGAGCATTTATTATCCTCGAAACCCTCCAATCCAGAACTCCCATGTGTTAAACGAGAGGAGTTAAATGAGGAGAGAGAGGACTAATCCACATTTTAGTAGGGGTACCCCTGACTAAAAAATTTTAGTCTCAAGACTAGTTTTAGCCCCTCTTTAGTCAGGGGTGCTTGGAACTTTAGCCTCTTAAAAAGACTATTTTTATTCAGACTAAAATAAGTCCCTTGGATCCAAGCACCCTCTTGGTGTGGCCGGCTCTTCTGTGGCCTCCTCCCGCTCACAATTGACATAAACGAACCATCTATACAAATCAAGCATGCAAAATATGATATTTTTTACTTTGTTCATACAAATGAGATATCCCACTTAAACATACAAGTCGTCAATCAAGCTTCACAAAGTAAAAAAACACTTCATGAAACAAAGAATGAGCTAACTCATCACGAAAGTCATTCACGATAGGGAGGGAGCCCGGAGCCCCTCACGCACCGAGGGAGGAGCTCGCCATCGTCGCTCTGGAGGAAGGCTCTATAGAGCCCAAGCCCCGGGAACACCTCCGATGCCGGCCCTTGTGAGTTGAGGTCGACACCGGCATGGGTAGCAGGGCCGCTTGCCGCCGACTGGGAACTTAATCTTTGGGCCTCTAGAAATAATGCAAGCCTGTAACTAAAATACCTAGAAAGGTGAACCGAATCTTTGGGCCTCTAGAAATAATGCAAGCCTGAAACTGAAATACCTAGAAAGGTGAACTGAATCTTTGGGCCTCTAGAAATAATGCAAGCCTGAAACTGAAATACTTAGAAAGGTGAACTGAATCTTTGGGCCTCTAGAAATAATGCAAGCCTGAAACTGAAATACCTAGAAAGGTGAACTGAATCTTTGGGCCTCTAGAAATAATGCAAGCCTGAAATTGAAATACCTAGAAAGGTGAACTGAATCTTTGGGCCTCTAGAAATAATGCAAGCCTGAAATTGAAATACCTAGAAAGGTGACCTGAATCTTTGGGCCGCTAGAAAGATTTATTACCTCCTCAAGCAGCATCAAACAATTCCATGCGTGCACCACAAATCTATACCATGTTTGACCAGGATCTACTTTTCCAAATCAGAATTAGCGCTAGAGCAAGCAAGATCAATGATATGGCCGTGAGACAAAGAAGGAACGAACAAACTCACCCCTCTCACGACCTCCCTGGTAGATGCGCCGCCGCCGCGCATGATAGAGGGAGAAAAACAACTGGTGAAGGGGGAGCGGAGCGACCTTCGAAGGCCGGAGGGAGAGGGCGGCCGAAGTAGGGCGGCGGAGTCCGGAAGGAGGGGGCGGCCGAAGGAGAGAGAGGGCGAGCGACGCTTGGGCGGGCGGCCTATGGGGAACAGAGAGGAGTCGTGCGAGAGGGGGGGGAGCGATCAGGTGCAGCAGGGGAGATTTTTTTAGTTCTCTTTTAGTGGGCCCGAGGATAACTAACCCAATTAGAACCTCTCCACCGGGCTAGTTTTTTTAGCTGGGTTAGAGCAGACTAGCTCAAACTAACCCCTCTTGTTTCGATAATTTGAGGCTATTTCAACCCAAACTAGCTCTAACTCAGGGATCCAAACAAAGAGGAGTGTTACTGTACATGCTACAGTGTGGACCGTAGAACATTGTTTTTTATGGCCGTATCAGCATGTTGTTTTCTACTGCTGGTTCACTGGGCTACCATGGTTCACACTGCTGGTTCACTGGGCTGCCGTGGTTCACACTCCTCCGACCTGAGTTGTACTCCCTCCGTTCCTAAATATAAGTCTTCGTAGACATTTCACTATGGACCACATACGGATGTATATAGATGCATTTTATGTGTAGATTCACTCATTTTTCTCCGTATGTGGTCCATAGTGAAATCTCTCCAAAGACTTATATTTAGGAACGGAGGGAGTAGTATAGTACTAGTATATACCGCATCATTCTTTGCTCCTTCTTACTACTCCGACATGTGGGAGAGCCAACATCCGGGTCGACGTGTCATGCACCAGATTAGAGCGCGGAACGGAAGGTGGGAATCACCCCGTTCGGAGTGCTAGTAATTCATGACTACTAGCTCAAACTAACTCTAACCCATGGATCCAAACAGGGCCTATGGTCAGTCTCGACGCGGAGCAGTCGTGTGCACCGGGAAGCGGCGCTCTCTCGGCCGTCGCGCCACTTCAAAGACGGCGCCAGTGAGAGGTCGCCTCCGCTCTGGCTGGGCAATAATGCGGCACTGACGCTCCAGGGCGACGCTGACCGTTTCACGTGGGAAGCGCGCGCTGGCAAGGGAGTATAGGTTTTGAACCGTTTCAGGTGTAGTACTTGTAGTTTGCAAAACTACTCAATTATTGCACTCAGTTTCCTGAGAAATTGTGGTAAAAAACGTTACTCCACAGCCCGCTTCCCTTCTCCTTTCTCTTCCACCGCCCGTGCACGTCCGCGGGAAGCGACCGGTCAACCCTTATATAGGAGTGCTAGCACAAAAGATGCATGCATGACCACTAAAACTTCCATATTAAAGTGCCGCTCCGACGGGAGTATGGAGTATGTTGTTACCTTCGGCCGGCCCATGGCTACCGGGCGACGGCGACCAGAGAAGAGGCGGCGGGAGGGGAATGAATGCACCTACTATTTGGGTTCGCCTTCCGGCTTAAATAAATGCGCAGCATCACGTGTACCTGCGGGTGCACAAATTGTAACATACGTGTCTGCTTAAGTGGGCGTCACGTAACTGGTGTGTGTGTGTGAGAGAGAGAGATTCTGAGAGACAGAGTGCGTGTGTGCGACTCTACTCTTTGGACATGTACTCAAACTTTTGCATCGGGATATAAGTATAATGGTATTTACTTTAGCTAGTGATTTACGTGGCCATGTTAATGTGGTTGTGTCAAAAAAATGTCACTTCCTGCTCGTGATTTGCGTTATATAATTACAAGCAAGATTCTCGTGCATTGCACGGAACATCAATATGCATTTTTTACGAAACACCTGTTGTGATTGACCCATGCAGGAGTAATCCCATGTGTAAAAACTAATGATATCTCGAGAATTTTAGCGGAAAACTGGTATCTCGAGAATGTCATCAAAAAAATGAAAGATGAGAGATAAGGCGAGGAGGAGTGGAGCGTGGTGGTGACTGGTGGTCGGAATGGGCGGAGGCATGGGGATGGACGGCGCCGGCAGGCGGCAGCGGCCACCATGCATGCTAGATTGTTCTAGAGACTTATTCCTTTTTTAATTGCTGAGCAATGAGGTTGTGGAAATAATGATGTGGAGAGAGGTACGGGTATCTTTTATAAAATTATTATAGTTTGCTTTCTATCCGTCAGATATAGATCATACGGTCTGTATTACAAGATGGCAGGCACACCATCATCGCCAACTCGTTTTTTTATAAGGGTATAGATATAGATGGTGAGTGGTCATATCACAAGTCTTTCCAGCAGTAACGCACCGTCAAATCGCACAACCCACTCGCTCACCCTCCTCGCCTCTCTGTCAAACCGCCTACCCGAAAACTGTCGCGTGTACTGCCCGGGAAAGCCCCGCCCTCAACTTTTAACTACGCGAAAATAATTCGAGCTTGTTCGTTCTATATAAATACAGTACTTACTGTATGTTTATTCACCCGTGGGGTTGTTCAATGAATGGAGGGGCGGGGAGCACAAGTGAACAATACTGTAGTACTACTAGTAGTAAGTAGGAGTCGTACAGTAGTCACCTTAAATAGAGAGTTTCTTTTCTTTAATTCCACGTACACAAATTGAAACACTTGTTGTGGAGAGAAAAAATATAATCACTCCACTATCTATGGACGCAGGGGCCTGAGCGCTTGCTTTACTAGGGTTGCTCTCTTCATTCTCTCATCCTCTCCAGATATAAAGAAGACAGCGGTAGCGACATTTTCTCTCTGCTCACCGCTGGTCACAGATCTGGCCGGATCCCTTCGGCCGGTGTGTGTAGAGGACTAACAGGTGCATCGTTCATGCGGTCATAGCCACCGAGGGAGGAAACCCGCAGCTGCCGGAGGGGCCCGATCCTCTGCCCGTGCCGTTCTCTCCGACACAGCGCCGGCTCGGGAGGTCCTCCGACCCTTCTTCCTCCCTGCCGTATTGTCCGCAGATCCGACCTGCCGCCACCGACATCCCAACGACCCTCAGGTATAAGTTCTCCGAAAGCGGCCTTGCTCTACTGCCCCAGCTCCCCACATGTCTGCATGTGCATATTTTTCTACTCCCATAAGCTCTTCCAAAGCCACCTAATTTTTTTGTATTATTAGAGGTAAAGCTACTTCATGCATTCGAATCTAGGGCTTTGTTCAAACAACAAAGAAAGGGGCGAAAGTTGTAGCATGAATCTAGGACTTGATTCAAAGAGGAAATAATATGGTGAAAGTAGTAGAGACCGGATACCCAACCGGTCTCTTGGTTGAAAAGGGGAATGGGAAAACGCAGTACAAACTGGATAAGGAACAGATCTATTACTGGTTGAAAAAAGGATAGAAAGTGGCGGCTGGTGGACAAGTCAAAAGAGTATGTCCAGGATTAGATTTGCTGCCATCACATAGTAAAAGGTCTCCAGGATTAGATTTGCTGCCCTCACATAGTAAAAGGTCTCAGGATTAGATTTGCTGCCCTCACATAGTAAAAGGTCTTAGGATTAGATTTGCTGCCCTCACATAGTAAAAGTTCTCCAGGATTAGATTTGCTGCCCTCACATAGTAAAAGGTCTCCAGGATTTGATTTGCTGCCCACACATAGCAAAAGTCTCCAGGATTAGATTTGCTGCCCTCACATAGTACAAGGTCTCCAGGATTAGGTTTGCTGCCCTCACATAGCATGAACAAACTCGGCATCACCACTTTATGCCTCCTTGTAGGTACATTGTGCTGATGCGTCCACTGTCGCATGTCCTTATACCAACCTTTTGTTGTTGTTAATGTAAGGGCGCATGTAAAATGAAGTGATCACACTGTTACCTTAGGGACATGTCTAACCAGTGTTATTGTTAATCTAATGCCTCCAGTGATAAGATGCAATTAAACTGTGTTACAAATGGCACTCCTGCTGTTTTCCCTAGTATGATAAGTAAGTTGCTCCTTTACGCTGCTGAGTGTCCTGGTGTCCCCACGGTCCCATGCCCTTAAACCAACTCTTTAGCTGCTGTTGATTAACTGTGTCTGGTAAACAAGCAATGCCACCATTAAAGTAATCCCATATTTGAGGAATCTCATTGTTGATCGTAATGCTTCTGGTAACATGAAGCATTGCTGACGTTTTAAAATTTCTACTATCCTTGCGTGATTGCCATGAACATAATTATGATGCTTCTTTTCATTTTGTGTATGTTTCGTATATTCTTATGGACCAGCAACTGTTTACTTTCTATCTTTTTGTGTAGATAGGGATATCCATTTCACCTTGTTGCTATTGTGACCTTTTGGTGAATTGCACAAAACACTTTTTTTCTGGAATGAGTGTCTTGTGCAGTTCACCTAAAATGTCACGTGGGCAAAATCTGTCAATTTTTGTGGAACTACACAAAATGTTGATTGGAGTTTCCAAAATCTCTGTCAAGTTCTGCTAGTAATCTCGTGCAACATTTTATTAGCCTTTGCAAGATGGAGCTGTCACTGTCATCACAATGGCACTTTATTTTAGTGGAACTGCACAAAAGGATAAGAAAATTATAGTTGCACCTTACATGAGCCGGACAACCAACCTTAATGCTCCTCAATTTTAGTGCAACTAGTAAAGAAGAACCTGCCAGGTCACAAGAGCAAGTACTTCTTGCTAGCTGAATGATGCAATCTTTGCTTCATTTCAGGTGAACTGCAGAAAAAGGCGCATGAATTGAATCATGGAACTCCAGGTTGAGTTCAAGGAGGCCGCTATTAAAGTGAAATCATGCTCTCCTGTCTCCTTGTTTGTGCTGTGCAAACATGTCGTGCAAACAGGAATACTCAACTACAGATGTTGTGACGGTCAAGAGCATTCGCTAAGTTCTTCGATTGTATGACATGGCTAGCCAAGATGGATTTAATCCCGATATTCACTTTATCAAAAGGCTCTAATGGGTTGGTTCTGAATCTTGCAAGCTGGGAATCAGTGAGATGTGTAGGCATCTTTGTTGTACTTATTATTTGAATCTTATTTGTTGGTTCTGAATCTTGCAAGATGGGAATCAATGAGATGTGTAGGCATCTTTGTTGTACTTATTATTTGGATCTTATTTGTTGGTTCTGAATCTTGCAAGCTGGGAATCAATGAGGTGTGTAGGCATCTTTGTTATACTTATTATTTGGATCTTATTTGTTGGTTCTAAATCTTCCAAGCTGGGAAACACGACATGATGATGCAGAGGACAACAACCATAACAAACAGTTCAAACTTGGTAGTATTATCTTTGTGAAAGTGGGACAAATGTGCTGATCGTGTGCGTCCTGAGAATAATAATTCTAATTGTTGTGCATGTTGATCCTGTGGCACTGATAGAATGAGCGAATGCATTGCTTGTTTTAAGTATAAATTTCTATTAAAGCTAATTAAATTTAAGTAAAGTGACCACTAACTCCTGTTATTACAGTACCAATACAGACCCACTCGTGAACTGACGTGTGGCTGGAGTAGGTTTCTTAATGGAGGCGTTTGAATGCGCCGAGGGTGCATCTTCTGCCAGGCGTGCAGCAGACGAGGGAGGGGTAGTAACTGTTGTCGCCTGTACACACTCAGCTTACTGTTGAATCCAGTTCCCCAAGAGCTGAAAAATGAACTGCTGCCGCCGCCTACACACTCGTTCACTCGAAGAGACTCCAATGGCGATCCGAGGGGTGTGCCTGCTGGATATGGACTTCAGCAGGGAGTTCCCCTTTGAGTTTGCCGTTCAGTCATATGGCTGCACCAAGTTGAATGTGATGTACACCAACAATACAGACTAAGTGAAGCTCTGCCTCGCCTCAATCCTATGGCTGCACCAGGTTCTGGAGCATTCGCCCGTTTCATCAGCAGCGCCGACTGTACCTTCGCTACGGTGGAGAGAAGGAAGAACGCGACGATTCGGCCATCTGGTGCAACAAGCTTGTCGACATCCAGAAGCAATACAAGATCATAAGCAACTTGCAGGAGAAGGACTCCGTGGTTGACCTCGTTGAGACCATCATCGACCCTTGATACGCCAACATGAAATAAGACGACCTGAACATGTGGGAGGTACCTTCGAATCTAGCCTACATAAGCTACGCAGCCAAGGACGCATACGGATGCTACGACATGTACAGGAAGATCTTGGACATGAGGGCGTATCTGCTTCCCGTAACCGACGAGTACACAGACAGCCGCAGCGTCATGATCAAGTGTACCAGGAAGGTCTAGATGTTGTACTTTATCTGTTTATAAGCACCTTTATCATCTGAGTGTTTCATGCATTAGCCTATGTGTCGTAATTATCTGTTTTGTCTGAAATATTTCTTTTAAGAACCCATTAACCTGATTGCTTTTTTAGTGGCTATTTGCTTATGTATGTAAACTAGTTCACTTGTCCGTAAAAAACTAGTTCACTCGGCTGCCGTTCTTTGAATCTCCTTCCTCCCAACATATTCCCCTCCTCAGGTGGACCCAGCAGGTCTCTGAATTTTCTCCCAATTTCTTTTTCGATGTAAACTGAGTTTTCTCCCAGTACTTTCCCCTAGAACCAACTCAACTGTCCCACGTCTAGCCTAAAAAATAATAATACCCCACGTACTATTAACTCATCAAATTAAAATGATATTTTATTTCGTAAGTCAAAAGTTCTTACAAAATAATAATAATAATTGTTTATATATATAACTTGGCAAGTTAACTCCTAGTGATTGCATGCATAAGCTTGCAAAGATTTTACTGACGTGCAATCATGTGTTTATGTTTTTATAACATTTCTCCATCTAGCCCAACATGATATTTTCACCCAGCCCAGCAAGTCCGTGGATTTCGAGAAAAATGAAAATGGGACTTAAACGGGCTGCATAGATGCTACATCATTGTTTCACCCAGCCCACCAAATGGACTAAAAAAACAAATGGACTGGCTGACATGTGGGCCAGTAGGTCGAAGCCTAAGAAGGCGTTGGATTTACATCCAACGGCCGGCATTCTTCTTCAATCTCTCGTCTTCTTCCCCCAGCGCTGCCGGAACCGCCTGCTCAGCCTTCGGCGTCCAGCGGCGTTGTTTTGCGCTCCTCAGCGAAACGCTACCCCGCCGACGGCCAGGCCATCCCTCCACTCTGCACCTCCTGTTATTCTCTGCCGAGTGTAGGCCCACCCCACACCCGAACTAGTCAAGTTTGCCACTCCTCTCCGTCCGTGACTCCACTGCCGCATCTTCCCCAACTCCGGGTCATTCCAGTCTGGGGCTCGCCGTCGTCCACCACCTCGGTGCGCTCGACGCGGCGTGGTCAACATACGAGAGTCATCGGAAGAGGACTGTAGGTGGAGAGCCTGACGGCTGGGACCCACGAGGTCCATGGTCACACGCAAGGAAAGGTTCTCCTTATTACGCACTGTACGTGCACTCTACGTGGGAAGGGCTTCTGTATTTCGCAAAAAAACATTCCCCCCGCTGACAGGTCGGACCCACCAGCTATATCTTCGCACGCAAGGAAGTGCCTCCTTATTACGCACCAAAAAATGAATACACCCTGCTAGCTGGGACCCACCATAGTGGGTGGCTAACCTGTGGGCCTACTAAGTTGACGAGGACGGAGGGCTTTGTCAACTTAGTAAATATGAACGATTCTAGCTCCAGTGATCGTACGATGTCCATCCAACGGCCGTAGTGCTTCTTCAACCTCTGGTCTTCTTGCTCCAGCCGCCCAAAGCAGCGCCGGTCATGCCGCGTGCTCCTGCCTCTCGTGGTCAGCTGTGATGCCGCGGAGGCCTCACTGCCCCTACTACTACTCCCATCGCTGGCCCAGGTTATCAATCTACTCACCCACACCCCCTATTATTCTGCGGCGACGGCAGCCTCACGCCGCAGCCGAACCAGTGAACCCTCGAACTCCTCCCCGCGTGGGCATCCACTGCCGCGTCTTCCCCGGCTCCGAGTTGTCCCCATCCTAGGCCTCGCCGTCGTCCACCACCTTAGTGCTCTCGGCGCAGCGTGGTCAATGTGGTCAACGACCGACTTCCATCGGAAGAGGACTGTACATGGAGAGGCTGACAGCTGGTTCCATGGCCACAGCCCAGTTTTTTTGTGATTTGCCAAGTAAGTCACTTTGTCAGGCCTGTTGGGCTGCAAATCTTTCAAGACAAGGAGAGCTTCATTCGGCTGGCCGAGAAAATGGCCTATCAGTAATGAGAAATTGGCTGTACAATTTTAAAACACATCAAACCGGCAATTAGTTTCAAATATCTTTTTTTTCATTTCGAGATTTTAAATTACATTAATTTTTATGCGTGGAGAATTTGTTGGATTTTATATTGATATACACTTATTTTTAAAATCAGTTTGAACGTGAGTCGAAATTTTGGGATTAAAAACAGTTCGGGCCGCACCGAAATATGCAAAATTTCGTATAATTTTTTAACCGTGGCCACAATATGGGCTGTAATGCTAACAAAAAGAGTATGGGCTCCAAAAAAACCTTAAGAATTAGCAAATGGGCTGTAAATTATTAGAAATAATGGCAGATGGGCTTATGCTGTTTTCCACAGATTTGAGGCTTTCCTAAAAAAAGGTTGACGGACAAGCAGTGACTGTGGGATGCCCATCGAACGACCATCGTGCTTCTTCAATCTCTGCTCTTCCTGCTCCAACCGCTCAAACAAGCGCCGGCGGGACTGCCTGCTCCCTCCTCCCTGCGGCCGGCTGTGCTGCCGCGCAGGCCTCACTGGCCCACCGTACTCCCATCGCTGGCCTAGCCATCCCTCTACTCACCCACACTTGTTGTTATTCTCCGGCAACGGCAGACGAACCAGTAAACCCTCGTATAGTCGTACTCCCCTCCGCGTGGGAAACAACTGCCGAGTCTTCACTGCCTCCGTGTCGTTCCCTTCATAGGCCTCGCCGTCGTCCACCGCCCTGGTGCTCTTGGCGCGGCCTAGTCAACGTGGTCAACGACTGACATGCATCTGAAGTGGACTGTTCGTGGAGAGGCCGACAGCTGGGTCCACGGCCGCACGCAAGGAAATGCCTCCTTATTAGGTGCAAAATAATGATTCCTCCACCTGACATCAGGGACCCATCGAAAGGGCCTCTGTATTTCGCGAAAAAAAACGTTACCGCCGCTGACAGGTCGGACCCACCAGCTATATCTTCGCACGCAAGGAAGTGCCTCCTTATTACGCACAAAAGAAATGAATACTCCCCCTGTTAGCTGGGACCCAGTATAGTGTCAAGCTGACTTGTGGGCCTACTAAGTTGATGGGGACAGAGAGCTTTGTCAACTTAGTCAATATGCACGATTCTAGCTCCAGTGACCATACGATGTCCATCCAACGGCCGTAGTGATTCTTCAACCTTTGGTCTTCTTGCTCCAGCCGCCCAAGCCAGCGCCGGTCGTGACACGTGCTCCTGCCTCTCGTGGCCGGCTGAGATGCGGCGGAGGCCTCACCGCCCCCTACTACTCCCACCGCTGGCCAGGCCATCCCTCTACTCACCCACACCCCCTGTTATTCTGCGGCGACGGCAGCCTTACACCGCAGCGAACCAGTGAACCCTCGTACTCCTCTACGCGTGGGCATCCACTACCGCGTCTTCCCCGGCTCCGCGTCGTCCCCTTCCTAGGCCTCACCATCGTCCACCGCCCTGGTGCTCTCGGCGCGGCGTGGTCAACATGGTCAAGGAACGGCTTCCATCGTACGTGGACTGTACGTGGAGAGGCTGACAGTTGGGTCCACGGCCGCAGCAAGGAAGTGCCTCCTTATTACGTGCAAAATAATTATTCCTCCACCTGACAGCGGGGACCCAGCGGACGGGCCACCGTATTTCGTGAAAAAAACGTTTCCCCTGACTGTTGGGACCCACCAGCTACATCTTTGCATCCAAGGAAGTGTGTCCAGGCAAAGAAAATGATTCGCCCCCTGACTGCTGGGACCCACCAGCTACATCTTCGCAGCAAGGAAGTGCCTGACAGTCGGGACCCACCTGGTCGAAGCGTACATAGCATTGTCATTCTAGTCGCGAACGTGTACGTACATATATACTGGTGGATGTAGAGGCGTGCACGTGTCGTAGTAGAGGCGTGCACGTAGCATGTACACGTACGTACAGCGGCCAGGGTGCAAGAAAGAAAATATGGCCACGTACGTACATACGGGCAGGGTCTCGAACGCCTACTTGCGCATACGTATGGCTAGGTCTAGTGTACATGGCTGGGTCGGAATGGAGAAACAGCGTTGTCGTGGTGTTCATGGGGAGGCAACGGAATGCGTCGTGTTCAGGGGGAGGCAATGAAATGCGTCGTGTTCATGGGGAGGCAACGAAATGCATCGTGTTCATCGAGAGGCAACGGAATGCGTGGGAGCCAACCGGCTGGGTCGGAACGGAATGCATGGTCGTGTTCATCGGGAGGGCTTGGACGGAACAGGCAATGGAAACGAGGCCTGGCATACCGCAGAACGGAGGAAACGGACGTCCTACGTTCGAAATGGGGTCTTGTTGATCGGGAGGGGTGTGGCGTACCGCAAAACGGACGAAACGGACCTCCTACGGTCGAAACGGGGGTCCTGTTGATTGGGAGTGGTGTGGCGTACCGCAAAATGGACGAAATGGACCTCCTACGGTCGAAACGGGGGTCCTGTTGATTGGGAGGGGTGTGGCGTACCGCAAAACGGACGAAACGGACTAGTGTTGGAGCGCTAAGGTCGAAATGGGGGTCCTGTTCATCGGGAGGGGTGTGGCGTACCACAAAACGGGACTCCACGGGATACTGTTCATCTCCACCGTCGACCTCCTCCAGCCTCCACGGGCTACCGTCGACCTCCTCCAGCCTCCACGGGCTCCTGTTCATCCAACCTGCACCGCGCGCTACTCCACCGGCTACTGTTCAACCACCCCTCCACGGGCACCCCTCCACCGTCTACTGTTCATCCAGCCCTGCGCACCACGGGGTCCTGTTCAACCACCCCTCCAAGGGCACCCCTCCACCGTCTACTGTTCATCCAGACCTCCACACCACGGGGTCCTGTTCATCCAAAGGCAGCAACACCGCTCACTGTTCATCCAAACCCCCTCGCAACGCTCACTGTTCATCCAATCAATCAGCTTCAGTTAGCAGCCGTAGTGAAGGAATCGCTCGATCGGTTTCAGTTAACAGCCATCGATCGATAGCTCGGGTTCAGTAACGCGTAGCCTGCAGTGCAATCGCTCGGGTTCAGTTAGAGCCCAATGCCTCCCTCGGGTTCAGTTAGAGCCAACGCCTCACACACACGCGCGTACGCCCGACCTACCACCGTAACCGGGAACTCCCCGAAATTTTCCTCCCCCTCGCTTCTACCACGGTTTTTTCCGTCATGGGCGGCCCAAAGAATGTCATGCAGCTGCGCCTTCGGCCCGCCCAGGACGAAAAGCCCATTTTCTGTCATGATTTTTTGTCATAGAATTAGGATCCCACCACATCTATGATGATACCGGGTTTTGTCACAATTATCATCATAGAAGTGTCATATGTATGACAGAAAAAAATTTCATTCGGCCCAAAATGTCACGGATGTGTCTTTTTTTTGTAGTGATGGCAGCGGCATCCGCGCACTCCGCATCAAGTTGAGCCTCCACCACCCGGTTCACATCGACAACATTCCACCTGCAGGAGAGCCTTGATGGCAGCGGCATGCGCGCGCTCCGCGTCGAGTTGAGCCTCCGCCTCCCGGTCCTCCTTTAGTATCGCCAGGTTGAACCGCGGGTCCGCCTGCACCGTGGGGGACCCGAACGACGGCACGAAGTCGACGTGCATCATATCATACGGATCGGGGCCTTCTGCACTGCGGCCTCCGACATGAACATTGGATCGGCTTCCTCCTCCTCGGATGTTGGCTCTAGAGAACTCGGGGATTGGCCCACCGCAAAGCGAGCTTGGGAACAGAGGTCTGTGGCGCCGACCGCCGCCATGATTTCTGTGCGGTGCTCCGACGTTAGCATCTTGTAGTACGTGATCTTGTGGTGCACCATGGCTCTCCGACGAACTAGGGGACGCTTGATGCATTCTAGGGGATCAAAAGGTGGTGGAATGGGCTTGAGAGGAGGTGTGGTTTTGGGGCAGTGGCTGGCGTAGGCTGAGCAGTGAAGGTTCTGTGGTTAATAGTGGTTCCAGTGACGACCGGTCAATCGGTTTTGACTGTACATCGCTCTTGTTGCGTTCGCGTTTCACCCCGACATGCTGGACCCTCCACGTCGCTCACCAAATGGAACATGCTTTGTCTTGCGTTTTCGCTCACTTGTGGGACCGCAGTTGAGAGAAAACCGACGTCTCCCCCTCCCACTACTACTCCCTCCGTTTTATGTGGAGTAAATGAAAACAAAGGGAGTATACTATGGATGAGGATCCCCTGACATGGACGAACCAATTGAGTAACTGACATGCAGGGCCTAGAAAGCATGGGGCCCGCCAGCCAGTGACTGAAGAGCAGGGTAAGGCAGGGATACTAGTACTATGAGCACTGCATACTCTACTGCAGATGTTGTCAGTATTCCACTAGTACTATTGGACAGGGAGCTTAAAAAGTTACTATTGGACTGGCTACTACGTGGCGAAATCCTAGTAGGAAGAGCACGCGTGAGAACAAGCACATTCACATGTTTGAAAACAAATTGGAAACCATCTCTATTTGAATACAAATCTAGGAGTACGTACAAATCTAACAATATTGATTTGGTGTTGTTGAATGTTGATACTTTTTCTATAAGTTTGATCAAAGTAGAGATACTTTGGCCACACATAAAACTTATATGTAAACTAGAAAGGATCAGAGGGAGTATATTGTATGTTCACAAGTGAAGCGAACATTGAATACCCTTTATATATGATTTGCTGATGCTATGATCACCGATTCAAAATTTTGAATCCGCCTTAGGTATCACACATGCACCCACTCATTCTCTCTCAGTTTCATCTCGGGGTCCAGAGATTGATTAAAAAAGGACTAGGGTGGGTACAGTATGTTTGTTCCGCTTATGAACGTACAATATACTCCCTTTGATCCCCATGGACCCTCCCCCCCCGCCCCCCCCCCCCCCCCCCCCGCGGGTCATTTCTATCATAGAAAAAAACCAAACCTTTATCTCCTTGCATGACATGCAATTGATCTCTCAACATATATCGACCTCGTCAAGACGTGTCAGGGCATGAACCGAATGGATGTCAAAACTAAGATGGGAAGCGACACATAGTGGAGGAAAAGTGAAACTTTAAACGAACTGTTTGTTTGTATGCATGTCGGACAAATTACAACATTGGAAATACAAGCATGGTCTAGGCCCACATGCGAATGATACTCGGCGGAATGTTCAAATGAGGCATGTGGGAGGATGGACTCGACCGGAAGGCGGCATTATCGATGGAGAAGATGGTTGGAGAGGAATGAGAAATAAGCAACGCCGCATGATTATACTTGAACGCCCCAAATAAACAATAAGTTGTCTCGTTTTCCCTTACTTCTTGGTCACGGAGTAAGATACTCCCTCCTTTTTTATTTACTCTGCATATTAGGGTTGACTGAAGTCAAACTTCATAAAATATGACCTAATTTATAGAAAAAAATGAACATTTACAATAGCAAATCTATATGATGTGAAAGTATATTCAATAATGAATCTAATGGTATTGATTTGTTACTATATATGTTATTATTTTTGTCCATAAACTTTGTCAAAGTTTACAAAGTTTGACTTTGAGCAAAGCTAAAATGCGGAGTAAATAAAAAAAAGAGGGAGTACGTAGGGACTAGTATAGTTACTACTGCCGGAACATGGTAAGTTGGACCCCTAAATGCGGGCACGGACCGCGCACACCTCAATTATTCCTTCAAACAGTCAGAAACCTACATTAGCACACCATCCGGCTACTTAATCAAGTGTTACGCTTCACTAGTTGAAAAGGAAAAGGGTGGTACCGTACGCAAAACCACCACACTTGGGGCTAGGGCAACAACTTGGTACTGTACCACATTTGAACCAGGGCACAAAAACCACATGTTTGGCGCCTAATGTGCAACGCGGGGCACAGGCGCTCGAATTTGGTCGGGAAAACAGGGAAACCAACATGTCGGGCACACCTACCGGGACAATGTGGTGCAGACTAGTCCAATGGAGGAGCTGGCCCACGACGTCCTCGCCACCAGCAACCATTCATGTGGGTCGTGGGGGCCAGCAACGTGGCGCAGGTCCCGCACCGCCTCTGGACACGGCGACCGCGGTGAGCGACACGCTCATCGTTGCTGGACACGGTCGGCTTCATTGTGTCGAGGATGGCGTTAGCACTATGGCACGGCCAGCAGATCAACACCAGGCTCGTTAAGGATGCACGGGGCGCCAAAGTGCGCGCGCGCCGTGATGTGTCCGCGGAGTGGTGTAGCGCGGCCAACTACATCCCCAGGACCTGAGACCATGCCGGGTCATCTTGATTTTTCAATGACATGTGGGGATCACATGTGAGCAAAGGGCATCTCCAACGTTGCCACGACTACAGCTGACTACCCTCGCATACCAAAAACCCTCGTCCATCACGCCTTCGCATGGTGCATTCCCAGCTGGCGCCAGCTGCTTGCATTCATGCCATCCGTCCATATTCCATCATTAAGAGGCTCGATGCCCAAGGAACCAACTCTTATTACTTAATGACACACCCGGACGCTTGGCCTCACCGGAATGCGCTACTCGAAGCAGCAACGCCCTGCTAAACTCCACACCATAGCGCATCGTCCTGCTACTTGGCACCACATCCACCATGACCGCGAGGGCGAACACTCTGCGGGTAGGGCTGGGCATTCGGTTCCCCCAAACCGATCGGTTCGGTGCTTCGGGTAATTGTGAGATTCAATTTACTGGAATTGCTGACCGGTTAGTTTCCTCTAAAAGGAAAAAACCAAGATTTCGGTTGACCAGAACATCGGTTCGGTCCTCGGTTAAGACCGACCAGCACCGATCTGCTAGAAATCAATGATGGAATTTGATGCTTCCCCATGAATCGTTGGTTTCCCATGCCCTCTCGGTCGAACACTCGTATGGAAACAGATAGGAGATGGCACAAGAATGGAGAGATAGTATACCTGTCCTCCATCACACCCACCTCGCCGAATGCCACTTCAGCGTGCACCTTGACGAGATCCGCTCGGACGTCCTCTGCTACGAGCCTACGACTCCCTTGGTCGCTCTTCCCATGGCTGCCATTCGAGACCGCCGGCAATCCTGCGAGACGGCTGCGCGACCTGCGAGGCAGGACAAAGGTTGACTACGAGCCTGCGAGATCGTGGCGGTGAGGGTTACCGGAAGATAAGTTTTTTATTGAAACGGAAAGAGATAAGAGATGGACCGCCGCGTGGACTACTCCGGAACAACATAGAAAATTGGGTCGTGGGCTGTGAAGTTTTAACGCTAGCTAGGCTTTCTCCTAGTATACTACTAGTATTTACAAAGCACCGGAGTACATGAGTGTTTGAGGCTTCGGTTACTGAACACGTACAACCGAAATCACCGATCTAGCTTCGGCTTCCCAGGATCGCCGACCGAAGTTCTGATCGAAATATTCGGTTTCGGTGAATTCAGGTTCGGTACCGGTGTATTCGGTATGGTTTTCAGTCCTCGGTTTTTTATGTCCACCCCTATCCGCGGGAGAGCTTGTCTTCGGGGATGAAGCTCGAGGTCCCCGCTCGCGACACAATAGTGGCGTAGCCGGATGTGGACGCGACCGCACAAGCGGTGGCCATGATGGCGGCCAACGACGGGAGCACCACCAGCCATGCATCCTACTTGCCGTTGTCCAACGTTCGATGGCACATGTGGCAGGTGAAACGATGGACTGTCCACGTCCGTCATCAATGAACTCACATCCACCAGCACCGCCGAGGTCGGGGACTCCTCCGAGGATGAGTAGGGCATGGGAGGCGGCAGGGCATGGTGTGCCAACTGGCCGGTCCGTCTCCTGTGTTTTACTGTTCCTTGACGAAGACAGGACCTTCACTTCACGGGTCTTGAACCCCGCCCTCGTATATGGAGATCGCAGATGGAGGACGTCGGTCGCCGCCGTAGAATAGGTTTTGGGTTGGGTTTCTTTTTTTTTCTGTACTATAAACGTTCAAAATGTAATGAAAATATGTCATGTTTGCATTAATCTCGTCCAGTGTATATGAAATTTCACAATAATAGTAAGATATATTGTAGGAGTATATGGAATGATGATTCGTTCTTGTGTGTATAAACTTAGAAGGTTTGACCCGAGACAAAGCTAACATGCGAAATAAATAAACACATTGGGTCTACATACACAATTTATCTTAGGCAGTCCAATAGTACGTCCACTACACAGCCACGCATTTCACATCTTTCTACATCTACGGGAATCTACGAAAGGGTTAACGTAAATTGCCTCTCTCTCTCCCCCCTGATTTTCATGGTGGTGGGCCCCTCCCTCCCCCCAATCTACAATCAACAGCTCACACGTTTCGCATTATGTTAATTATGTAACTGGGGTTACGTTGGTGTAGCATTACTGTCCTAAAAAACCAACTAAGCCAACCTCCCAGCATATTGCGTGGGAAAAGACCCGGCCCGCCATTTTAGTTGGGATTACCGGATTACTAGTAGTAGTATCGATGGATTGCGCGAAGCACCAAGTTTTTTTAAGGGAGTGAAGCACCAAGTTTAAAAGGAAAAAAGGTGGTACACTCACGGCACCCCTGTTGCGGTCGCATTGCACCCCACACCGTGTCGATCCTGCACACGGCTCATGCAAACGGAACGCGCTTCGGTTTGCCTCTTCACTGACACGTGGGACTGCACTTGGAGAAACCGACCATGCGCCAAACTCCCCTGCCCATCGCGTGACCCCCCCCACCAATCCCAAATTCAACCGCCCTTCAGCCAACTAGCCAATAATATTCCCCAAACCCCCCTCCCCCCAGCCCTCTCCACTCCATTTGCTCTGCCAAAGCCGCCCTCCCCGTCGCGCCGATACGCCGGCGCCGCGGTTTGTCGAGGGAACGCACGGCGATCCTCTTGCTCCCACAGTATGCTCTTGTAGACTGTCGTCCTCTAGCCGCGCCGCCACCGCTGGCGATGTTCGTGTAGAGACGCACGGCGGTCACCTTCTCCCATGGTATGTGCATTCTAGATTGAGGCCCCATGCATGTCGGTGTAGCGCTGAATGTTAGTTGATAGACGATGTTAATCTCACTATCTGCTGAAGTAGTTTACAGTCAATATGTTCTGATTAAGAAGCTTCCTTACCCTGTTCTGCACTCAATCTGCTTAGCTGAGATGGCATGCCAAGCCCGATTAGTTTCTAAAATATCCTGCCATACATTTATTGTGACGTAGATTGCCATGGTCTAGTAGCCAATCTGTTAGGTGAAATAGCTCTACATCGTTTTATACTCGATATTTTTTGCTGAGATGGCCTTCGATTGTTCGATGGTTGTGTGCTCGGCATCGTTGACTGCTGAAACATCCTGCCATAATTTAGCACTCAAATCTGTGTGCTGAATTAGCTTTACACATATTTCGTTACTTAGATCTGCTTGTCCAAATATCTGGCCATAGCTTTAGACATCGACCTAGGAATTTTTCTATGGACTTCATAAAAAGGCATACATGTTTTTCCTGTAATATCTAGTAGAAAAACTAATTTGTATGTCTAACGGATGGACAGGACTTGGATAACTTCTGCTCAAAGATTCTCCGCTGCTTATGTCGAGGGGGTTGAAAACTTCATGAACTTTATCAAAGCTAAGTACGGTGGTCTGAAATCAGATGTGATCTGCCCGTGTAGAAGTTGTATGAATTCAGTTACAACACCCCAGTCAACTGTGCAAAATCATCTACACTTGTATGGGATGTCGGTCACATATACTAGGTGGGTTCATCATGGTGAAGCTATGAACATCATTGTTACTGACTATGCGGAAGCAGCAGATCACCATCTTGATCTGCTTGATGCTCAGGTGGAAGAGGAGGAGGTGGTGGTGGCGGAGCCAGTGAGTTTGACCAACATTGAAACAATGCTACAAAATGCTCGTACATTTCGTGAACTTTCACCTACAGAAGAAAAATGGTGGGTCCGCATGTTGGAACAATGCAACGTGGCTGTCACCCCAGGAAATAAGCTGTTAGTATTCTCAACTATGGTCACATTTCTTCAGGTGAAGACACCGGAGAAGATGACGAACAAATCATTCGATGCAATGTTAGCTGCTTTTCTCAAATCTTTCCCAGATGCATCTGAGCTGCCACACACCTACAGTAAAATGAAGAACTTCCTTCGTGCAGTTGGAATTGGATATGATTTGATCCATGTTTATAAGAATAATTGTGTTCTGTTCCGGAAGGATTATGCCAACTTAAGTGAATGCCCAAAATGCAAATCATCAAGATGGATAGATGGCGATGCTGTGAAGAGGATTCCCCATAATGTTCTGAGACATTTTCCAATTATACCAAGATTGCAGAGGTTGTTTCATGATGATGAAACAAGAGAGGATGTACTGTGGCATTCTAGGAACCAGGAGTATAGAGATCAGAATGTAATGAGCCATCCATCTCATGGTAGAGACTGGAAAAGCTTCAGTTAGAAAAAAAAAGGTGTGTTGCTGACCCGAGAAACATTAGACTTGGCTTAGCTTCAGATGGATTTAACCCATTTGGCCACCAGAGTGCCACATATAGCATATGGCAAGTGCTTGTTATCCATGCCTCCAAATGTCTGCACCAAAGAATCAAACTGCATGATGGCCTTGCTCATCCTAGGTCCAAAAAGTCCTAGAAAGGATTTTGATTTATTCATGGAGCCTCTTGTGGAGGAACTTCAACAGCTATGGAGGGGTGTTCTCACTCGAGACCTATATAGCAGCCCACCACCTGATTTCTTTCTGCGTGCTATTATAATTTGGTGCATCCATGATTATCCAGCTTTGGGACTATGTCAGGGCGAATGACACATGGTTACAATGCATGTGTTCGCTGTGACAGGAATCCGCTGTCATACGCAATACTTAGCAAGATCTGTTACATTGGACACTACCATTTCCTTGCTAAGGACAAGCGGCGTCCTATAAAATACCGAAGATATGTGTTCAATGCAAAGCATGAAAACCGTGATGCACCAAAGAGCTCATCGCCGATGAGTTGCAGGTGGAATTAGAGAAATTCAGGCGTATTACACCAGGAAACCATCCTGGTAATGGTAGCGGGAAAAGGAAACATGTCAAGGCAGAAGAGAGATTATTGTTTAACCGTAGGTCCACTTTGTGGGACTTGGAGTATTGCAAATATTTGGATCTTGTGGCATAATCTTGATGTGATGCACATCGGAAAAAATATGTGACAACATTATCGGCACACTTCTTAATATTGAAGGCAAGAGGAAAGATACCTTAAAATCTAGGACTGATTTGACACACCTGGGTATCAGGCAGGATTTGCAGGTGCAAGATGAAGGTAAACCACGGGATATGGCACCAGCTGTGTACATCTTGGACAAGGTAAAAAGAAAAGAATTCTGCGAGGTCCTGTCACGTGTGAGATTCCCACATGGATTTGCTTCCAACCCTGAAAGGAGAGTCAATGTAGATGGAAACAAGGTACAAGGGTTGAAAACTCATGACTGCCACGTCCTACTTCAAAGGGTTTTACCTGTTATCCTTAGAGGATTTTGCCGCCTTGACTTATACAGAGCAGTTGCACAGTTGGGACAATTCTTTAGGGAACTCTGCAGTAGAAATATCAGGATAGATGCTTTGGAGCGTCTTAGAGGAAAGATACCAACTATCCTATGCGACATTGAGAAGATATATCCTCCAACCTTCTTTGATGTGATGGTGCATTTGGCTGTTCATCTACCTGATGAGGCACTACTTAGAGGTCCAGTACAGTATGGTTGGAGGTACCCTATTGAAAGGCGGCTAGGCACTTTCAAGGGCTATCTTAGGAACGGAGCTAGATCCAATGGTTCCATTGCAGAGGCCTATATTGCTACAGAAGCGTTGACATTTTGCTCAAAATATATTGAAACAGCTGATCGACTTAGCAAAGAGGTGGGTAAAACAATCTCGGGCATAATGTTTTTGATTGTTCTGTTCGAGTTACAGGGAAGAGTCGACAAGAGTACAAACCTAAAGATTTGGAAAAAATGGTTTGGTATGTGTTGAATAATTGTCCTCAGATACTACCTTATATCAAGTAAGTGCTAAGTACTGCAGCTTATACATCGTAATCTGCTAAACTTGCATCACATTCTTACGTATTTAGATGTTTGACGCGATCACTATGTTGTGCAACATCTACAAAAAGGAGTTATTGCCGCAAAATCCAAGAAACATTGACAAACTAGTTATGGCAGGATTTGTGAAATGGTTCAAGAGCCATGTAAGATTTTGAATTGCATTGTCAGTTTTTTTAATATAATGAGTACATAAGATGATCAACTTGTCTATTTTCTAACCATAGGTTAAGAAGATGCGAGAGGATGGGCATGCAGTTGATGATGCCCTTTACACACTAGCAATGGGTCCTGATACTCGAGTACGACATTATGAATCTTGCGTTGTTCGAGATGTGCGCTACAACACCCTTGCACGCGGCGAAGGCAGGAAGACACAAAACAGTTCCATCATGAGCATGGATACATACGGTAGAGAGACAACTGAAATGTATGCTAACATAACAGACATTGTTCAGTTGCAGTATATCTCTAGTTTTGAGGTTCATCGGTGTGTGGTTCTGTTGTGCTGTCGTTCATATAACCTGTTTTCTAGGATCGCAAAACCCAGAGCTGATGATTATTTCAAATCCATCAACGTCAAGGCGGCGTACCAGACCAATGAGCCTTTTATTTTGGCAAATCAACCAACACAGATATTTTTCTTGGAAGACACATTTGCACGTAGCGATGACTGGAGAGTATTGCAAAGGTTTGAGCAAAGGAATTTGTTTAATGAAGTTGCACAACAAGATGATGCTTACACAGCTCCATATGTAGAAGATTCCACAGATGTTCCTAATACCTTTGAGAACCATCACGTCAATGACGCTGGCAAAAAGATTGCTTGTCCGGCTGTAGACATACAAGAGTTGATCAAGAAGAAGTCAATGTTTGAGGACATTTAGGATGAAAAAGAAGATGACACCGTTGGGAATTACGATTCAGACCAATACACATGGCGAAGATGTTGATGTTGCTGCTGCGGATGATGATTAGATTGCTTTTGACGTATTTGCCTGTCAGAAGACGTTTTTTTATCTACTATGTAAAATTGTGTTTGCTATGACAACTAAAACCTGATGAACTTGTTGTTTAGTATTTTGCCGTGAGAACATCACTTATTATGTATGTTGATTTGTGTTTGGTGATTGTATGACGACTAAAACATGATGAAATTGTTGTTTAGTTGTACTCATATTTGGCTGTGAAACTTGAATTTGATGACATAGTTTGTTGTTGGACTGCAATTTGCTCGATGTCTTCGAATGGGAACAAAGCTGACCCGACAGGCCTCTGCTAATTTATTTATTTATTAGCATAAGGGCCTCTACTATTTATTTATTTATGAGCAAAAGGGGATACCCCCGATTTCTCTTAATAGAAATCATTAGATGTTCAAAACACTACGCCCATCCTGCTAAACAGGTTTCATTCATTACTAGTTTCAGCAAAGTGCTCATGTCATAGCCACTGAATACATCACGAGTGCTACATACACTGCAAATAAAGAGACAATCATCCTGCAGAGCACATCGATTTTCCCATTATCTTCACAAGCTCTTTCATCTCCTCATTGCTGTCAAGGACGCTCAGCAGCTATTGCTTGGCCATGATTAGAGGAACTGCATCTTTAACCTTCTGCTCTGCATCTTTCTCTGCTGCCGTTCCTTCAGTTACTTGTCCAACACCCAAACCTGCTGGTATTGGGATTCCTCGGCTAACCAAATAATCAGCGTAGTTGCATTCCCCCACATCAGCAACTTCCCAGAAATATAAATCACACTAATCTTCCCTTTTCTGCACGAATCAAATTGGAAGATCATCAACCAAACTATTAAAAAAATCGGCAACTGAAAGTAGCACAACAACACTTAAACATATTATTACCCCATGATTTGGTCGTTTGTAGAAGACTCGCCCAGGGTTGAGGATTGAGGTTGAGATGCGACAGATGACTCTGTGTGATTTGCAGCAGTAGCACAACAGCCGGTTGCTCATTGTAACCTGCTGCGGTGCGTGTGTAACATCCCAAATTTTCAATTTGGAATGTTATACATTAGATCATCATTGCATATCATATTTTATTGCATTTTGTCTTGATCCCAGAAATTCTACGCAACTCAAGGACCCACGGAGAGAGTTGGGGATTTCGTTATTTTCATATTTGAGTTTTCTCAAATTATGAAAAGAGGATCATTTGATTTTAATTATTTCATCTTCGTATATTTCTTATATAAAAATAAAATAGAGGGAATAAAATGACTTTCCCAAAATAAAGAAATATTGGAGGTTTAATAAAATCAAATAAGATGTTATTTCGGAGTTTTATCGCTATTTTATTTTAATTAGGAAAAATGCGTGTTTTTGAAAATTGCATTTTAGGCCCAAATAAATGTTCATCTTGTCCGTCTTATTTTTAGAGGACGGGGAAAATTTATTTCGGGATTTTTGGAGTCGGTTTAGTATTTCTTTTCTTTCTTTTTCTGCAAGTCAGAATTATTTTTTTTAAAAGTCAACCGACCCCGGGCTGTATTCTGCCAGGACTCCAGCCCGGCCGGCCTTTAAGAGGCGAGGCCCGAGCCGCCCCAAACCCTAGCCCCGCACGGCACGATCCGCCGCCGCTGCCAGCCATCGCCGCCGTGAGACGCCGCCGCTGCCTCTCGCCCGCGCCGCCCGAGCCCCGCGCCGCCCGAGCCCAGCGCCGCCCGAGCCCCGCCGCCACCCGACCCTGCCGCCGCCTGTCGCCGCCCCGCACTGTAGGAGCCGCCGCCGTCCCGCCGCCGTCGTTTCCGCCGTCGAGGTAGCCGCTGGATCCGCCGCCGGTTTTTGCTGGTTAACCGTCGTTTTTTAAGATCCCTCGGTTATTTTTTTAGATCGGATTTTTTCGGTTTAGTTTATTTAGTGACGTTCATCTGTACATTCATTTTAACGAACGGTTTTCGTTGTTTAGCTGCAGACAGCGAACGTTCGTTCGTTAGCCTGTTCGTCCGTTTTTTCTTTTTCTCGGGTTTTTCGCGATCATTTTCAATAGCGATTTCTGATCCGATTTTCGTCGTTTTAGTATAACTTTTCGCTCATTTATCGGAATCAGGCGATTCAAGCGCCTAGAGTTTCATCTCGAAACCCTCTTTCCGTTTAATCAACTCAAACAAGTTTTTGGTACTGTAAAATTTGACTTAGGTCCAGATTAGTAAATGAAGCTTGTTTCTTTCGCCGTTTGAGTTTGGTTGCTTCGTTTGATTTGATTCTTTTTGCAAACCGAAGTTCTTAAGTTGAACTTTCTTGTTAGATCTGTTATTTGAATTTTACCCGTGCATTAGATGAGTGCTTATTGTCTGCTTGTTTGTTTGCGATAGAGTACCCAGAGTGCAGCGTGCTACTACGAGTCTCTAGGTTTCACGGATCATTAGCAAGGCAAGTAACACTTTGATCATATCTCTTTACTACCCAGTTTTATTGCATTAGATCAATCCCCAGACAATTTCATGGTTAGGATCTGATTAATATGTGGGTTGGGATGTAGATGAGGTAGTACCTATTGTCCTGTTTATTATCAAACCTTTGGGAGTTACTTCTACGTTTGTTTATATTGCTATGCTATGCTAGTAGACGTTGATTGGGTGAGTGTATCCATGAAAGATGTGAGTATTGTTAATTAATGGTTTACTTAAGGTGGCTAGTTTAATACACATCTGGGTGGACTGAGGCACCTGGGGAACCCAATGTTGCCTGTATTTTTTGGAAATCCCGGGGTACCGTGTGATTCTCCTATGGACCGCGACCCAGGTTCAAAGGGATCATGAGATTATTCATGCTAGAAACTTCTGTGTGCAGCCACAAGCTACTATGGGCTCTAGCATAGTTGATTAGGTCGTGTGAACTCTTAGAGTGGTAGACTAGCAGATGTAGGGGAAAGTAGGTGTAACTGTCTACCCATCATAAGGTGCTAACGCTTCTGAAAGACTATGTCTCGGTCATCCGTTTCTCAAACACCATGTAGTGCGAGAATCCCAAAGGTGGAGATCGAGTCTTGCGGCGAAAAGTGCGCAAACCTCTGCAGAGTGTACAAACTAATCATGGTTAGCCGTGTCCCGGGTTATGGACATTTTGAGTATCTAGTACTTGGATTATCATGTGTATCTCATCATGTTACTTAAATTAATTCTGTTTGGGTTTAATGATGATGCTTAATTGGGATTGAGTTGGGTGAACCTTCTCAATGTTTACCAACCACCATGATAGTTAAATAAAATTTATTCCTTTGTTGTAGGAAAAAATTGGCTTTATGCAAAAATGTAACCATAGAGCTTTCCACCATCTATATATGCATGTAGTGATAGCATTATTCTGTTCATTACTGTCTATGTGTTACGTTGCCTGCATATTCCATGTGCTAACCCGTTTTCGGGCAGCAACGTTCATGTTGCAGACTTTTCAGACGACGAGTAAGGTGCCTTAGGTCGTGATCTTCCACTTAAAGATGCTCTTGGAGTTGATGGACTCGCTTTATCTTCCAAGCCTTCCATTGTTATCGTTATTAGATGGCCTTAAGCCATATTTATTGTAATAAGTTTTCTTTGGAGACATTCGATGTAATAAGTGTGTGATTGCTACTCTGTTATAAATCCTTCAAGTACTGTGCGTGTCAGCATTACTGATCCAGGGATGACACTGATGCACAGAGATCAGACTGTTTGAGTTCTGGTTGCTACAAGATGGTATCAGAGCACACACTGACTATAGGACACGACCACTAAGCTAAAGCCCTAGATCACTACTCTCTTCTCATTTCTGACTCCTCTCCCTTTTTCTACTCTTTAGGTTGGTGGATACAAGGAACAAGTTCGCGCAACCGGATGAAGCTACGCCCTTTAGACGTCACTTGAAGGAAGTCACTAGATACTTGAACATCAGAGTACCAAGCTTCACAGGGACCTACATCGCCACTTTACCAGAAGAGGAGCGTTGGATAATTCAAGTTCAAGTTCCAGGAAGGACGTTCATGCCAGTCACTGAGCCCGAAGAGTTTTCCTTTGATGCACCCACCTGGGGTCTAGGAAAGAGCTGGCAGCCCACATCACCATGGGACGCATTGGAGAAGTTTACCGCAAGGATCTCAAGGATAGTATCTACCAGATTTGTGGGGGCTGAGATGAGCAATGGGAGATGATCAGCACCAGGAAGGATAGATCAATTGCAGCTTTCATCCAGGAGTTAAACCAGCACATTCGATGCCAGGAGAACCAGATGTGTGCAAGCATTATAGATCTGAAGAAGGCAATGACCAATATCACGAAGTTGGAAGAAGAACTCAAGTCTACACGCGATGGATATGAGGAGGAAATGATGACACTCGTGGAGAAGAATGATGACCTGAAGAAGAAGCTAAAAGTATTCATAGGATTCCCTGCGTCGGGAGGAGAAGATGATGATTCCACTTGCCCAGAGAACTACATCATCATCGATGACACAGACTCGGACCCAGACGATAGCGACGATGACTTTGTTGATGAAGCTGGAGCAGATATCATGGAGTCTTCGACCGATCAATTTTTCTAGTCGATCACCATAACAGTAGTAGTATCCCCCCATGTATATAGTATAGTCCGAGCACTTTTCTAACGATAGTTAGACCGTTGTATGCCCTTGTTTGAAATGATTGAAGTGATATTGTTTGAGTTTTTCTCATGTGCATATGGGTAGTGTTTTCCCCTAGATCTATTTCTATTCTATATTCTCATCCTTTCTAAACCCTCAGATGCCTCCAAGACGCGACAATGGATTTTCTTTCCCACCGGAGCTCACTGAGTTGATCCAGCAGCAGAATGCATTGATGCAAATACTAGTCCAGAATCAGAATCAGGGGTAAAACAACAATAACAACAACCCACCACCACCACCACCCGTTGATCACTTAGCCCGTTTCTTGAGGCTTAATCCATCGGTGTTCTCTAGTAGCACCGAGCCGATAGTTGCAGATGATTGGCTCCGCAAGATTGGGAGGGAGTTGACCACTGCAGGATGCACAGATGCCGAGAGAGTGCGTTTTGCCGCACATCAGCTTGATGGACCCGCAGCATCATGGTGGGAGAATTTTGCAGCCACTTACCCCATCGACACAGTTACATGGGACCGGTTTCAGCAGGCTTTCCGTACTGTTCATGTTTCAGAAGGAGCTATGACCATGAAGAAGTGTGAGTTTTGCAACTTGCGCCAAGGAGGACGTACAGTTGGCCAGTATGTGGATGATTTTAGTAAGCTAGCACGTTATGCCCCAGATGACGTTGCTACAGATGCAGCTAAGCAGGAGAAGTTTCTGGAAGGACCGAATGATGAGCTGAGCATGTAGTTGATGGTGGCAACCTTCAACAACTACCAGGAGTTGGTGATAGAGCTCTCATGATTGAAGGGAAGCAGCAGTAGATTGACAACCGCAAGAGGAAGTATGGACAAGGGAAGTACAATTCTGGAGCTCAGCAGAAGCCTCGTTTTACCCCGAACTCGGGAGGACCTTTTCAGCATACCCATGGAGGCCACAATCATAATGGAGGGAGTTCGCACAACCATAATGGCCCCAGAAATGGGAATGGTAATGGAGGAACCGTACCAACCCATCAACCCCAGCCAAGAAGGACCTGAGCCACATCACTTGCTACAATTGCCAGAAGACTAGACATTATGCCAATGAATGTCCTGAAGCTAAGAATGGAAATGGCAATGGAAACTTTGGGAAGAAGCCAAACCCTTTCAACAAGGGACAGGTGAACCACGTTAACATGGAGGAGGTTGAAGCCCAGCCAGATGCAGTAATAGGTAAGTTTTTGGTTAAGTCATTTACTACAATCGTTCTTTTTGATACTGGTGGATCGCATTCATACATATCAAGGGGATTTGTGGATAAGTATAAACTGCCCACCAGAGTTCTTAGAACACCTATGTTAGTAAGCTCACCAGGAGCGGAGTATATGGACAGTCAAGGATGTTTTCAGATGCCATTGACCATAGGTAGGCACGTTTTCCCCTCGGATCTAATAATTTTGGAGTCACAAGGTTTGGATGTGATTCTGGGTATGGATTGGCTATCAATGTATGGAGGAAACATCGATTGCGCCAGTAAGTCGATTTTGCTTACCACCCCAGAAGGAAGAAGGATCAAGTATGTATCCCGGCATGTGCCAAAGAGGACTCAAGTAAATTCCTTATCAGGAGTTGTACAGGAGGAAGTACTAGTGGTGAAGGATATCCCTAACGTATTTCCAAAAGAGTTGCCAGGCATGCCACCAGATAGAGACATTGAGTTTTTGATTGAGCTTTTGCCAGGCACAGGGCCGATATCTAAGAGACCGTACAAGATGGCCGCAAAGGATTTGGAGTAAATCAAGAAACAGATTAAGGAGTTACTGGATAAAGGCTATATTCGCCCAAGTTCATCACCTTGGGGATCACTAGTGCTTCTAGTGGAGAAGAAGGATGGATCGGTGGTTGTTGATTATCAAGGATTGAATGAAGTGACAATCAAGAACAAGTACCCACTGCCGATGATCAATGATCTGTTTGACCAGTTGCAAGGAGCTAAGGCATTTTCCAAGATTGATCTGCGATCAGGATACCACCAGCTGAAGATTCGAGAGCAGGATATACCTAAGATAGCTTTTACCACAAGCTACGGGCTATATGAGTATACTGTTATGTCATTTGGTCTGACTAATGCACCTGCCTATTTCATGAACATGATGAACAAGGTGTTTATGGAGTTTCTGGATAAGTTCGTCGTGGTGTACATTGATGATATTTTTGTCTACTCAAAGAATGAAGAGGAGCATAAGGAGCATTTGCGTTTGGTACTTGGGAAGCTCAGAGAACATCGATTATATGCCAAGTTTAGCAAGTGCGAGTTTTGGTGAAAGGAAGTTGGTTTTTTGGACATGTGATATCTGGAGAAGGAATAGCAGTCGACCCCACCAAAGTTGTCACTGTTACAAATTGGGAAGCCCCCACAACAGTTGGAGAGATCCGGAGTTTTCTTGGACTCGTAGGATACTACTGGAGGATCATTTTGAATTTCTTGAAGATTGCAAAACCCATGACGGAATTGTTGAAGAAGGACACCAAATTCAAATGGACTGAGGAATGTGAGGCCAGTTTCCAGGAGTTGAAGAAATGTTTGGTTACATCACCGGTGTTGATTCTGCCAGATCAGCGCAAGGATTATGAAGTATATTGCTACGCTTCTCGTCGAGGACTTGGAGCAGTGCTTATGCAGGAAGGAAGAGTTGTTTCGTATGCCTCACAAAAACTTAAGCCCCATGAGTTGAATTATGCCACCCATGATTTGGAGTTAGCAGCTGTAGTGCATGCATTGAAGACATGGAGATATTTTCTCATCGGAAACCATTGTGAGGTGTACACGGATCTCAAGAGTTTGAAGTACATCTTCACACAGAAGGAGTCAAATCTTAGGAAAAGGAGATGGTTGGAGCTTATTAAGGATTATGATATGAGACTGCATTATCACCCCGGAATGGCTAACGTAGTAGCCGATGCGTTAAGCCGCAAGAGCCATGTCAACACACTCTTTACCGGAGAGTTACCCAAGGAGTTAGCCAAGGATCTTCGCGAGCTATGTTTGGAGATAGTTCCGAGAGGCTATGTAGCAGCATTGGAGATTCAGTCTACTTTGATGGATAAGATCAGAGAAGCTTAGAAGACAGACAAGGAGATTGCCGAGATAAAGGAGAAGATGAGCAAAGGAAAAGCTAAGGGATTTCGTGAGGATGAGCACGATACCTTATGGTTTGAGGACCGCGTTTATGTGCCTAATGACCCGGAGATCAGGAAGTTGATTCTGCAGGAGGCCCATGACTCACCGTATTCGATTCACCCAGGAAATACCAAGATGTATCCGGATTTCAAGGACACTTTCTGGTGGACCGGAATGAAGAAGGATATTGCGGAGTATGTAGCAGTTTGTGATGTATGTCAGAGAGTAAAGGCAGAGCATCAGAAACCAGCAGGATTGTTACAGCCATTGTCGATACCCGAATGGAAGTGGGATAAGCTAAGCATGGATTTTATCACGGGATTGCCCAGGACTCGTTCAGGCTATGACTCAGTATGGGTTGTAGTCGATCGTTTGACGAAGGTAGCTCATTTCATCCCAGTGAAGACCACTTATACAAGTGCTAAGTTGGCAAAGATATACATGACCAGAATCGTATGTCTGAATGGAGTTCCGAGGACCATTGTATCAGATAGAGGAACCCAGTTTACCTCAAAGTTCTGGAATCAGTTGCACGAAACTTTGGGTACCATGCTAGAGTTCAGTACAACCTTTCAACCACAAACAGATGGACAGACCAAGAGAGTCAATCAGATTCTAGAGGACATGCTGAGAGCTTGTGCGCTAGATTATGGATCTAGTTGGGATGACAATTTGCCCTATGCGAGTTCTCTTACAACAACAGTTATCAATCCAGTTTGAAGATGGCCCCTTTCGAAGCCTTGTACGGAAGGAGGTGCAGGACGTCGTTGTTGTGGGATGAAGTTGGAGACCGCCAGTTGTTTGGACCTGATTTGATTAAAGAGTCTGAAAAGAAGGTTAAGATGATTGCGACAGACTCAAGGTAGTCCAGTCCAGGCAGAAGAGTTATGCGGATTCTAAACGCAAGGAGACAGTTTATGAAGTCGGAGACAGAGTTTATCTTCGCGTGTCCCCACTTCGAGGAGTTAAGCATTTTGGAGTTAAGGGAAAGTTAGCACCACGTTTTGTGGGACCATACAAAGTTTTGGAACGTATGGGAGAAATTGCTTACAAGTTGGAACTGCCCGAAGGATTGTCAGGAGTTCATGATGTGTTCCACGTTTTCCAGTTGAAGAAGTGCCACGCAGAGATGGCCGATATACCTCTGAGAGATACAGTGCCACTGGAAGCGATTCAGTTGGATAGCGATTTGACCTATGAGGAGAAAACAGTCAAGATTCTCGAGTTTGCTAGCCGAGTCACACGTAGCAAGGTTATCAAGTTTTGCAAAGTTCCGTGGAGCCACCATTCCGAGGATACCACCTGGGAACGAGTGGAAGACCTACTGAAGGACCACCCTCACCTATTTTCTAGCCAACCCGAATCTCGAGGGCGAGATTCATCTTAAGGGGGCTAGGTTTGTAACATCCCAAATTTTTAATTTGGAATGTTATACATTAGATCATCATTGCATATCATATTTTATTGCATTTTGGCTTGATCCTAGAAATTCTACGCAACTCAAGGACCCACGGAGAGAGTTGGGGATTTCATTAATTTCATATTTGAGTTTTCTCAAATTTTGAAAAGAGGATCATTTGATTTTAATTATTTTATCTTCGTATATTTCTTATATAAAAATAAAAGAGAGGTAATAAAATGAGTTTCCCAAAATAAAGAAATATTGGAGGTTTAATAATAAAATCAAATAAGATTTTATTTTAAAGTTTTATCGCTATTTTATTTGAATTAGGAAAAATGCGCGTTTTTCAAAATTGCATTTTAGGCCCAAATAAATGTTAATCTTGTCCGGCTTATTTTTAGAGCATGGGAAAAATTTATTTCAGGATTTTTGGAGTCCGTTTAGTATTCCTTTTCTTTGTTTTTCTGCAAGTCAGAATTTTCTTTTAAAAAAAGTCTACCGACCCCGGGCCGTATTCGGCCAGGAATCCAGCCCGGTCGGCCTTTAAGAGGCGAGGCCCGAGCCGCTCCAAACCCTAGCCCCGCCCCGCCCGATCCGCCGCCGCCGCCAGCCGCCGCCGCCGCCTCCTGCCCGCGTCGCCGGAGCCCCGCGCCGCCGAAGCCCCGCGCCGCCGAAGCCCCGCGCCGCTAGAGCCCCGCCGCCACCCGACCCCACCGCCGCCCGTCGCCGGCCCGCGCCACCGGAGCCGCTGCCGTCCCGCCGCCGCCGTTTCCGCCGTCGAGGTAGCCGCCGGATCCGCCGCCGGTTTTTGCCGGTTAACCGTCAATTTTTTTTTAAGAACCCTCGATTATTTTTCTAGATCGGTTTTATTTTATTTTTGGTTTAGTTTATTTAGCGGACGTTCGTCCGTACATTTATTTTAACGAATGGTTTTCGTCGTTTAGCCGCAGACAGCGAACGTTCGTTCGTTAGCCTGCTCATCCGTTTTTTCTTTTTCTTGGGTTTTTCGCGATTATTTTCGATCGAGATTTCTGATCCGATTTTTGTTTTAGTATAACTTTTCGCTCATTTATCGGAATCAGGCGATTCAAGCGCCTAGAGTTTTGTCTCGAAACCCTCTTTCTGTTTAATCAACTGAAAAAACTTTTTGCTACAGTAAAATTTGACTTAGGTCCAGATTAGTAAACAAAGCTTATTTCTTTCGCCGTTTGAGTTTCGTTGCTTCGTTTCATTTGATTCTTTTTGCAAACCGGAGTTCTTAAGTTGAACTTTCTGGTTAGATCTCTTATTTGAGTTTTACCCGTGCATTATATCAATGCTTATTGTATGCTTGTTTGTTTGCGATAGAGTAGCCGGAGTGTGCAGCGTGCTACTACGAGTCTGTAGGTTTCACGGATCATCAGCAAGGCAAGTAACACTTTGATCATACCTCTTTGCTACCTAGTTTTATTGCATTAGATCAATCCCCAAACAATTGCATGGTTAGGATCTGATTAATATGTGGGTTGGGAAGTAGATGAGGTAGTACCTATTGTCCTGTTTATTATCAAACCTTTGGGAGTTACTTCTACGTTTGCTTATATTGCTATGCTATGCTAGTAGACGTGGATTGGGTGAGTGTATCCATGAAAGATGTGAGTATTGTTAATTAATGGTTTACTTAATGGTTTACTTAAGGTGTATCCATGTAGTGTGAGAATTCCAACGGAGGAGATCGAGTCTTGCGGGGAAAAGTGCACAAACCTCTGCAGAGTGTACAAACTAATCATGGTTAGCCGTGTCCCCGGTTATGGACGTTTGGAGTATCTTGTACTTGGATTATCATGTGTATCTCATCATGTTACTTAAATAAATTCTGCTTGGGTTTAATGATGATGCTTAATTGGGATTGAGTTGGATGAACCATGATAGTTAAATAAAATTTATTCCTTTGTTGTAGGGAAAAATTGGCTTTATGAAAAATTGCAACCATAGAGCTTTCCACCAGCCATATATGCATGTAGTGATAGCATTATCATGTTCATTACTCTCTATGTGTTACATTGCCAGCATATTCCATGTGATGACCCGTTTTCGGGCTGCAACGTTCATGTTGCAGACTTTTCAGACGACGAGTAAGGTGCCTTAGGTCGTGATCTTTCACTCAGTGATGTCGTTGGAGTTGATGGACTTGCTTTATCTTCCAAGCCTTCCGTTGTTATCGTTATTAGATGGCCTTAAGCCATATTTATTGTAGTATGTTTTCTTTGGA